>CAWUFW010009665.1:0-600000 GCA_963921515.1 Calotriton arnoldi
ACAACCGCCGTGCTGGCGGATGCAAAAAGCACCAGTTACCGCCGGCACGCAGCAGTCCACACGCCCGCCCAATTACGATGCGAAAAGCAGGCCAAACACCGCCGGCAAGCCAGCAACACCGTCCGCCATCAAAGTGCGCCCGTTCACGTAGCGGCGCAGCACAACTGACACACACCGTCCGACGAAACACGTCCCGCCCGGCGCATAAATTACGATGCCGCAAACAAACGGCTCCCACGGCTAAGAGACACCGCACGTGAAAGAGAGGCGGTAACACGGACGCAGAGCACGGACAACGAAGAAGCGGCACCCCGAGCATGAATCCAGCACTGCAGGCCCTTCCCATGCTTCTGCTGATGCACCACCAAGGACGCAACGTACCGCGGAGACGCAGATAGGCACACACACAACAAGTGCACGCAAACAGCGCACACAGTGCAAGGGCGGAAAAAGCGGACAACCCCCACCAGCGCGTGTACACTACACATCCACCATTGCATCCACATATGACACACAGGCCAAATCGTAACATCGCGGAACACATGTGTACACACCACCTGGGACCAGGAACCAACCACCCCGTCACGGCCCCAAAGCGGCGATGACGCCGCCACACATGCGCACAACGCAGAGGCCAACCGCAGCGCCATGCATGCGTCGCACACAGACACAGGGACACAACCAAGCAGCACACACATCAGCCCCACCCCGAACGCACATGACACGTGACAGGCCTGCCACAGACATGTCCCCAATGCCCAATTCACGGACAACACCCAACGCCACACAACCGACGCACACATGTCAGTGAAGTCACGCAACAGCAGGACACACCCCAGTGTAACAAACATGGCGTAGCACACAGCGGCGGCAACACCAACTAGGAGAAGCAGGGCTCCTTCGGGAAGAGGAACGCCAGTACCACACTGAAAAACCCATACCACCCTGCACATATGAACAAGACATATAAAACGGAACACCAAAGAGCACGGGGACCGACAACAGGTGGCCCAAGAATAACATTCACACACAAGGCCCAACGCAGAGCGGAAAGGCAGCCTGCCGCCCACACAAGGGAGAGCAGACAGCACTGAATGACCTTCCATTCCAACACCGAAACCACAGCCCTACGACAGAAGCCGGTGAATACAGCCATTGTCCAAGAATAGACCAACACAGGCATGCCGAGGAGACCGACCACAGGGCAGATAGCGCATATCACAGAAGCACACAACGGACGGGGAAGAAAGAAGAAAACACTCCACCATGTCGGCCACATGCAAGTTAATTGGAAGGAGTCACACAGCACTGACCTTGAACTGTCTGAGAAGCATGTGGGAAGAGGGCCCGTGTCCTCCAAACAAGCCAACAGAACACAAGTCCTGTCTCCCTACGACTACACAGAGCTCACAGCAACCCCGGAGCGTGCACATTGCAGACTGCACACACAGCCGGAGCACGCCACCTCAACGAACCGCTGCGAAATGGCAACCGCAACACACCTACCCAACTACGCCGAACAGCTCAAGCTGTACAAAACCAACCTGTGCCATACATTGGGATGCGATCTCCTGTCCCTGCTGAACGTAAGTTACCGACTGACTTACCGCATCACATTGTTCAGCTGCGTCATGCCCGTCTTCTACTGTCGGAGGTGTACCTACCAGCATCCCGTCGAGATATGCCTCTCCAACCCGGCATGTCTGAAGGCGGACCTGCTACCACTACTCCTCCCTCTGGACGCACACGACAGGGCCTGCTCTGCCTATGGGGGCATGGCGTATGTGGCCAACATCGCACCCGCACTGAAATGGGACCACTGTGCCTCCACACGACGGATCATCGATAACAGCTACATCGAATGTCACCCAGCATGCCCCATCATGGTCCTCCAAGGGACAACTTACGAACAACACCTTGACAGCCACCATCCGCTACATTGGCTGGCAAACATGTACACCACCAATGACATGGAAGCCCTGCTGGACGGCATCGCATACCTGACAACCTGTAAATACGTCGGACCACAACGCAGGTTCCCCGAGTGACCTATGATGTCCAACCCCGCACCCATGCTTAGCTTCCGCACGGACTGGCCAGTCACCACCACAACAGCCATACCAAACGACCGGCAACTGTAACCACACCATCAACGACATCGCCATGACATCGGATATGACCGGGACATGCACACTGTTCCCCATCACATCCAGGAACACCGCATGCATCGTGGGAGGCAGTGGCATGGGCTCTGTGTATCGCACCCACATGGACGGAACTGCACGAACAACCAGGACACGACATGGATCCAGCGCCCATGGACACACACACCGCTCAGTGGACATGAATAGGTCGCCTGGAGTCTGTGGGTGCTGCACCCCTCCCACCCCCGCCCCGGGAATCCCATACCAGGACCTTTGCATGGACGACAAGTGCATACAACAACAACACGACCCCAGTGACTGTGACATGTCCAGTAACCACCACAGTGCAACAACAAGTGGCACGCCGCTGCATGCACGCAAGCACATGCCCTGATGTCATCTCACATGCACGCGTGCATGAGGAACAACCGCAGCAAACCTGTCACATGGAACTGAGATGGACTGTGCCCATGATGCCAAGCGGTCTGGTAGGCTACATGTATACCGTCTGTGTCAAAGTCCGCAGCTCCGCAGCTATACGTAAATGTACATTAGCACAGCCTTGGCCAAGCAGATGTCACTCTGAAGCCCACATCCCACATGCAACAGCCAATCACATGTAACCCCACACCCTATCCCATTTGCTATCATGCTCAGTATATCCTCAACATGTATTCCGCTGCCAGTAGTGTCCACTATACTGCATCACAGAGGACAGAAGACTCAATATAATGTTTGAAACCAAAACTGTCTCCGCTGACTCATTTCACAAGTACGAATGAGAGAGGATGAGAGTATGTGAAGTACACGGCAGTCGTGACATGACCATGTAGTCCACTGGTATTGGATGTCAACGCAAATGAGTAGCACAACTGTGGAAGACACACATGTGTCGTGTGAAGTCGTATGGACGCAGTGCTCAGGTGGGTGGGTGTGACGGGTAGATGCGCACATGCCAAGTTGGAGCACGACGTGTTGGGAGGGGTCATGAACAGTACACCACCGCTTCCCTGGGCATTGTGAGAGGACACCTGTCGGGGGGAGTGAACACGTGTGTGCACAGCAGCCGGGCACACGTACAAAGCGGTACCAGGCACACCTCAGCCCACCCTCTGTGGACAAGCTGGATCCTGTTGTGCGCCCGCCATGCCCCTTGACAAGGCACACACAGCCCCAGTCGACCAGGTGTAACCCCAACATAGTCAATCCGCACAGGCGATACAGGGCACGGGATGGCAGTGGAGCATGGTGTGTGAGAGGTCTCCTCGCGCTCCTCCTGGTCATATCACGCAGGCAATAGAACCTCAACGTCTAGCATGGCACAAGTCAAATGGAAGTGTAGGGGGACGCACCACAGCACGAGCAGCACTGACGTCACGGGAGGTGGCTCGCACCATCCCATCCATTGCCCATTATACCAACCACGCCACATGCCATTGCGACTAAGTGCAAGCGCGTGCGCCACCACCCCCGAGCCCTCCCCAGAGAGGCCAAAGAGTGAATGTGTGGGCCATCAGTCACAGACGGATGCGGCATGGCCGCAAGGGCAGCCACAGCCACTGGGTGTCGCAGGTGGCGGATCCGGAAGGCGAAGACTGTGATGCATAGTCCATGCAGGCCGGGTCTCCATTTGGGGCACCACGCAGGTGGACGGCGTCCCGCCACACATCATACCCTGAGACAGCCCACTCGTGCAACTGGACCCACACATACACTCCTTGCCCTCTCTGGTGCGAGCTTGGGGCTGCCTGTGCAAGCGCTAGCCTCGCAGGTGAGCATGCATATTGGGGGGCGAGGGGTGGACATGAGGGCTGGGGCAAAGATGACTGTATCACTGTCAGTTAGTACAAGGGATGACCCAGATGTGGAAAGGAAGAGACGTGTCCCGTGTGTACTGCAACTAGTCGCCAATCCAACTACCCCCCATGTCCGGAATGTAAGCCCGCACCTAGGCCCGCCCATCCGCCACATCGAACATACCACCAGCACGACAACCTTCCCATTCGAAACACTGACTGGGGGTGGCGACCAGTGAACAATCATGTGTAGCCTACCCACGCGTACATGTGGGCCCTCCATGATCCATGTCACCTGCGGCAAAGACATGACATGCGCAATGAGGGAAGTGAGGAGAGCTGTCCGCCCCACGCACAGAAGGTGCATCAGCTCCACAGACCCAGCAGCGAGTCCAGCAGGGGTCACATGTGCAGGGGCAGCTGTGCCTGGTGTGAAGGCACATGCATATAGACAGCACATCGACCAATGTGTAGTCTGCCCACATCCACAGTCCATCATCATGCGGACATAGGAATTGAACACAGGGCAACACATCTTAGTTGGTGCACCCACCGTGACCAACAATGCGCAATCATCGACGTACCCGCCCTGTGCATGGCCCCCACCCAACGGAGGCACATCCAGTGCCACCATCCCACACACACAAGCCTTCCACGGAACATGCTGTGTCCAATGGTCAGTACAGAGTCAGCGCCCATCTGGTGGATCCTGAACAGGAGACACATGCACACACATGCCAGCTCCCACTATGTACGTCTGCCACCTGGCACGTGCAATGTAACCTCTCACCTGTGACGTGTGACTGCAAGCACACAGCTGTCTTGGCATGGGGCTGTCAATGTGGACACCTGTCAATGTTTCGGGAGGTGTGATCCGTACAGTGCTGTACATAGGGTGCAGTGCTGACACCTACTACTGTCTCATATCCCCTCGTGCCACAGGTCCCACTTGTTTTGGCCGCTCAGCCTGTGCCCACATCGTCGTCTGTCGTGTGCCATACTCATCCAGCCTCGGAAGCAGTTCCATGCTCAGCAGACACTCATGTTGCCGTGGCGTTGCCGCTTGACGAATATGCAGTCAGTCCCCATCAGCACGCCCCGCAAGTCATTGGGGCCTAGATCCCCATGTGCATGCACATGGCAGTGGTATGTCTCACTAGCCATTGCCATTGTTGGGAGACCTGTGTAAGTGTATTGTGGCCGTGCCGTCCCAGCTTGACAGCTGGGCTGTGGCTCATGTGCTTGCTCAGTCATGTCAGTGATGTGTATGCGAAATTGCTATGTGTCGTGTTGCTTTGACATGTGTCCTCTGCAATTTCCCTAGGCGGAGACCGAACATTGACCGCCCATACCAATTGCTGGTGGACATGGACGATACAGAGGTTATTAGGAAGTTTCGGCTGGACAGGCCAACCCTGCATCGACTGTGTGCCATGTTAGAACCCCATCTCCATCCCCGCAGGGTGTATCCGACTGCTGTCACCCCCACGGCTAAGGTGATGGCCGCCATGCATTTCTTCGCCACTGGGTCATTCCAGCATACAGTGGGCAGTGGAGGAGGGATGTCCCAGCCCATGTTCAGCAAGGTGCTGAGGGATGTACTGGCAGCCATGATGCTGTACCGAAACAGGTACATCAGCTTCCCCAGGGCTCGTGAATTGGCGGCAGTGAAGGGTGCATTCTATGCCCTTGGCAGAATCCCACACGTCGTTGGAGCCATTGACTGCACACATGTTGGCCTTGTTCCACCACAGGCCACTGAGCACCTGTACCACAACAGGAAGCACACGCACTCCCTGAATGTGCAAGTGGTGTGCCTTGCGGACATGGTGATCACCCACGTGTGTGCAAAGTTCCCAGGCTCGGCCCATGACGCACACATAATGCGCAACAGCATCTTGCCACGACTGATGGCCAATCTGCAACAGGATCGTGGCTGTATTGTCGGTGAGTATGTGGAGTGGTGTAGCGTGCTGGTTGTGCGATGCTGTCCCCTGTCCAGTTGGAATAGCAACGGTTCTCTGTGTCCCTCACACCCAGGTGACTCTGCGTACCCGAATGGGGCATGGCTGCTCAGTCCATTGAGGAATCCTCGCACCCCAGCAGACGATCGATACAATGAGGCACATGGGAGGACCAGACGTGTGGTCGAGCGTACCTTTGGCCTCCTCAAGTCCAGGTTCAGGTGCCTGGACCGCACCGGGGGTGCACTGGCGTACTCCCCACAGAAGGTGTGCCAGATAGTGGTGGCGTGCTGCATGCTGCACAATCTGGCCATTCGGAAGCAGATCCCCTCATTGTGGATGACGGAGATCAACCAGGGCTCCAGCCCGCAGACCAGGACAGCTCGAGTGAGGAGGACAGCGGAGAGGAGGAAGATGGGAATGTGCGTCAGCAGCTCATCGCCCGCTACTTCACTTGACGGTGAGTGTCCATGTACGACGGCTGATGTGGCTGTATCTGTGCAGGTGTGTGTGTGCTGTGTCAGGGTGGCCGTTTGTTCACTACGTGCTGTGTGTCAACGCTCCATGGCCAGGGTAGTATGCCACTGTTGGTGACTGTGGCATTGTGCCCTATTGCTCTGTGCGATGTGTGTACATTGCTTGTAGTTGTTGACATGTACTGTGTGATGGGTGTGTGACACACTCATTGAATGTGCTCCTGTTCTGTCTCCCACCCCTAGGTCCCTACAGGCCCTCCGGATTCCATTGCCATGCCACGCATCAGGTGCCTTTCCGCCCAAGGTGGCCGTTGTATTCCGTACAAATAACACACAGGGCACAAACAGCAGTTAGTGAAAAAGGTGCATTTATTACAAACTGTGACATGTGATTGTGTGTAAGGTGATGACAAAAGTGGTGCGTGCAGTGACAATGAGCTGTCGGTCATGGCTGCGTGATGCTCAGGGTGTACCCACTGGTTCTATGTCCATAGTCCAACACACACATGCCATCCAGATGGCTGTGTGGAGTGGGATCGTAGTCCAAGTCAATGCAGTGGCTGGTCAAGGAAGGCTGGCGGAAGGCTGGCTGGCTGCCTCACTTGCGACTGGAGCGTGCAAAGTCCTCCCGGGAGATCTGTTTCCTCTTCGGACGGCCCCTTCCACGTTTGCGAGGGGGTGCCTGCTTGCGACATGCTGGTGGTTGAGGTGTGCTCACTGGCTGTGGACGCAGGGGAACTGGACACTGCTGCTCGACCCTGCGCCCCGGCAGGTGGTGGCGGAGGGGGAGCTGCTATCCCTGGCCGTGTCCTCACCGCCACCACCAGCTGGCCCATGAGGTCCACGAGTTGACCTATACGGGCGTCCATGGACCTCAGCACCCCCAGCACCTCCCGCGTGTCTGAAGCAGACCTGACCCATTGTTCTTGGGCCTCCTCATAGGCCCCAAGGACTCTGGCCATTTGAGGCAGGGCATGGCTCCCAGGGGAGGCTGGCGTTTCCCTGACCCTGCTCCTCCTACCAGTCCTGCTGCCACCGGCCTGCCCACTAGCCACATTGCTCACCACGGTCCTCGCTGTGGCTCCCAGGGTGGATCCAGTCGGCCGGGCCACCACCTGCGCTGGGGCTGGTGCCAGCGAAGACGTGGTGGTGGTGGCGGCGGTGGTGGTCGGTGCGACGATGGTGGCGGTTGCGGCAGTGGTAGTGGCCGCAATGACCGTGGGTGTGGCCGCAATGACCGTGGGTGTGGCCGCAACGACAGTGGCAGCAGGGGGCTGGGACTGTTCAGCAGCCCTGGATGATGGGTTGGTGGGTAGGAGGGGTCCTGGGGAGCGGCTGGGCCCTGCCACACCAGATGGGCCTGCTTGGTGGTCCGTGTCCGAAGAGGAGGTGAGATCCTCCACATCCGTGTGTCCTCGTTGAGGGCTTGTGGGCTGGCTGTGCTGGCTGCTGTCTCCATCCCCAGCATCCGGCAGTTCATCACCTGTGGAGAGAATGAGATTTGTTATTGTGTTGCACCTGGCAAAGTATGTATTTGTCGTCTGACATTGGCAGTTCGTGCAATCTCGTACATGGGTTTCCCGGAGGCGTGTGTGTGGCTGTGGCATTTGTAGTTGTGTGTGCTTGGCAATGGGACTGTGTGCTGTGCACATGTGGCATGGGACGGATTGGCCATGCCGATGGGTGTGTTGCTGTGCCCCTACTCATTGTGACTCTGGTGTATGCGGGCTCCTGGCCCATCCTGGGTCTGGTTTGTACTTTGCTTTTGGGGTTCAAATGGAACGCTTAGGAACGCATATGGCAACATGGGGGCCATGCCCCAGATTCGCATTTGGGAGGGAATATGCTTTTGGGGTACAAATGGAACGCTTAGGAACGCATATGGCAACATGGGGGCCATGCCCCAGATTCGCATTTGGGAGGGAATATGCTTTTGGGGTTCAAATGGAACGCTTAGGAACGCATATGGCAACATGGGGGCCATGCCCCAGATTCGCATTTGGGAGGGAATATGCTTTTGGGGTTCAAATGGAACGCTTAGGAACGCATATGGCAACATGGGGGCCATGCCCCAGATTCGCATTTGGGAGGGAATATGCTTTTGGGGTTCAAATGGAACGCTTAGGAACGCATATGGCAACATGGGGGCCATGCCCCAGATTCGCATTTGGGAGGGAATATGCTTTTGGGGTTCAAATGGAACGCTTAGGAACGCATATGGCAACATGGGGGCCATGCCCCAGATTCGCATTTGGGAGGGAATATGCTTTTGGGGTACATGCTGTGAGCCATGGGTGCTGAACGTGACATGTGTTGTGGCAGCATGACAGTGCATGGTTTGAGGTGTGTGCATGCTTGACATGGCCTGCATATTTGCTGTCTGTTGTGATTACTGGACATGGCATTGGACGCATCGTTATGAGTGAGTGATGGTTGTGTGCCAGCCAACGTATTGCAGTTGTCCCATCTCCTTGGTGTGCGTGCTGCCCTGTGCCATGTGCATCACTGCAGTGCTCGGGGGGTGTGGCCCATGTTGTGTGTTGTTGCTCACAGTGTGTCGTGCGCTTCATTGACTTCTGGCACATGGTTGGTCATGGGCATGTATCTTAGCGTGACTGCTGTATGTGTGGCAGCTGTGCGGATGACATGCCTTTCATGAGACTGGGGCTGACGGATGGGATGGATGGTATGTTGTATGTGCATGGTGTGTCTGTGTGTTTGATGGGTTCAGTGGTGTTCGTGTGCATTTCTGTTGTTCCGCTCTGATGAAAATGGTGTTTCGGTTGTGTGTGATGAGTTGCACAGTGGCTGCCGTGTGGTACTATTTTCAGTGTGGCTTGTGTATGCAGACGTGGCTCCTTGGGTGTTGCTATGTCTGTGATGGGTCATGTGGGGTGTGAGTCTGTTGTTCATGTCCGTGTGCACATTGTTCACTTGTTCGTGACGGTGGGCGGTGCTGCATTTTCGTCTGCTACGTGACATGTCCCATGTGTTGGTCGTGTGCCGGTCCTCATGCCTCCAGTAATCCAGCCCTGTCCAGTTTCCCACCTGCAGGTTGTTCGTGCGTGCACTGTACTGGATGCCACATGGCTCTAAGCGGGGGTGCTCCATGTTGCAGGTCTGTGGGGGTGGGGGGTGTTGTGGGTCGTGGGGGTGGCTGGACACCCACTGACACCGATTGCTGTGGACCATGATGTCTGCCTTTCGGCTGTCGTTGTGCACTGCGGTGGCTGACACGTGGCTGTGGGGTGTGGGGGATGCTCCTCCTTGCTGTGCTGTGGGACTAGGGGCCTGGTGTGTGTTGTACTTGTGCTGTCCACCGTCCCACCCACTGCACTTTGTGTTCCTGCCACTTACCTGTTACTTGTCGGTTTGTGCAGCTGTGGCGGACACATGGGTTTGGTGGGTGCTCGTTGTGGCGCTTCTGGCATATTTGGGGACCTGTTGGTGGTTACGTGGCTAGCTGAATGTACACATGTCCCCACGCATCTTACAGTTGTTCTGTTTGGGCTGTGTGTGGTGGTGTCTGTTGCATGTGTGTGTCGTGTATTGTGTGCTGGACATGGGGGTGTTTGTCCCTGGGAGCTGTGGCATGGTGGTAGTGCATGTGAGTACATAGCGGTGTGCTGGTATACATTAGTTTGTACTTACCAGCCTCCACTCCCCTGCTAATCTGGCGAGGATCTCGGGATGTATGATGACTCGCACCTTCTCCTCCCACGCTTTGAAGGTCTTGAAGAGCGCGGGATTCCCTCCGCCAGTGACGGCAGCCAGCTCTCTGTTTTTGCCCTCCTTCTTCTTGACCAGGCTCTTGACGTCATTCCACCGTTTGTTAATTTCGACTCTGTTCCTGGGCAGGGTCCCGACTGCATTGACCTGGTCTACGATCCGGTTCCACATTCTGTTTCTGGTGGCTAGTGGTGTGTGTTGGACCATGTTCCCATAGATTTGTGGGTGCACCTTGATGATCTCGTCGACCATGACCGTCAGCTCAATGGGCGTGAACTTGGGCATCCTTTGTGGTGCCATGGTGTTTGTGGTGCTGGTGCGGTGTGTGTTGTGTAATGTGCAGGGGGTTTGTGGTGCCGGTGTTTGGTGGTGGTGGTGGTGGTGGTGATGTGTGCGTTTCTGTGGTGTGCTGCTGTCCTTGCTGTGTCACTGTGTCCTCTCCTCTCCTCTCTGGTTTGCAATGTAGCAAGGGGTTGTGGTCTGTGGGAGTGCTGCTTTTGTACTCACCTATGTGGGTGTGTCCTCATGGTCTGTTGTTTTCAGGTGTGTTGTGTCTGGGGTTCTGGCCTTTGTATTTTTTGTTTGTCCGGGGGGTGTTTTCGGGATATGTACTGTGCTTGTGTATTTGTGCGTGCCTTGCTGTGTGGACTTGTTGGCCATGTTGTGTGCTATTGGTTTTGTGTGCGGATGGTTTCTGTGCAGGTACGTGGGCTCCATGGCTTCTGCCGTGTCGATTCTCATCGGCGTTGTTTGCGCTGGCGGGCGGTATATTTGTGGTTTTTCCGCGCTCATGTCGGTGCGATCGTAATTTCACGTGCGGTGTGTCGGCCGTGAGGGCGGGCGGTTTTGTGTTGTCGTGCGTGTTTCCGTCCGTGGCGGGCGGTTTGTCTCCGACTCGGACGTTGGCGGGCAGTATTTTGTGTGCTTTTTCCGCCGATGGCGGTATTCGGTTTGTGTAATCGTAATGGCGTGGTCGGTGTTCAGGCGGTGTGTGCGGGCGGATTTTTGCCGCTTCCATGCCTGGCGGAATTTTTTGCGCCGGGTATCGTAATGTGCCCCTTAATAATCAGTTTGAATAATTATTTTAATAAATTATAAATTATTAAAAAATATTATAAATTACAAATACATCTATACACATAAAACAATAACATAAATAAAAATTAAATAATTATGTATAACAAATTAAAAAAATTAAATTTACTTTTAATATTTTTAAAATTAATTATATACTATATTAACTAAAATAATACAAAAAATATTAAATAGCGTAGGGAATAAAACTACTATTACAACCCCCAAAAAACAACAGTAAGAAAAATGTTGGATAGCGTAGGGGTAAAAATTACTATTCCCACTCCAGAGAGTGCAACAGTAGGGAAAGTGTTGGATAGCGTAGGGGTAAAAATTACTATTCCAACTCCAGAGAGTGCAACAGTAGGGGAAGTGTTGGATAGCGTAGAAGTTACAAATAACATACTTATAAATAAATTAATTGTTTTAAATAATTAATGAATTATTAAATAACTCTAAACTATTTACCAATACCAATAAATAATTATTAAAAACATAATTACCAATAGAAAATGTATTAACAATAAATTAATAATACATACCAATAAATAATAATTAATAAATATTAAGCACCAAATAATAAATATTGAACAATAAAATATTTTTAATAACAAAAACATATAAATTATTAAAACTTAATTACCAATTAACTAATATTAAACAATTAAATACTTTTTTATACCAATAATAATAATAATGAAACATTAATTATCAATTAATAAATAATTCTTAATATATTAATTAACTTTATCAATAAATATTTAATAATATTTAATTACCAATTAGTGATAAAACAACAATAAATTTTAGAACCAAAAATTGTAATTTAAAAAATTACCTATTAATAATTAATATCCAATAAATTAATTATCAATACCCAAAAATAAATGTAATAATTACTTAATTAGATTTCAATTACTTCCAAAAGTATTCCCCTATAAACGCACAACATACTCCAATGATAAAATAATACACTTAACATAATGATCAATTAATCAATTAATAAAAATTAATAACTAATTAATAATAATTAATTACCAATTAATAATAATTGATTACCAATTATCAATTAATTAACAATAATATAATTATCAATACCAATTAATTAAAATAAATTATAAGTTAATTACATTTAAATTACATGATGATCAATTAATCAATTAATAAAAATTAATCACCAATTAATAAAAATAAATTACCAATTATTAATTAATTAATTAACAATTATATAATTATCAATAACAATTAATTAAAATAAATTATAACTTAATTACATTTAAATTACATGATAATCAATTAATCAATTAATAAAAATTAATAACCAATTAATACAAATTAATTACCAATTATTAATTAATTAACAATAATATAATTATCAATACCAATTAATTAAAATAAATTATAACTTAATTACAATTAAATTACTTCCCACCCTATTCCCTATAAACCCACAACCCGCTACAGAACTTAAACGCAAAAAATAATTAAAATTCATTTATAATTCCTAAAAATTTAAAATTAATTTAGTATAATTAAATTACTTCCCACCCTATTCCCCTATAAACCCACAACCCGCTACAGTACAAAAAAAAAAATTAACTTAACATTTTTTTTATTAACATATAAAAATTGTATACATATATTTTTAAACAAGTAGAACACTTAACAAAAACACATATAACACATACATATTAAAAACATAACAAAATACATAACAATAATACAAATATCGATATTAGTAACATCGATATTAGTAACATCGATATATTTGATTTCGATATTACTAACTTCGATATTATTTACATCGATATTAAAAATTCGATATTACTTACCTTAGGGTCGATTTCTGTCCATCGATATTCTTCACATCGATATTCTGTCCCTTCGATATTTTAACTTCGATATTATTGTATATCAATATTTTATTTTCGATATTTTGACTGCTCACCGTCAAACATATGTGTATTATGCTCTAGTGCCGGAGTTACATTTTTCATGCCCAGAAGATCCAATAGCCGGTGGAGGCAATCTATTTGATCTGGTACCTTATCCATGCCCCATTATGCCCTTATAGCCTGTTTGGCTGCACACAAGGCCAAGGTGATAGCCTTATCCCTGAGCGATTTTAATGGGAAGGCCAAAGAGAATATAACTAGGGGATCAGGGAAGAGTGGTGCCAAAGGTTTGATACTGAGGACCGCCATCGCACCAATGCGCTAATGGTGTAGTAAAAGCAGGGGCGGTGCGTCCATTGGGGCGTTGGGGCGTAGCCCCCCCGCCCGCAGCTCCCTCGGCGTCTTTGAACCTAAGTAAACTGAATCAGTTTACTTAAGTTCAAAGACGCCGAGGAGAACTGACAATCATGTCAGTCAGCATGATGTCGGACCGCCCACCCCCTTCAGAGTCTGAAGGGGGTGGGCGGTCCTGCGTCATGTTGACTGACATGATTGTCAGAGGGACCAGGGGCAGCAGGCAGCACTGCAGCACAAGTGCGCATGAGTGGGGAAGGGCACCGAATTTTCGCGCCATGCCCAGTCATGCGCACTTGTGTTTGCACTGGCTTGCGCATGCCCATTAGGAGAACGAGGGTTGAGCAAAGGCTCAAACCTCGGTCTCCTAATGGGCAGGCGGGCGAGAGGTAACCGTGCCCTAAGCCAATCCTGGCGCTGCCAGCAGCGCCAGGATTGGCTGAGAGGGGCTGTAGGGCCAAACGGAGTCGGACCCGAGGCGGCGCGGACGGCAAACCTCCTCAGGTAGGATTTTCTTTTTTTATTTCAAAAATCCCCCGGGCCCCCGGCACAACCCCCCGCAAGCCCTCCCCGCGAGCCGCATCTGGTACCTAACACATTGTATGCGATCAATAAACATAAAAGACGGGGGGACAGATATTGGGTGAGCTCGGTCCCTGCTGCTAAACTGTTTGGTTTGGTTTCGACAAGCCAAACACGGTTGAGTGGCAGACACTTTAAGTGTGAGAACAGCTGTACAAAGACAGGGTGGTGGCACTGCGTGATACCTAGAGAATAGTCTTCGTTCATGTTTCGATATTTAACAATCTGGGGGCATATTGTGTAAAACGGCTCACTATCCTTCTGTGAAAAGAACACACACTCAGTAGAATGCAGCCAGGGCTGACGCACAGTGAGCCACATTAAACACAACATGTGCGGCCCCAGCGCAAACGTGACGTCGCACGTGCCATGGATAGAGGTTGCATGGAAAGGCAGGCCAACTGATGGCATAGGGTTCACTGCAGAGGGGCTGGCGGCACGTGGAGACGGGGGTAGGGATGTTCCTGCAGATGGGGGCAGTGTGTGGTTGCACCCTCCTGCGAGTAGCTGCAGGGAGATCCGGTGCAGCAGAGCAGGGAGCATGCGTGCTTGTGGTGTAAAATACATCTCCGATGGGCACCTGCAGTGGACAGTGATACCGCTTTAGGCTACGGATCCCAACTGATACAGGGGCTTGGTCACTTCGCATTCCCTCATCTCCTTGTGGTTTGTGTGTCCACAGCCAAGGTTGGCAACTTTTCCATCCGTTTAATTTCCTTTGTGAATGTATCTCTTAATTTGTTTTGTACATCAGACAATGTGTATGTTGCACTTTGGTGGCTAATCCGGCGAGTCAATGCTGAGAGTTTAGATGGGATGGAGATTCTCATTTGTGTCTGAAGGGTTACAGTTGTTGGTTTGTACACGTGCCCTTCAGCCATTGTAATTCTCTCTTCCGCATACACCTCTGACCATTATAGTTTCTAAAAAGCAGCGTTAGTGTGCGCATCTTTGCACTCGAGTATCTCCTCTGCAGTTCTTCAGTTTTGTGACTCGCCATGGGCCCAATGATATTATGTTTGTGTGATGATGCGTTTTGTTGTACATAAAGGGACATCCGCAGTTTACTTTTTTTTTAAATATGTGTGTATGTGAGTGTGTCTGTGCTGCAGTTGATGGTACTTCCTTACAGATGTGCTGTCAGTAACTTGTGTGTACATCACACAGCCACATTGTAAACCGATATCAGGATATTGTTTCTGGTTCCATCTATTGGAACAAAAACCATTCTTCAGTACAACAAGCATGTCCAGTGCTTTGTTTGAGCCGGTGGTTGCCGATGGTGCCAATCGGCACTCATTTTTGGGGAACAGCAAATATTTTTCCTCATCAGACATTGACCAAGAGCAAGAGATAAAAAAAAATAAACACAGGGACAAGAAGAATGGAGAGAAAGGTGCAAAAATCATTACAAAGAGAGAAAGTATGAACCTGCAAGCGATAAAGAGCATGGTATGTCCGGTCGCGGGTTAAAGAGCCATCAAGTGGATTCAAGATCATGCATTCGGCACGTGACGTTCATAGCGTCAGCCATGGGCTTCTGAGCTGAGCTTCAGGCACCTGCACTCATTCTTTTCCAAATGAAGCACTAGCATGGAAACATTTGTTCTGAGGGTTTAGAAGTCTCAGGACAGATCACAAAACAGTTTTGGCTGGTGCTATTAAGCTAGTGCTTGCTCTAAAAACCTTCTTACCATCGTATTTTGAAAATAGGATTCTGGAGGTGGAAATGGGGACAAGAATGTGCACATTTTGCATGTGTCATTTTGTTGTGCTGGTGATGTGTTCTGTTGTATTTTCTGTGCTGCTGAGTATTTGTGCTGCATTATTGAAATGTAAATTTGTTTTGTTGCATTTTTAATTGCGTTGCATTTTGTTTTGCCTGATATGTTGTGATGTGCCATCTTATGTTTTATTTGTGGTGTTATGTTATTTTGAGTATGTTATTGTCAGCGCCTCTGGAATTAAGTGGCAGGGTTTTGTAAATTATGTAGCAAGAAAAGGCAAATTGTGCAGCATACTGCAGCATATCTTGTGATATTACCTCATTGTGTTTTAATTTTTACACATTAACACTATCTGGACAAAGGTTTATCCCCATTCCTACCAGTCGGGTACCCGAATACAGAATTAAGGGGCCCATTACGATACCCGGCGTAAAAAAATCCGCCAGGCATGGAAGCGGCAAAAATCCGCCCGCACACACCGCCTGAACACCGACCACGCCATTACGATTACACAAACCAAAAACCGCCATCGGCGGAAAAATCACATAAAAAACCGCCCGCCAACGTCCGAGTCGGAGTCAAACCGCCCGCCACGGACGGAAACACGCACGACAACACAAAACCGCCCGCCCTCACGGCCGACACACCGCACGTGAAATTACGATCGCACCGACATGAGCGCGGAAAAACCACAAATATACCGCCCGCCAGCGCAAACAACGCCGATGAGAATTGACACGGCAGAAGCCATGGCGCCCACGTACCTCCACAGAAACCATCCGCACACAAAACCAATAGCACACAACATGGCCAACAAGTCCACACAGCAAGGCACGCACAAATACACAAGCACAGTACACATCCCGAAAACACCCCCCGGACAAACAAAAAATACAAAGGCCAGAACCCCAGACACAACACACCTGAAAACAACAGACCATGAGGACACACCCACATAGGTGAGTACAAAAGCAGCACTCCCACAGACCACAACCCCTTGCTACATTGCAAACCAGAGAGGAGAGGAGAGGACACAGTGACACAGCAAGGACAGCAGCACACCACAGAAACGCACACATCACAACCACCACCACCACCACCACCACCACCAAACACCTGCACCACAAACCCCCTGCACATTACACAACACACACCGCACCAGCACCACAAACACCATGGCACCACAAAGGATGCCCAAGTACACGCCCATTGAGCTGACGGTCATGGTCGACGAGATCATCAAGGTGTACCCACAAATCTATGGGAACATGGTCCAGCACACACCACTAGCCACCAGAAACAGAATGTGGAACCGGATCGTAGACCAGGTCAATGCAGTCGGGACCCTGCCCAGGAACAGAGGTGAAATAAACAAACGTTGGAATGACGTAAAGAGCCTGGTCAAGAAGAAGGAGGGCAAAAACAGAGAGCTGGCTGCCGTCACTGGCGGAGGGAATCCCGCGCTCTTTAAGACCTTCAAAGCGTGGGAGGAGAAGGTGCGAGTCGTAATACATCCGGAGATCCTCGCCGGATTAGCAGGGGGAGTGGAGGCTGGTAAGTACAAACTAATGTATACCAGCACACCGCTATGTACTCACATGCGCAACCACCATGCCACAGCTCCCAGGGACAAACACCCCCATGTCCAGCACACAATACACAACACATCACACACACATGCAACAGACACCACCACACACAGCCCAAACCGAACAACTGTAACATACGTGGGGACATGTGTACACTCAGCCAGCCACGTAACCACCAACAGGTCCCCAAATATGACAGAAGCGCCACAACGAGCACCCACCACACCCATGTGTCCGCCACAGCTGCACTAACCGACAAGTAACAGGTAAGTGGCAGGAACACAAAGTGCAGTGGGTGGGAGGGTGGACAGCCCAAGTACAACACACACCAGGCCCCAGTCCCACAGCACAGCAAGGAGGAGCATCCCCCACACCCCACAGCCACGTGTCAGCCACCGCAGTGCACAACGACAACCGAAAGGCAGACATCACGGTCCACAGCAATCGGTGTCAGTGGGTGTCCAGCCACCCCCATGACCCACAACACCCCCCACCCCCACAGACCTGCAACATGGAGCACCCCCGCTTAGAGCCATGTGGCATCCAGTACAGTGCACGCACGAACAACTTGCAGGTGGGAAACTGGACAGGGCTGGATTACTGGAGGCATGAGGACCATAACACGACCAACACATGGGACATGTCACGTAGCAGACGAACACGCAGCACCACCCACCATCACGAACAAGTGAACAATGTGCACACGGACATGAACAACAGACTCACACCCCACATGACCCATCACATACATAGCAACACCCAAGGAGCCACGTCTGCATGCACAAGCCACACTGAATATAGTACCACATGGCAGCCACTGTGCAACTCATCACACACAACCGAAACACCATTGAAGTCCTGTCCATGTAGCCCCTACTGCCTGTCAACCACACACCCCACAACTACGCCTATGTAAGACAAACAACACTAGACGCAACAGAGCGGAACAACATATATGCACACGAACACCACTGAACCCATCAAACACACAGACACACCATGCACATACAACATACCATCCATCCGTCAGCCCCAGTCTCATGAAAGGCATGTCATCCGCACAGCTGCCACACATACAGCAGTCACGCTAAGATACATGCCCATGACCAACCATGTGCCAGAAGTCAATGAAGCGCACGACACACTGTGAGCAACAACACACAACATGGGCCACACCCCCCGAGCACTGCAGTGATGCACATGGCACAGGGCAGCACGCACACCAAGGAGATGGGACAACTGCAATACGTTGGCTGGCACACAACCATCACTCACTCATAACGATGCGTCCAATGCCATGTCCAGTAATCACAACAGACAGCAAATATGCAGGCCATGTCAAGCATGCACACACCTCAAACCATGCACTGTCATGCTGCCACAACACATGTCACGTTCGGCACCCATGGCTCACAGCATGTACCCCAAAAGCATATCCCCTCCCAAATGCGAATCTGGGGCATGGCACCAATGTTGCCATATGCGTTCCTAAGCGTTCCATTTGAACCCCAAAAGCATATTCCCTCCCAAATGCGAATCTGGGGCATGGCCCCCATGTTGCCATATGCGTTCCTAAGCGTTCCATTTGAACCCCAAAAGCATATTCCCTCCCAAATGCGAATCTGGGGCATGGCCCCCATGTTGCCATATGCGTTCCTAAGCGTTCCATTTGAACCCCAAAAGCATATTCCCTCCCAAATGCAAATCTGGGGCATGGCCCCCATGTTGCCATATGCGTTCCTAAGCGTTCCATTTGAACCCCAAAAGCATATTCCCACCCAAATGCGAATCTGGGGCATGGCCCCCATGTTGCCATATGCGTTCCTAAGCGTTCCATTTGAACCCCAAAAGCATATTCCCACCCAAATGCGAATCTGGGGCATGGCCCCCATGTTGCCATATGCGTTCCTAAGCGTCCCATCTGAACACCAAAAGCAAAGTACAAACCAGACCCAGGATGGGCCAGGAGCCCGCATACACCAGAGTCACAATAAGTAGGGGCACAGCAACACACCCATCGGCATGGCCAATCCGTCCCATGCCACATGTGCACAGCACACAGTCCCATTGCCAAGCACACACAACTACAAATGCTACAGCCACACACACGCCTCCGGGAAACCAATGTACGAGATTGCACGAACTGTTAATGTCAGACGACAACTACATACTTCGCCAGGTGCAACACAATAACAAATCTCATTCTCTCCACAGGTGACGAACTGCTGGATGCTGGGGATGGAGCCAGCAGCCAGCACAGCCAGCCTACAAGCCCCCAACGAGGACACACGGATCTGGAGGATCTGTCCTCCTCTTCGGACACGGACCACCAAGCAGGCCCATCTGGTGTGGCAGGGCCCAGCCGCTCCCCAGGACCCCTCCTACCCACCAACCCATCATCCAGGGCTGATGAACATTCCCAGCCCCCTGCTGCCACTGTCGTTGCGGCCACACCCACGGTCATTGCGGCCACTACCATCGCCGCACCGACCACCACCGCCGCCACCACCACCACGTCTTCGCTGGCACCAGCCCCAGCGCAGGTGGTGGCCCGGCCGACTGGATCCACCCTGGGAGCCACAGCGAGGACCGTGGTGAGCAATGTGGCTAGTGGGCAGGCCGGTGGCAGCAGGACTGGTAGGAGGAGCAGGGTCAGAAAAACGCCAGCCTCCCCTGGGAGCCATGCCCTGCCTCAAATGGCCAGAGTCCTTGGGGCCTATGAAGAGGCCCAAGGACAATGGGTCCGGTCTGCTTCAGACACGCGTGAGGTGCTGGGGGTGCTGAGGTCCATGGACGCCCGTATGGGCCAACTCGTGGACCTCATGGGCCAGCTGGTGGTGGCGGTGAGGTCACTGCCAGGGACAGCAGCTCCCCTCCGCCACAACCTGCCGGGGCGCAGGGTGGAGCAGCAGTGTCCAGTTCCCCTGCGTCCACAGCCAGTGAGCACACCTCAACCACCAGCATGTCGCAAGCAGGCACCCCCTCGCAAACGTGGAAGGGGCCGTCCGAAGTGGAAACAGATCTCCCAGGAGGACTTCGCACGCTCCAAACGCAAGTGAGGCAGCCAGCCAGCCTTCCGCCAGCCTTCCTTGACCAGCCACTGCATTGACTTGGACTACGATCCCACTCCACACAGCCATCTGGATGGCATGTGTGTGTTGGACTATGGACATAGAACCAGTGGGTACACCCTGATCATCACGCAGCCATGACCGACAGCTCATTGTCACTGCACGCACCACTTTTGTCATCACCTTACACACAATCACATGTCACAGTTTGTAATAAATGCACCTTTTTCACTAACTGCTGTTTGTGCCCTGTGTTTTATTTGTACGGAATACAACGGCCACCTTGGGCGGAAAGGCACCTGATGCGTGGCATGGCAATTGAATCCGGAGGGCCTGTAGGGACCTAGGGGTGGGAGACAGAACAGGAGCACATTCAAAGAGTGTGTCACACACCCATCACACAGTACATGTCAACAACTACAAGCAATGTACACACATCGCACAGAGCAATAGGGCACAATGCCACAGCCACCAACAGTGGCATACTACCCTGGCCATGGAGCGTTGACACACAGCACGCAGTGAACAAACGGCCACCCTGACACAGCACACACACACCTGCACAGATACAGCCACATCAGCCGTCGTACATGGACACTCACCGTCAAGTGAAGTAGCGGGCGATGAGCTGCTGCCGCACATTACCAGCTTCCTCCTCTCCGCTGTCCTCCTCACTCGAGCTGTCCTGGTCTGCGGGCTGGGGCCCTGGTTGATCTCCGTCATCCACGATGAGGGGGATCTGCTTCCGAATGGCCAGATTGTGCAGCATGCAGCACGCCACCACTATCTGGCACACCTTCTGTGGGGAGTACGCCAGCGCACTCCTCGGTGCGGTCCAGGCACCTGAACCTGGACTTGAGGAGGCCAAAGGTACGCTCGACCACACGTCTGGTCCTCCCATGTGCCTCATTGTAGCGATCGTCTGCTGGGGTGCGAGGATTCCTCAATGGACTGAGCAGCCATGCCCCATTCGGGTACGCAGAGTCACCTGGGTGTGAGGGACACAGAGAACCGTTGCAATTCCAACTGGACAGGGGACAGCATCGCACAACCAGCACGCTACACCACTCCACATACTCACCGACAATACAGGCACGATCCTGTTGCATATTGGACATCAGTCGTGGCAAGATGCTGTTGCGCATTATGTGTGCGTCATGGGCCGAGCCTGGGAACTTTGCACACACGTGGGTGATCACCATGTCCGCAAGGCACACCACTTGCACATTCAGGGAGTGCGTGTGCTTCCTGTTGCGGTACAGGTGCTCAGTGGCCTGTGGTGGAACAAGGCCGACATGTGTGCAGTCAATGGCTCCAACGACGTGTGGGATTCTGCCAAGGGCATAGAATGCACCCTTCACTGCCGCCAATTCACGAGCCCTGGGGAAGCGGATGTACCTGTTTCGGCACAGCATCATGGCTGCCAGTACATCCCTCAGCACCTTGCTGAACATGGGCTGGGACATCCCTCCTCCAATGCCCACTGTGTGCTGGAATGACCCAGTGGCGAAGAAATGCATGGCGGCCATCACCTTAGCCGTGGGGGTGACAGCAGTCGGATACACCCTGCGGGGACGGAGATGGGGTTCTAACATGGCACACAGTCGATGCAGGGATGGCCTGTCCAGCCGAAACTTCCTAATAACCTCTGTATCGTCCATGTCCGCCAGCAATTGGTATGGGCGGTCAATGTTCGGTCTCCGCCTAGGGACAATGGCAGAGGACACATGTCAAAGCAACACGACACATAGCAATTTCGCATACACATCACTGACATGACTGAGCAAGCACATGAGCCACAGCCCAGCTGTCAAGCTGGGACGGCACGGCCACAATACACTTACACAGGTCTCCCAACAATGGCAATGGCTAGTGATACAAACCACTGCCATGTGCATGCACATGGGGATCTAGGCCCCAATGACTTGCGGGGCGTGCTGATGGGGACTGACTGCAAATCCGTCAAGCGGCAACGCCACGGCAACATGAATGTCTGCTGAGCATGGAACTGCTTCCGCGGCTGGATGAGTATGGCACACGACGACGACGATGTGGGCACAGGCTGAGCGGCCAAAACAAGTGGGACCTGTGGCACGAGGGGATATGAGACAGTAGTAGGTGTCAGCACTGCACCCTATGTACAGCACTGTACGGATCACACCTCCCGAAACATTGACAGGTGTCCACATTGACAGCCCCATGCCAAGACGGCTGTGTGCTTGCAGTCACACGTCACAGGTGAGAGGTTACAGTGCACGTGCCAGGTGGCAGACGTACATAGTGGGAGCTGGCATGTGTGTGCATGTGTCTCCTGTTCAGGATCCACCACATGGGCGCTGACTCTGTACTGACCATTGGACACAGCATGTTCCGTGGAAGGCTTGTGTGTGTGGGATGGTGGCACTGGATGTGCCTCCGTTGGGTGGGGGCCATGCACAGGGCGGGTACGTCGATGATTGCGCATTGTTGGTCACGGTGGGTGCACCAACTAAGATGTGTTGCCCTGTGTTCAATTCCTATGTCCGCATGATGATGGACTGTAGATGTGGGCAGACTACACATTGGTCGATGTGCTGTCTATATGCATGTGCCTTCACACCAGGCACAGCTGCCCCTGCACATGTGACCCCTGCTGGACTCGCTGCTGGGTCTGTGGAGCTGATGCACCTTCTGCGCGTGGGGCGGACAGCTCTCCTCACTTCCCTCATTGCGCATGTCATGACTTTGCTGCAGGTGACATGGATCATGGAGGGCCCACATGTACGCGTGGGTAGGCTACACATGATTGTACACTGGTCGCCACCCCCAGTCAGTGTTTCGAATGGGAAGGTTGTCGTGCTGGTGGTATGTTCGATGTGGCGGATGGGCGGGCCTAGGTGCGGGCTTACATTCCGGACATGGGGGGTAGTTGGATTGGCGACTAGTTGCAGTACACACGGGACACGTCTCTTCCTTTCCACATCTGGGTCATCCCTTGTACTAACTGACAGTGATACAGTCATCTTCGCCCCAGCCCTCATGTCCTCCCCTCGCTCCCCCAATATGCATGCTCACCTGCGAGGCTAGCGCTTGCACAGGCAGCCCCAAGCTCGCACCAGAGAGGGCAAGGAGTGTATGTGTGGGTCCAGTTGCACGAGTGGGCTGTCTCAGGGTATGATGTGTTGCGGGACGCCGTCCACCTGCATGGTGCCCCAAATGGAGTCCCGGCCTGCATGGACTATGCATCACAGTCTTCGCCTTCCGGATCCGCCACCTGCGACACCCAGTGGCTGTGGCTGCCCTTGCGGCCAGGCCGCGTCCGTCTGTGGCTGATGGCCCACACATTCACTCTTTGGCCTCTCTGGGGAGGGCTCGGGGGTGGTGGCGCACGCGCTTGCACTTAGTCGCAATGGCATGTGGCGTGGTTGGTATGATGGGCAATGGATGGGATGGTGCGAGCCACCTCCTGTGACGTCAGTGCTGCTCGTGCTGTGGTGCGTCCCCCTACACTTCCATCTGACTTGTGCCATGCTAGACGTTGAGGTTCTATTGCCTGCGTGATATGACCAGGAGGAGCGCGAGGAGACCTCTCACACACCATGCTCCACTGCCATCCCGTGCCCTGTATCGCCTGTGCGGATTGACTATGTTGGGGTTACACCTGGTCGACTGGGGCTGTGTGTGCCTTGTCAAGGGGCATGGCGGGTGCACAACAGGATCCAGCTTGTCCACAGAGGGTGGGCTGAGGTGCGCCTGGTACCGCTTTGTACGTGTGCCCGGCTGCTGTGCACACACGTGTTCACTCCCCCCGACAGGTGTCCTCTCACAATGCCCAGGGAAGCGGTGGTGTACTGTTCATGACCCCTCCCAACACGGCGTGCTCCAACTTGGCATGTGCGCATCTACCCGTCGCACCCACCCACCTGAGCACTGCGTCCATACGACTTCACACGACACATGTGTGTCTTCCACAGTAGTGCTACTCATTTGCGTTGACATCCAATACCAGTGGACTACATGGTCATGTCACGACTGCCGTGTACTTCACATACTCTCATCCTCTCTCATTCGTACTTGTGAAATGAGTCAGCGGAGACAGTTTTGGTTTCAAACATTATATTGAGTCTTCTGTCCTCTGTGATGCAGTATAGTGGACACTACTGGCAGCGGAATACATGTTGAGGATATACTGAGCATGATTGCAAATGGGATAGGGTGTGGGGTTACATGTGATTGGCTGTTGCATGTGGGATGTGGGCTTCAGAGTGACATCTGCTTGGCCAAGGCTGTGCTAATGTACATTTACGTATAGCTGCGGAGCTGCGGACTTTGACACAGACGGTATACATGTAGCCTACCAGACCGCTTGGCATCATGGGCACAGTCCATCTCAGTTCCATGTGACAGGTTTGCTGCGGTTGTTCCTCATGCACGCGTGCATGTGAGATGACATCAGGGCATGTGCTTGCGTGCATGCAGCAGCGTGCCACTTGTTGTTGCACTGTGGTGGTTACTGGACATGTCACAGTCACTGGGGTCGTGTTGTTGTTGTATGCACTTGTCGTCCATGCAAAGGTCCTGGTATGGGATTCCCGGGGCGGGGGTGGGAGGGGTGCAGCACCCACAGACTCCAGGCGACCTATTCATGTCCACTGAGCGGTGTGTGTGTCCATGGGCGCTGGATCCATGTCGTGTCCTGGTTGTTCGTGCAGTTCCGTCCATGTGGGTGCGATACACAGAGCCCATGCCACTGCCTCCCACGATGCATGCGGTGTTCCTGGATGTGATGGGGAACAGTGTGCATGTCCCGGTCATATCCGATGTCATGGCGATGTCGTTGATGGTGTGGTTACAGTTGCCGGTCGTTTAGTATGGCTGTTGTGGTGGTGACTGGCCAGTCCGTGCGGAAGCTAAGCATGGGTGCGGGGTTGGACATCATAGGTCACTCGGGGAACCTGCGTTGTGGTCCGACGAATTGACAGGTTGTCAGGTATGCGATGCCGCCCAGCAGGGCTTCCATGTCATTGGTGGTGTACATGTTTGCCAGCCAATGTAGCGGATGGTGGCTGTCAAGGTGTTGTTCGTAAGTTGTCCCTTGGAGGACCATGATGGGGCATGCTGGGTGACATTCGATGTAGCTGTTCTCGATGATCCGTCGTGTGGAGGCACAGTGGTCCCATTTCAGTGCGGGTGCGATGTTGGCCACATACGCCATGCCCCCATAGGCAGAGCAGGCCCTGTCGTGTGCGTCCAGAGGGAGGAGTAGTGGTAGCAGGTCCGCCTTCAGACATGCCGGGTTGGAGAGGCATATCTCGACGGGATGCTGGTATGGACACCTCCGACAGTAGAAGACGGGCATGACGCAGCTGAACAATGTGATGCGGTAAGTCAGTCGGTAACTTACGTTCAGCAGGGACAGGAGATCGCATCCCAATGTATGGAACAGGTTGGTTTTGTACAGCTTGAGCTGTTCGGCGTAGTTGGGTAGGTGTGTTGCGGTTGCCATTTCCCAGCGGTGCGTTGTGGTGGCGTGCTCCGGCTGTGTGTGCAGTCTGCAATGTGCACGCTCCGAGGTTGCTGTGAGCTCTGTGTAGTCGTAGGGAGACAGGACTTGTGTTCTGTTTGCTTGTTTGGAGGACACGGGCCCTCTTCCCACATGCTTCTCAGACAGTTCAAGGTCAGTGATGTGTGACTCCTTCCAATTAACTTGCATGTGGCCGACATGGGGGAGTGTTTTCTTCTTTCTTCCCTGTCCGTTGTGTGCTTCTGTGATATGCGCTATCTGCCCTGTGGTCGGTCCCTCGGCATGCCTGTGTTGGTCTATTCTTGGACAATGGCTGTATTCACCGGCTTCTGTCGTAGGGCTGTGGTTTCGGAGTTGGAATGGAAGGTCATTCAGTGCTGTCTGATCTCCCTTGTGTGGGCGGCAGGCTGCCTTTCCGCTCTGCGTTGGGCCTTGTGTGTGAATGTTATTCTTGGGCCACCTGTTGTCGGTCCCCGGGCTCTTTGGTGTTCCGTTTTATATGTCTTGTTCATATGTGCAGGGTGGTATGGGTGTTTCAGTGTGGTACTGGCGTTCCTCTTCCCGAAGGGGCCCTGCTTCTCCTAGTTGGTGTTGACGCCGCTGTGTGCTTCGCCATGTTTGTTACACTGGGGTGTGTCCTGCTGTTGCGTGTCTTCACTGACATGTGTGCGTCGGTTGTGTGGCGTTGGGTGTTGTCCGTGAATTGGGCGTTGGGGACATGTCTGTGGCAGGCCTGTCACGTGTCATGTGCGTTCGGGGTGGGGCTGATGTGTGTGCTGCTTGGTTGTGTCCCTGTGTCTGTGTGCGACGCATGCATGGCGCTGCGGTTGGCCTCTGCGTTGTGCGCATGTGTGGCGGCGTCATCGGCGCTTTGGGGCCATGACGGGGTGGTTGGTTCCTAGTCCCAGGTGGTGTGTACACATGTGTTCCGCGATGTTACGATTTGGCCTGTGTGTCATATGTGGATGCAATGGTGGATGTGTTGTGTACACGCGCTGGTGGGGGTTGTCCGCTTTTTCCGCCCTTGCACTGTGTGCGCTGTTTGCGTGCACTTGTTGTGTGTGTGCCTACCTGCGTCTCCGCGGTACGTTGCGTCCTTGGTGGTGCATCAGCAGGAGCATGGGGAGGGCCTGCAGTGCTGGATTCATGCTCGGGGAGCCGCTTCTTCGTTGTCCGTGCTCGGCATCCGTGTTACCGCTTCGGTTTGTCGTACGGTATCTCTTGGCCGTGGGAGCCGTTTGTTTGCGGCATCGTAATTTATGCGCCGGGCGGGACATGTTTCGTCGGACGGTGTGTGTCAGTTAGCTGCGCCGCTACGTGTACGGGCGCACTTTGATGGCGGACGGTGTTGCTGGCTTGCCGGCGGTGTTTGGCCTACTTTTCGCATCGTAATTGGACGGGCGTGTGGACTGCTGCGTGCCGGCGGTAACTGGTGCTTTTTGCATCCGCCAGCACGGCGGTGGTGCTTCCGCCCGCCATCGTAATGAGCCCCTAAGTAACAAAAAGATGACCAGTTACCCTTAGCAAAGTGCCTTCCACTGTGCAGCAACATTATGCCTCATTTTTACTAACTGTTGATCCTTTTGAGCTAGAGACAATTTATTTTGGTTAGAATCTGCAGGTTATGCAGCAGATGATGGATTATATGAGAAATGGGGCAAATTCATAAATATAAGAAAAATTACGCTGACACAAAATTGCATAATTCCAGTGGGCCTTTTTATTGTGTTGTGTTTAATTCTTTACTTTAAATATCACAATAAACTCTTCTGTATTTTTACCCAAAAGCAGTACATGCCTTAAAAGCTCATGTGACAAGCAATAACTTTCCACTCTCTAAGGTGGTAAAAAAGCACTGCTCCAGCTATTAAGATACCAGTCGGCCCAAATCTGTCCACTGACAGAGCTCACTTTATGCGAAACGGCCATGTATGTTACTATGCATCTTTGCATTAGGCTCACTAAAAGCTTCACATATAGGGAGGCATAAAATATTTTGGCCTAAATGCACACACTGCACAAAGTATTTCATTCAGTAAAGTAAAAAGTCCAGAACTCATTGGTCAATAGTCTTCATTAAAAACGTATTGGTAAAACAGTGTCAATGCATTAGATGGGCTTCTACCAACACACAATCCACCCGAATGGATGTGGGGCTGCATATTTTTTGTTCTTGGACATATTTCTGGTGTATTGTGTTCACTCCTGTGGAACACATTTTACACGCATTTTGCAACTATCTCAGAAGTTCAAGGAAGACTGCTCTTCAGTTAAGTACGAAAGATTAATGCGTTCTTTAAAGTCATTTTTAATGCTAGTCTTTAGGACCACTGAGCCCTGCGTAATCGAGCGCTTTGAAGTAGCTGCGAGTCATATCTGTGACCCGATAGCGCTAGACACAAAACGCTACCGTAGGTACATTAACCGACCGAACTAGCTCACTGCCATGCGTTATTGCTGGTATTAGCTGTGGACGCCCCTGTCATAGGCGAGTGGGGATACTTTTCTCTCCCTCATTGGGGAGGGCACGGACCCTGCCTCAGAAGCTCAGGCAGGTTTCACCTTAATACTTTCGCTCAGGCGCACTGACTGACTGTCCCTGGCCTGTGGCAAGCTCCTGCCCTCCTCCTCCTCAGTTATGCGACCTCCCGTGGCACAGGGCCCTCCCCCTGCCCACTGCCTTTGGCACCGGCTGCCTTTCCAACCAGACCTGCTCGGCTGCTACCTGCACAACGAGCGCACGCTCCGGATGCCAGAGGCTGCGAGCGCTCACTCAGTGCGGGTACCCGTTTCAATGTCTTCTGTTTTTTAATTTAAAGGAGTGATGCAGGCCCCCACCTTCTGCGGCGGGGGCACCCCCACCCGCAGATTCTTGAATTCACCTGAGTAAGTGTTTGTGTGTTTTAAGTGGCACCAGAGCGCGGCACGGCTTGCTGTGTCTGTTCAGGTGACATCCCGCTAGGCCCTCGGCAAACGGCCTACAAACACTTCCGCAATGTCACCAAGAGTTGCCTCTGCCAACTTTCCTACATCAAGGGCAAAAACAAAAATTCACAAGTGGTGAGGGTGCAGATCCTTTTACTCCTGTACCCATGTCCGACCATATTGTGCAAATATCTGAAAATGCTGTCTTTTTATTACTCTCCAGTGAAGGATGAACTGTACACCTTTAAATACTTTCATTTGCCATTCTAATAGTTTTCTCTGCTAAACAACTTTCTATTTACTTTTCGAGTTTATGAGTGGTTTCAGGGCGCGAACACTGAATATCGACCCCAGAGTATCAATAGGGCACATTATCAAGGATAAAACATCAAAAAAAATATAGACAGGTGTGAGTCTAGATTTTCTACACCTAACACCACATATTGTATTAATTGTATTTATATAGCGCTTAGTACCGCAGACAAAGTGTCGAACCGCCTTTCGGCGAGTCAAGGGAGGGATACATTAGGGAAGAATTTAGAAAGATTTGCTTGGGCGATCACATTAGTAAAATGAGGTTTCGGGTGAGCTGGGGGAAGAGTCTAGACAGGTTTATTTTGTAGATCATAGTGGTAGAATGAGGTTTGGGATGACTCGGAGAGTGGAGGTAGAGGATATTTTGAGAGAGGTATTGGGTGAGACAGAGTAGTGCATTGGAGAGATTCAAAGGTGTATGTACCTAGTATGTGCATCTTTGAGGTACGTGGTTTTGGAGTTAGGGATAGTAAATGTAAATTATCTTCCATCTAATTGTACTTTAACAATCTTGAAACTGATTATGAACACCTATCACCACTTCTCTTCTACACCACTGATTTAATAAGGCTGTCCAAAGTCATCGCCCCTCCGCTCCTATTAGGTTTGCATGAACAGTGCTGTGCTGTGGTTCACTCAGCTCCCTACAGCCTTAATTCATGTTCACCTGCCTCTAATGCTTTATGGTAGGGTGTCCAACATAGGCACAGGGCGGCTGCATATATCACAGACGCTTAAGATAGCCAACCACTATGTGAAGGAGTTTCAACTATATTTTCTCTAAGTCGCTTTTTTGGTAGCTATCTAGACAGTCTGGCCTGGGTCTGGACCTATGTGGACACTGCTTCTTTACAACACACATCCTACAATGTGTAGTAAGCTACCCATGTAGACAAGCTCTTGAGTGCCACACAAAATGGTTGTAAGCACTATATAAATATTGTAAACAATACAATACAACACATCTTCTAGCTGCTGGCAGCCAATTAAACCCCAGGCACCATTACCTCTTGTCAACCAACTCAGGAGTCTATGCCAGGCGGCCTGCAGCTATCTGGCAGAGAAGTGGAAAGGAAAAGAATTAGGTGTGCAGTAACGTAAGCCTCATTCACCTGAGATTCTAAGCCAGTCACAGAGGTGATCTCATCCTAACACCATCACTCTCTCCTTCAAACACCTTTTACACCTTCATTGATGATTTTTGTAAGATTAAGTAACGCAAGAGAATACCAGAAACAAAATATATATCATTGTAAACCATATGAGAGTGCAAAATGTTTAGCATGAGAGCAAATTCTCAGACGGGTCCCAATTATTGGTCTGACTGTAGTTTGAGCTCTCTGCTTTTTCTTAGTTTTCACCTTCATGTATTTATTTTCTCATGAGAATTATCCGAAAAAGGTTACCCTCTCAACATACTTTGAGGTTCAGGAGCCAGGGGGAGAAAAGCCTAGAAAAATCACATGAACAAATGCTCTTGTCAGACCTATATCTATTTAAATAATGGCCCGCTACGGGCTCAAATCGTCTATCCTGTGACTGTTGCCTGGAGTCTGGTCTACGTAGAAAAGCCCTGCATGGACCGACAACAATCATTCGGCCTTTGCCTTCAGCTCTGTCTTTGGCCTCACATTACAATTCTCACTGACTAACGCAGGTCTCCTAGAATTCTTTTCAAGCATTCTCAGTTCCCTTTACTCCAGAATACTCCTTCAGGCCCTTGCTGTCTACTTCTCACATTATCCTGGGCCACTCTCTCCTATGCACTTAATTCACAAATCTATGTATGAGTGCATTTGTGTGTTACTCCCAGCTTACTCCTGGATTTCCAAACAGCTGTGTGAATCAGGCTGCCTCTATTTTACTTCTCTGCTCTGTGTGCAGCCCAAAACCCCAGCATTACCCCCTCAGTGTAAACCCACCATTGCAGAGTTATCTCTGCAATTGCTTGTAAGATAGCTCGGCATTTTGAGCTCACTGTTAAGATCTCTGTGCCACCTGAAGTTTGTAGGTTGTAACACTGTCAGTGTCGACTCAGCCTTTCATCCTTCCGTGGTCCACAAACCAATAATGATTCAGTAATGAAAATTGTATATCAAAATGTTCTATTTAAAGTAGGTTTGTCAAAGTTGATGTATAAATAGCAGGTTAATGTTTGCCTTTTAGGCCTGTGGATGCAAAAATAATGGCATGGTCCTCACTGGTGGATAATGCTCAGACTATTATTTCCAGAGTTATCAAGTAGAGATCTTAGATTCCTATACTCAAACCTGGAAGGTGTAAGCAAGTTTAATAAGAGTTTGAAGTAACATGGTTTGGAACATTGATTCATAGAAGAGTAATGTGGAGCAAACAAATGCAACCTATAGAAACGTTTTCCAACAAATATTGATCTAGAAGACTTAAAGATGCAAATTATGAGCTGTTTTAGGCGTGAGTTCTTGCTGCAACATAGGACCACGCGTTTTGTGATTTGGGGCCTCAACCAATAGAGAAATAACTGCACAGCCAAGATTAATTACAAAATGTAAAATATATTATTTAAAGAGCATATTAATTCTAGGACTCAGGAAAGGAATTAAACATTACTTTATAAGTACGATTAAAATGAGATGAACATTTTATGCATTTTCTACAAAGGCAGTTTTGCATTTAAAACATTATAAAATTGAGATGTAACAGCATGACAGGGTTAAAAATGATTTAAATTATTTTCACCCTATTGCCCGTCTTGGAGATCACCCACACCGCTGTGCTAGAATTCATGACACCAATAATCACCCAAAAATATTTTAGCCTGAAGTACACGTGGCATGAATCAAATACCGTGAGACTATGGAATCCATCCTCACTCTTTATTACTTTATTAAAACCTATATATAATTGGTGTTCTTCACGGTTTGGAGATTTTCCCTATCCATGATGGTGGAGGCATGTGACACATTACTTTCGGTTTAAGCCCCAGCAGAGACAGTATATAATCAGTTCAAGCCAGCTCCTCCTTACCTGGAAATCATGCATCTTGTTGGGCTCCTTTGCTAACATACCAGTTGGCACTCAGCTTCCCGCCATGCACATGTTTGTTGTGTTTGGATGCTCTCAGTGACCTTGCTTCTTGCCTTTCCCTCTACAACCTCATTCCTCATCAACAAGTTTAAGAAGTCATGCTGATTCATTACCGCCAAATGTCCTTTGCTTCATTACTCAAGTACTCATGTTGAGAGTAAAGCTCCACCTCTAGTCTACAATAGTCTACAGTGATGAGTACATATCACAAGAATTACCACTTGCTATTGTTTAATATGCTAAACTGAGGGAGACATTAAATGTACTGTGTTCTGCTATAGGTGATGAACTTGCCACATAGAGAATTTTATGGCGTTCCGGAGCATGAGTTGTGTTTGAGTGTTGCTCCCTTCTTTATTCCTTTTTGTTTCCTTTGACTCTCATTCATAGTATATGTACAATTGCTAAGTGCTTGTATTCATAAACCTTCTACTCTATTTAAAGGTATTTTCTGTATTCCTGGTATGATTGGCTCCAAACTAAATGGCCAAGAATGAGTTCTGGTGTTGGAATATGCAGAAGGGTTCAGGTTTGTGCAGTAGAATGTGATGAGTTTTCAACTTCCAGAGAAAATATAGAGAGGACATGAGATGAGAGAACTCTCTTAAGGGCATACTTTTTGAGGAGGCCCTCTGCTTTTGATTGCAGTGGCTCAGTTTATTTGGTGATTCACAATTCCAATCATGGGTAAAACATGGCTTGTTGAACATAGATGAGATGTACTTGCAAATTGTTTGATTGCATATTGCATTTCAGGTTTTCAATTTGACCAATCCTTTGACTTCTTACCAACGAAATATGAGTGTCTTCCTGGTCGAGGACCACACTGCTTTTTCTCTTATCTGTCTTGTATCAAGACCCTGCTGGACTATGGGGTGAAAGAAAGCTTGAATAAGCAGCTACCTATGTTATATGACATATCTTTATTAATGTAATAACTGCACTTTCACAATTGCTTTATTAACCTTCCTGCTTTCTCAAATTTGCTTGAAAATGCACCATTTGTCCACTCTTTTTTCGGGCTCGCTCGCTACGCTCGCTCGCTGCGGTGCAGTATGCCAATAATTTTACGCCCCACCACTTTCAAATGTCACCAGCCACCGCTGAGTAAAAGTAACTGAATTTGAGCATTGCCCCGTTGCCGGATGCATAAATGCCTAGGACTGTATTCTGAAATAAGAGTCAGAACATTCTTTATTAGATAAAGTGCATTCTAATTCTGTCTCCCAACACTGTTGAATGGCTGACTTAGATGTCGGTTGGGATTGGTTAAGGAATCAATAGATGTCCGATAGTAGGCCCTAATTGTCCTTTTTGATGAATAACCATTTCACGAAAAGTGCAAGAAGTCTACCAGCTCCTACCTTTACAGTCAATTGGGTGACCAAGTGACAAATGTTCAGATACCCCCAATGCTCCATCTCCAGGATGCCTTAAGTTTGCTTAATCTGCTAAAATTCCATGGGACCATGATGGTCAATGAGGTCCCCATTCCTTTACAGTTAGCATTTTGCTACATTTGACAATCATTGGTTGTTGTGGCCAGGGGAAAATCGGGGTTCCCAATAATGGGGGTTAGTGGTGAGGGGTGTGCTTATAAACCTCTGGCTAGTAAAGTTCTGTCCTAGGTCTGTATCATGGTTCTGGTCAGAGGAGAGGAGTAAATTACCCAACTAGGGCTCCTTTTAAATGAGAATGCCTGCTATGGTCGTGTCCATAAAGCACTAGTGTTTTGCGGTGGCTGGCCTATCCATTCCACTATATCTCGAAGTTAGGCTACCAAATAATAGTTAGATAGGTTGGAATACCTAGGCTTCCATCCTTTAACAAGCGGTATGCTCTTGCCCGTGCCACTTGTGGTCTCTTAGATCCCCAGACAAAGGTTTTTATCATTTGCTGTAGTTTAGTGAGGAGTTGGTGGGGTGGCTGCAAAGAAAGTGTCTGTATAACAAAGTATTCTGGGAAGGAGGGTCATCTTGAGGGCCGCAATATGACCCAACCATGGGATGCCTCCCATCTGTCAGTGTGGAGATCCTTTTTGCAGCCATGAGGAGGTCTTTGTAATTGTGTTCTGACATTTTTTCAGGGAAGGAACAGATTTGAGGCCCAGATGTTGTACCATGTTAAAGGGAAATGGGACTCTGGCATCAGTTTCTCTGCCATGGGCATAGTGAGGTTTAGGTTAGTTTTGAACCTGGATACTCTCCCAAAAACCTCTATCTCATTCAGCAGGGCCAGGATTAAACAATGTGGGTCTGAGAGGCTCAAGAGGACATCATCGGCATACAGTCAATTTTGTATTCTTGATTGCCTAGGATCATGCCCGAAATCACTCCTCTCCATCTAATGTTTTCAGCTAAGGGCTCCATATATAATCTAAATAGGAGTGGGAATTGAGAACACACCGGCTTGGTACCTTTGGCAATGTTAAACGGATTCAAGAGGGTGCAATTAACTCTGACCTAAGTGGATGTGTGTATGCAACCTCTTTTGCTCAGGGGTGGACGGAATGTTCTATTCTGCCTGTGGAACTGGTGAGGCTCCAAATATATGTGAGTGAGATTTGGCATCCCCTAGTGTGATTTCCTAATGCAGGCATTCATGGTCAGAGGGCTGTCATGTGAGTACATTTGCTGCCGCTCGAGTAGATTTTCTACTTCAGCTGCAGCAAAACCAACTCAAATGATCATGCTCTTGCACAACACATGATGCAGTTTGTGCTGATTTTCAGCACTGCACGCGCTACTGGTACTAAATTGCAGCGAGAGCAATGGGTGGAATTTCAGGGAATCCACCAAACCCTGCTTTTGATCCACTGCTGCTGACAGGGGCCCACACCCACCCTCTCTAGAACCATTTGAAAGAAGCACCAGTGAACCCAATCAAAGGCATTCTCTGCGTCGGTGGAAAGAAGGAGAACTGATTTGAGGACATGTGAGGCCTTAGCTGAGGGGTGGAGTATCAGTTCGTGTTATCGCTACACTATCTTTCAGGGATGAAACCTGTCTGATTCGGGTCCACTAACCTTTGCATATGTTGCCTGAGATGTCCAGTTAGTATGCCTATGAAAATGTTAGCATCAATGTTAAGTAATGAAATGGATCTGTAGGATGCACAGACAGTGGGGTCTTTAACTTGTTTCGGGATAACCGTTATCACTGCCTCACACTTTGTGTCTCAAAGTACAGCAGAGTCATTAAAGGAATTAAAGAGGCACATGATGAGCGGCGCCAAAATTGGGCAAAACATCCTATAAAAGTCTGAGGTGAACCTATCGATCCCGGGGGCTTTCTTGATCTGTAATAACCTCCTCGACCCAAATGTCTGTTTCTAAAGCTTCTGCGTATGCAGGAGACAAATGAGCTATTTGAGAGTCACATATATATTTCCCAATCCCCTCTGATTTACCCCATCAGCCGCATAAAGATTGGTGTAGAATCCCTCAAAGGCGTGTGCTATGTCTTCATTGGATCTATCTTCCACTCCCTCAAGATTAATAACCAGTGTATCCCTATATCTCTGTTGTTTGGCCCTTAGCTTACATGCCAGAAGATGCCCCAGTTTATTTCAACCCGCATAGTATTTCCGTTTTGTATGGTATATGGCGTATTCCACCCTATCATTTTCTAGGGCTTTAGGTTGTTTCCGTGCTAGTGTCAATTGCTGCCTCACCGTGCATGCACCTGAAATTTTATGAGCATCTTCCGGGGCTTTTATGCGCTTCTCAAGGTCAAGACAGTTATCTCACCTCTCTATATTAAGGTGGGCCAAAATTGTTATAAAGTAGCCTCTAATTACTGCTTTTAATTTGTCTCAGAGCAAGGGTGATAGGGGTATTTGCATTGTCATTATGTGGAAGGTATTGTTGGAAGGTAGCTGTAATATGTACCTGAGCCTCCTCTGATTGCAAGAGGTTATCATTGAGTCTCCAACTTTGCCCACCTCCTGGAGGCTGAGGAACTGTGAGTGTGATATGTATGGATGAGTGGTCCTACACCGCTGAGACACCAATCTCCACATGTGTTGTGGCCAAAAAGAGATGGGAGGAGGCCACAAAAGTAATCAAGTAGGGCATATGTCTGTCTGGATGCTGAAAAAAAGGAATAGTCTCAGGGGATGTATTGTTCTTCAGATAGCTGACAGACCCATATCTGCCAACCACTGGACCTCGCCAGGGAAGAAGGCACCAGATTGATCTGTGCTTTAAACTGACCTGTCCAGTTTGCATCAAGTACTAAGTTAAAGTCCCCGCCGATTAGGATGTCTTAGTCAGGGGTAGAAGTGACCATGGAAAAGTATTGTGAATTAATTGTTTCTGGGAGTCATTTTGGGCATATATTGTAACCTGTGTAAAGGAGTGCGATGCTAAGGTGATCTAGAGTGTGATCAATTTTCCCTGTATCTTGACTGAAGCTTGTTGAATTTGTTCTCAGGGCTTAGACTGAGAATAAAGTTTCACAAGATCTACTGGGCCTAAACACAACGTTTTGTGAGCTCTTAGTGATGCAGCCATTTTGCTGTTTCTTGTACAAAAGAAGACCACACCCTGATTGCATTGCACAAACTTCAGGCATCTGTACAGCAACATAGGCCTTGATCTAGTAAGAAGGATAAAGAAATTATCCTTACCTTTTTCACTCCACTTTCACTGGACTTCAGATGAGAAAGGAAAAGCTGGGTGTACGGTAGGATGTAGATACTCATTTTTTGAATTTCAATTCTTGGCTTATGATCCATTGTTCTTATCGACATAGCATTTACTTGATGTTTGCATTATGTATGTGGGATAAGGCCAAACTGGACATCTGAGAAGTGTGCCTGGCATAGCCATGGTGACGGGCATGGGCTGTTGTGAAGGTGTGGTTTCTCCGCACAGACCTCTCCACAGGGTGACCGATGTGTGCTGGAGGGTGTGGCTTCTCTGTTCAGACCACGTCAAAGGGTGAGGAGCATGCACTGTAGGTGTGAAGGTGTGGTTTCTCTTTACATACCACTCCCCAGGGTGATGGATATTGCTGTACAGTGTGGGGAGGGAGTGCCCTCTACGCACAGATCACTCATCCGGGCAGCAAGCATGCATTATAGGGACTTATCTGCTAATTATGGCCTATCTGCATGGACTACTCCCCAGGTTGATGGACTCATGCTGTAGGGTGTGGGGCAGGTGTGATTTTTCTCCACAGATCACTCCGCAGAGCAAAAGGCATGTGCTGTAGGGTGTGATGTCTCTGCACTGAGTCCCCCGGTTGACAGGCATGCACTTTAGGGTGTGAGAAGGGAGTGCCCTCTATGCACAGACCACTCCCAAGGGTGATGGACGTGTGCTGTAAGGGGTGGGGAGGGAATTGCTTTTCTGCACAGATAACTTCCTAGGGCTAAAAGTGTGTGGTGTATGGTGTGGGGAGGGATTGTCTTCTATGCACAGACCACTCCCCGGGCAACAGGTGTGTGCAGTGGGGTGTAGGGGGGAAGTGCCTTTTATGCACATACCACTTCCCAGGGCGATGGGTGTGCACTGTAGGGTGTGGGGAGGGAGTAGCTTCTCCTCAAAGACCACTACGCAGGGGGATGGGTATGTGCAGTAGTATGTGTTAAGAGTGTGGCTTTTCCACACATACCATCCTTAGGACGCTGGGCATGCACTGTAGTGTGTGGAGAGGGAGTGCCCACTATGCGCAGACCACTCCCCAGGGCATCAAGTGTGTGCTGTGGGGTCTATGGGGGAGAGCCTATTATGCACAGACCACTTCCCAGGGCAATGGGTGTGCACTGTCGCGCGTGGGGAAGGAGTGGCTTCTACTCAAAGACCACTACACAGGGGGATGGGCATGTGCAGTGGGATGTGTTAGGAGCATGGCTTTTCCACACAGACCACTCCCTAGGATGCCGGGCGTGCACTGTAGTGTGTGAAAAGGGAGTGCCCACTACACGCAGACCACTCTCTGGGGCAACAGGCATGTGCTATAGGGTGTGAGGAGGGAGTGGTTTGTCCACACAGACCACTCTGTAGGGTGAAAGGCATGTGCTGTAGGTTGTGGCAAGGGTCTGGCTTCTAAGCACAGACCACTCACCAAGGTGATGGGGGTGTGCCTTAGAGTGTGGGGAGGGAGTGGACTTTCCTCACAGACCACTTCCCAGAGTGACAAGCGTGTATGCTGTAGGGTATGGGAAGTGTTACACCTGTCAGCCTTAGGGTCTTCTTCCCCCAAACTTTTTGCCTTTCCCCTCCTATGTGTCTGAATTCGTTTTTGCTGGCATCAGGACTCTGTGCATTTTACCACTTGTGACCAGTGCTAAAGTGGTTGTGCTCACTCCATAAAACATGGGAAAATTTGCCTACCCCTGAGTGGCATATTTAATTCACTAGTCCTCAGTAAAGTCAAATACCATATACCCAGGGCCTGTAAATTAAATGCTACTGGTGGGCCTAAATCAGTTATTGTGCAACCCATTTAAGTAGCCCCTTAAAATATGTCCCAGGTCTGCCATTGCAGCCTTAATGCTATTTAAACTGCCAGTACAACTTGCCAAAATAACCCCCTTGCCAAGCCTTAAACTCCCTATTTATTACATATTAGTCACCACTAAGGCAGGTCCTAGGCAGCCCACCAGGACCAAGCCTGAGTGACTCCTAACCCCCTTGAACCCTTGATGGTGGTGCTAAATGTGCCCAGATAGCCAAAATCCCAAACTTGGGACTTAGCACATTTTTGGATAAAAACTGCTCTGAGAACCGAGAGGAGACCTGGATCAATCTGCTTGTCTATCTGCTCAAGATGCATTGCCAGTTGGCCTGACGTCGCAGCATCTCCTCCTGCATTCTTCTCCAAAGCAGCAAATCCTGTCCAGTGGTCCTACACCAAAGAAGTAGCCGGACTCATGGAACTCTTGTTGGCTGCAGCCTTCAGCCCGCTCCTGCTGGAGATTTTCGAGTTCCAAAAAAGGGACTAAATCCGACCTTAGAAATCTTCATCGCAACTTTGTCCAGCAGCTCCCTGAAGACAACCATTCTTCCTCAGATATCTCCTGCAGCCTTGCCCGGCAGAACTTTACATTCTCAGGAAAGTTTTTGATGAAATTGTTTCTTAGTCCAAAGGTATGTGCCCACCCGGCCCAATCCACTTTTTATATCCGACTTGTGTCCATTGCGGTCAACCATATTTTTAAAGTTTGACCCAGTGTCGCTGCTGCTTGAGTAGGGTTAACACCCCATTCAACCAACAACCCAATTTCTCACAAGGAGGGAGTCGCCTTTTCACACAGACCACTCCCCAGGGTGATGGGCATGCACTATAAAGTGTGGGGAGGGAGTGCCCTCTACGCACAGCCAACTCCCCAGGGTGACATTTGTGAGCTTTAGCGTGTGGGGTGGGAGTGGCTTCTCCACACAGACCACTCTCCAAGGGGACAGGCATAAGCTGTAGTGGTTGAGGAAGGTGTGGCTTCCTCACACAGACCACTCAGAAGACCAACCGGCGTGTGCTGTAGGGAATGTGGAGGGTGTGGCTTCTCCTCACAGACTGCTCCCCAAGACAATGGGCATGTGCTGTATGCTGTCATTTGAGATGTCATGAGTGATTTCATCAGTGATGTCACTGACCATGTCATGAGTGATCTAATATGTGAGTCCATAAGCAGAGCATTGTGGGGGCATAATTTATAGTTAGATCAAGCAACTATAACTGATGAATTTCTATGGCTGTTTACATTTTTAAACCTAACTGAAAACTGTCACCTTTGAGAGTGGATATGTGAGTGGCTGTATGGGTTGTGAGTGGGTCTGTGAGTGGATGTGTGTCTATGTGGGTCTTTGAGTAGGTGTATGAGTATCTTGGTGAGTACGTCAGTGGGTGTATGAGTGCCTGTGTGTGTCTGTGAGTGGGTCAGTAAGTGCCTGTGTGGGTCTCTGAGTAAATCTATGAGTACCTGTGTGGGTCTGTGAGAGCCTGTCTGAGTGCCTGTGTGGGTCTGTGAGTGGGTGTGTGAGTGCCTCTGTAGCTATGTGAGTGGGTGTGTGAGTCTATGAGTGGGTCTGTGAGTGCTTGAGTGGGTGTGTGACTGCCTGTGCATGTCTATGAGTCTGTGTGTGAGCAGTGCTATGCATTTTGGGCATTTGCATTTGTATTTAAAAGGGAGAACCACAGACTCTGCTCTCACCAGGAGATGACAAGAAGGAAACAACTCATCACAGTCACTACCCATCAGATGTTGCTCCAATAGACCAACAATGAATTCACCTCCATTAAGTATTTCATATAATTTTTCAATAGGGAATACAAGAGGAAATGCACTTGCTTAGCCTTCTCCAAGCCCAAGAAGTTAGGATCGTTTGTGATTTACTGAAGTGGAGCTTCAACTGGGGCACCTGCTATGTTTGTATTTGTAAGTGCTTCCCGTTGAGGTTTAATTTCTGTGAAATAAGCACCAGGGCCAGAATTGAACCTCGTTTTTTCCAAAAAGAGTCTCCAATTTTGCTGAAAATGCCTACCCAACTGGCTAATTAGTAGGTGCTACCTCATTGGGTAAATGTCTTGTGCATATTCTACACTACAGCTGGGTAAAGGACCATGAGGTAATGTTTCCAGTGACCTTGTGTGCATGTAATTTTGGCAATGTGATTGTTCCTCGAGCACCTTCATCCACAAATCTGTGATAACGTGAATCCTCATCAAGAGAAGTCAACGAGACTACTAAGAATCTCCACCAAACAGGGGTACTTCCTCTTAACTAAATGAAGTGAGTTTATTTTATTTTTTTCTTTGCATTTTTATATAGCGCCAACATGGCCCGAAGGCATCAGAGCACTTTACAACACACGGGATATAGGGTTGCAGTGAGTTACAGTAATAGTAGTTAAACTCAGACATTTACATCAGTGAATGTGTACAAAAGTTACCACAAGAGATAGTTTCAACAATTGGGACATACACGGTTACATGAAGTCAGATCAGGGCGCAATGGAGAAAGTACTTAAGTCTGGTCGAGGGTGAATTAAACAAGATATCTGTCGAATAGGAGGAGCTTGAGGTCCTTTTTGAAGGTTGTTAGACAGGTGGTTAGATTCTAGTGGCGCTACCAGAGAAAGACTTGTTCGTGTATCAGTCGCAACTGAAGGTGGGGGTGTTCCAGGAGGACAGATTGGAAATTTGTGGAACCCTTATCTGCTCTGGAGATTTTCAGATCTCGTTTAGATAGGGAGGTGAGGAAGAGTGCAGCGTTCTGTGGGTAATGCAAATGATTTTGAACTGAGCCCGTACTTCAGTGGGGAGCCATTGGAGGGTTAGCAGGGCAGGGGAAATGTTCACATTTCTTGATACCTAGGATATGCATGCTGCAGCATGTAGTGTTGTTCTCAGTGGGCCTAGGTGAACTTTGGGAATGCCCGAGAGAAGGGCAATTCCATAGTCTGGTCTAGAGAGAACCAGAGACTGCACCACTGTTTTGAGGCCTTGATCCAGAATCAATTGTCTGATGCCCCAAAGTTGCCTAAGTTGAAGGCTTGCGCTGTTGGCCATGGCTGCTATGTGGCTGTGAAGATTAAGACGATTATAAAGGGTGATGCCGAGTAAACTGGCACTGGTGACAATGGCGGGGCAGCCATCGAAGGCGGGTAAGTTGGCCATACATTCTTGTACTGGAGTTTTTGCTTTCAGAGGTGAGAACAAAAGAAATTCTGTTTTAGTTGGGTTGATTTTTAAATGGTGGTTGGACATCCAGTTTGGAATCTTTAAGAGTGTATTTGAAAGCATGGCAATGTCCTCTGGGGATGAGATTTTCAAGTTTATTCATATATCATCGGAGCAAAGGTGGAAGAGAATCCCAGAGTTTCAGGGAAACACACACAGTGGTTTTCGGTAGAGTTTGAAGAGGGCTGAGGAGAGGATCAAACCTTGAGGGACCCCTTGGTGAACGCTGACTGGTCTTGAGAACGAGTTGACTACTTTCACAATTTGGGAGCGGTTGGATAATTAAGAGGAGAACCAATTGAGGACAGTGTCTCGACATCCCATACGTAGTTCAAGAATACAAAGGAGGTCAAGATGGTTGAAAGGAGGACCAGGAGGCAAGAATTTCCAGAGTCGAGGATTCTAAGGCAGTCATTTACATTGTGAAGGGTCGCGGTTAATCTTTGTTTGGTGGAGATGTCCTCGCATTCCTCTGCATCAATAACGCATCACCAAAATCGACTGTCAATGCACTTGGGGGCTTTTTCAATGCAATATGGCAATGAATACTACTAAGAAAAATGGGGTGTAGCCAAACTGTGGAACTTGCAGATGATTTTGGGCATTTGCGCACTCATGGCAATTAAAAGGGAGAATCATGGACTCTGCTCTCATCAGGAGATGAAGAGAGAGAAATCACTCCAGATCAAACTGCGCTCCAATAGATCAACCACCATTCACCTCCATAAAGGATTTCAGATTGTTTTTCAACATGGAATACAAGTGGAAACCACACATGATTTGCCTTCCCCAAGCCCAGAAGTGACCTTTTTATTTTTAAAGAGAGGGGGAGCCATGTGGCCACACAGCCACCTTCCCTGGGCTGATTTTGGCCCTGGGACCCAAATCCCACCAGGATCCGGCCATAATTCACCTGGGGTGTGGGGCCGCTAGGCACCCATCCCTGGGCTGATTTTGGCTCTGTGAACTCCATCCTCCGGGGCCCGGCCATGACTCCCTGGGTGCCCTGGAGCCCACCCAGGGCACCGAATGTGGTTTGATGGTGACCCCAGAGGGAACCTCAAGGCCCCCGTAGGCCCAGCCGCCTCCCCGCCTTCTGCGGGAGTAAGCATTGCTCTCGCACACATGGAGCTGCTAGAAATGTAGCTCCCTGTGTGCTGGAGCAATCTTACATCTGTTTCTATGCCCGCATGACAGCGGGCAGGGACACAGATGAAAATTCCACTCCATTCAAGCGTGAGCAGTTTGACTGCTCCCACTTGCTGGTAGTGAAGTTATGTTTTCTCTCACTTGGCGGGAGCTGTCACAGCTCCTGCCAAGCAAAAGCAAACAGCTATTTCCCAGGGATGGACACCCCTAGACATAGCAGGAACTGGCCTTGGGGTGTGGCGGTGCATGGTCATAATTGATTCCAGGAGTCTGGGCACCCATCCTCCTTTGTTTTGCTCGGGCCTGCCCTGGGGAGGTCCCAAGGGCTGTATATGCCCTGGGAAGGGGGCCATATGTCCACCCTCTATGTTTACATTTTGGATTTTGGCTCAGGGAGGGGGTGGTCCCCGGGACTGGGGGTTCATGTAGAACCCACTCATATTGTTTAATTTAGCCCCAGGGAGGTGGGGGTCCCTGGGGCTTCAATCTGCCCGAGGGGGGGGTCTTTGCAGCACTCCTCCCCTGTAAAACAAACCCAGGGGAGCTGTGGTCCCTTGGGCTCAAATGAGCCCATGGAGGGGGTCCGTGTGGGCCCCCTGCAATAAATCAGATAAGCCCTGGGGAGATGGTGGTCCCCATGGCTCAAATGAGCCTTAAAAAGGGAGGCCTCATGCACCCCTTCCTTTTTTTTAAATATGCCCAAATGCCTCCAGGGCCTGGCCCACCCAGGGGCTATAGTGTAAACAAGTGCAGGAAACTGCATTTGTTTGTTTTTTCAATTTTGCTGTGAATTTGTGGATCTACCCATGATTTTTAATGTTTTTTGTGGGACTCGGCTGAAGCCGAGTTCCAAGACAACTGCCAACCCTTCCTGATTGAAGTGTTGGCAGCCAATCAGATTTCAGCACTGGGGCTGTCAGATCTGCATTCCTAGATATATAAATTTGGCTTTTAGTTAATATCTCTAAAACTACTGAATGGATTTACACCATATCACAAAAAGCATGCGTTCCGGACCAAGAGCTAGCTTTCAGTCAAATTTGTTGTAATTCCATTCAGCGGTCCAGGCTGCAGTCGTGTTCAAAATCTCTATGGGAATCAACATGGAGATAATGCGTTTTGGGAAACCCCCTTTATCTCGGCCCAAGAAAACACTCACAATCACCGGAAAATGTAATCAGTGATGTCATTTGAGAAGTCATCAGTGATGTCACTGACCATGTCATGAGTGATGAAATATGTGAGGTCACAAGCACTGCATTGCGGGGCGTAAGTTATAGTTAGCTCGGCTAACTATAACTTGAATGTCTCTGGTTTTGTACGAGTGAAATGTGAGCCTAACTCTAAAGTGTCTGTAACCTTTGGAATTTTCAGTGAATTTCAAAGTTTTTTTAATTCTATTTCCTAATTATAACGTCCCTGAAACTTTTGGTTTTTACAGTGAATGTCTATGTTTTTTTAAATTCTATTTCCTAACTATAACGTCCCTGTTTTTAAGTGAATTTGTACGTTTCCTTATTTAATTGTTAACACTAACATTTGACACTAAGGGCCTCATTACAATGTTAGTCGGATTACCAGGGGGGCCCCCAAACGGAGGCCACAGAGTGAAGGAGGCCGTGCTAGGGGCCCCCAATGTCACTTTCCGACAGGCTTTCCATGTCGGAAAGCCCGACATGGAAAGCCTGTTGGAAACCGACATCGTAATCCCTACAGCGGAAACACTGTCCATAGGGAATTTATCAGGGGGTAAAGAATCGGGGAAAAGACATAACAAGTAGATTTGTTCAATATTCATTCTGTATGCTATGCCTCATTTCCAAGTTTAAAACTTAGAATAGGAGATATTTATAGCACATGGCAAATACCTTGCCCTTGTGTAGGACATGCTCAACCCTTTTCTCAACAACTTGTAATGAACCTCTAAGGCTAACATCATACACTGATTAAGACAGTCTAATGCCAGCAAAAACAGAGCTGAAACTATTTGGTAAAGTTTGTGAATTTTTTGAAGTTGCAGACTTAGCTACCTGTATATTTGTGGAAAACAAACTCAGTGGAAATCGTGATTAATAGATGATCTGTACAGGAAAGTGGCACAGGTTCTAAGCTTTGAAGAAAGTCATCTATCATAAAACAAAGTCAATATGTGTGTCCTAGCTCATGTGTGGAAAAAGTAACTACGGAAGAAGACTTGCGGTCTTGTGTAAATCCAGTAAATTGAGAAAAGGTGAAGAGAAACAATAGTCAGGTGGTAAAGTTGCTGAGTTCAAAAATATTAGAAAAACGGAGGATAACGGGCGGTATAAGATGCAAAAAATTAAGGTCTAAGTTATCTAGTATATTTAATATATAGTCACACATTTTAAAGTTCGTGCAACCTCATTTTCAATGAGTGTGAGGTGTTTTTGCTGTCAGGCTCAAGCACGTTTTTATAGAAGCTGTCAAAAATTAAAACCGTGGGTGAATATAAAATCTAAAGGTAAACGAAAATAGTTTTTAGAAAACCATAATAATACCAGAGAGCATTTTTTTGCCCAAAAACTTTATCAAGTTGCTAGGCTAAAACAATTTCTTTAAACCATACTTTATTTATCCCTATATGTTGGAAATTGGAGGTTGACCTTTTCATTACTCCCTTCCTCCTAAAAACAACTGTTTGTCCCTTGGCACTGTTAACAGTTAACCTATTCGCTAAGTGATAGGAATACATACAATCAATGTGCGTTAAAAGGTTGATAGACGTTTAGTACATTATTTCCAAGTCTTGAACTTACTACCAAATGTGTATTGGAAGTTGCGTTTAGTGTTTGTGGGAAACAAAAGGTTTTTTTAAGTACTGGCGAAGTTCTCGAAAAAAAACAGAGGGGCAGATTTACAAGAAAGTGACGCATCTGTAGAGATGCTTCACTTTCCCTGCGCCACCCTGAGAAAACCTTGCGCCACCATGGATGCACCGCATTTACAATAGGGCGCACCATGGTGCAAGGATTGACAGATGCATCAGAAATTCTGACCCATCTGTTGGGGCAAAAGTCACGCATTGCTGGAGTCGTGTTGCAAGCACGACACAACTCCAGCAATGCATTTTGAGGCCTATTCCCACTACACTGCGTCACTCCTTACGCCTGCTTCAAGCAGGTGTAAGGTTTTGACGCAGTGGCGTCCTAGAAGTGACAGAGTGAATTCTTGTAGATTTCACTTCGTCACTTTTATAAGGCTTTCCTGCGTGGGAACACCCACCCTGCATACATTATACCTGACGCAGGTATAATGTGATGCAGGGCTTTACAACGTGACGCATCTGCCTAGATGAGTCACATTGTAAATTGGCAGCATTTTTTAAGCTGCTGCTGCTGCATCCAAAAGTGACGCAACGTTGGCGCAAAAGTGTCGCAAGGGGCTTGTAAATTTGCCTCAAGGGTGCTGTGATGCACTCTTTTTGTGAGCCACAGAGAATCTGAATTTGGCCAGATGATGCACATGTTAATCTGGGTATATTTCACTTCATGCCGGAAAAGCATCCCAGATATTTTGTTTTAATAGATTTATAGGATTTATCATGGCACTGATAATCAATTGAAACATAAAATTGATACCAAAACAAGTATGTGCAACTGTTATTGCAATATGGCAGTTAATGCATGCATATTTTTAAAGGAGACATCCCAAAAAAATGACAATGATAAATGTATTTAGAAAAAGTTTTCTGTGCTGAAATACAACTGATTAAAACTGTAGTATAAGGTCAGGCTTTTCAGAATTCCATTTGGAGCGTATTCAAATAAAGAAAGGTTACTCGGTTGGAGTTTTCACAATATTGAATTACAGTCACTAGGTAGAACAAGCTTTGGCAATGCCAATAGGTCTATCTTTAAAGGAATGTTGTGTAGTAATGAGAAGCATTACAATTATATAGCATGGTAATATATATGTAGTCGTGTGGAAGCAAAGTACTGCAAAATAATTTTGGTGTGGATTAAAAGGTCGAGTGGCAGTTGCACTGTCAAGCTAGACCTACAAATCCATGAAGGTTTGTGACTGCCCTCCTCCCATCTGTGCTGCTGTCAGAGAAAAACAATATAAATGATCTAGTTATCTAAGACACTTTAATAGCATTTCAATGACATGTGTGCACCCCTGAAAACTCAAGCTTAGAATGCTGGACAAATAAAATGATCACAGCTGCGTGGAGGGCAACCACTTCTTTGTGGAAGCACAAAACATCTGCCCAATCAAAATATATACTCCTGGATCCCAACATGTGGGCGGAGCCAAAGCCCCTCTCTAGTGATGCTCACATAATTGTCTGGCAACAGCTGCACTGTCAAGCCAGACCTTAAAACTACATTTTTTATTAAATCAATGAATTGAAACCTAGTGTGCGAAAAACGTGATCACTGATGAGGGCCACTATAAATATAAACCCCACTTAGTTCATCTTATATGTAAATCAAATTAATGGTAGGACTACGTACCTACAGAAGTATTGATTAGTGCGACTATCTTAATATGTTATAAGAATTACTAAATTATTTTTTCAACGAGTATAAAATGATAATTATAACACTTGTGAATCATGAAGATAAAAATAATATGGAGTATGTATAATTATGTTTTTTAGTCTTGAGAATGCGAGAGGGCACGTGTAACATGTTGGCTAGCACTACAATTATCAAGGATATATTATTGCAACAAGAAATAAGACAAATTACACTGAATGCAAGTAAAGACAACCTCTTTTCTTTTGATCGATAATCTTACAATAGTGGTAAAATTGTTTGCACCATGCACTTCCTTACCACCAAGCACATGTAACAGTTCCAATCAGAAATGTTTTGTGAATCCGACCCAAGTGTTGTGTTTGAGGTACTAACCTATGATCATTGGTAGGAAGATATTTTGTGAGATGATGTTGGAACTTTGCAGTAAGTAGGAAGATTAAAGTTACTGCTAAACTAAAGATTGCTAGTTTTGATGATCTAGTGGAAAGAGTTTTAGCAAACAAAAGTGTAACTTGCAAAAAAAAGCTTTGAGAATATGCAAGCTCTGTGTTTTGAAATGGATTGTGGTAAAGTAAGGCACAAATTGAAACTGTGTACGCCACTTATTGAAAGGCAAATCGGGACAGCAAATACAGATGCGTAAACTAGAGATATGAGGTTATAAACCCTTTTATTAAATAAAGAAGCATTTAAGCACTAGCCAAAGCTAGTAATGAATTTAATATCACATTTAGACAAAACGCTCAATACGGGTTTGGCTATTGGGTACTTTCACTCTTTCCCACTCTACAAAACTCCACATTACATAATTATTTTCTCGAATTTGTTAAGTTTAGCTAATGTAACTAAAATAGCAGATTCTGTAAGGTCTGACTGAGCTTTGACTGAAGTCGGATACTAAGGGGCAGATTTACAAGCCCCTTGCATCATTTTTGCGCCGCCGTTGTGTCACTTTTTGTGACACAGAGGCGGTGTAAAAATGCGGCTTATTTACAAAGTGACGCATCTAGGGAGATGCGTCATGTTGTAAAGCCCTGCATCACATTATACCGGCATCAGGTATAATGTATGCAGGGTGGGCGTTCCCACGCAAAAAAGCCTCGTAGAAGTGACGCAGTGAAATCTACAAGATTTTACTGCGCCATTTCTAGGATGCCACTGCGTCAAAACCTTACGCCTGCTTGGAGCAGGTGTAAGGTGTGACGCAGCACAATGAGCATAGGCTTCCCCATGTATTGCTGGAGTTGTGTCGTGCTTGCGACACGACTCCAGCAATATGTGACTTTTGCGCCAACAGACGCGTCAGAATTTCTGATGCATCTGTCAATCCTTGTGCCATGGTGCGCCGTATTGTAAATACTTTTCACAAAAAGGGGGATGGACCCGTTACAACACCCAAACTAGGCCTCAACAATAATTTTAAACAAGAGAATGTTAGGGTGTGTGAGTTCAAAAATAATTTCGAAAATACACGTTGGCAAATAAAGTGATTTTGGTGTCTTTATTCCACCATTCTTAATTAGATAATTTTTGCATGGAAGAGTCTCGTTCGTTATCGGAATTAACCAGACAAATCGCTCCACCAACTAAGAATGGCCATGCACCACCGCCCACAGAATCGAGAAAGAGCTATCAATCTGTCAATCCTTTCCGTGTCCTCCATGCTAACTAGTTACGCGACCCCCAGCTGTACTTGTTAATTGTCGAATGTTTTTCTGTTTCTCATGTTTTCTTGAACTTTCTAATTGAGTGTCTTTTTATGTTTGACATGATATAAATGTTGATCGTGTTTTTTCAAAAATTATCTAATTAAGAATGGTGGAATAAAGACACGCCTTGCATGCCGGGAGCTGCAGGACGCGTAGGTAAATCCTCGGGGCCAGGATCCTTGATGAATGTTTGACTACAGGACTGCCCCCTTGCCTGCACCCGTGGGAGGCGTGTGGTCCTCCAAAGATTGGTTGGACATTTTACTGACATTACGCCACATTGAGGATAAGTATATCCATAGGCGTTTTTTATCTTAATACATATAATTAATTTTTTGTATTACATTTTTTTTTTTGTATTTTTGATCATTGTTTGTTTATTGTTCCCAGGGAGGGAATTTACATTGCTGTTTTGCCCTGAAGAAAGCCATGGACCCTTAGGGCCGTCTATTGGCTGAAACATGTTGGCAAGTACTCTAGGGTCATAGGACCATTATATCCTTGGGACACCCTTTTTTGTTTTTAATAACTACCACTACTCCATATTAAAGGGATACTGAGAGTTGTTGGTGGTTTTTTAATCTTTAACCCCCCTGGCCTTTTCTCTTAAGTGCTCCCTGAAACACGGTTGAGCCCACCCTGGCCTTTAGGAGCCAGGGTGAACCCGATGATGAAGCATGACACTACTAGAGTGTGTGAGGGTTATTATAAAAAAGACATACTGCTCCCAATAGTGGTAGTAACAGTTAACTAAGTTCACCTTTTGACAGAGAATTGTGCCTCTACCTCTCCTATCTACTCTTGTTAGGGCTGGATACTTTTTTTAATTAACGGAATAAAGGCACCAAAATCACTTTATTTGCCAAAGTGTATTTTCGAAATTATTTTTGAACTCACACACCCTAACATTCTCTTGTTTAAAAGTATTGTAAATACGGCACATCCATGGTGGCGCAAGGGTTTCTCAGGGTGGCGCAGGCAAAGTGACGCATTTCTACAGATGCGTCACTTTCTTGTAAATCTGCCCCAATGTCTCCTAAATTACAGGCCACAGCTTGTCTCCCATTATTTATGTTTGTGGTGAAAACAGGCTAACTCTGTCATCATGTAGAGGAGGAGTAATAAACCATTTTACAAAAAGGGAGGTCACAATGAACCAGCATTATATAGACTGAATTCCTGACTGGACTGTGCAGCTAAAATCACTGTTCAAATCCTACTAGAGGCTTTGGAGGCAGTGGCGTAGCAGGGAATCCACGGGCTCTTATGCAAGCAGAGAACATGGGCTTCCCAGCCCCTGGTTTGACAGTGAAAAACAACTCTATTTGGGATGGAGTGGGTGCCTTAGACCCTGGTCCCTGTTTGGAGTTTTCACCAAGGAATGAGCATGTTCCATCATAATTATTAGGCCTGGGAACTGGAAATAATGTAAGTAACCCGGAGTAATTCAGTATTTCCGCATTACTCTTGTGATGCGCAATTACTGATTGTAATGCAATGACGTCATGCTGCATAATCGATTCTCTCACTTGAGGGAAATTGGACAGCGAGTAGCACTGAAACAATGCAAAAGTGCAATGGCTCATGTTCATCTTTTGGCACACACAGTCAGGACAGGGAACTTCATGTGGGATTAACATCCATTTTCTTATGTGTTTTATTTTTAAATGTATACTGATATGTATACAAATTTATTGTGATGTTGTTTTACTTTTTGGGACCTAGCCTTTCCTGCACTAGGCCTTGGGTGTATTTTTGATGTGTTTCACATTCTCACTGCTTACACTGTTGTTTCACATTCTCTCTGTGTGCTATATACTTTTGAGAAACATTTAGAGGGGTGTAAATGGCTGTGGATTAAATGCAACCAATTATTTTAGTTTTTGTTTACATGTGCCTGTTGCTTATAATACTTTTGCAATGCTACAAGATGTTTTTGTCCAGGGTGGGGAAAGCACACAATGCAGTACAGGGCAGCTATCTTCCCATACAGCAGGGGCCATTGTGTATACCCCATGTGCTTGTTTGCCATATGCTGCCATGTGTTCTTTGTTTCCCATGCCTCTTCTTTGCTGGCCATGTGGTGGTGGCCATTTTGTGTAGTTTGTGAGTGTGTGTGTGTGTGTTCACAGTAACCATTTTGTTTTTGTTCTCTATGCCTCCTTCTTGCTGGCCATGCAGTGACCACCATTTTGTCGAGCCAGTTAGTGTGTGTGTGTGTGTGTGTGTGTGTTTGCTGGCAATTTTCACTTTGTATTCCATGCCTCCTTCTTCAGTGGCAATTGAGTGGTTGAACTAGTGTACACCATTTTGTACATCCAGTGTGTGCTTCAATCTCTTTATTCTACTTTTAAAAGTCATTTTATAGGAATAATGATTGAAGTGGCCTATGACATGTTTTTTCATTTGTTTTTCTTTTTACCTGATATATTTATTTGTGCTTGTGGCTGATAGCAATACAGTGTTGTAGTTTTATCAATTTTTTCATTTTTAATTGCTTGTCTCCCATACACTAGACAAAGGCAAAAACTGTCTGCGTCCGACCGGGACCAGGGACCTGCCACAGAGCCCCAAATCATATTTATTCACCAAAGGAAATCAGAAGCTTCCAGCCGGTGCGTCATTGACTAGACACCCAACTTCAGTCAAAGTTAAATAGGTTAGGGCTGTTAAAACTAAGTTACCTCTTGACCAATCCTATTGAACTTATGCTACTCCCTTTACACCCAGACTCTCTCCTGGATACTAGGGAAGGCAGTACGAACAGCACTGAGTTACGCTCCCTCTCAGACTTGCAATTCATCATCTATCTGAACACACAATCCTTAGTAAAACACAAAATGGAAATCTTCTACTTATTAGAGTCTGACTCCCCAGAAATGCAGTTTTTGGCTGAAACTTGGCTTACTGATGAACCCGCACTCCAAATTCTAGCCGCCCTCCCAGAGGACTACTATATTCTTCATTCCAACAGGCAGGCAAGAAAAAAATTCGGGACGAGTAGCATTGATAAAGAAAAAACATACTTTTCTAAATTAACTTGCCCTAATATCTTCAGTGTTGTCAGCCTCATTTTCAAAATTAAGTCCTTACTTATATGCAGACTTTCCCTCAGAAGGTTTATGACTCAGTATCCCCCACTCTAATGTTTCATGCTAAAATTCTAATCCTCTGTGATTTTAATTACTGGGCCAATGATGAGAATAGCTTCCAGAAATCCCAAGACTTCACAGACTATCTTAGCTGCCTTAACCTCGACCAACAAGTGTTTTATCCTGCCCATAACTAAGGCCAGATGTTAGACCAAGTCTAGTCAATTTATCTACAGTTGTCAAACTTAACCATATCACCCTGAGTTTGGCCCGGCCACTGTTTAATTGAACTCACCTTGGTCGGGCTCTCTCTTTAGAAGAACAAACCACACTCTGGAATACCATTTTGGAACTAGTCACGTGTAGACATGAATAACTTCTGCAACATTCTTGCAACTGCCATACCTGACGCGAAACACAATACTAATCCCTTTGAAAAGGAGCTGGCCATCTGGTTACTCTCAGCCAGCAACATACATGCACCTCTAAGTATGTCTAAATTGGTCAGACGTCTCAATACAGTTAAATGTTTCTCTGAAGGCCTATAGTTAGCTAAACTAGAACTTTGCCAAACTGAGCGCAAATGGGGGAAAGATTACTGGCCTGGAATGAAAGAAATTTTTAAAAACCATTTTAGGGATTACAAAGCCCATCTCCTGGAGGCAAAGTCATCCTTTTTTACTAATAAAACTAATTTCCACAAACAAATATAAGGAGATTTTTAAAATAGTGTTAGAACTATCTAACCCTGACAGACTCACACTACCCTTCTCAGAACGTCTGTAAACTTAACGTCTTCTTCATTGATAAGATCAAAACTATAAAGGATAGTATACCTATGAGTACATTCATAAACTTTGTCAAATCTGAGGATAAGAACCTCACCAAAGTAACCAACTTTCCCTCTATAAGCAATGAACATGTCATGGAACTCCTGCCCAAGGTAAAGTCTGGCCCAACCAATGATCCCTGCCCCCCAAGGTCCTACAATCTGTCTTCTCAACCCTCCCAGGTCCTGCTCTGTCCCTCCTTAATTCCTCCCTTTCTCAAGGTCATGTACCAATCTCATTTAAGGATGCTATGGTCGTTCCACTTAAGAAGAAAGTCTGCAAGGATCCCCTCATAGTGAAATACTATCGGCCGATATCTTTGCTGCCTTTCCTGGAAAAGTTGCAGGAGGCTCACGTGGCACAGTGTCTGTGTTCTTTTATTGAAGAATCAACATTTTTAGAGCCGTGCCCAGCCGGGTTCCGTCCTGCACACTCCACTGAATCAGTAATCCTTTCGGTGGTATACGACATGCGTCAGGAGTGTGATAAAGACTCTATAATGTCATTAGTCCTATTGGACCTCTCAGCAGTATTTGACATGGCTGACGGCTGCGTGGCTCTGCACTAGACTGGATCAAATCATTACTGAAGGACGTTCCCAATCAGTATGGCTTACCCCTTTCATGGCAACAGATGCCCATTTTAATTGTGGAGTGCCCCAGGGTTCCTCCCTCTCACCTCATCTCTTTAACAAATACATCTGCCCCTCATTCATGCGCTCACAAAAATGAATTTCCCTTCGCTGTTAGGAGATGCTATTATACCTTGGTCTTGACACTCATAGATCAAGAAACTACAAAACCACCTTGTCTTCCATGAGGAAAGTAAGAAAACGTTCTTCAATTTTCAAACCTGTGTGACAAACAACCCAAGGCATGATATTTAAAAAGCGATTAGGAACTCTATGGAGAGAATATGAGGCACCCTGATCTCGAATGGAAAGAACAGGATAACTCAATCACTATTGGATGACTCAAACCAGGCCTAAAAAGCCATAGGAAGAGTTCAAATTTACTGTGAGTGACTGTCAGTGATGGGACATTCCCCCATTCACAGCTCATTACTTCAAGAGGGCCATTTGAGCTACATTTGTGACCTAATTGAGCCATCCTTATCTTTTACAGACTTGTCGCATGGACAGGTGACCTCATTTACACAGTCTTCGACCCTTTAGCTTTTGAAGCACTTTCTCTTTGAAGATGACACCTTACCAAACAATATCAGGCTTGAAAAAGTCAAAGTGATGAAACACGAGTCGGCTGCCTTTTCTTTTCATTTGCATTTTAAGGATTGATGAAGATTGAAAGAAACTTGAAAATAAAACAAGTTTTAATTACCTCAACACCTTGAAATCTATTCTTTGACTTACAGACTATCTGGACTTAAGTTAAGTGTGTGCTTTTGTATTAATGTTTTGAACCTTTTAGAACTATGCCAGTTTACAGTTTGCTGCAACTATCGCATTACCTGCCCCTGTAAAGGGTCTGGTGGGTGAGTAGTCGCGCTTTACAAGCCTTTGATTGATTGATTGATTGATTGATTGATTGATAAAGTGTGTTACATTTTATTGCACCTAGTGCACTTTCATGATTCATATGTATTAAATAATCATTTATTTGAAAAGGCACAGCTGTGCAAAATGGAATCTTGAAAGTACACAACATAATAGCGCAATACACCAGCAAAATGAAACATACCAATACAACCATTCATGAAAACAACACATCACATAATTATCCATAAAACATACTAATATAACAAAAAAACACACCACAAAAGTGCAATACCAAGCCAACATAATGATAGACCAGCAAAACCAATAGAAGCCACAACAGGAGACAACACTATAACACATACAACAATGAAATCATGTGTTTTTATGTTGTGTTAAGTTGTATCTATGTTGCCATGTAGGCTTATTGTAAAGTATTGTTTTGTGTTAGTACCATGTTGTGTCATCGTTGTGTTTTTGTGATTTTGCCTGTTGCGATGCATTGTTGTGGGATATGTTGTACTGACTGTGGTGTTGTGTTGTGTTGCATTGTCACTGCGTCTCTTATTGTTTCTTATTGATATTGTTTTGTGTTGGGTTGGTTTTCAGTGTTGGATTGTTGAGTTTTTGCTGTATATTTGTATTAAATTGGGTTGTGTTTTGGAGTTTTGTTGTTGATAATGTTTCAGATGTATTCTTGTTTTGTTTGTATTAAGGTTATGCTGCATTTTTTATGATGATGGTCTTTTGTGTACGTCTCTGTTACAATTTTGGGTTGGATTTGAGGTGATGTGCTGTTTGGTTTTTGGTATGTTCAGTAGTAGTTGTTTGGTTGTTTTCTGTTTTCTAGCATCCTGCTGTTTTCACTATGTTCCTGTTTTGATGTGCTCTGTATTAGCTTGCGGTCCTTTGTTGGCATTGTCTTCTGCTGCACTATATAATGGCTTTATTGCCTGCAGAAAATGCTACTACAGTTCCACCGAAAAGCTGAACATACTTATAAAGTTTCACTGACAATCATTTTTCCCCCAAAATGTTGATAATATTCTGGCATTTAAATGTCTCAGTTGCTATGAACACTAATATGCCCAAAAGTGTGTTATAGTCCATGTCCTAAATTGCTACTTACATGTCTGACAGATCCCGTTCAGAGGGCCATGGGGCAGGCAGAGGCTACTGGGCTCCAATCATAGGGGTTGAGGTTGTTTATCACTGATGTCCGATGGTACATCCTACTATGGCTCTGCAAACTGAGCCAAGTACAACCCCTTCAGCATTTGACTCTCAGGGTAGCGAGGGTGAGCAGACAAAGACTTCTTAGTGAGGTAGTATAGGGTTACTCAGCCCCAGCACTCAACAATCAACCAACAGCCACAATTAGTTTATTGTCCAGCCCAGTACTTAGCGTTTCCTGAAATAAAGTATTTTGATGGCACAGTTGCACAAAGTAGTGCACACTTCAATTAATACACACAAGTCAGTGAACCTGGGTGCAATCCGATGTAGGCACCATACCCGCACTCTCACTCTTTTCCTTCCTAGTTATTCATCTTGGTTCAGGGTCACCCCGCCATGGATAATCAGAAGTAGCAAGAATCAGGGCCAGATGAAGTTATTCACTGCTCCCAGTTCAAATACGCAAGGTATTTTACTTATCTTACGCCTCCTTAGGAAAGGCAATCTCTTTCAAGTCCTTCCAATGTTTCCAAGAACCAAGGAGTTACTCCTGTGAACTCAGCAAGAGATGAGGAGATTCAGCAAAGGGTTTTAGTTTGCATCGGGCCAGTACACACACCACGTTCATCAGTGAGCTTGCTCAGCCCCTGCTGCAGGTGTCACAGTGCCGGGCCAAGAGAAATCATGTGTCAGACTGTGGCAGTTTTTGATAATGCAACTCAGCCTGTACAGGAACACCCCATAGGTCAAACAGCCAGCAGTCATAGAAGGTTGCAGTCTTGGGCAGTCCAAAGGTCTGTGTAGCCCTGGGTGGACCAATGGCAAACACACAGGTAGAGCCTCCACCATGGCCTACGACAGGCAGATGCTGTCCAGAATGGGTCCTCATCAGTCAGGCAGATGCAGCCCTGACTCAGTCTTCGGCAAGCCGATTGTTGCATGGTTGCAATTTAGACAGGAACAGAGGTGGGAGACTAGATGGAGCCCACAGGCACTAGGGTCGTCCTGAGATTGCTCTCAAGCAGTCATCATCCTGGATATCCCAAGGTCACCGAGGTGTACTGAGCTTTGTTCCTCCCAGAAAGTATCTCTCGCCATAAGGCAAGCAAGCTGTTTTCCTCTCCCAGCAGACAAGCATGCTTCTAGATGCTTCGGGCTGGTACACAGCTCCTCCAGTAATAAAGCTAAAATTCAGGTGATGTCCCTGCATCTTTGGGAGACTGGTTTGCAGAGCACTCCCTTCTCCGGTCATAAATGACTTAAAACTGGAACAAAGTGGGTTGGTTTAGGTCAAACGCTTTAATATACAACTTCTAGACAGGGGATGTGGATCATCTGTCTCAAACTGTAGAACTAGCTTATGGTGATTCTCCTCTCAAGTGCCCCCCAATCTATGCTACAGACACAGACATTGTGTAGAGCAGAGGTTTTGAAACTGGGGGTCTTGCCCCCTGTGGGGGCTTGAATTGATATCTGGGGGATACCAGGCACTGGTCAAAAGGAGTGTCATGCTAAACAGTGCTTTAATTTTTGTGGGGAACAAACAAACAAAGGCAGTGAGTGACTCTGTAACATGCCATCAGTAGCATCTTTTGTCACTCATATTTTGGCTGGCAGTAGGTGTCAAAAGGGGAGGGGCTCGAACTAATCCTCGCCAATTTCTGATAAAGGATCACACTCTGGGTACATTTACAGCTTAAGAGTAGCAGTTAGCCCATAACATGTTAGCAATCATGTATTTGATTGCATTTGTAAAAGGGATGACTGAATATAACTGCAATTTGTGAATTGTTACAATTATGTTAGAAGCTGCCAATTGTACTGAATATTAGTGAAAGCACGTGTTTTCATTCTGAGAGGGGGGCATGGCATTAAAAATGTTGCAGACCACTGGTGCAAAGTGATGCTTCTCACAGCAGTTAGTGCCTGGGTGCCATCAGCCCAAAGGAAGGATTAATCAAGGAAAGTCGAAAGGTCAGGGCTCACCTAAGGGCTTCCTCATCTTCCACAGAGTCTGCAGTCCCACACTTCACCATTAACCATCCACTTAATGGCAGTGCTCAAGAACATTAACCTGCAACTTCTTGCTAAGCAAAAGTGAACATAACATTGCCATATGCAGCCCTGTCTCCACTGCCCTCACTTCAGTGTCTCTTCCTTCCAGCTACAAGAAACCAGACAATGCACTCCAACTCTCTGGGGAGTACAGTCCTCACCTCCGTCTTGTACTAGGCCAGGGGTATTCACCATGGATCCCACTGGGCTCCACAAGATGTCAGAGGAGGTATGGCAACAAAAGTGGATCTTTACATGTGGGCCTCACTCCTATTGATACAAATAAAAAGGTCCGCTCACACAACTGATTTCCACCAAAATTCGTTATGCTGCCACCATTGCTATATCCACAACAGGGACAGCAGTCCACTGTCAGTAATGAGGGCACCTTTTTGCGCACACAATGCTGGTCTTAGGCCAGGCCTAGGACCTCTTATTGTCAGGGACAAGCCCAGGCCTCTGCAAACACGCTTATAATTGCGCAACACCAGGGACAAAATAAAAGTCAGGATACCAATTATCCAATTCTCTAAGAGGTGGGCACTCATAGGAGGGGAACATACTGTGTACCATGTAGGGGGCATTCTTCTTCCAAAGACACCCACTTTAAGTGATCTGGCCCGCATCTTTAAAACAGTGGCAAGTGATAAATGCATATATTGAATGAATATTTTGGTTCCAGACTATGAATCTATTTTACATCTTCAGTTGCTTAGCCTCTCTCTCTGCAAAGACATTCTGTTCTTGTGTTGCATGCAAGTGTATGGGTCCTAGTGGAAACAAAGACAACGAGATACGTATAAGTTCTTCATTTGTTCACAAACTTCGCTACATTTGTGGCAAGTGTCAACCCGTCGGAAATGCACCTTGACTTCTGAAGCTTTCTAACTATTATAAATGTAACAAGAGTATATCAAATATATAATAGTTGACAGGTTGATACAATACACATTTAGGGGCCTGTTCACATTGGCATTTTTGGAGTATATTAAGTATTACTAAATAGTATTGTTTTATGAACTCCTACATGCCTTTGGGAATGACCCCCATACATCTAAAAAATTAATACAGTGGGAAAAGGTGGAGAATACTCATTTATAATTAGGACATACAGAAAGGACTTTGTCCCCTTTGCACTTTCACTGATCGGGAATTGGACGTTTTGGGGCCAATTCACGAAGGTATGTAAGAGTTTGCAAAAGAGTGATCCTGTGCTATTTTTGCCGTACTCATAAGTGTGCTTGTGAATCGGTTCCTAATCGCTTTTTAAATATGTGAATCGGCCCCTTATTTATTGATTTTAGATTGTGTTAAGCAAGAAACACAAGCGGCACAAAATCCACAAACGATCAGAACTCTGGTGCAGAGGTTTCATTTTCTGTTTGGATCTAAACGAGAAAAAACGTAAACTATATTAGGTGACTGTGCAATATATTAATAAAAAGTGCAACAAAAAAGGGAAAGTAAAAGAACTGAGTGATGAATATGGAGAGAGTACATTGGGAAGGAGGGAGTGATAAAAGATGGTGTTCTGGTTTCTCATAAAAAAGTCTTCATGTTCTGCTGCAAATCTCCATTAAGTGCAATTGATGGCCTCTGAATTCTCCTCTCTCAGAGACCCATTTGTCCTCATTTAGGAGCGCTGAAATGCATTTTCCAACGTTTAGGGCTGATGCCTACTGTAATGGTGTAAGACGCTCCATGTCTAATTGCGTGGTTCATCATTATTCAATGTTCGTTGTGTCTGTCATCTGTGAACTAGAAGCATGCCTTCCATATCATACTGCAGAGACAGAATTAGGATTCTATAATCGCTTCTGTTCTAAACAGTGCATTTGAGGCCAGCGCCCTTTCCATTTTACAACAGTATTCAAGCACTCAGTCCTCCAACTGCACTTTTCTGTCTTCCCTGCATCCAAGAAAGTCATGTTATATTATATAGCCTAATATCATACGCATTAATGCTCCATTATGGAGAATACTTTATTTAAATAAATAATTCTTAGTTGTAAAGCGCAAAATATCACCCCATGAGGGTTTCAAGGCGCTGGGGGCCGTCGAGGAGATTAAGTGAGCTATTCCCCAGAGTCACATGATGCTGAGCTGCTGCCGGCGATCGAACCGTGACCCCCGCGCTCCGGTATCACCCGCTCTGGTCGCTACGCCACACCTCTCCTCTTTAAAGTTTTTATAGCCACTCCACAAGAACATAGATGTGAAAGAAAGGAGGACAGATTTTAGGAAGAAAGGACATTCCCAAAGCCCAAATATGGTAATGAAAGCATCAGGATGCAGCTTTCACCAGTCGTGAATGCTTGGATACATCAAATATATATCATTATGAGGCTGTGGTCATACCACCACAACACACATAAATATGCCTTATGCTGTGTTTTACAAGGTACCTCTTGTTATGAAGGGCGTCTAATTTGAGCGACATCACCTCTGGGAGTGTGGTCAGTGAAGTGCCTGTATGCAGTCGCGGATGCTGCCTGGAAGCAGCGGTGGGTTGGGTGGGGGTCACAGGGGCGGGGGTTTCACTATAAAAAAAAATCACTAACCTTCCGGCCGACCGCTGCTGCCTCTCCTGCGTCCTCTTCTGGGCTTCCTGTGAGAAACAGGAAGCAGGAAGCACCAGGGCGTCCACGCTCCCACAGCCAATCACAACACTGCAATGCAGCATTGTGATTGGTCTTAGCGCCGTGATATGGCGCTCAGCCAGGGGCTGTTGGGGTGGGGTTGCTCCCCATGCAGGCTGTAATGCAGCCTGCATGGAGAAGGGGGAAAGTGTGCATGACTGGTTTGAGCGGCCCGAGCGGGCTGACCAAACAGTCATAGCGCACTTAGGAGTGTTGCATCATTCCTCCCCTGCTCTTCAGGCCCGCCCTACCCCCTCACACTAGTTATTATCATTTTATTTTTTCCTTTCTTTTCCTACTCCGAGGCAGTGGGGCAACGCTCCCCCGCCTTAGTGGAGAAGCCGCCACTGCCTGCATGATGTAGTCACTTAGGTTTCACTAATTGAGAGAGTTTTAGGAGATCTACCAAGTTTTCCTCATTGAGGAGTGAGAAACTAAATGCTACAGGAAAGGCACAGATGCTCTGGACTGGAACAGGTAGCCTACAGAGGAGTGTCAGGATTAACACTTCTGTGTGTTTTTCAAAAGAAGAAAACCGAATTCCAGAGCATTCTCAGATTTTTAGACAACGGGGTGCATCACAACTGGCACCACTTCTATCTGATTGACAAACTAACCATCTCTAGAGACTCTCGGCACACGAACAGGGAGGGTACCATTAGTCTGGAAATGCAGACGAGCAAGAGGGAAAAAACTAGGCCAACATTACTTCTCTGTATATGTACCCAAAGACTGAAACGACAATCCTGTATCAATCACGACTGCCTCTACCCTTCTTCAGTTATTGGAAAGAGTTAAAAGCACACCTCTGTAAGGATCACTCCATCACAATACAGTAATTGCCCATCTCACCTCTCAAAAACCCAGCACTTCACTACCTAGGCCCTCATTAGGAGCTATGCATTAAATCGCATAGAAATATTGTACCCATTAATAATGCAGCTGAGTAAATATTGTGTCATTATCTTGTTTTACCTCCCCCCACAATATCGCCATTTAACGGGTGAGGAATTCATTGTATGTGGCAAATATCACATCCCAAAAAAATGTATATTTGTAATTTACAATGTGCAATATTTACCACATGTGATGTGAAGTGCATGCACTTTCTTACGCACATGAGCAAATTTACAGGAAGTAGCCATTTTATGAGCCATGGAGTGATAGAAGCATTGGCCCGGATAAGGATCTTTGTAAAATAAGGAAATACTTGAAATAACACCATATTTTTCTTTCTAGATGCTGCACAAATACCACAAAAATACTGAATGTAGGAAGGAGGCACCCATTTTGTTTTCACATTGGAGAAGAGCTTTGTTTATTCACAATCAATATCCATCCTTCCACAGGATCGATCCCGCGTTGCCAAAAAGCACATATATCAAAATAATGGACCCCAATAGGCAACATAAATGTAAATGTTACATCAAGTTTTATATTTTATATAAAAATATTTTTTTAAATGAGCATTCATAAATTAAAATGGAGAACTTGCTATGGCAACATGGGCCCTCAATACAAACTGCCTATTCAATTGAAATATGTGTGGTAAGTACTGTTATTGCACATATTGCGATTATAATATTTTTAAATATTGGCTGAGTTGGATTTGATCTGGTGCAACAAATTTCATAACATTTTCTGGACACCTTCTATGAGTGGCATGGAAATTGATGTGATATTTATGGCACCTTATAAAATACAACTCCATAGTGATTGGAATTTATCTGGTGCGTTAACTATCATATAATTTTTGGGAACAACATACTGATATTGTCCAAGTAAAAACAAGGCCTTTCTCCATTATGTAATTCCAGCAGTTTTGACCTGCTAAAATTTAGGAAATGGTAGAATATTTTTGGGACCTGGTAATAACTAGGACCGATAACCAATGCATGACTTATAATTGTGCTCCATCTTCAAGCAAGTGTTTGCACATGGATCGCAATTTAACAGACCATTCCTCATGAGGGGCTTAATGTTATGTACATAGTTTTAGATTCGTCATTGTAACATGCTCCTTTTGTCTTACAGAAGAATTCCTCCCCGAAACCTGACTGCACAGATCTCTTTATGGTAATGTATGGGGAACTTTTCCCTATACTTCATCATATGGAGCTCTTCAACCCGACTGCGGAGTCTCCCAATTATAAAGTATATGGGAAAGTAAACAAGTTTATTAGACTTGGAAGAAGTTTGTGAAAATATGTTATTTTAAATATTAATGTAAATTTATTTTATATGTTTATTTTCCATTTGGAATTAAAGCAACAAATGCTACAACACTATTACTTTAATTTTGAAAAATCCTTAATTAATGTAATTATGTTCAATAAAAATATATTTGTTTTCAAGTTTAAATTAAAAAATAAATTCCCACCTAAAGTAAAAATCTTAAAATGTTTTATTATGCATTAATAATGATTAAAAGTTATGCTTAGAACTACTTTAATGTAATTTGATTATAATTAATATGATTTAGCGTTAAATTAATTTTTAAATGCAAAGGTAATTGAAATATTTTATAATTAAATAATATGTACTATTTTAGATATGTTTTAACATTGAACATATGTTATCTCTCTCTCTCTCTATATATATATATATATATATATATATATATATATATATACATACATACATAAAAAACTATTTAAAGTTTTTGAATTCAATTTAACATTATGTCCTATTGGCTTTTATTTTAAGTACCTCCATTATATTCTATTGGAAGGTGTTGTGGTACCAGTCAATGGCCATGTGTGGTGCTGAACTTACTACAGGTCTGAGCTGGAGTCATTTCACTACTGTTTTACGTCCCATTTAGGCAGTAGCAACTTTAGAAGGGCAGTTTGTTAATAGCAGTGGCATACTCTTTTGTGGGGGGTACACGTTCCTCTCTAAACACCTCCATTATGCTTCTTTAACTGCTCCTTACACCTCCCTAAACGCTTCCCCTTTAGTAGTCAGCAGTCCCCATTTTCCTGCCACTCTTCCCTCTCAACATTTACCACTAAAACGTATACTTATGTGTGCGAATACTCCAAAGTCAGGTGGAGATCTGAGCATAGAAAAGTTAGGACAGTCAGAGGCATAAATTCTGCACATAGGTTTGTGAATGGCATTTCGAGAACATTTGTAGTACTAAAAAACATACTACAAAATGCAGTTTGTAAATAGGTCCCAAGCTCACCATCTCTGGAGGTTCTTGACACACTCACTGGCAGGATACCATCAATCTGCGGACTAAGGGGTCGATCCCGATCCCGCTCGGAAGGCCCTCCGAGAGCTGTCCGTAGCGTTACCTTCCGACCGACACGTTCCGGGAGCCGGTCCATCCAAATGACGAAGTACGATGCGTAAATGTCTCCTATTCCCGAGCGACACGTACGCTTCGATTCCAGGACCAATTCCCGTACGAACGTAAACGCTGAATGGAGTCGTCCGGAGCCATTTCCAAAGCAGTTTCCGGCCGGCCAAGTACGATGCGTACTTCCTACGCGCCGAACAGGTCGCTACCTCCAACACATCACAGCATCCGGAAGAGCTGTATTTCAGCTCCGATTCGCGCCACAACACGATCACTGCTTATGAGATGAAGCAGCCATGTATCCATTCGCGCATGTCATCCCCATACTGTACGCCTACAGTCGATTCAACAACCGTAACCGACGCGTTCGTCACAGACGGTAAGTCAGACACCTACCACACACAAAAACGTCACGACCCCGTGAAAGGCAACACCCCCATAGGGGGTGGATGTCCATCACTACCAGCATTGTCCACCCCATAGGGGGTGGATGCCTAACACTACCAGCATTGGCCACCCCACAGGGGGTGAATGCCTAACACTATCAGCATTGGCCACCCCATAGGGGGGTGGATGTCTAACACTACCAGAATTGGCCACCCCATAGGGGGTGGATGTCTATCACTCCCAGGATTCTCTACCTATAGGAGGGTGGATGCCTAATACTACCAGCATTGGCCACCCCACAGGGGGTGGATGCCTAACACTACCAGCATTGGCCACCCCATAGGGGGTGGATGCCTAACACTACCAGCATTGGCCACCCCATAGGGGGTGGATGTCTATCACTACCAGCATTCTCTACCTATAGGGGTGTGGATGCTTAACACTACCAGCATTGGCCACCCCACAGGGAGTGGATGCCTGACACTACCAGCATTGGCCACCCCATAGGGGGTGGATGCCTAACACTACCAGCATTGGCAACCCCATAGGGGGTGGATGTCTATCACTACCAGCATTCTCTACCTATAGGGGGGTGGATGTCTATCACTACCAGCATTCTCTACCTAGAGGGGGGTGGATGCCTAACACTACCAGCATTGGCCACCCCATAGGGGGTGGATGCCTAACACTACCAGCATTGGTCACCCCATAGTGGGGTGCATGTCTATCACTACCAGCATTCTCTACCTATAGGGGGGTGGATGCCTAACACTGCCAGCATTGGTCACCCCATAGGGGCTGGATGCCTAACACTACCAGCATTGGCCACCCCATAGGTGGTGGATGTCTATCATTACCAGCATTGGCCACCCCATAGGGGGTGGATGTCTATCACTACCAGCATTCTCTACCTATAGGGGGGTGGATGTCTATCACTACCAGCATTCTCTACCTATAGGGGGGTGGATGCCTAACACTACCAGCATTGGCCACCCCATAGGGGGTGGATGCCTAACACTACCAGCATTGGTCACCCCATAGTGGGGTGCATGTCTATCACTACCAGCATTCTCTACCTATAGGGGGGTGGATGCCTAACACTACCAGCATTGGCCACCCCACAGGGGGTGGATGCCTAACACTGCCAGCATTGGCCACGCCATAGGGGTGGATGCCTAACACTACCAGCATTGGCCACCCCATAGGGGGTGGATGTCTATCATTACCAGCAGTGGCCACCCCATAGGGGGTGGATGTCTATCACTACCAGCATTCTCTACCTATAGGGGGGTGGATGTCTATCACTACCAGCATTCTCTACCCATAGGGGTGTGGATGCCTAACACTACCAGCATTGGCCACCCCACAGGGAGTGGATGCCTGACACTACCAGCATTGGCCACCCCATAGGGGGTGGATGCCTAACACTACCAGCATTGGCCACCCCGTAGGGGGTGGATGTCTATCACTCCCAGCATTCTCAACCTATAGGGGGTTGGATGCCTAACACTGTCAGCATTGGCCACCCCATAGGTGGTGGATGTCTATCACTACCAGCATTCTCTACCTCTAGGGGGGGTGGATGTCTATCACTACCAGAATTCTCTACCTATAGGGGGGTGGACGCCTAACACTACCAGCATTGGCCACCCCACAGGGGCTGGATGCCTAGCACTACCAGCATTGGCCATGCCATAGGGGGTGGATGCCTAACACTACCAGCATTGGCCACCCCATAGGGTGTGGATGTCTATCACTCCCAGCATTTCCTACCTTTAGGGGGGGGATGCCTATCCCTACAGCATCCGGAAGAGCTGTATTTCAGCTCCGATTTGTGCCACAACACGATCACTGCGTATGAGACGAAGCAGCCATGTATCCATTCGCGTATGTCATCCACATACTGTACGCCTACGGTCGATTCAACAACCGTAACCGAAGTGTTTGTCACAGACGGTAAGGCAGACACCTGCCACACACAAAAACGTCACGACCCCGCGAAAGGCAACACCCCCATAGGGGGTGAATGTCCATCACTACCAGCATTGTCCACCCCATAGACGGTGGATGCCTAACACTACCAGCATTCTCTACCTATAGGGGGTAGAGGTCTATCACTACCAGCATTCTCTACCTATAGGGGGGTGGATGTCTATCACTACCAGCATTCTCTACCTATAGGGGGGTGGATGCCTAACACTACCAGCATTGGCCACCCCACTGGGGGTGGATGACTAACACTACCAGCATTGGTCACCCCATAGGGGGTGGATGTCTATCACTACCAGCATTGGCCACCCCATAGGGGGTGGATGTCTATCACTACCAGCATTCTCTACCTATAGGGGGTGGATGTCTATCACTACCAGCATTCTCTACCTATAGGGGGGTGGATGTCTATCACTACCAGCATTCTCTACCTATAGGGGGTGGATGCCTAACACTACCAGCATTGGCCACCCCACAGGGGTAGATGTCTATCACTCCCAGCATTCTCTACCTATAGGGGGGTGGATGCCTAACACTACCAGCATTGGCCACCCTATAGGGGGTGGATATCTATCACTACCAGCATTCTCTACCTATAGGGGGGTGGATGCCTAACACTACCAGCATTGGCCACCCCATAGGAGGTGGATGCCTAACACTACCAGCATTGGCCACCCCATAGGGGGTGGCTGTCTATCACTACCAGCATTGGCCACCCCATAGGGGGTGGATGTCTATCACTCACATCATTCTCTACCTATAAGGGTGGATGTCTATCACTACCGGCATTCTCTACCTATAGGGGGGTGGATGTCTATCACTACCAGCATTCTCTACCTATAGGGGGTGGATGCCTAACACTACCAGCATTGGCCACCCCATAGGCGGTGGATGCCTAACACTACCAGCATTGGCCACCCCATAGGGGGTGGAGGCCTAACACTACCAGCATTGGCCCCCCCATAGGGGGTGGATGTCTATCACTACCAGCATTGCCCCCCCATAGGGGGTGGATGTCTATCACTACCAGCATTCTCTACCTATAGGGGGCTGGATGCCTATCACTACCAGCATTCTCTACCTATAGGGGGTGGATGCCTAACACTACCAGCATTGGCCACCCCATAGGGAGTGGAGGCCTAACACTACCAGCATTGGCCACCCCATAGGGGGTGGATGTCTATCACTACCAGCATTGGCCCCCCCATAGGGGGTGGATGCCTAACACTCCCCCAAGGTTGCAATGCAAATTTTGAGTTATGTGTGCAAACTGCCTGTAAAAAAAATACATAGAGTGACATGCTGAACAAATCCCCCATCTCTGTAGAGACTAAAAGGTAATTGTGGGTTTCAAGCCCCCAGCATTGTCAACCATATAGTGGACTTGGGGTATAAACCCGCCAACACTGTAGTGACAAAAAGGTGAATGTGGGGTTCAAGCCCCCAGCATTGTCAACCATACAGTGGATGTGGGGTATAAACCCGCCAACACTGTAGGGACAAAAAGGTGAATGTGAGGTTCACGCCCCCAGCATTCTCAACCATGTAGTGGATTTGGGGTATAAACCTGCCAACACTATAGTGACAAAAAGTTGAATGTGGGGTTCAAGCCCCCAGCATTGTCAACCATATAGTGGATGTGGGGTATAAACCCGCCAACACTGTAGGGACAAAAAGGTGCATGTGGGGTTCAAGTCTCCAGCATTGTCAACCATATAGTGGATTTGGGGTATAAACCCGCCAACACTGTAGTGACAAAAATGTGAATGTAGGTCTCACACCCCCAGCATGTGCAAGCAATCATGTCGTTTTTGGTGCCAAAACACACAAGCAATGTAGTGATGAAGTAGTGTTTGTGGGCCAAACAACAACAGAACTGTTGAGGCAAGCATTGTTGTGTGTGTTACATACCCCAGCCATGTGTAGGCAATCCGTACTATTGAGGGCTAACACTGCCACCAATGTTCAATTGGACAATGTAACATGTGACCATCCAAAATGCATAAACACACATTTTTGTCACAAGCAGACACAGATACAAAGGATTCAATCTGAAACAACAGCATTGATGAGATCCAGTACCACACTGTGGCAGCAAGGTGAAATGCAAAACATAAGGGATGTGCAGAGTGAAGATGAAGAAGTCCCAGGGCCAGTAGAGAAAAAAACTAAACTGAACATCCACTCAATGCCATTCAAACACAGTCGAAATACATGGGTGAAGATGCACAAAGACAACCAACCAGCCACAAACTGCAGAACAAACACAACATCTGTGTGAGTGTTGAAGTGTTCCTTGCCTGGCACAATACACACGATGTGGGTCAGAACTCCACTGAGACATATGCGTGTTGAGTACAATCTGGAAGCATTCCATAATTTGGGTTAGTGGATGTGGCCAATCAGGCATTGTATGATGAGCAGGTGCACAAGAGTCACATGCAGAACAAGCTTGGTGGAACAACAAACAGCACATCAAGAGACTGACTCTCTTCCACAGTACCCTCAAGGCCATAGCACTGTGGTGACAGTATCCTGTCTGCTGACCCTCTGTGATGCCAAATAAGGATGTGGGCCATACTTTTGAGCACACTCACTCTTGCGCACTGTGTCACATGCCTTGCAAGAACAACTATCATCTCACATACCGAACCATTACTCCCAGGGCATGGCCGGTAATGTGAGGCCACATTGTAGGTAGGTACCTTGCCAGGAGACAAGTCACACTTGGCCAGTCTAAACAACACACACATTGATCAGAAGCAATGTGCATCATCTAAACCTACATTGACAGGTGACATTGCACAGGCACCCAAGACAGTGTGGATCACTGGCTGTATGACGAGGAATACATTACTGACCACACATCATTCTGATCTCAATACAAACAAGGGTCCATGTACTGTTTTGCATGACCAATGTGGCAATTTCTGGATCAGGAAGGTACACCCAGCACGCCACATACTAGGACACACACATTTGATGGGTGAACAAGAGTTGCCAGACACACATATGTATGGGACACAAATTCACTGCATCTGTCCACAACAACACATACACAAAACATGCAGGGCAACATGAGTAAACACACTCACAGAAGAATGACATTTTGATGAGTTAGTGTACAATGAAGCACAGAGGAGACTGCCCACGACACCACACTAGTCCACAGACACTCAAAATAGAATCATGAGCCTCCCACTGCAACAAACATGAAGTGGTTGTGTCACAGCTGTCAGCGCTACATGTGTAGACAACATTCCTACTTGCTGTGTAGAAAATCATGGACCAACAACAACATATGAGACAATCAACATGTGTTGACTTTGTGCGTTGCACACAGGTCAAGATCAGACCATTTACAATGTTAACTTGTTTGCATGTCTATCACATCAACTCTGCATCTAACCACAAAAGCTGCATTATGTGCAGATCATCACTATTGTCAAATTGCCAATGCTGAGTGTGTACTGCAGAAGACTTGGAAGGCACATGGCTCACCAGATAGGGGATACAATAACGGGGTCAGTAGGCTCAAATGCACAGGCAAATGTGTAAGCTAATCTTCTTGCACTGTTGACAACACCGGGGTGGTGGTGGGATATGTGTTTCACAAACACAATACACATAGCTAGACATAACACATGGGAAATTTGTACATTCGTTTAGGATGGAGTACATGTGCATAACGTGATATGTATTGGACACATTTGGAACTTCAACACTGTCTCTGAATAATGAAATCACTCAAGGAGACCTACAAATAAGACATGTTGCCATCAGGCTACAGGGAAGGGTAGAATCTGCTGATTGTGCTCAGTCATAGACACATACAAGTGCCAAACTTGCAAAAACAGATGACAGATTAAAAACACGCTGATGTTGCTAGCACAAATGTGACTCAGGGAATTCAAAATGTGTCACATGTGAGTGCTCACAGTGCAGGCCCTTGTCTCAAGCCAACCAGGGATGTCACCATAATGACTCCATTCTACTAGTGCACCCACATCTTGGACACTCAAAGTCAAATAGTCCTAGGAAGCACTGGACTAGTCAGCACACAGAAAGCTTCTCAAACAGGAACATCTGCAGGGACTATAGTCTTAGGAGGAAAGGGGGTTTGAAGACAGAGAATCATGCTCACATGACACACACCATGGGCTCAGGATATGTCACAGATTAGCACACTGCCATGAGGTGATTTCACTACTGTGGAAGGTCAGCTGTGTCAAGCTTGGTCTCGGCAGGGGTCTACCATGTCTGAATGAGACTCGGACATGGATCCAACAATTACAACACCCAGAATACTTTGTTTCCATCAGCCTGTGTACATGTGTGTGTCCAAAGTCATCTGCACGTAGTCAAACTTCATGTTTACCAAGTTGTACTGATGAGACAGATGACTTGTTCATCATCAATGCGCTATTCTGCATGTCCATCGTAGACGGTTGCACCTTGAAAAAATTGTACAATGTGTACAAATGTCAGCACGACCTATGTGCAAAAGTGTAAGTCAAAGATGGTAGTTTGTTAAAAGCAGGTCACACTCATTGTCCAAAATGTTGTGGATCATGACAACCTGCAATTGCAGACAATGATGACTCTGATACATACTGTAATAGGACACATATACCACGGACCACCTGCAGTCCATCACATCACTATATCATTATTTTCCCACAAGATTTCAACAGCAATTTCATTAGACTTATTAACAAAATTTGGTACACGAAAAGCAAATCTACAAAAGAAAAAAATGCTTTATTCAGCATTTGTATTTCAAATTCCAAAACATGAAGAACAATAAGGCCAATGGCCAGTCCATTTTATAGAGTCCTTTAGGGGTAATCCATATGAATATTCCTCCCTCGCTTGCCTGCACTGCTACAACTAGGGGACATCTCCCCTTGGAGGAGCATCTTTAGGGGCATGCCAGGCACCGCAGGGACAGGACTAGGGTATACCAGTTTGGGTTGTGGGAGGGATGGGGTCTACTGGAGTGTCGGGATCCACTGCAGTGGACTGGGCTGATTGAGGGGGTGGGGGCTCCACTGAAGTGGACAGGTCTGATTGAGGGGGTGGGGACTCCACTGCAGTGTCAGGAACAGACAGAAGGTGTGGTGTTGTGAGAGGGGAAGTGCTTGTGGTAGAGGGGAGGGCCGTATCATCTTGGGGATGGTGTAATGGTGTGTGGGTGAAACTGGGATGGGGTGTGATGTGTGAACTTTGGGAGGGTGGCCTGGGCTCGGGAGTAAGTAGATTTTGTGGTGGAAGTTTGGGATGGTGGTGGGGTTTTGGATTTCTTCGTTCTGGGGGATGTATGGGTGCGGGGCTCAGTGTTCCTACTCTTAGAGAAGGGTGTGCATGCAGGGGTGGATCTCCTCTCTGTGCCGGGGGATTTCCTCTTCCCCTTGCGAGTCTGGTCTGATGTATCAGTGGGGAAGAGGCCAAGGTCACAGAGGAAGACCCTCTGGGAAGGTGTTGCAGGAGAGTCAAGGGTAGGGGTTTTGGAGGGAGAGGTAGCTGAGGAATCCAGAGTGGTTGTGGATGGGTGTGTGTGTTTTTGGCCCTCTCCCCTCTGTGTGTGATATCAGTCACCTGAGTATGCGTGCATGTTTGTTTTGGGTGGCTGTGTGCTGCTTGTGTCTGTTGGTGTGGGTGCATGTGCCTGTGTGAGTGTGCTTGGGTCAGGTAGGGTAGTGGGGACTGTGGATGGGGCAGAGGAAGGAGGGGTGAGGGACTGCTGCAGGAGGGACACTTCTGCAGTCAGTGAGGAGGCCATGGCCTGATTTGATCGCTGTAGGGCAGACACGTCTGATGAGATGCCCTCCATGTATGACACCAATTGTGTCAAAAGACTGGTATGTGCATGGAGGACACTCAGCATGGATGTCTGCCCCACATGGATCTGTTTCAGCAAATCCACGGCCTCCACACTCAGGGCAGCAGGGGTGACAGATGCAGGGGGTGCGGTGCCTGGCCCGAAGGAGACATGCTCCCTAACACGCGAGGGTCTACGGACACTTGGAATGGGAGTAGCTGTGGGGAGTAGCTGTGGGGGTGGAGATGGTGGTGGTGGTGAGGGCAGACTCTGATGTTGTGGCCTCTGAAATGGGAACACCCACCACCACAAGGGAGTCATCAGTGTAGCTTGTTAGGTCCTCGGCAGATATAGATGTTTCCGACTTTTCCTCAGTGTGGCTCCCCTCACCCTCAGTGCCACTGGGTCCCTCCTCCTCCTCCACACTGGACCCAGTCTGGCTAGCCACTTCCCCTTGGTCCGTGGAACTGTCTCCTCCAGTAGCCGTTGATGATGCTGTGAACAAGGATGAGAAAGAGATTCACATCAGTCATCTGCATAGTCTTGACACATGAGTATCATCACAACACATCACAGAGCAAACCTATGCATCATTTTCACGGCAGGTTTTAAATCATTACACATATGTGAACATGGCACTTGTCAGTCTGCCAAACCCATGAAGGCAATGGAACCATCTGTTAGATGTATTTCATAGACCACTAAATACATGTCCACTAACGCACTATTTTGGCTGTTGTCTGATCTGTAATGCTCCTGAGGATCATGTGTCATTACAAACATGTCTCATTTCATGCAAGGGAGTCTGGAAGTGACACAGCAAATAGGATGGACACATTTATAAGTTGACATGCAGAACATACTTCCATCCCCAGTCATCATGCTGGGCACCTATGTCTTGAACGTCAATGCTATAATGGTCTGCATGCAGGACAACAGACAAGTACAAATACTGCATCCTCACAAATTTTCATGTGGCATACTATGCCACTGGCCTGTCTGGCTAAACAGTCTGTACTGACTCTTGTTACAGGGCCAGTGAATCACAACTTTAAAGTCAGCACCGTGTCACAATCATGTATTCACTGTTAAAGCAACATCTGTAGTGGTCAAGTATACATGCCCCCTAAGTGCTACACACAAGTTAGACACTTTGACAAGCTCACGTTGTTCTACTTAGACCTTGGAGTATATGAATTAACAAATCTGCCTACATGAACTTTTTCAGAGCTCTCAAGAAGAAAGTAATGCAGCATACACATATATGTTGAAGCCACCATTATGCAGAGTCAAGGGATGACACACACATGTCTTGTCCTGTGTATCTGAGCCACATTCCATACATTAGATGTCTGTCCATATTTTCTATATTTGCCACCTGTGTATTTAAAAATGTTCTGCCTGTACACACTATCACAGAGTCTGACCCATGATTTTCAAATTTACAATGGGGATAGTGTTGCCTGACACACAAAAATCTGATGTGACAGTGTCTCAGATGTCCTGAGTTGGCATACCTGTCCTTGGTACATGTGATACATGTGATTACACAGAGCACTATGCAGGGGCCTATACATTTTGAACACTTATCCATTTCATTTGTCTGAGGTATCAACAGTGGTCTCACCTGCTGCACGGGTGTGTAGCATTTTGTTCGCAAACCTGTGTGCACCTAGATCACCATTTTGAACATATATGTATGTCCCACACAGAGTACAGGTCATATTTCAGTCAATGTGCTGACACATGTCAGACAATTACATCACTCATGATGGTCAACTCAATGCACCTGTTGTATATGGTGCTGATCACATTAACCTTGGACTACAGCAAATACACAGGACCTAAGTGACACATGTCACAGACGGAAAGGGACACACCTGGGCATCAGATGATAATGGGGCATAGTTACATTTTGCCACAGAAGTTGTGTCTCAGCAGACAGATGACCTGTGAGAGGGTTACCAGGCTGAGGGATTGCAACATGCATGTCAAACATAGTTCAGCAACATGGCACACACTCACCCCCTCCTTGCTGCTGTCTGGCCCTCAACTGCCCATCCAGGTCAGGGAAGACCACCGTCAGTATCCGGAGCATGTGGGGGGTCAGGGTCTGTCATCCACCCCTTTTGCGAGGAAGTGACAGCTTCAGCTGGACTCTTGAAATACTCCGTGTCTGGCCACGGAGGTCCTGCCACCTCTTCTGGCAGTGGCGGATGCGGCGTTTGAAGACCCCCACAGATCTTACAGCCTGGACGATGGTCTGCCAAATTTCATTCTTCTGATGGGCGTCGACCTGTAAGGATGACATGGTGACACACCATTACTCCACATGCTACACGTTTATTCATCACACACTTGGACATATAGGTCATGGTCAGAATGGCAGATAATGTCTAAAGGTTAGCCAAGTATCATCATGGGCAGTTGTCCTGTGTGCAAGTCTCCCTTAATAACATGAGAACAGTGCAGAAAAATCAATCCCACCAAACACACTTCTACATCACTGTACCTGTCCAGAACATGAATCTACACACTGTAAGACTTACATTAACTATGTGTGCATGCTTGCCCTTGGGGATCACAATGCTAGTAGTGCCTGTTTTAAAACATGGCCAATTAAAAGGGAAGTGTAATCAAAACTCACCTGCTCCCCTGGTTTTCCATACAGCTTGCTGTACTGTGGAAGGAGGCTGTCCAGCAGGGCCTGGTTCTCCTCCTCTGTGAAAGCTGGTGCCTTCTCCACAGTACGTGCCATTGTAGATCCCAGAGGATGCAGAGACAGCAGCAGTGGTAGGCAGAAATGTACTAAAGTAGCATGTAGTGCAGGCAAGTGAAGTCTCTTGGGAACAGACAGACATATCTGTGCAGCAGAGGTGGATTCTGTTCCAGGAGTCCAAAGCGATAGGTCCGAGTCGTTCACATTATCCGAATTTGGCCAATCCATAACATTGCACGCATCTGACATGCCTCCCGCGTCGTTCAAATATTTCGCATCATAACACTATTGAGTTTGATACATTGTTGTTGTAAGCTAACTGATTCAGATTGCACGCGATTCGTACACAAAGCGAAATGCGCGTCTGTCACCATGAGGACCAATAGCCAATGTGTGCGTCCGGCTTGGTTCGGATGCGGAGAACCCGTCCTTTGAATGCTCACCCGCGTCTGTCACCATGACGACCAATAGCCAATGTGTGCGTCCGGCTCGGTTCGGATGCGGAGAACACGTCCTTTGAATACTCACCACATCTGTCACCATGACGACCAATAGCCAATGTGTGCGTCCGGCTCGGTTCGGAAGCGGAGAATGCGTCCTTTGAATATTCACCCGCGTCTGTCACCATGATGACCAATAGCCAAAGTGTGCATCCTGCTCGGTTCGGATGCGCCACACGCGTGCATTCAATACTCACCGCGTCGTTCACCATTACAGTCAACAGCCAAAGGATGCGAACCACACTTTTTGGGTAAGGCTCAGGTGCCCTACACTAATCATCCAGCATGTCAGACAGTATAGAAAATCTTTATGTTCTGCTGCATTACATGTGTGGGTACAGTGATTCACGTCATATTGGACAGAGTACTTTATAGCTCACACTCCCATGATGAGCCAACCTTGATGTGCACCAAATACATTGTTTGTGAGGAACCTCACAACTGTGAGTGACCACTTCACAGAACACCCTCCTAGGCTTGGACACAGTCCCAGGGGATCATTGTGTTAACACAGGTTACATCCACACATAATCACTGCTTTAGTGTACTGTGTGTTAGAAAGTGCATTGTGTGAAGTTATTTTGAGTGAATCCACAGTATCTGAGTCTTGTACAATGCAGACACTCTATTGTTGATGTTGTTAATGATATTTACTTGAGACACCAACTTGTATTTGGCATGTGAGTTGCTGTTGTGTCTTTGTGTCACAGACATACATGTATGCTTGTCAAAAAAGATGTGCTACACATCATGAATGTTTTATGTGTGTGATAGTACATGTAGGTCAGATATTATATCATGACAGTGTCCACACTATGACAGTGGTGTGCATGGTGACACGCTGTCTGTATCTAGTGTTCCACCTACGTGGCATTACATGATCCCTGTCTGTGTACCTTTCCACCATGTGATAGTTGTTACAAACATCTATCTTTGATACTTTATTAGGTGTGTGTTTAGTATGTAATGTTTGATCACATGGACTGTGACAGACACCAGTGATTAGTCACAGCACAGCATTGCAATTGTGGACAAACCATTATAAAATGAAATGTTCGGTAAGGGTCACATAGCTGCCCTTTGTGTGAAGGCTCAACATTACACATCTGACTTCATTGAGTCTTGCTTTGATGTAGTATATGAGTTTTTGCATGTTCCTTACCAAATTGGAAAGCGTATGAATAATGTTTTGATTTGTTACCTATGTATCGCAGGAGACCAGCTGTCCACAGACCCTTCCCCGACCTACAGACCATGGTAGAACGTGACCGCATCAAACATTACCGCTTCACCAGACCACTCATTGAGGAGTTGGCAGGACAGTTGGCCCCACATTTGCTACCTGGACGCCCATATCCATTTGCGCTGAGCCCCAAGGTGAAGGTGATGGCAGCCCTACATTTCTTTGCCATGGGAACCTTCCAGTATACTGTGGCTACTGCTGGTGGGATGTCCCAGACAATGTTTAGCTGTGTGCTTCGTGATTTTTTGGAGGCAATGTTACATTTCCTGAACCCGTACATTAAGTTCCCAACACCAGGACAGTTTGCCGACATCAAGAGTGAATTTTATGCATTGGGCAGAATTCCACATGTCATTGGCTCCATTGATGGTACACATGTGGCTTTGGTCCCACCACAAGCCAATGAACAAACATACAGGAATCATAAGCATTACCACTCAATAAATGCCGTGGTGGTATGTCTTCCTGACATGACAATCTCACATGTCTGTGCGCGTTTCCCAGGATCAGCACACGACGCCTACATTATGAGAAACAGTAGGATCCCACAGATGATGTCTCAGCTGCCAAATCAGCGTGCCTGGCTTGTTGGTGGGTAATGTTGTCTGTTTATGTTGTGTGTTGCTTGTATGTCAGGCTGTACCCTGTTTTCAGACACATGAAGTATTTTCTGTTTAAATTTAGGAGACTCTGGATACCCCAACATGCTGTGGTTGCTGACACCACTCAGGAACCCTGTCACCCCTGCTGAGTTTAGTTTTAATGAGGCACATGGGCGGTCCAGGCGAGTGATTGAGCGGACATTTGGGCTACTGAAAACCAGATTTCGCTGCCTGGACCGCACAGGAAGAGCCCTCCAATATGCACCAGCGAAGGTGTGTAAGATCATTATCGTGTGTTGCATGCTACACAACCTGGCAGTGAGGAATGAGCTACCTCTCATCCAAGATGATGGGGACCAGCAGCCTCCAGCAGGGGAGGATCCAGGCCTGGGGCATGTTGCCAACTTTTTCTGATGATTGTCAGTATGCAATGATGAGTTGACAAAGCACTTTATTTGCATGATATGTGTCTGTTGTACAATATCCCTGTTTAGGTGTAGGTGCATGCTACTTAACATGATCCTTGGAGTTGTTTGGTGTCCATTGAGTTAGTATGTTCACCAGTACAGTGTTGACATGTCTCCTAGCTAGTGTTCACAAATTAAAAATTTTAAGTATGAAATGTCTCTTGGAGATGTATGCAGAAAATTTGGTATTTAAAGTTCTCTGTCTCTCCTTCACAGGGTCCTTTGGCTGTTGTATGGAGACATGTGACCTCCCAGACACACAATGCAGTTACAGAGTGCAACTTTTCTCAGGTTCAGGAATCTGTGCCACACACTCAATTCTGAAATTTTTCAAATGTCTTGTTTAATTTGTGCTTATTGTCACAGTGTGATTTGATTTCATTTGTTGTGGAGGCAACATGTTGTGCCTGTGTAATAAACCTGTGCTCCACATTGAGGTGTGCCTCGTCTGTATACACACATCCAACATTCATTTACATACTGTATATGTGCCCTGATGTTCAGTTTGTCTAACAATGATTAGTGTTTGTGCATTGAAATGTGGTTTCAGTTTACAACAGTGGAGGCAATGAGGATGTATGCCATGTACTATTTGTGTTGTGTTGACCTTGTTGTGTGTATCTCTTATATGTGTCATTTTTCATTTACTCACAAGACAGTAGGTAAATTGCTGTACTTGTTTTTCATCCAAAGCATTATTTTTTAGGATATCATCTCTATGTTACAACAGTGTTTAATTCACGACAGAAACAAGTATTGTGTGAATAAAGATTTATTGCAGTGCATGTGTGAAATTTTACAAGAAAGTGATAGTGCTGTACCAATTTTTGAAATCCAAAGTTCACAGAGGAGTTGTTGGTGGTAGTAGATAAAATTTTCAGAGCCAAGTCCACAGTCATTTGAGTCATTGATCCAACTTAGACCCTCCATCCCATGTGGGGAGTTCAGTGACAGTCAACAAAGTGAACGCTTCGTACACAATGGAGGATATCAGGAGCAGGTTGTCACTTCCTGGGGGGATGCATAGCCATCTGTCTCTCATTTGTCCTTCTTCGGACGACCCTTCTTACATTTTTCTGAGGGGCCCTCAGGTACAGGCTGCCACGGTTCAGGGGACTCTCCGCCAGAGTCCTCTCCCTCCCTGTGGCAGTTGCAGATGTAGTGGGCACACAGGGAGGTGGGGTCATGTTGTCAGCAATCTGGCGGAGGCAGGTAAGTATGTCCCTGTGCATCACAGTCTGGTCATCAATTTTATCCATTTTGGACTCCATTCTGGACATGTGTGAGTTCATTCTGGACATGTGTGAGTCAATTTTGGCATAATGGGCAGCCTCAAGGACATGCTGTTGCATGTCCTTGAGGATCCCAACTACCTGGCCAAAGTCTCCGGTGCATTCTCGATATGCATATAGAATGTGTGCCAACTGTGGGTCTGCTTGATCATCAGCACCAGCTGCCTCACGGGACCTCTCCCCACAGCCCCTCCCACCACCCCTACTCACACGAGCAGGACCTGTTGTTGCAGGCACAGACAACACTGAGCCTCCTTCATCGTTCACACTGGTGTTGTTGTCCACCAACTCCAGAGTGCCCTGTGTTGCTGTGCTCTCGTTGTTTTGTTGCCTTGGTGTGTCCGTGTTGGTAGAGGTCATCTGGGGGTTGACGGATGTTGTGGGAGTAGTCACAGGGTGTGCTGGTGTTCGAGCTGCTGGTGTTGCATGCTGACCCACACCGGAGGGGCCAGGTAGTTCATCGTCATCCGTTGAGGGCTGAGAGACATCCACACCGGAGAGCTCAGGGTCAACCAGAGTCTGGGACTGGGATTCCTGTTCTGTTCCTGCAGTGTCCCCAGCAGGCCCTGTGGGTAGATGAGAGACACAATGTTTGTGGTGTTTTTGCACAGGTCATCGTATCATACACATTACATTTGCTATTGTACATTATGATGAGTGTAGGTACATTAAATAGTCCTCCATCGTCACAGACCCAAGCCTATTTTTTCAGCAAACATTGTGATTTTAACAAGAAGTGTTTTGCTGAGCATGTCCAGCTTGGTGCATAAATGGGCATGTTTTGTTCATTTGACTGTACATAGGCATTGACTGGCAAGTGACACCCACCTTCCCAGCAAACCCTACTTTCCTTCCTGTGACTCAGATTCCCTGTGAGTGAGTGAAACAGTGATGGCAAGATGGCTGACAGTGGTGGCCTGAGGTTTGTTTTAACACAACTCCCAACAGGGCCTTGTGCTCCCACACCAGAGCCCAGTGTCAGCCATCTTGCCAGTACTTTTCTACTCCCTGTGAGATGGGCATAGTTCAAGGTGGGCTTGATGGGCCATGTGGGAGGAGGATTGATAGCTGTGACTCTGACTCCCATCATGCTTTTAGCTACACCCACCTTCCCAGCAAACCCAACTTTCCTTCCTGTGACTCAGCTTCCCTGTGAGTGAGTGAAACAGTGATGGCAAGATGGCTGACAGTGGTGGCCTGGTGTTTGTTTGCGCACTACTCTCAACAGGGCCTTGTGCTCCCCACACCAGAGCCCAATATCAGGCATCTTGGAAGTAGATTTTCCTTAACTCTCAGGGACAGCATAGTCCCAGGTGTGGTGTTTGGTGTTGGTGGGAGGGGTGTGTGTGTGACAGGGCCTGCTCGTAGATGTAGTCAGAGCTAGCACTCCTCCTCCCACCCAGAACAAATAGGCCACCATGAACCATGCTTCCATGACAGTGAGTCAAACTTTACATTCAAGATGTCTGGAAGTGGGCCCTGGTGTTTGTTTGAGCACAACTCCCAACAGGGCCTTGTGCTTCACACACCAGAGCCCAGAGTCAGCCATCTTGCCAGTACTTATCCACTCCCTGTGAGATGAGCATGGTTCAAGGTGGTATTGTTGGGTCATGTGGGAGGAGGACTGTTGGCTGTGACTCCGACTCCCATCATGCTTTTAGCTACACCCACCTTCCCAGCCATCCCAACCTTCCTTCCTGTGACTCAGCTTCCCTGTGAGTGAGTGAAACAGTGCTGGCAAGATGGCTGACAGTGGTGGTTGCTGTTTTGAGCACAAAGCCTTGCTGTGTTTTTTAGTAAGTTGGTACATGTAATGAAATAGTTACATAATACTCTGAGATTGCAGGTATTTTGTTTGTCAAACTGGCATACACATCACAGGCTCATTTGCTTGATGTTGTTATGGCTTTGCTGACAGTGATTTTTATCGCTGTGTCCTTGACAGTGATGTCTGTGGCTGTGTATTTGCTATCAATATTGGCTATTTGAGTATGTATTCATCAGGCTCTGGTACTCCTGATATTCCATGGACGCCCTCCGGTGGAATAATGGCCCGCACCTTCTCCTCCCAGGAAGTGAAGTGCACAGGTGTTGCAGGAGGGCCACCGCCAGTCCGCTGACTCAGTTCATGCTCTTTGTTAATGAGTTTCTTGACCCTCCTTCGCACATCATAGTACCTGTTCCTGATATCTTCCGTTGTGCGCAGGCAAGGTGCTTGAGCGTTCACCTTGTTGACAATCCTCTCCCACATCTTGGTTCTCTGGGACAGGGGGGTCTGTTGGACCAAGGTGCCAAATAACTGTGGCTCTACTCTGAGAATTTCATCTACCATGACTTCCAACTCACTGTCTGTGAACTTTGGATTCTTCTTTGGGGGCATGGTGATGGGTGGTGGTGGAGATGGATGTGTGGGTGAGTGTGAAAGAGAGGGTGAGTGAGTATGAGTAAAGGTGTGTGTTTGTGAGTGTGATATTTGACAGGTGCTAGTAGTGTACAGGTTGTGTGGTGGGTGGGTTGTGAGTGTATGTATCAGTGCAGTGTAGTGGTGGTATCTGCCGGCAGGTCTGTTGAATTTGCAAAGGATGATGGTAAGGAATTTGGCCCTTTATATAGGTGGAGTTGTGATGTGTCTTATTTTTTTTCTTTTGCCTTTGACAATGCTTGTTTGGACTTTTTCTGTCTGTTTCTAGTGTAGTTTGTTGAGCATGACGGAAACATTCCGTTGACCGCAACAGATGCTTTTACATGTATTAGCGGGGTGGTCCGAGTCTGTTCCATTCACGTTGAGGTATGTTGCAGCGTTCGCGTACGAGTCGGTTGCGTCGAGCTCTTTTCCGGACATTTCGCTAGGACGGATTGATTTCCATACGTGTTGGTCGTCCATATTATGCTCCATGCGAGTCGTTTGTATTTGACACACTAAGGTTTGGGAACTCCTCCTAGCAAGGGCCTCAAACTGGTCTCCTGGAACGCAGCCGGCCTAAGCACAAGTAAAAACAAATGGCTGTTCTTGAAAGAACAGAACGCCGATATAATATGCATCCAAGAGTCCTGGATTACTACGAATTGGTCCATGGAAGATTATTATGTGCTGAGCCGCCCTGCGTTTCCAGTGAGCAGGGGACATGCGAAAGGTGGTATTGCCATTCTGCTTAGATCACGATTTAAGTGGTCCTATAAAACAATTCCACATTCATCTAAATTATTTCAGGCAATTAAGCTAGAGACTAAGGTCGATTCTACGAACTCTGAGTCCCTTTTAATTGTGAATGCATATATTCCTCCAGGCGCTTCTAATATATATTTATTGAAAGACCTGTTTTCCTTTATTTGATCCATTTTCGAAAATTCAGAATGTAAGAACTTATTGTTGGTTGGAGACTTGAATGCTAAAGTCTCCACCCATAGTTTGGGGCTTTTGCAAACTCCACTAAGGAGGAAGCATTAAAAATACCATCAGCTCAATTCCCAAATCATAGTCGAACGGATAAAAGAGGAACAATTTTATTAGAAGGCTTAAGAAACTTGGAGGTTTTAGTAGTCAATGGGAGACTAGGAAAAGACATCCCAGCGAAAAATACACATAAGGGACCGAAGGGTGGCTCCATCATTGATTATGTAATTTCCTCCGTTGATTTCTTTAATAGACTATCAAATATGGAAATTTTGGAAAATCAATTTACTGATATGGTGATTAGTTTGAAAATAGATTTGTCCTGTACTGGGGAGAGCTCATGGAATTTTAGGGATAAAGAGGTAGCTTTCAGCAAAACAAATAGCAGAATTTACTGGAATTGTTTGGCCGTTTCAAAACTAAAAGAGTCATTAACTATCTTAATAGGTGAAAAGCAGCTTAGAGTAGCGGAACATCAAGATTACCCCCAAAATAATTTGCTAGAATTTTATAGTCACAGTATAAATTCTATGGCTGTGTCTTGTAAATCTTCTCACCCAAATATCAAGCAGAGAGTATGTTTTAATCCATTGCTTCAAATAAATAGGGTCTTAAACAAATTAGTAAGGGCTCAGTTTGGGAATTACTCTCCTGAACGAAAGAGATTAATAGATTTACTAAAGAGGAAAAGACAACGGAAAAAACGCTCATTAAAACAAAAAAAGGAGGATTATGAATGGGTTCAATTAAAAGAAGCTGCGGCTAAAAATAACTCAAAACGATATTGGGAAATAATTGCGGAAAGTTGTGGTACCAGAATTAAATCTCTTCCTATTCCAATAAATGAAGAAGAATGGAAATTCCACTTAGTAGAACTCTATTCCGCGAATTTAAATTCCCTTTTCCCGACTTCTTTAGAATTACCTCCTCAGAAATTTTAATCGATCCCCCTACTAAGGAAGAAATTGTTAGATTGATTAAAAAATGAGAGCTTCAGGGGCAATGGGTCCAGATGAAATTCCCATGTCCATTATAAAAAAAGAGCCTGTATTATGGGCAACATATCTTACCCCCTTGTTTGAATACTGCTATCGCTATGGGCGAACTCCCTCGTCATGGGGGCCGATTCCGATTCGGGCCGGAAAAAATACAGACCGACTCGGAGCCGGAATAAATACCGACCGACACGTACCGGTGCAGCCCGACCCGCAAAGTATGATGAAAAGCGTGCTAAATCCGACCGACTCGTACGGAACACAAGCCGAACGACCGAGCCGCGCGGAAAACAGCCATCCGGCCGGAAAACCACGCGAATCGAACCGACCGACACGCACCAGGAAGAATCCCGAACGAAACGTACCCGCGAACTCCGACCCGCCAAGTATGATGCAACGCATGGAAAACACGACCGAGTCGCACGGAGCCCAAGCCGCACGACCGACACGCATTCAAAACTGCGAGCCGAAGCAACCCAAAACCCCGCGACCGACGCTTACGCAGCACAGAAAACAGCACAAACACAGCGTGAACGAATCGGAGAGGCTCGCACGAGACAACTGGAGGGTCCGACTCGGTCACAAGAACGTCTCCTACATGCACAAAAAGAACCAAGGAAAAAAAACACAAAAAAGGCCAAACAAGCTATCACAAAGCAAATAAATACTGGGGGAAACAGGGAACAAAGACACACCCACAACTCCACCCATATAAAGGACACAAATCCCTACCATGATCCCTTGCAAATTCAAATTACCTGCCAGCACTCAACACCAACAGACAGCAACCACACACACACTCACAGCTCATCCATCACACAAGCCACACAACAGCAGCACCACGACAAATAGCACCCTCACATACACCCAGCAAAACACACACTCACACACCCTCACTTGCACACCAACACACACATCACACACCAGCACCACCCAACACCATGCCCCAAAGAAGAATCACAAGTTCCTAGATAGTGAATTGAAAGTCCTGGTAGATGAGATCCTCAGGGTAGAGCCACAGCTGTTTGGCACATTGGTCCAACAGACACCCATGGCGCAGAAAACCAAGATGTGGAAGAGGATCGTCGACAGGGTGAACGCACAATCACCATGTTTGCGCACAAAGGTAGACATCCAGAACAGGTGGTATGACGTGTGCAGGAGGGTCAAGGAGCTGTTGAAGAAGGACTACATCTTGAGCCAACACACCGGCAGTGGCCCTCCTGCCAAACCTGTATACCTCAGGCCCTGGGAGGAGAAGGTGCGGGCCATCCTACCACCAGTGAGCGTCTATGGACTAGAAAACATCCCAGAGCCTGGTGAGTACACAACAAATGTACAAAATATTGTGCCACAATACACACACATCACTGTCAAGGGGAGAGTCAAACCATGCACCCTTAGCAAATACACACCAACCAAAACAGATCATCCCAAAATGTGTATGTCAGCCAGATAAACACAATACATGCCAGCTCATAGTGAAATGTAACAGTGTCATGACATGTACAAACCTAACAACAAATAGAGCTAGGCAGTGGCACAAATATAAGCAACAAACACAGTCAGACATGTAGCCACCACCACAACACCACCTCACAGGGAAACTCACTGAAAGGAAGGAATACTGTGTATGCTGGGCAAGTCAGTGTAGCCAATAGCATCATGGGAGTCGTAGTCACAGAAATTGCCCACCCTCACAATGCGCACATCAACACCACCATGAACCATGCACACATCACAGGCAGTGCAAAACAACTGACAAGATGGCTGACACTGGCTACTGCTGTGGGGAGCACAAGGCCCTGCTGGCAACTGTGCACCAACCAACAGCAGGACACCACTGACTGACATCCTGAAAGACAACTTGCACTCCCTGCAATGGAAGCACGTTCCATGGTGGGATATCTGGCTGGGTGGGAAGGAGGACTCACAGCACTGACCATAGTCACCAGCAGCTCCACCCACACACCCCCTAACACAAACTACACACAACTCACCTGGGAGAAAGCATTGCCTCACACACCAATCAAATATCCCACAAAGAACCACAACCCTGGGTCATGCAGTGTGAAGCACAGGGACACACATGGGACTTGTAGCAAAACAAACCCCAGGATAACACTGTCAGCCATCTTGTCAGCACAGGCACACAACCCCACAGGGAAGCTGAGTCAAAAGGAAGGAAGCATGGGCATGCTGGGAAGGGGGTGGAGGCAAAGCATGATGGGAGTGGTAGTCACAGCCCAACATCCCCCACCCACATGGCCCAGCAAGAACACACCCAAGCATGCACACCTCACAGGGAGTCAAAAGCCACTTCAAAGATGTCTGACACTGGTGCTCTGATGTGGGGAGCACAAGGCCCTGATGGCAACTGGCCACCAAATAACAGCAGGACACCACTGTCAGCCATCTTGCCACTGCTGTCACACCCACACACAGTGAAGTACACTCAAAAGGAAGGACGTATGGGCATGCTGGGAAGGGGGGTGGAGGCAATAGCATGATGGGAGTGGTAGTCACAGCTCAACATCCCCCCCCACACATGGGCCAGCAAGCTCACACTGAAGCATGCACACCTCACAGAGAGTGGAAAGCCCCATCAAAGATGTCTGACACTGGTGCTCTGTTGTGGGGAGCACAAGGCCATGCTGGGAACTGGACAACAACCAACAGCAGGACACCACTGTCAGCCATCTTGCCATTGCTCTCACACCCACACACAGTGAAGTACACTCAAAAGGAAGGAAGTATGGGCATGCTGGGAAGGGGGTGGAGGCAATAGCATGATGGGAGTGGTAGTCACAGCTCAACATCCCCCCCCACACATGGCCCAGCAAGCTCACACTGAAGCATGCACACCTCACAGAGAGTGGAAAGCCCCATCAAAGATGTCTGACATTGGTGCTCTGTTGTGGGGAGCACAAGGCCATGCTGGGAACTGGACAACAACCAACAGCAGGACACCACTGTCAGCCATCTTGCCATTGCTGTCACACCCACACACAGAGAAGTACACTCAAAAGGAAGGAAGTATGGGCATGCTGGGAAGGGGGGTGGAGGCAATAGCATGATGGGAGTGGTAGTCACAGCTCAACTTCCCCCCCCACACATGGGCCAGCAAGCTCACACTGAAGTATGCACACCTCACAGAGAGTGGAAAGCCCCATCAAAGATGTCTGACACTGGTGCTCTGTTGTGGGGAGCACAAGGCCATGCTGGGAACTGGACAACAACCAACAGCAGGACACCACTGTCAGCCATCTTGCCATTGCTGTCACACCCACACACAGTGAAGTACACTCAAAAGGAAGTAAGTATGGGCATGCTGGGAAGGGGGGTGGAGGCAATAGCATGATGGGAGTGGTAGTCACAGATATTGGTCAGTCTCACAAATGGCCCATCAACACCACCCTGAACCATGCACACATCACAAGGAGTGGAAAACAACTGACAAGATGGCTGACCCTGGCTACTGCTGTGGGGAGCACAAGGCCATGCTGGGAACTGGACAACAACCAACAGCAGGACACCACTGTCAGCCATCTTGCCATTGCTGTCACACCCACACACAGTGAAGTACACTCAAAAGGAAGGAAGTATGGGCATGCTGGGAAGGGGGGTGGAGGCAATAGCATGATGGGAGTGGTAGTCACAGATATTGGTCAGCCTCACAATTGGCCCATCAACACCACCCTGAACCATGCACACATCACAAGGAGTGGAAAACAACTGACAAGATGGCTGACACTGGCTACTGCTGTGGGGAGCACAAGGCCCTGCTGGCAACTGTGCACCAACCAACAGCAGGACACCACTGACTGACATCCTGAAAGACAAATTGCACTCCCTGCAATGGAAGCAAGTTCCATGGTGGGATATCTGGCTGGGTGGGAAGGAGGGCCGGATGTCAACCAAATACAACCAATGCAGACCATGTACACACCCCAACATTCACATGGAAATGCCCAAATAATGCAGGACAATGTGCTACACCAATATCAACCCCTGACTGTGACAACTTAGGACAATGCAATGTACAGGCCCGCATCCAGAGGCACAGTCACAACTGTCAGGTGTGTCAACCATTGATGCCTGCAGAAACATAACATACATTGTGTGTGTCTCCCAAAAACAGGTGATGATGGGGACACAGCAGCAGATGCTGAGGAGTCCCCGTCCCAGGCTCAAGAGGATACGGAGCTCACTGGTGTGGAACAGCCTCTGCCCTCCTCGGATGAAGAAGACCAACCTGGCACCTCCGGAGCAAGTCATCATGCAGCACCAGCAGGACCACCAGCTGCACCCCCTGCACCCACCCCTCCAACGACTGTCAACACACATACCACCCCTGCCGACATGGAAAGACCAAGGAGCACCACCACCACCAGCACAGGGACCCTGGACCAACGTGGGTCCATGGACACCAACACCACCAACAACCCCCAAGGGGGCCCAGGGTCACCTGTGCGTGCCACCTCAGGTACTGCACGTGTCGCCAGGGGTGGTGGGAGGGGTGGGAGACACAGGTCACTGATCGCAGAGGGGTCTGGACTGCATGATGACCCACAACTGGCACGCATAGCCGATGCATACCAGTCCAGCACCGGAGAGCTCAGCCAGGTAGTGGGGCTCCTCAGGGACATTAAACAGCAGCAGGCTGCCCATCATGCCCGCTTGGACTCACACATGTCCCGCGTGGAGTCCAAGTGGGACACACTGCAAGAGATGACGGCGGTGCATAGGGACATATTACAATGCCTCCGCCAGATGAGCAGCAACCAGTCAACACCTCCCTGTGTGCCCACAACATCTGGTGCTGAAACAACTGCAACTGCCACAGGGAGGGAGGATGACTCTGGCGGAGAGTCCCCTGCACCGCAGCAGCCTGCACTTGAGGGTCCCCCTCCAAAGAAGAGGGGCCGTCCGAGGAGGGGCAAGTGAGAGGCCGATGGCCATGTGCAACCCCCAGGAAGCCAAAACCTGTTCTGGATAATCACCTTTGTGCGCAAACTGTTCACCCTGTTGACTGCAACACAACTCTCCCACATGACATGGGGAGCTCAAGTTGGACCAATGTATCAGATGACTGTGGACTTTACTCTGGACATTTCTGCTACCAGGACTTCCAAATCATCTAGGAACTTTGGATTACAATCACAATGTACAGCACCCACCATCCTGTGCACTATACTCACACATGTATGTCAATAAACTCACTTATACACCATACTTGCCTCTGTTGTGATTCCTACGTTGTCTCTGAAGTGGCGATGATGATCTGGGAAATGACACTGTGCATGCTAACTGCTACAGCAAGTACAACACCGGCATGTGAGTCATGGTGACGTCACACATATGAGGGAGGCACACCACCAGGGCTACACAACACATACACACCATGGCCATCTGACTCATCGCCTACACTGATGTTGCCAGGAAATACGTTGCATTGCACAGACCCAACACCTATTCACAGTCTGTGTTAACTAGCCCACTGGTGCAGTAAGCAAATGTCAGTCAGATGTGTGACCACAGACAACGCACATCACAAAGTGAAGCACAGGTTTATTACACATTTGCAACATGTTGTAACCACCACAGATGCAAGGTAATCCCACCTGGCAGCGGGCACACAGTCAACAAGTGTAGAAGGAAGGAAGTCCATGGGTGTGGTGCACATCACCTGTAGGGACACGACAGCTACCACCCTGGAAGTCGAATCACGGTGTCAGGGATCACAGTTGACCAAACGACTCTGAAAGTACCCTGTGAAGGACAGAAATGACACACAGTCAAAAGCACTGAAGAACAGGACAGAACTGCAATACTCATGCCCAATACATGTCACAAGATACCCACCCAGAACCAAGTTAGCATGTCAACACTGTTGGGGAGTACAGACTACCTGTAAGGACACATCGCTACACGCATACAGTCATGTAGCACATGCACACACTCAAACAGCACCAGAGCACCACCAACACATATCATGCAAACTCACATCAGTTACATGACATCTCTGGATACTTACATTCAGCTGAAGAAGTTGGTGATGAGCTGTGTGCGGACATCACCATCATCATCATCATCATCACTGGCATCGTGGTCCAGGCCAGGATCCTCCACAGGTGGCGGACATTGGTCATCGTCATCCAGGATGAGAGGCAACTCCTTCCGCACTGCCAGGTTGTGTAGCATGCAGCAGACGATGACAATCTTGCACACCTTTGCCGGGGCATATGGGAGGGACCCTCCTGTCTTGTCCAGGCAGCGGAAGCGGCTCTTCAGGAGACCAAATGTCCGCTCAATAACTCTCCTCGTCCGACCATGTGCCTCATTGTAGCGCATCTGGGCTGGTGTCACAGGGTTCCTGAGGGCGTCAGCAACCACGGCATGTTGGGATATCCGGAGTCACCTACATACAGACAATTGCACATTAGCTGAGTTGGAAAAGAGGGTGGAACACTACATTGCAGAACACACACAATGGTACAAAGTCAGTACACACCAACAAGCCAGGCACGCTGGTTCCGCATCTGTGACATCATCCTCGGGATGCGACTACTCCTCATCATGTAGGCATCGTGTGCAGAACCGGGGAAACGGGCACACACGTGTGAGATGGTCATATCTGCAAGACAGACCACCAGTGCATTGACCGAGTGGTAGTGCTTGCGGTTCCTCTATGCCTGCTCCTGGGCCTGTGGTGGTACCAAAGCCACATGTGTCCCATCAATGGAGCCAATGACATGCGGCATCCTCCCCAGGGCATAGAAGTCACTCTTCACGCCAGTCAGTTGCTGGAGTCTAGGGAAATAGATGTACTGGTTCAGGTATATCAACATAGCCTCCAATACATCGCGGAGCACACGGCTGAACATGGTCTGTGACATCCCACCAGCAGTCTCCAGAGTGTGTTGAAAGGTACCGGTGGCAAAGAAGTGTAGGGCTGCCATCACCTTCACCTTGGGGGTCAGCGCTGTAGGGTACGGCTGGCCAGGTTGCAGGTGTGGTGCCAAGCGCACTGCCAAATTCTCAATCAGCTGCCTGGTGAAGCGGTACCTTCGGATGCTGTCACGTTCCACCATCGTTGCCAGGTCAGGGAATGGTCTATGGACAGCTGGTGCCCTGCAGTGCATAGGTGAAGAAAGAAAGATTGTCAGTCACCCCACATATGTGGCATTGAACACACTCAATATCACATGATACATCATTATGAGGCACAAGTACATGATGTGTGCAGTTCCGTAAGGACATGTATGGCACATACATGGCCAACATCCAACATCACAGTTCAACAAGTGGCATCAATAAGTCCCAGGTTGTGCCATTGGGTATCATGAGGACGTGTCACATTTCCCATCTCCTGCTGCCACGTTACAAACACACCCCACAGTGACATGTGAGGACAGATGTGCCCCAGGCATCACAGCCCAACGACAGGTAGATTCCCAGGGACCCTGTATTGCCACATTGACACTGGCATGACATGGCGTATCATGTATACACCACAGCAAAACAACCACGACCCCCACAGGTAGTGGTCCCTGTTGCCTTGGCAGGACATACATGGACGTCTGTGACACACACACGCACAACATCAAAGTCCATGCACAAACAACGTGGATGTGGAGACTGTCTCCCATTGTGCACATGAAATCAGAGACATTGTAAACACAACATGCACACAGACTGCGGAGGACCATCACTATTGTGCCAATGTGTCACCCTGGGTTAAACATACCGTCCCACATGGGACTCAGGGGGCATGTGACATGACATTAAGCCTGGGCGTAGTTCGCGAAGTAGCGCTACGCGAAGCTACGCAAAGTGCAGTTCGCACTACGCGAGCTACGCGTAGCACTACGCGAACTGCGTAGTGCACTGTTCGCAATGATTGCACAGTGCCGGATGCTTGTCCGCACTGTGCAATCATTGAAAACGGCATCTTGCACAGTGCGAGCTGTCTTTTACTGCCGCTCGAGTAGATTTTTACTCGAGCGGCAGCTTTCTCAACGCAGACTGGTAGTTTCTCATCGCGAGCGGTCGCGAGCATACGCGACCACTCGCAATGAGAAACCTGACCTCCCCGAGTTGAGAATCTCACCGGGAGGTTTATTTTCCACGCTCGCAATCGGCAACTTGATGTTGCTGATCGCGAGCGAGGAAAAGTCTCGCCAGGATGTCATTTTGCTTGCTCGCGGTCGCCAACTTGACGTTGAGGACCGCGAGCAAGCAAAAATGACCGCTGCACTACGCTACGCTACGCGTGTTTGCACTGTGCTACGTGCAATTCGCGTTGTGCGAAGTAGTGCAAACTTCGCAAACTACGCGAGCGTAGCGTAGTGCTTTGCCCAGGGTTACATGACATACACATACACCACCGTGAAATGTGACCATGCCACATGCTCAGATATGAACAGTTGCACATCACAGTGGTCATGTACACGAAACACCAAGGATACTGTCCCCATGAACACGTGCACAGCCTGGGGGTGGCTGCCCCAAGTGACACCCACAGAACAACATGTTCACCCCCATACACGGAATAGGTAATGCAGCCTTACATGCCTTAGGATACAGTTTGGACAGGCTGTGGTGTTGTAGGTGTGCCCCTCACTCCCTGGGAAGTATATGTGGCTGGCATATGTTCACCTGTGACAGGCATGGTGACATATGCCAGTGACATGTACAGGGACGCGTTGGACAGCAATGGACCGATCGGTGCACACACATTGGCCATTGCATTCAATGTGTGCTGGTACGCGTTGTATTCGCAATACGCGTTGGACAGCAATGGACCGATCGGTGCGCACACATTGGCCATTGCATTCAATGTGTGCGGGTACGCGTTGTATCCTAGGTACGCGTTGAACAGCAATGGACCGATCGGTGTGCCCGGCCGGCCCATTGCATTCAATGTGTGTGGGTACGCGTTGTATCCTAGGTACGCGTTGAACAGCAATGGACCGATCGGTGTGCCCGGCCGGCCCATTGCATTCAATGTGTGCGGGTACGCGTTGTATCCTAGGTACGCGTTGAACAGCAATGGACCGATCGGTGTGCACCCATTGGCTATGGCCTGGCAACGGACGCGTTTTCAAATTTTGAACGAGTCTGATGCTGGAAATTCAGTTGGTCACCCACAACAATGTTGCAAATTCATGGGTGTCATGAAGTTGAACTTTTGAAGGATGCTGTGGGCGTGTGTAAGTGGTGCAATTCCATGGATTAACCAGATTCAGAAGATGCTAACGACTTGGACCTATCACTTTGGACACATGGGACAGTAACTGCCTCTGCAGCACACATATAATGCTGGCTGTTCCCCTGAGAGCTCACTTGCCTGCACTACATGCTCCAGGACGACATCTGCCACCACCACTGCTGCTGTATCTGCACCCTCTGGACCCTGCAATGGCACGTACTGTGGAGAGAGCCCCAGCCTTCAGCACTGAGGAGAACCAGGCCCTGCTGGACAGCCTCGTTCCACAGTACAGCAAGCTGTATGGGAAAGCAGGGGAGCAGGTGAGTGTTCTGTCCACTGCCTTCCTAAATGTGCATGTTGTCTGACTAGCAAGGCTAACAGTCTGCACGCCACTGGCTAGCAGGCTCACTGAGTAGTTGTCACCCCCCATAGTGTGTAGTCACATGCACTGGACAGGTATAGTGCAGTGACAGTGCATTTAAACAAGGTTTTACTTCCCAGGCAATGATACCATGTAGTTACTGCTGGCATACTGTCCATGGCCATCGTTGCACTGCCTGTGTACATCATGTGCCCCTGCGATTGAGACATGTATACACAACTGTGTAATGCACGGATATGTTGCATGTGTAGTAGTAGCATTCTCACTTTGTCATCCTCACAGGTTGATGCCCACCAGAAGCAGAAGATATGGCTGACCATCGTCCGGGCAGTGAGATCCGTGGGGGACTACAAGCGCCGGATCCGCAACTGCCAGAAGAGGTGGCAGGACCTTCGGGGCTGGACCCGGAGGATCGCACGGGTCCAGCTGAAGCTGTCGCCTCCTCGCAGGAGGGGCGGACACCGGACCCCCCACATGCTCAGGATCCTGGCGGTGGTCTTCCCTGATCTGGATGGGCAGCTGAAGGCCAGGGAGCAGCACGGAGGGGGTGAGTCCATGACTGCATTGTGTACTCTGACTGCCATGCTATGTGCCCTCCTCTGGTCTGGTTAAACTTCCACAGCACATCAGTCATGTGGTCCAGGACCCATGTCCCTCAATTGTGCACTGCCCACTCCTCATCTGATACCCAGGTGTGGCCCTTGCAGTCAGGGAATTGTGTCACTTGGGTACTGTGTCCTTGCAGTTTGCTTGACTTAAGGTGGGGGACAGCATCTGTTCCCCTAACTGTGGTGGGCATCATGGGTGGGTCCATTGCTTACACAATGCCTGTGTTCTGACATGTAATCTGCGTGTTACTTTGATCTGTGGTCCAATTGCTGAGCTGATCCACCACATGTGCCTGGGGTAACTGGCACACACCCAAGCTGCGGGTGGGAACAATGTTTGGGCCCCAGGAGTGTGTATATTATGTGTGTCACACATACTCAGCCAGCTGCCTACTGTCCAGGGTTCATCCCTCATTCATGTGGGGCAGGACAGTCATGCCTACTCCAGGCCATGCAATGCACTCTGTACTCCCACTCCCGTGTATCAGCTGACACGTTGTGCTCAGTGATATGTCCCCTCAGGTGTCAGTCTCTGTGTCAGTGTGCTGTGGCTTCGATGTCAGGACTGCTGGGGTGTTTATCGGTTGGGGCTCAGCATGCCACCGGAGATGTGACCATAGGAGACGATACTTGTATGACACATAGGTGTTTGAACACCTGACCGTGTAGACTGGGGTATGCGAATGTGAGGTCCATGCAGCTGTTTCCCATTCACAGCAGATTGTGAGGTGCTCAGGTTCAGAGGCTTGTGTTACAGGTCACCCATATGTCCAATCAGTATGACCTGGACAGATAAGGGTTCAGATGATGTGGTGTGTGGGGGATGTACATGTGCACTTGTTCAGCTCCAGGACTTGCATTCCCCATGACCTACTATTGTGACACAGTGCAGACTGTTGTTGTGTGGCTGCCCTGCCCATGTGACTGGAGACAGTGATGTATGACTTAGCAGGCATGCCTTTGCCATGGCATGTGACTTCCTATGAGTGATCCTGCAGGGGAGTGACATGTGCTACATGCACACCATAGTGGCAATGGCTATCTGCACATGGGTGCATCGTGGTGTCTGTCGCTGGTATGCATCACATGCATTTCATATATCTGACTCTGGGCATCACTTTCATCCGGGCACCTGTACTGACTCAGTGGCAAGAGTTGTGATGTGTGCATGTTCACATGCTTCACCGTGTTCTCTGCACCGTCCAACTACTGTGTAGGTGGTGCATGTGTCCACACTGGGGTATTGCCAGCCAACGGACGCCAGACAGATTGGTGCAAGGCCAGGTGTGATGTGAGTGCCATGGATGATGATCAGACTGACAATTGGCTTCTCCTATTCTGTTTGGGCAATTTTAGCAATGTTCAACTAAGGATGCCAGGCCTTGCTCTGTATTGTGCTGTACTTACTGTGGTGTGTGCGTTCGGTGCAGGTGACTGATGTCTGTCTGTCTCCCTATTGTTTGCAGATACATCCACGGCCACAGGAGGGGACAGCTCCACGGACCAGGAGGAGCCGCAGAGCCAGACTGGGTCAACAGCCGAGGAGTGGTCGGAGGGACCCAGTGGCACGGAGGGCGAGGGGAGCCACACCGAGGAGTCCTCAGCACCATCCACCTCAGCTGAGGACCACAGCAGCTCGGAGGATGACTCCCTTATGGAGGCGGGTGTCAGCAGCCACCACACCCCAGCTGGTGTTGCTGTCCCCGCCACCACCACCACCACCGCCCTCCCATCGGCTCCCATTCCCGAGGTCCGTGGAGGCTCCCATGTACGGGAGCGTGTCTCCTTCGGGCCAGGCACCGCACCCCCTGCCCCTGTGTCCCCTGCTGCCCTGAGTGAGGAGTCTGTGTACCTCCTTCGGCAGCTCCATGTAGGGCAGACAGCGATGCTGAGTGTCCTCCATGCACACACCACTCTGTTGACTCAGCTGGTGTCGTTCATGGAGGGCATCTCATCGGGCATGTCTGCCCTACAGAGGGGCAATAGGTCCATGGACTCCTCCCTGATGGCAGCAGTGTCCCTCCTCCAACAGTCCCTCACCCCTCCTGTCTCTGCCCCATCCACACTCCCCAGCACCTTACCTATCCCAAGCACACACACACCGGCACAGGCACACACCAGCACAGACACGAGCCGCACACACATACACACGGCACAGACAAGACGCACACGCACGCACAGTCAGGGGACTGAAACCACACTCACAGGGGATGGGGCCCAGTCACACACACACGCATCCACGAGCACTGCACAGTCCACAGTTGCCTCTCCCTCCAAAGCCCCCTCCGTTGCCTCACCTGCAACCCCAAAGACCCAGCGGCTCTTCCTCAGTGACCTCGGCCTCTTCCCCTCCGATCCAGCTGATACAGCATTCAGGGGGAAGAGGAAGCCCACCCACACGGAGCGGAGTGCCCTCGCCACCGGACACCCTCCCCAGGCGCAGACCGACTGACGCCCCCATCCGCAAGTCCCCCGGACCCGGAAGAGCAAGACCCCACCGCCGCCCTGCAGCTCAGGCACCAAGTCTCCTTCCTCCATCCCTCAGGCCCCCACTCCACAGGTGCCCCCACCACACCCTGCCCCAGGTTCCCCCACCCACAGATACACCATCCCCAAAAGGATCAGGCCTTCTCCCCCTGCCACTTGCTTTTCCGGCCCCACACCCCCTGCTGCGCTCGTCTGCGCCACTGGTGTGGAGACGGTGTCCTCTCCCTCTGTCCTGCCCACCTTACCTGATCCCCATTCTCCTCCCCTGGAGGTAGGCACTGCAGTGGAGTCCACTACCACCCTGTCTGACTTGGGCACTGCAGTGGGGAACCTGTCCACTCTATCTGCACGGTCCCCTGCAGTCTTGCCGGCACCCATACCATCAGAGTCATGCCCCCCAGTTGTGCCGGCACACACCATGTCCGACACCTCCACTACAGTTGTCAGTGGCTCTCCAGCACCCACCACCCCTTCCCTGCCTCCTTCTGGTGAGCCATGATCCTGTCCCTGCGGTGCCTGGCCTGCCCCCCGTATGCCTCTCCAGGGGATTGTCCCTGGCTTTCATCAGTGCAGGCATGCGTAGGGTGACATCTGCCACTGTCACCCTGTTTTGACTTTCAAGTTGGACTGGCCATTGGCCTTTGTTAATTTTTTGCTGGACATCAACTGTTAGACCCACATATGCTGAATAAAGCACCTTTCTGTTCTCTAGTGCTTTTGCTTCTGATGTACATGTTGTTGATGATGCTAACCATGCTCTTGCTGCAGTGATGGTGATATTTGGTCTCATGATAATGAAGTGTTACTGTGCAGGAACACATGTGGTCCAGGGGGAATGTGTCCTATCCTGTGGTGTATCCATGTCATCCTTAGCAGCATCTGAGGGTGTCATGTGTTCAATATTTGGCAATGGGATTTCCTACTTACATTAGCAATTTCACATCTGTGGCTTCCACCCCTGCACATCTGTTGTGCCTGCCATTGTTCAATTCGTCTACTTCCCTGACCGTGTGGCCATCTCCACTGGACATGCAGGTTTGGGCATCAATGGGGAAGGACTCATCTGTGTTGTCAGTGCAACATTGCTATACAAGTGTGTTGGATCTGTGCTGATGATTTCGTTGGCACTCCCATGACCAGGCTGATGTGACGGGAGCATTAATTTGGTGCTAATTGTTGACTGTGTGACCAAGTGCTCAGCTGACATGATGGAGCCCTACTGAGGCAACATATGGCACAGCTTTCCTCACACAGGAGTGGAGTCCCCTCATGGCAGTGTGTACTCCTGTGACATTGCCTGCGCCCAAGGTGTGTGTTATATGAGCATGTCTGTGTGTTCACTTCCGTTTTGCTGTGCATGCTGGGATCCCTAGTGTTGTACCTGTTTGTGATGCTTGCTGAGTTGACCTATGTTCCCCCCAAGTCTTCTCCCTGGATTCTCTGTGATGTGGGTGCATGGCACATTACTGGTAATCAGGGTGTCACCCATAGGTGTGTTTGCTGTCAGGGCTGAGTTTGTGTGCAGACGCAGATGGGTTACAGTCAGGATTCCCCTTGGCACTTGTTGTTTACACCTGTCATGTGATTTCCAGTTTGTGTTATCTTTCAGTGATTGTGACACGTTGTGTGTGTGACTGCTGGCACTCCTCAGGGTCCGGGCTGCAATGTTGGTAGTTGTCTATGTGTGCTCTTTGTGGGTGTCCTTGGCTTCTTCATTGGTGCGTGATTGTGGCTGGGATCCCATTGGTTGGTGTGGTATTGCCGTCATGTCCATGTACAGCGTAGTGTGCAGTGTGTCAGACATTCAGGAGTCTTGTTGAGTGGCCATGTGTGATGTGTTTCTGCACCTTGGTTCCCACCCACCAGCCTGGGATTGTCATGGGTGCATGTGCAATGTCACCAGTGCATGTGTGCTTCACTGCTGCACATTGTTGGAGGTCGAGGTGTGTGGTGTTGAGTGTGTGCAGATGAGAGTTCTTGCCCGGCTAGACCCCTGCCTCCATGTTGGCCTTGGCTTACTGGCTGTGCTGATTGATTTGTGCTTGTGTAGGTGTGATGGTAGTTTGTTGCTCAGGACACATGACTGTGGTTCACAGTGTGAACGACATTTGGCTTTGTCATCACAGTGGGATTGTAATGCAGCCCAGGGTCACCACATTGTGGGGGCCCTGGGGATAGTGCTGTGGTGTGTCTGTGTCTTGCTGTGTCAGTTGCTGTTCCTACATGCTTGTGTGACATGTGTGATTTGTGCTCCCTCTCATCTGACAATGCCTGATTGCCCACATAGGGGATTTGGATCCATTAGTTACCTTTGTGTGGCACTGTATGCACATCTGTGTAATTGGTATTCAGGCCTCCTCATGTGTTGTGTGGTTGCCTGGGGACACTGGCACCCCCCCTCACCTGTTGTGTTTGATGTGCAGTGTGGGTCTGCCTGTTTTGTGTTTGTGCATCTGCACCACTGCATTGGCATATCTTTGGTGTGCCATTGGCTGTATGTTGTTTGGTGGGTTTCCCCTGCTGTCCCGGGGACTCCTAGGTCATCGGTCAGCACACTGAACATGGTTTGGTGTCCCATTGCTGCCATGGTATGGTATCTGTTCACCTCACATCTACAGTCTCCACAGGGTATCTGCATTTGTGTGCCCATTGGTGCAAATATGTGGGTCTCCATTCTGATGGTCACTTCTGTCATTGTGTCATTGATGAATGTTGACAGTGTCAGCCCCCATGGGTGTTGTTTGTCTGCACATGGCCAAAGGTATGTCTTATTTGCACTGCAGTATTTGCCTACCCCAATCTATGTTGCAATGGACACATGCACTACTTTGCCACTGATGTGTTTTATGTTCTGTGACCAGGAATCATCCATGCAGTTTGGCAGTTGCAGCTTTTTCTTTGTCAACACTTGCATTTTGGTCACTGTGATGATGGGGGTTTAGGCCCCATTGCCACAATGTTCAAAATGTGCTTCAGCTATGGAACCCACACTTACCTTTTGGTCACTGTGATGATGGGGGTTTAGGCCCCATTGCCACAATGTTCAAAATGTGCTTCAGCTATGGAACCCACACTTACCTTTTGGTCACTGTGATGATGGGGTTTTGGACCCCATTGCCACAATGGTCATGGCCTGCTTTCATTGTGGGGGCCACACACATATATGTGTGGCACATGTGATAGGGGGTCACATTGTATGTTCAAAGTCATGTTCAGTGTTGTAGGCATTTGACACAGTCTACACACGCTTGTCATGGTGTTGGGGGATGTCTTTTCTTGCATTCCCTAGGTTGTGGTGTGCTGGTTGTGTCATGCATTGTCCATCCTATGAGTGGGGGTGGTGTTGGTGGTAGGCATCTGGCACCCCCTGGGTCAAGGGTGGTAGTAGTGACAGGCATCCAGCCCGCCATGGGTGGAGGTGGTAGTAGTGGTAGGCATCTGGCACCCCTGGGTAAGGGTGGTAGTAGTGGTAGGCATCCAGCCCCCATGGGTAGAGGTGGTAGTAGTGGTAGGCATCTGGCACCCCTGGGTAAGGGTGGTAGTAGTGGTAGGCATCTGGCACCCCTGGGTAAGGGTGGTAGTAGTGGTAGGCATCTGGCACCCCTGGGTAAGGGTGGTAGTAGTGGTAGGCATCCAGCCCCCCATGGGTAGAGGTGGTAGTAGTGGTAGGCATCTGGCACCCCCTGGGTAAGGGTGGTAGTAGTGGTAGGCATCTGGCACCCCTGGGTAAGGGTGGTAGTAGTGACAGGCATCCAGCCCCCATGGGTAGAGGTGGTAGTAGTGACAGGCATCTGGCACCCCTGGGTAAGGGTGGTAGTAGTGACAGGCATCCAGCCCCCATGGGTAGAGGTGGTAGTAGTGGTAGGCATCTGGCACCCCTGGGTAAGGGTGGTAGTAGTGGTAGGCATCTGGCACCCCTGGGTAAGGGTGATAGTAGTGACAGGCATCCAGCACCCCATGGGTAGGGGTGGCAGTAGTGGTAGGCATACAGGCCCCTATGTGTATGTGTGGCATTGGTGAGGGCCATCCCGCCCCTATGGTGCTGCTGTTGCTGGTGTAGGTATTTCTGCATCCCTCTGTGTGTGATGTGTCGGGTACGTGTAGTTTGTTTTTGTTGTTGGTGTCTGACTTACCTTCTGCGCCATACGCGTCCGTGCCTGTTCCGGTAATAGAGGTAGAATATTGGTAGGATCGGCACGAAGGGATTCATGGTTGGTCTGTCTCGCTCGTCTTTCTCTTTGCTTCGCCTCGTCCTCGTCGTTGGCGTGTTCGTCTCGTAGCCGTGGATCGTGTTGTGGCGCGAATCGGAGCTTATGTGCGCCTCGCCCGGATGCTTTGACGTGCCGTGTGTAGCGACGGGTTCGGCGCGTACGGGAAGCGCATCGTACTTGTCCGGCCGGACGGGGCTGCATTTTTGCTTCCGTGCGGCTCGATTCTACGATTCCGGATCCGGCTCGGTCGGGGAACAGGAACTGGATTGGGTGAGTACCACTGGGTCGGAATCTATGCTGTTGTGCGCATCGTACTTGCTCGTTCGGAATAATGTGCGGATCGGTCGGGAAACAGGCATTCGCATGGCTTTTTTCCCCGACCGAATGGTGTTAGGTGCGCCTCCGACCGAGATCGGAATCGGCCCCATGGTCTGGTAGTATCCTAATTCCGCTACATAAAAAAGGCGAAAGACATCTTCCAGGTAACTACCGCCAAATTGCCTTATTAGACGCAGTAGGGAAAATCTTCGCCCGCAGTATTCTCGAGAACCTCACTGACTGGGTAGTAGAGGAGAAAATCCTCCCCATTGAGCAAGCAGGGTTTTAGGAAAAATCACTCTACCTTAGATAACATCTGCTTGTTGAAATTAATTGAAGAGAAATATACGGTCTTTCGCAAAACAAATGTCTATGTAGCATTCATAGACTTTTCTACTGCGTTCGATAAAGTAGATCGGCCACTTCTCTGGAAAAAGTTATATAAAATGGGGATGCCTCCTATTTTGTTATCTTTAGTTATTGCTTTACATTCGCAAACATGGTGTCGGGTTTTAATGGGGGAACACAGGGCCTATCTTCAGTTATTAATACGGAAAATGGATTGAAGCAAGGTTGCTTATTAGCACCTCTATTGTTCTCTTTATATGTAAGAGATCTTCCGGATTGTTTTTCTTTAACGGAAGGAGATGGCCAAAGATAGGTGGCCGCTCCTTTTCCTGTCTCATGTATGCAGACGATATTGTAATTATGGACCTGACCCCTATAGGTTTGAATAAAAAATTGTCACGACTCCAGAGTTATACGTCTGCACAATTTTTGAAAATAAATGTATCCAAAAGTAAGGTCTTGGTTTTAAAACAAGGAAAAAACAGAAAATTATGTAATTTTAATTGGAGAATTGGTCCTGAAAAATTGGAGATTGTTGATTCCTATCTATACCTGGGGAAAGTTATTTCAAGTAGTATGAAGATAAATTCCCATATTGCTCATAGCTCTTCTAAAGCAATGTCGCATGCAAATGGCCTACGTCTATTTTATACTACGATGGGTCGAAGACATATTTCACATTTGCTGTACAGTGCTTTGACTAGGTTCATGCTATAGAAATATCAAATACGTACATACTCACATACATACATACATAAGCTTAGAGACATCCTGAGTTCGGTTATGATTTGAATGACCAGAATGTCTAATTGCCTTGATAAAGATAAAATTGAAGTACTGCTATTTAGCAGTCCATCATGTTGCTCACCATGTTAGAGACCTACAGAATTTGGACAACCCCAGCCTCTATATATACTGTAAACAAATTCAAATTCCAAATTTTGTCTTGAAATATCAGTTTAATACATTTTCATCTTGCACACCATGAGAAAGAAATTCCCACTGCTCTAGGAATCTCATAGGAAGGTTTAGCCCAAGTGGCAATTATCTTCCACCTTGACTACTATGATTCACTCTACTTGGGTCTTTCAACCTACCTGATTGCAAGACTACAACTCATTCAGAATGTGACTGCTTGGTATATTCTTGGTCTCAGTAAACATTCCCTTATCTTAGGTCAGCTATAATCCCTACATCAATTAAGAACCCCTTTCTGACTTAGGCACTGGTTGTGTGCCACAAAACCATTCAGCGTTCTCGCAAAGATTGCTATAGCCATATGTTACAGCAAGTAACAGTGGATGGACGAAATTACTTCAAATACTGGTGCAAGCCACACTTTTGAGAAATTTACCATTGGTCTTGGTGACTGCTCTCTGGAAACAGTGGGAGCGGTGGAGGTGCATACTGTATGAGCTAAATACTTATGATATCGGACTCTGTGGGGGATTATCATTTTGGGGGATGTGCGTCACATGTACACTGTTGGGTATATGTTTGGCTTGCTGTTTCGCTTTGGGATTGTAACGAAAATATCGACGCCTATACTTAAACAGGTAAGTACAAAAATATTGACTATAAAATATCGATGCAAAAATATAGATGTATAAAATATCGACTTTTATATAAATATAAGATAAAATAATAAATATTAAATATTAAATATATTTTTAACTAAATAAAATAAATGTATTATACATTTTAATAAAATATAAACAAATAAACTTAATAAAAAATAAATACACAAACATAATAATGTATACATATATATTTACAATTAATAAACTATTATTTTTAATTTATGTTAAAAGTTTAAAATAATATACAAAATAACAATATATATAAATGATTTAAAATATAAAAAAACAAAAATCTATAATAAATTAAAACATTAAACTGTTAAATTTACTATGCCAACTCAAGTGAGTGCAGCAGTAGGGAAAGTGTTGAAAAGCGAAGGGGAAAAATTACTATTTATACTCCAAAGAGTGCAACAGTAGGGAAAGTGTAGGATAGAGGAGTGGTAAAAATTACTATTCCCACTCACGTGAGTGCAACAGTAGAGAGTGTTGGTTAGCGGAGGGGTACAGATTACTATTCCCACTCCACTGAATGCCACAGTAGGGAAAGTGTTGGATAGCGGAGTGGTAAAAATTACTATTCCCAGTCCAATGAGTGCAATAGTAGGGAAAGTGTTGGATAGCGGAGGGGTAAAAATTACTATTCCCACTCCAGTGAGTGCAACAGTAGAGAAAGTGTTGGATAGCGGAGGGGTAAAAATTACTATCCCCACTCCTGTGAGTGCAACATTAGGGAAAGTGATGGATAGCAGACAGACGGAAATTACTATTCACAAACAATTAGAACAAAAAGTAAAAAATATTTAAAAAATTGAAAAATCATAAAAATAAATAAACAATATTTAAAAAATGAAAAATCAAATATATTAAATATATAGAAAAAGAAAACATATTATAATATTAATTACATATAACAAAAACCGACAAATAATACATAAAATAATAAATACATTTTTTTAAAAGAATTCTTTTAAACTAGAAAATATTTACAAACAAATAAATGTATTAATACATACATGTATTTATTATATTTCCTACCCTATAACACCACACCAATAACACAACACTTCAACATTTTTAATAAAATGTTCTTCCATAATTAACATAATTAATCATCATTTAAAAAAATATTATTAATAAAATAAACTAATAAACATTAATTGACTACACACACTTTAACATTATAATATCCACAACACACACCTTAATTAAACTATAAAATAATAAAACACAATTAAAACGTATTTTCAAATTAAAAACTATTAATATTAACAACTAATAATAAAGTAATTAAAATGTATTTAATACCAACCCTTTACCCCTTTAAAAGTAAAAACAACACACAAAAATATAAAGAATTACCCAAAATAAATATAAAATAATTAACATTATTTAACAAATATATATTAATTAGTTAAATACAAATTACTTCCCAACTTTTACTCCTATAAACACCACAACACACACCTAAAATTAATTACAAAATTACCATAATTAATTACCAATTAATTGATTAAAATGTATTAACAATCTATTAGTAATTCATCAAGTAAAAGTAAATTACTTCACACCCTTTACACCTATGAACACCACAACCCACATCTAAAATTAATTACACAATTACCATAATGAATTACCAATTAATTAATGAAAATTAATTAACAACCAATTATTAATTCATAAATTAAAAATAAATTACTTCCCACCCTTTACAACTATAAACACCACAAAACACACCTAAAATTAATTACACAATTACCATAATTAATTACCAATTAATTAATTAAATTTAATTAACAACCAATTATTAATTAATTAATAATAAATTACTTTACACATTTAACACTATAACATCTCAATTAAACAAATATTGATCAATAAAAAATAATCAATAAATGTAATATAATTAAATTACTTCCCACCCTATTCCCTATAAACCCACAACCCGCTACGGAACTAAAATCGCAAAATTCCTAACATTTTTTTAGCACTACTAAAAATGTAGCACATATATTAAAAAAAAAACAATTCTTATACAAAAAATATACATCACATATGTATAAAATATATACTGAAATACATAACATTAATAAAAAAACAATATTTTTAACAACTATATTTTTGCAAACGATACTAAACACTTCAATATTTTTAAAATCGATATTACTTACCTTAAGTCGATATTCTTGACCATGATATTCTTTCTATCGATATTTCTGAACCACGATATTAATGACTCGATATTTGTGCAACTCGATATTTTTACTCGATATGCTGTCTCTGCACTGTAGACTAGCATGGCTCAACCCTCTGAAATCAAGGAGTGAGCCTCTTACAACAGGATTTGAATGGGTAAATGTACTACTAGTAACTTTGCACACAGCAGTGGCGATTCCACGACTGGAAATCAAGAAGTCTCTATGCAAAAGTATAATGAAAATTATTGAAGTTAATTACTCTTTAAATATAATGTTTTAATCTAAAATATAAATGTAAAGTGATTTAGTATATTTATTATTAACCTAGAATTAAAAAAGCACATGAACGCATCAATTTAATTGTGTATTAATTCATCAAGGGGCTCATTACGATGGCGGGCGGAAGCACAACCGCCGTGCTGGCGGATGCAAAAACCACCAGTTACCGCCGGCACGCAGCAGTCCACACGCCCGCCCAATTACGATGCGAAAAGTAGGCCAAACACCGCCGGCAAGCCAGCAACACCGTCCGCCATCAAAGTGCGCCCGTACACGTAGCGGCGCAGCCCAACTGACACACACCGTCCGACGAAAACACGTCCCGCCCGGGCGCATAAATTACGATGCCGCAAACAAACGGCTCCCACGGCCAAGAGATACCGTATGACAAACCGAAGCGGTAACACGGACGCCGAGCACGGACAACGAAGAAGCGGCTCCCCGAGCATGAATCCAGCACTGCAGGCCCTCCCCATGCTCCTGCTGATGCACCACCAAGGACGCAACGTACCGCGGAGACGCAGGTAGGCACACACACAACAAGTGCACGCAAACAGCGCACACAGTGCAAGGGCGGAAAAAGCGGACAACCCCCACCAGCGCGTGTACACTACACATCCACCATTGCATCCACATATGACACACAGGCCAAATCGTAACATCGCGTAACACATGTGTACACACCACCTGGGACTAGGAACCAACAACCCCGTCACGGCCCCAAAGCGGCGATGACGCCGCCACACATGCGCACAACGCAGAGGCCAACCGCAGCACCATGCATGCGTCGCACACAGACACAGGGACACAACCAAGCAGCACACACATCAGCCCCACCCCGAACGCACATGACACGTGACAGGCCTGCCACAGACATGTCCCCAACGCCCAATTCACGGACAACACCCAACGCCACACAACCGACACACACATGTCAGTGAAGACACGCAACAGCAGGACACACCCCAGTGTAACAAACATGGCGTAGCACACAGCGGCGGCAACACCAACTAGGAGAAGCAGGGCCCCTTCGGGAAGAGGAACGCCAGTACCACACTGAAACACCCATACCACCCTGCACATATGAACAAGACATATAAAACGGAACACCAAAGAGCCCGGGGACCGACAACAGGTGGCCCAAGAATAACATTCACACACAAGGCCCAACGCAGAGCGGAAAGGCAGCCTGCCGCCCACACAAGGGAGAGCAGACAGCACTGAATGACCTTCCATTCCAACTCTGAAACCACAGCCCTACGACAGAAGCCGGTGAATACAGCCATTGTCCAAGAATAGACCAACACAGGCTTGCCGAGGAGACCGACCACAGGGCAGATAGCGCATATCACAGAAGCACACAACGGACAGGGAAGAAAGAAGAAAACACTCCCCCATGTCGGCCACATGCAAGTTAATTGGAAGGAGTCACACATCACTGACCTTGAACTGTCTGAGAAGCATGTGGGAAGAGGGCCCGTGTCCTCCAAACAAGCCAACAGAACACAAGTCCTGTCTCCCTACGACTACACAGAGCTCACAGCAACCTCGGAGCGTGCACATTGCAGACTGCACACACAGCCGGAGCACGCCACCACAACGCACCGCTGCGAAATGGCAACCGCAACACACCTACCCAACTACGCCGAACAGCTCAAGCTGTACAAAACCAACCTGTTTCATACATTGGGATGCGATCTCCTGTCCCTGCTGAACGTAAGTTACCGACTGACTTACCGCATCACATTGTTCAGCTGCGTCATGCCCGTCTTCTACTGTCGGAGGTGTCCCTACCAGCATCCCGTGGAGATATGCCTCTCCAACCCGGCATGTCTGAAGGCGGACCTGCTACCACTACTCCTCCCTCTGGACGCACACGACAGGGCCTGCTCTGCCTATGGGGGCATGGCGTATGTGGCCAACATCGCACCCGCACTGAAATGGGACCACTGTGCCTCCACACGACGGATCATCGAGAACAGCTACATCGAATGTCACCCAGCATGCCCCATCATGGTCCTCCAAGGGACAACTTACGAACAACACCTTGACAGCCACCATCCGCTACATTGGCTGGCAAACATGTACACCACCAATGACATGGAAGCCCTGCTGGACGGCATCGCATACCTGACAACCTGTAAATTCGTCGGACCACAACGCAGGTTCCCCGATTGACCTATGATGTCCAACCCCGCACCCATGCTTAGCTTCCGCACGGACTGGCCAGTCACCACCACAACAGCCATACCAAACGACCGGCAACTGTAACCACACCATCAACGACATCGCCATGACATCGGATATGACCGGGACATGCACACTGTTCCCCATCACATCCAGGAACACCGCATGCATCGTGGGAGGCAGTGGCATGGGCTCTGTGTATCGCACCCACATGGACGGAACTGCACGAACAACCAGGACACGACATGGATCCAGCGCCCATGGACACACACACCGCTCAGTGGACATGAATAGGTCGCCTGGAGTCTGTGGGTGCTGCACCCCTCCCACCCCCGCCCCGGGAATCCCATACCAGGACCTTTGCATGGACGACAAGTGCATACAACAACAACACGACCCCAGTGACTGTGACATGTCCAGTAACCACCACAGTGCAACAACAAGTGGCACGCCGCTGCATGCACGCAAGCACATGCCCTGATGTCATCTCACATGCACGCGTGCATGAGGAACAACCGCAGCAAACCTGTCACATGGAACTGAGATGGACTGTGCCCATGATGCCAAGCGGTCTGGTAGGCTACATGTATACCGTCTGTGTCAAAGTCCGCAGCTCCGCAGCTATACGTAAATGTACATTAGCACAGCCTTGGCCAAGCAGATGTCACTCTGAAGCCCACATCCCACATGCAACAGCCAATCACATGTAACCCCACACCCTATCCCATTTGCAATCATGCTCAGTATATCCTCAACATGTATTCCGCTGCCAGTAGTGTCCACTATACTGCATCACAGAGGACAGAAGACTCAATATAATGTTTGAAACCAAAACTGTCTCCGCTGACTCATTTCACAAGTACGAATGAGAGAGGATGAGAGTATGTGAAGTACACGGCAGTCGTGACATGACCATGTAGTCCACTGGTATTGGATGTCAACGCAAATGAGTAGCACAACTGTGGAAGACACACATGTGTCGTGTGAAGTCGTATGGACGCAGTGCTCAGGTGGGTGGGTGTGACGGGTAGATGCGCACATGCCAAGTTGGAGCACGCCGTGTTGGGAGGGGTCATGAACAGTACACCACCGCTTCCCTGGGCATTGTGAGAGGACACCTGTCGGGGGGAGTGAACACGTGTGTGCACAGCAGCCGGGCACACGTACAAAGCGGTACCAGGCGCACCTCAGCCCACCCTCTGTGGACAAGCTGGATCCTGTTGTGCGCCCGCCATGCCCCTTGGACAAGGCACACACAGCCCCAGTCGACCAGGTGTAACCCCAACATAGTCAATCCGCACAGGCGATACAGGGCACGGGATGGCAGTGGAGCATGGTGTGTGAGAGGTCTCCTCGCGCTCCTCCTGGTCATATCACGCAGGCAATAGAACCTCAACGTCTAGCATGGCACAAGTCAAATGGAAGTGTAGGGGGATGCACCACAGCACGAGCAGCACTGACGTCACGGGAGGTGGCTCGCACCATCCCATCCATTGCCCATCATACCAACCACGCCACATGCCATTGCGACTAAGTGCAAGCGCGTGCGCCACCACCCCCGAGCCCTCCCCAGAGAGGCCAAAGAGTGAATGTGTGGGCCATCAGCCACAGACGGACGCGGCCTGGCCGCAAGGGCAGCCACAGCCACTGGGTGTCGCAGGTGGCGGATCCGGAAGGCGAAGACTGTGATGCATAGTCCATGCAGGCCGGGTCTCCATTTGGGGCACCACGCAGGTGGACGGCGTCCCGCCACACATCATACCCTGAGACAGCCCACTCGTGCAACTGGACCCACACATACACTCCTTGCCCTCTCTGGTGCGAGCTTGGGGCTGCCTGTGCAAGCGCTAGCCTCGCAGGTGAGCATGCATATTGGGGGAGCGAGGGGAGGACATGAGGGCTGGGGCGAAGATGACTGTATCACTGTCAGTTAGTACAAGGGATGACCCAGATGTGGAAAGGAAGAGACGTGTCCCGTGTGTACTGCAACTAGTCGCCAATCCAACTACCCCCCATGTCCGGAATGTAAGCCCGCACCTAGGCCCGCCCATCCGCCACATCGAACATACCACCAGCACGACAACCTTCCCATTCGAAACACTGACTGGGGTGGCGACCAGTGAACAATCATGTGTAGCCTACCCACGCGTACATGTGGGCCCTCCATGATCCATGTCACCTGCGGCAAAGTCATGACATGCGCAATGAGGGAAGTGAGGAGAGCTGTCCGCCCCACGCGCAGAAGGTGCATCAGCTCCACAGACCCAGCAGCGAGTCCAGCAGGGGTCACATGTGCAGGGGCAGCTGTGCCTGGTGTGAAGGCACATGCATATAGACAGCACATCGACCAATGTGTAGTCTGCCCACATCTACAGTCCATCATCATGCGGACATAGGAATTGAAGACAGGGCAACACATCTGAGTGGGTGCACCCACCGTGACCAACAATGCGCAATCATCGACGTACCCGCCCTGTGCATGGCCCCCCACCCAACGGAGGCACATCCAGTGCCACCATCCCACACACACAAGCCTTCCACGGAACATGCTGTGTCCAATGGTCAGTACAGAGTCAGCGCCCATCTGGTGGATCCTGAACAGGAGACACATGCACACACATGCCAGCTCCCACTATGTACGTCTGCCACCTGGCACGTGCAATGTAACCTCTCACCTGTGACGTGTGACTGCAAGCACACAGCCGTCTTGGCATGGGGCTGTCAATGTGGACACCTGTCAATGTTTCGGGAGGTGTGATCCGTACAGTGCTGTACATAGGGTGCAGTGCTGACACCTACTACTGTCTCATATCCCCTCGTGCCACAGGTCCCACTTGTTATGGCCGCTCAGCCTGTGCCCACATCGTCGTCGTCGTGTGCCATACTCATCCAGCCGCGGAAGCAGTTCCATGCTCAGCAGACATTCATGTTGCCGTGGCGTTGCCGCTTGACGGATATGCAGTCAGTCCCCATCAGCACGCCCCGCAAGTCATTGGGGCCTAGATCCCCATGTGCATGCACATGGCAGTGGTTTGTATCACTAGCCATTGCCATTGTTGGGAGACCTGTGTAAGTGTATTGTGGCCGTGCCGTCCCAGCTTGACAGCTGGGCTGTGGCTCATGTGCTTGCTCAGTCATGTCAGTGATGTGTATGCGAAATTGCTATGTGTCGTGTTGCTTTGACATGTGTCCTCTGCCATTGTCCCTAGGCGGAGACCGAACATTGACCGCCCATACCAATTGCTGGCGGACATGGACGATACAGAGGTTATTAGGAAGTTTCGGCTGGACAGGCCAACCCTGCATCGACTGTGTGCCATGTTAGAACCCCATCTCCGTCCCCGCAGGGTGTATCCGACTGCTGTCACCCCCACGGCTAAGGTGATGGCCGCCATGCATTTCTTCGCCACTGGGTCATTCCAGCACACAGTGGGCATTGGAGGAGGGATGTCCCAGCCCATGTTCAGCAAGGTGCTGAGGGATGTACTGGCAGCCATGATGCTGTACCGAAACAGGTACATCCGCTTCCCCAGGGCTCGTGAATTGGCGGCAGTGAAGGGTGCATTCTATGCCCTTGGCAGAATCCCACACGTCGTTGGAGCCATTGACTGCACACATGTCGGCCTTGTTCCACCACAGGCCACTGAGCACCTGTACCGCAACAGGAAGCACACGCACTCCCTGAATGTGCAAGTGGTGTGCCTTGCGGACATGGTGATCACCCACGTGTGTGCAAAGTTCCCAGGCTCGGCCCATGACGCACACATAATGCGCAACAGCATCTTGCCACGACTGATGTCCAATATGCAACAGGATCGTGGCTGTATTGTCGGTGAGTATGTGGAGTGGTGTAGCGTGCTGGTTGTGCGATGCTGTCCCCTGTCCAGTTGGAATAGCAACGGTTCTCTGTGTCCCTCACACCCAGGTGACTCTGCGTACCCGAATGGGGCATGGCTGCTCAGTCCATTGAGGAATCCTCGCACCCCAGCAGACGATCGCTACAATGAGGCACATGGGAGGACCAGACGTGTGGTCGAGCGTACCTTTGGCCTCCTCAAGTCCAGGTTCAGGTGCCTGGACCGCACCGGGGGTGCGCTGGCGTACTCCCCACAGAAGGTGTGCCGGATAGTGGTGGCGTGCTGCATGCTGCACAATCTGGCCATTCGGAAGCAGATCCCCCTCATCGTGGATGACGGAGATCAACCAGGGCCCCAGCCCGCAGACCAGGACAGCTCGAGTGAGGAGGACAGCGGAGAGGAGGAAGCTGGTAATGTGCGGCAGCAGCTCATCGCCCGCTACTTCACTTGACGGTGAGTGTCCATGTACGACGGCTGATGTGGCTGTATCTGTGCAGGTGTGTGTGTGCTGTGTCAGGGTGGCCGTTTGTTCACTGCGTGCTGTGTGTCAACGCTCCATGGCCAGGGTAGTATGCCACTGTTGGTGGCTGTGGCATTGTGCCCTATTGCTCTGTGCGATGTGTGTACATTGCTTGTAGTTGTTGACATGTACTGTGTGATGGGTGTGTGACACACTCATTGAATGTGCTCCTGTTCTGTCTCCCACCCCTAGGTCCCTACAGGTCCCTCCGGATTCCATTGCCATGCCACGCATCAGGTGCCTTTCCGCCCAAGGTGGCCGTTGTATTCCGTACAAATAAAACACAGGGCACAAACAGCAGTTAGTGTAAAAGGTGCATTTATTTCAAACTGTGACATGTGATTGTGTGTAAGGTGATGACAAAAGTGGTGCGTGCAGTGACAATGAGCTGTCGGTCATGGCTGCGTGATGCTCAGGGTGTACCCACTGGTTCTATGTCCATAGTCCAACACACACATGCCATCCAGATGGCTGTGTGGAGTGGGATCGTAGTCCAAGTCAATGCAGTGGCTGGTCAAGGAAGGCTGGCGGAAGGCTGGCTGGCTGCCTCACTTGCGTTTGGAGCGTGCGAAGTCCTCCCGGGAGATCTGTTTCCACTTCGGACGGCCCCTTCCACGTTTGCGAGGGAGGTGCCTGCTTGCGACATGCTGGTGGTTGAGGTGTGCTCACTGGCTGTGGACGCAGGGGAACTGGACACTGCTGCTCGACCCTGCGCCCCGGCAGGTGGTGGCGGAGGGGAGCTGCTGTCCCTGGCTGTGACCTCACCGCCACCACCAGCTGGCCCATGAGGTCCACGAGTTGGCCCATACGGGCGTCCATGGACCTCAGCACCCCCAGCACCTCACGCGTGTCTGAAGCAGACCGGACCCATTGTCCTTGGGCCTCTTCAAAGGCCCCAAGGACTCTGGCCATTTGAGGCAGGGCATGGCTCCCAGGGGAGGCTGGCGTTTCCCTGACCCTGCTCCTCCTACCAGTCCTGCTGCCACCGGCCTGCCCACTAGCCACATTGCTCACCACGGTCCTCGCTGTGGCTCCCAGGGTGGATCCAGTCGGCCGGGCCACCACTTGCTGTGGGGCTGGTGCCAGCGAAGACGTGGTGGTGGTGGCGGCGGTGGTGGTCGGTGCGGCGATGGTGGCGGTTGCGGCAGTGGTAGTGGCCACAATGACCGTGGGTGTGGCCGCAACGACAGTGGCAGCAGGGGCTGGGAATGTTCAGCAGCCCTGGATGATGGGTTGGTGGGTAGGAGGGGTCCTGGGGAGCGGCTGGGCCCTGCCACACCAGATGGGCCTGCTTGGTGGTCCGTGTCCGAAGAGGAGGACAGATCCTCCAGATCCGTGTGTCCTCGTTGGGGGCTTGTAGGCTGGCTGTGCTGGCTGCTGGCTCCATCCCCAGCATCCAGCAGTTCGTCACCTGTGGAGAGAATGAGATTTGTTATTGTGTTGCACCTGGCGAAGTATGTATTTGTCGTCTGACATTAACAGTTCGTGCAATCTCGTACATGGGTTTCCCGGAGGCGTGTGTGTGGCTGTAGCATCTGTAGTTGTGTGTGCTTGGCAATGGGACTGTGTGCTGTGCACATGTGGCATGGGACGGATTGGCCATGCCGATGGGTGTGTTGCTGTGCCCCTACTTATTGTGACTCTGGTGTATGCGGGCTCCTGGCCCATCCTGGGTCTGGTTTGTACTTTGCTTTTGGTGTTCAGATGGGACGCTTAGGAACGCATATGGCAACATGGGGGCCATGCCCCAGATTCGCATTTGGGAGGGAATATGCTTTTGGTGTTCAAATGGAACGCTTAGGAACGCATATGGCAACATGGGGGCCATGCCCCAGATTCGCATTTGGGAGGGAATATGCTTTTGGGGTTCAAATGGAACGCTTAGGAACGCATATGGCAACATGGGGGCCATGCCCCAGATTCGCATTTGGGAGGGAATATGCTTTTGGGGTACATGCTGTGAGCCATGGGTGCCGAACGTGACATGTGTTGTGGCAGCATGACAGTGCATGGTTTGAGGTGTGTGCATGCTTGACATGGCCTGCATATTTGCTGTCTGTTGTGATTACTGGACATGGCATTGGACGCATCGTTATGAGTGAGTGATGGTTAGGTGCCAGCCAACGTATTGCAGTTGTCCCATCTCCTTGGTGTGCGTGCTGCCCTGTGCCATGTGCATCACTGCAGTGCTCGGGGGGTGTGGCCCATGTTGTGTGTTGTTGCTCACAGTGTGTCGTGCGCTTCATTGACTTCTGGCACATGGTTGGTCATGGGCATGTATCTTAGCGTGACTGCTGTATGTGTGGCAGCTGTGCGGATGACATGCCTTTCATGAGACTGGGGCTGACGGATGGGATGGATGGTATGTTGTATGTGCATGGTGTGTCTGTGTGTTTGATGGGTTCAGTGGTGTTCGTGTGCATTTATGTTGTTCCGCTCTGTTGCGTCTAGTGTTGTTTGTCTTACATAGGCGTAGTTGTGGGGTGTGTGGTTGACAGGCAGTAGGGGCTACATGGACAGGACTTCAATGGTGTTTCGGTTGTGTGTGATGAGTTGCACAGTGGCTGCCTTGTGGTACTATATTCAGTGTGGCTTGTGCATGCAGACGTGGCTTCTTGGGTGTTGCTATGTCTGTGATGGGTCATGTGGGGTGTGAGTCTGTTGTTCATGTCCGTGTGCACATTGTTCACTTGTTCGTGATGGTGGGCGGTGCTGCGTGTTCGTCTGCTACGTGACATGTCCCATGTGTTGGTCGTGTTCCGGTCCTCATGCCTCCAGTAATCCAGCCCTGTCCAGTTTCCCACCTGCAAGTTGTTCGTGCGTGCACTGTACTGGATGCCACATGGCTCTAAGCGGGGGGTGCTCCATGTTGCAGGTCTGTGGGGGTGGGGGGTGTTGTGGGTCGTGGGGGTGGCTGGACACCCACTGACACCGATTGCTGTGGACCGTGATGTCTGCCTTTCGGCTGTCGTTGTGCACTGCGGTGGCTGACACGTGGCTGTGGGGTGTGGGGGATGCTCCTCCTTGCTGTGCTGTGGGACTAGGGGCCTGGTGTGTGTTGTACTTGGGCTGTCCACCGTCCCACCCACTGCACTTTGTGTTCCTGCCACTTACCTGTTACTTGTCGGTTAGTGCAGCTGTGGCGGACACATGGGTGTGGTGGGTGCTCGTTGTGGCGCTTCTGGCATATTTGGGGACCTGTTGGTGGTTACGTGGCTGGCTGAGTGTACACATGTCCCCACGTATCTTACAGTTGTTCGGTTTGGGCTGTGTGTGGTGGTGTCTGTTGCATGTGTGTGTGATGTGTTGTGTATTGTGTGCTGGACATGGGGGTGTTTGTCCCTGGGAGCTGTGGCATGGTGGTAGTGCATGTGAGTACATAGCGGTGTGCTGGTATACATTAGTTTGTACTTACCAGCCTCCACTCCCCCTGCTAGTCCGGCGAGGATCTCCGGATGTATTATGACTCGCACCTTCTCCTCCCACGCTTTGAAGGTCTTGAAGAGCGCGGGATTCCCTCCGCCAGTGACGGCAGCCAGCTCTCTGTTTTTGCCCTCCTTCTTCTTGACCAGGCTCTTGACGTCATTCCAACGTTTGTTTATTTCTCCTCTGTTCCTGGGCAGGGTCCCGACTGCATTGACCTGGTCTACGATCCGGTTCCACATTCTGTTTCTGGTGGCTAGTGGTGTGTGCTGGACCATGTTCCCATAGATTTGTGGGTACACCTTGATGATCTCGTCGACCATGACCGTCAGCTCAATGGGCGTGAACTTGGGCATTCTTTGTGGTGCCATGGTGTTTGTGGTGCTGGTGCGGTGTGTGTTGTGTAATGTGCAGGGGGTTTGTGGTGCAGGTGTTTGGTGGTGGTGGTGGTGGTGGTGGTTGTGATGTGTGCGTTTCTGTGGTGTGCTGCTGTCCTTGCTGTGTCACTGTGTCCTCTCCTCTCCTCTCTGGTTTGCAATGTTGCAAGGGGTTGTGGTCTGTGGGAGTGCTGCTTTTGTACTTACCTATGTGGGTGTGTCCTCATGGTCTGTTGTTTTCAGGTGTGTTGTGTCTGGGGTTCTGGCCTTTGTAGTTTTTGTTTGTCCGGGGGGGTGTTTTCGGGATGTGTACTGTGCTTGTGTATTTGTGCGTGCCTTGCTGTGTGGACTTGTTGGCCATGTTGTGTGCTATTGGTTTTGTGAGCGGATGGTTTCTGTGCAGGTACGTGGGCGCCATGGCTTCTGCCGTGTCGATTCTCATCGGCGTTGTTTGCGCTGGTGGGCGGTATATTTGTAGTTTTCCCGCGCTCATGGCGGTGCGATCGTAATTTCACGTGCGGTGTGTCGGCCGTGAGGGCGGGCGGTTTTGTGTTGTCGTGCGTGTTTCCGTCCGTGGCGGGCGGTTTGACTCCGACTCGGACGTTGGCGGGCGGTATTTTGTGTGATTTTTCCGCCGATGGCGGTTTTCGGTTTGTGTAATCGTAATGGCGTGGTCGGTGTTCAGACGGTGTGTGCGGGCGGATTTTTGCCGCTTTCATGCCTGGCGGATTTTTTTACGCCGGGTATCGTAATGGGCCCCTAAGTAATTTAAACACATTGATTTAAATATATAATTTGTAAACAATACGTATTTGATTTAAAATGTATACATTTTTATTATAAGTTATGTCTTGAATTACTTTAAATTATTTTTATATTTTACAGTTGAATTGATTAAATAAAATAATCATTTTTTGTCATTTTAACACTGCATACACCTATATTTGTTTATTTATTTATTTATATTTATGATTTGAATGTCAAATTAACTCAATTTCATTTAACATTAGTTTCGATCGGGTGTTCATTATTTCTCTGCCTCCACTGTTTTTTATGGGAGTGTATGCAAGTAACTGTGAGTGGCCATGCATTGTGCTTGACTTACTTCAAGGCTGGATTGGAGTATCTCTTGGGGTTTTGACTTGGGGTGGGAAGGGTGTTTCATTCTGGCTGCTGAATTTGCTAAATTTGACGACTTTGCATTACTCCTGTAACAGGGAGTACTGGCCAAATTTGGCTAATCCCTGCGAGGCTGAAGATATGCGAGCAAGATTTGACATGCCCTAGCACTATTTTCTACTGCAGCCAGTCTCTGTCAGAGGGCTGCTTCTTGATATGATTTGCAGCTGCTCGAGTAGATCTTCTACTCGATTGGCAGCAAAATCAACTTGAATGGCAGCACATTCTTGTGTGCCGCATGGTGCCGTTCGTGCTGATTTTTCAGGACTGCTGACGCTACTGATGCTGAATTGCAGCGTGACATGCATATTTTCCACCTGTTGGCAGAACTCCACAGAATCTTGCTGAGTTTTTATTTAAGTCCACGAAATTCCATAAAGAGAAAATCCACGAGTTCTGCCAAACTCTAGTTTTGACACATTTGGGGCTGTGGTAACTTTATTCATGTACTTTTCTTGGGGTATATAATTGCATGTCTCTGCCTTAACCATTCCATAAACTTCCCTAAACTCATCCCATTTAGTTATAAGTATTCCCCATTTTCCAGCCACTGCCCTTTGTTCCTCCCACATTTACAACTAATTAATTCACTGATGTGTGCCGAGATCTCAGCTATCTTGGTGGAGATCTCTGCACACCAACGATAGGAGTGTGGCAGAATCCTTTTATATTATCATTGGATGGCTTTACTTGAAGAACTTCTGTCATCCTGCCTCAATCATGAACATTAATTTAGAACCTGTGCCATACTATTTTGGAAACTAGATCCAGTATAGATTCCCTGGCAGGGTTTGCTTTCTCAAATACTGATGCACTGTGCTACTTGTGTTCCTTACTCTGAGGCTGACAGCAGGATGGGAGTTTTATAGAAGATTAATTATAATTTGAATACCTTGTTACCAGCTTCATGATCACCTGCATCAATTCTTGCCATGTTTTGAAACAAGATTTGCTCCATTAGCCACTCAGAGATTACTTCTGTCCATGTGTTGCATTCTGGAAAGTCCATGCAGTCCATCAGACAGAGAGCTGTAGAACAGACTTAAATTCCTCTCACCTGCACTGTGCTGCAGCTAGCTCACACTGGTTCTGTGTTCCATCTGTTCCAAAATGTGTGGGTGTGAGATGAATTGATGGATTTAAGACTGGCTCCTATGTTTAGAATATGTACTTAAATTACAATTACTGAGAGCTCTTGTTTTCCACACCAGCCACCTGCACTGGTGAATCTTTGAAAACCTGAGAAGAATTCTATTTCCTGCTGCTGCTTTTTGCAATATCTTGCTTTCCGGTGGCTGCCCTATGCAGCATTGTGATTTATATGGTTTTTCTTCGCCTAATAGTTTCACCATGTTTCAGTCTTTTCTTGCTACCCTCATATTGTGAATTTCTATTTTCCATGTTGGACCTCTAACCATGTATTCAGTTCCTGTTTAGTTCCTTGAGTTTGTTACCTTTGGTTAACCTTGTCCTGAATTTCTGTGTTAATTACATGTACCAGCAGGACATTACCTGTTTCAGTGCCTGTTGGGTACATTCTTCAAGTTACTTGTTCTAAATCCCGACTCCTTCCCATCTCTATTGTTTCCTGAGCAAAGGCTAGTGTAGTACCTGTCTCCAGCCTCTGTATCCTGCTGTTTCATATTGTCTAATTTCCTTCTCTTTATTTTTTGATTTTTCCAATTCTGGTTAATCTTTTCTCTTTGGTTTTCTGTTCCGTTCAAAATTGAGTCCATTGTCTGCTGCAGGTCTGTATTCATTTACAATGTGACCTTTGACTTGGTCTCCTTTCTGATCAGGTAAGGGACAAATGTATCTTTTTATGCCCAGGTCATTTGGAGTCTTACCTGTCTGTGTTGTCAGTCTTGGTCCACCTAGCACTAAGTACAACAGTCTCTATAACAGCAAGCCCAAACTAGAACTTTGCTAATATAAGTCCTTAGGGCTTAACTTAAGTTACTGACAGATCCCTTGTCATATACTAAAACATCCCTTACTTTGATCAAACATTGTTATCCTGTATCCTTGCTTACCTCTTATCTCTATCCTTGTTTCTTTTTACTGCCATCTTCTATCTCATGTAGACCACAGTTTATTCTCTTGAGCAGTGTGGTATTATCTCTGGAATCATCCATTCCTGCCTTTACTCCCTAACACACTGGTGGAAGCGGGGGGCTCTAGTCGCTGGTTTGTGAATAGCACTTTGTAGACCAAGACTAGTACTACTTTGCCTTGTTGTGCAGTTTCCACTAATCAGTAAGAACTGTGCGTTTGTGGATGAGATAAACTTTGGGATGGTGTCAGACTGATTGCGTGCACCCCCTGAGAGTATGTTGTCCCTTGGACCAGCTTGCTCACAGTGCCACCATAAGCCCCTCTAACCTAGACAGGGAGCGAACAGTTCTGGCAATCACTGAACATGACAACCCTGTTCCCTCAGGATCCATGGTAACAGACCTAAAATCTTTTGCTCATACACTTGTGCTCTCTTTTGCTCGTGGAAATATACAAAGAATACACAGAGGGACAGTTTATATGTTTATTGAACCAAAGGGATTCTTGTATAGAAAATATGTGCCACAATGATCAAGAGACAGAAGCAGATGAAAGTTATAGTAAACATCAGGACAATGAACAGAAAGAAAAGTTCCACGATCATGCTAAGACAGCGTATATATACAAGCATGTAAAATAATATAACAATTCTGAGTACTCCTACTACGCAAAACCCTGACCTGCGTGTCTAGGGTGTGTGTATGTAATGCCATGAAACTCCCTACTGGATGAACCTACCCCATTACCGGGTGGGTAATAATGTAGGGCCCCTTCTTGGTCATGAGCTGGACACCCCTCACAGAGATGTTTGTCAATTGCTGGGTGAAAGCTTCAGCATGTAGGGACCTTTCAAAGTCAGCAAAATTGCCTACTCTGTCTATGCCCGGAAACAGATATTTATATATAGAAAAAGACATCCTAACCTTGGGCCGAGATTGTGATCAAGCTGCCATTGTTTGTATTATACAAATAGCTGTGTCGCCATATGGATGTAAATAACAAACACATTTGCACAACATATGTGTAGGACTTGTACACAATGCCAAGGCAATATGATAGTGTTCTTGCAAAGTTGATTTGTGTAAGCAAGGTCCGTGTTTCCAGGAAACAAAGCCAAAGTGTTACAAATGCAAATGTGTGTCAAAAGTCGATGTGGAAAGTGAAGGCAACTTTAGGAAAGATCTGTGTACATATATAAATGTCAACGTTTCCTACAAGGCCTAACTGGGACACATGACAGCCTACTATAAAATGCAGGGGCTTATTCACAAAGACATTTTGGAGTACGTAAAGTACTACTACAATGGTTTAAATTGCTGCTACACACATGCCTTTGTGAATTAGCCACAAACATGTTAAATGGGAACATTTAGAGAATATTCATACACATCTAGTATGAATAGAAAGGACTGTTCCCTCTTTCACCATTTCTTGAAGGCAGTTGGGCGTTTCTGGTCTGATTCACAAACTCACTTAAGAGTACGTGAAAGAGTCTCGTGTAGTACTACTTCATGTACTCAAATGATGTTGTGAATTGGCCCTGAAGTTTTTGAATAGGCCCCAACACTTGAATTTCACGTGTCTTTGCTTATATGCTGTACCCGCTAGTTGGAGTCAGCTTCCCTTATTTGAGACTGGAGTGACAGCAGTACATTTATCTCTAGCAGTTAGAAGTAGTATGAGGGTGCACCACTCTGATTTATCTCTTCATAAGACTGACTCCTCCTAGTATGGAACAACTAATATCTTTTTTGCTAGACTTGTGATACATTTTGTTCAGAAATAGGAGTGCGAAGCAGTTATTATTTATAGCTAAAATTATACATGTGCCTTACTGAATGGATTCTGTTAAGAGAAGTCCAGGAACAAACACACCGTCAGGACAAAGACATGGTGTGATTATACAGAAAATTGTCATGGATAAGAGATTCATATTTGGGAAACCCAACACAATATTGTCTGGACACATGAGGAACTTGGTGTTGGCTATATTACGGACAGGCTGGGAGTTAGACCCCTAGTCTGATGGGTCAAAATTTGGGCAAGCGAGGAGGCGACTTTCTGCAGGCAGATTATAGCAGACTGCCTCGCTCGTGATTGGGGGCTTAAAATCCCATGGTTAAAATATGTGAAGGAGACCCTGGAGGGAATAGGATGTGCAGATCTTTTTTATCAACCATTCTAAAATATCCATGAAGGACAAGGCTATGGTTAAGGATCGGTTTTTTAAGCATATCACAACACTCAGGGATGACAGGGAGCTGATTAAGCAGTCTGTAAGAGAATATCTTTTAACTAAAACATCCATGGGCATTGAACCTTATTTGTCTTATTTTTATAATGCCCATGATAGATTCTTAATGACACGGTTTAGGCTGAATCTCCTGCATCATGTATTAGCTGACCCGGCGGGATATACACCGTCTATAGAGATGAAGGGACCATGTGGCTGCGACCTACGGTCTCCACAGGATACCCTTCATCTTGTTTTACTATGTCCCTTTTACTTACAACCTAGGATCCTATTTTTAAAGAGAATTTTAAAGAAAGCCAGATTTAAACAGGCAAGGGTAGCTTTGTTATTTTTAAAGTTGTCCCCAGATGCTCTGACTCTTTTTTGTACTGTAAATTTTTTAAGGGCAGCATTCAGGCTAAGGGCAACTAGGGGCTTGGGGGGAGTATACACCCGCCAATGATGTAGTTAATTTTTAAGGTATTACGAGGGAATTGTGCAAGGGGATGCGTATCCTAATCATTGATGTATTGATTATGTTTTATGGAAACTTTTAGATTGCGGAACTAGTTTTTAACTTTGATGTATTTTATTTGTACTTTTATGGTATTCTGTTATGCCGAATAAAGTCATGTGATTGATTGATTGATTGATTGTCTGGACACTGTTTGGCTCTTTATCCTTATTCATCTTGAAACTTCACGTAGTATTTGATTAGGGAGAACATTAACAGTTTAACAAGAAGGCACGTCGCTGATCTCGTTATAATTAAAAAGGGAGAAGTTGGTGGAGGGCCAGGAAAATCATGACAAGGTTTGCTTCGGCAGTGAGGGGCACCGAGGACTGAGGGCGAAGGCACCAGATGGATTTAAGCAAGGATCAATAGTGCTAAAACTGATGGAACCTTCTATTATAAAGGCAAATTGGATTTACAATTGCATGCTGAGAAAAAAAGCCAAGCCAGCACAAGTTGTATTTGCATGCTGAAAATAAAAGGCACACCAGCATGAACTAGTTAGCTTTAAGCCAAAACAGAAGCAATTGGAAATATTTACTTCTAATCCCAGGCCAACCCAAAGCACTGGGTTTTGTAGTCGAGGAAACTGAACTTTTTTTCTAAAAATATGATTGAAATATCGTACAAGATGCGTCAGAATCAGAATAAAATCACAGTTTGCATTTCTCAGTTTCTTTCTATTAAGGTCAGCACATGACAACAAAATATAAACAAAAGGATGTAATATTTCAGAAGAACATGAGGCAGCCAAAGGAAGATATGTAAACACTTTCAGTTCAAAGTCTACTTTCTCTCAAAAGCATTTTCGAAAATAGAATACTTTACCACAATATAACACGTTTACAAAACTTCTTTCAGAGTATTTCTTGTTGTCAAAAATTGACTCAGGCATAACAGAAATCAAAGAACAGATCCAATGTAGATGATTGGGCATCAGATAGAAGTGACTAGGCTTGTTGGAAAATTCCTTACCTTCCTTGATCTGTTTTTCACGGCAGGTCTCATGATAATTGATCCGGAGTTATGCCCAGTAACTCTGCCACTCAGAGTTATCAATACACAAGCTGTCCTTAACTTGGTGGGAGGAGGGCTAGGGGGTGGAGTTACTTGGCATAACATGTGGGACCTACCTTGAGGGTCCTCTAAGAAACAGAATTTTTGGAAGAATATTTAATTCCAGTGCAGTTTCCCTTTGTACGTGAGTATGTGGTATTTGTGTAATGCGAATCTAGATGAAAAAGCAGCACAGCATTAAACAGGGTTAAAGACAAGCATGCAGTCTATGAATGATCGGAGAGGGTGGCTGGTTATTGGATTTTTACTGCTTGGTTATATAGTTTCCATTAAAGAGGTGAGTCTCCAACTCTTTCCTAAATTGGAGCAGTGTTGGGGCAGTCCTCACTGATATGGGAATGCTGTTTACTTGTTTCATATACTGGGTGCATAGATGGAAATGGCCTTCTGCTTTATGCTTTCTTTTTTCAATTATTTGGGCCGTATTTAATTTGGCGGATACGTTGCTCCATTACAAATATGACAGATATTCCATCTGCTATATTATACGCATATTATTTCCAACGGTACTTGTAATACAGTGAATGGGATATCTGTCCCATTTGGGATGGGAGTAACTGGTCCGCCGAACTCTAAATCAGGCCCTTCATTTCCAGTCTGGTGGTGACCTGCTTTGGTGTCCCAGGAACCACAAGACATGGTGAGCTGGTCTACAAGATAAGCAGTGATACTGGTCATAATTGGCTTGTGAAATGATAAAGCTGTTTTCAAAGATGGGGTGGGCTAGCATGAGAAGCCAATGAAGTTCCATCACAATGGAGCCATGTGATCATATTTCTTCCAGGCCTGGATGAAACATGTTTCGGTGTGTAGGATGCCCTTACAGGGTGCCATTGCTGCATCTGGGAGGCCAAAGAGTCACCATCGAGATGCAAGTTCTGAAGTTGTTTTCTGGAAGAAACAGTTTCACTTTCTGTAGAAGAGAGCTGGTATCAGGCTGTCTTTGTCTTTTTTAGCAATGTGTTCTTTGAGGGTAAAGTTGGTGTCCAAGTTAAGTCCAAGTGACTGCATTTGGTGAAAGTTAGAATTCGAAGACCTCTAAGTTCATGTCATTAAGCCAGATTTGTACAATTTTTTTGCTTGTTGTTCTTGGTAAATAACACAAATTCTTTATTGATTGGGTTGACCTTCAGGTAGGTTTTGGACATCCAGGTCTGGGTGAGGTGCATGCAATGTTTTAAGGAGTGGGTGCCTGGCACAGAGGAGATTTTTAGGTAGAGTTGTGTATCTTTTACATAATGGAGGATCTTTATGCTGTTACTTGTGAGTAGAGCCCCAAGGGGCTCCATGTAGTGTTGAAGGTGACAGAAGACAGTATAGAACGCTTGGGAACTCCGGTGGTGATAGGGATCTTTTGAGATGTGTAGGGACTCATGTGAACAAACTGGTGTTGATTCTAAAAAGTAAGAGGCGAACCGTTGAAGGACGTAGTGTGTCAATCCCGTCCAAGACCAAGAGCTTTGAAGAATTGCCAATGTGGGAATTGTAGGAAAAGGGAAGACTGTAACAGGGTTGGTGGTGTTGATGTACTATTGGATCTTCTTTATACTTCCACTGTAGAAGAGGTTGATGGCATTGTACTTGGCTGTGGCCTGATGGCTCGTGGGACAGGCAGGGTGTTGACGCACTGATTGATTGTCTTGAAAAGTGTTCTGTTTCTTTGGTGGCTTAATTGATGGTGCTGGTTTAGTATTTTGATTTAGCTGATGTGACGACCTGTCTGCACATTGTGTGTAGTGACTTCAGTGCAATAAGATCATCAGTAGTTCTGTGTTTCTTCCATTTTCTTCCTTGTCAGCAGAAGGAGCTTTTGTTGTCTTCAAGAAATTCAGAGTACCAGGGTGCTGACAAAGATGAGGATGTGGTTTTTGAAGTGTATTGACCTGGTGACATTCTGTATCATGTTTAGTGTGTCGGTTGAGGTTGAGTAGGGTGTCTCTTGTTTTTCTGAGATTGTGTTATCTAGGATGTTGAAGTCACCCAAGAGGGTGGTGTGGGTGTGTTGGATGGATGCTATAGTGCGAAGATTTGATAATTCAGTCCTTGTCCTTGTTCTGCCTGAGAGGCCTGTAGATGAGATGGAGGTGACAGTCAGGCTTACAGAGAGTGGGAAGTGGCACACCAGTAGCTCCAAGGACTTGAGTGTCACTTGCCTGTCTAGGGTGCAGGATCATGAGGGCATATGGATGCCAGAGAGGCCTCCTTCCTTCTTTTGTGTGCAGTCATCATGATGGATGTTTTAGCTTGTAGGAAGATGGATGTTTAGGATATTTGAATGAGGATATCGGTGAACCATGTTTTTGTGAAGAAGATGGCGTAAAATATGTGGTAGATAGTGCAGTTTGTGGTATCTCATGCATGGAGTACTGCAGAAGGAGCATTAATAAGCATTTGTTGATGTGGTAGTTAGTGGGATATGTACAAGGTTGGATCTATTCGTTATGTGGATGTTATGTGAGTGTTTGTGACATCTAGGTCTGGATGTAATTTTAAGGATTGGCAGCATGAGGTGCTGGGTGAGGCATATGATTACATCTTCCCTTGTAGGTTTTATTGGAAGAGGGGTTCTGGACCTAACTCCTTCTTGGCCATAACAGGCCAAAAAAGGCATGAGACACACTCGAAGTGCACGATGACAATCAGCCGAAAAATGGAACACACTAGGGACTCAAATCATTTATTTACAAAAACATTTACCTTAAATCACTTACAGCTTTCACCACCAACAACCAAGAACTAAATAATATTCATTTGATGCAGGCTGAAAACGCCCTATTTTGTATAAAATCTAGCCAATATGAAAATTTTGAAAATGCAGTGAGACTATTCGTCCTTCATCTGAAGCAACAGGAAGCCAAGTCAGTTACACCGGTGCAGGAAATTACCATCTTGTGTGTCATGTACCCCCAGATTTTTGCCCTGTGTTTACCTGGCTGTGGAACTCTCTGCATTCAATCCTTACTAGCCAATAGTAAAATGCCTGTGATTTCCTTTTGAACATGGTTGAACTGATATACTCTTAATTTGCATATTTAAATTACGTATTAGACCTTAATATATGGCATATGGTGTACCTAGGGCCTGTACATTAAGCGACACAAGTGGACAGAAGTGACTATTGTTGTGCCATTCGCTTCAGTGGCAGTACAAATTTCAGGCCTTCCATTGTGGCCCCCTCTCTTAGGTTAACATTGGGAATTCCTTATTACATTTAATAAGTAGAATTTAGAGTAGAACTGTTATGTTTGGTACCTTTGGACATGTAATAATAAAGCCTCTTTGATGGTAAAGTTGGATTTATTATTACAGCTTTAAAAAATGCCAGTTTTAGAAAGTTGAAAAAATGCCAAAAAGGCTTGGCCTTTTTAAACTCTAAATTAACATAATCACATGTTATTTATTTTTTCATAACTATCAGTTATAGATGTGCAATTCAACAATACAACTAATATCTGTAACACACATTGTGACAATGCAGTAGACATGAACATATCAACACCTTTCTAAACAGATATACCAAACAATAATTTACATAACAAGGACATACTTCAAAAAGGCATACAAAAACCAACAGTTTTAGAAGCTGGCATTGTTCTGCTCTTAAGCCCTGTGTGCTTGCTGCCTATCTCCAATACACATCTGTGTTGGGTGACAGCTGAGCCTTGTGCATCCCCTTCAGACAGTCACGCACAAAGGAAGCTTAGGTGTGCCCGATGGGCCATTCATAGCCTGATGGAACATCATGGGCAGGATGGGAGGGAGGAGCTGACACTTACACCTGAATGGGTTGTGTCCTGCTCACACACAAAGGATTCCTTAACACCCTGGAGGGTGTCTGGAGCCAGAGCAGGAAGGGCGGCAGACCTATCTGCTATTCCAATCCCTCTTTTAAGTCACACCCACTTCAAAGGCACCACTGGGTATAAGAACTAGACTTCTGACCCTTTCAACTCAGTACACTTTTGGACCTATGGATACTCTATCAGGAAGAAGGACTGAAGTGCTGCTGAAGGACTGCCACTCTGCTGGACTGCTGCTCTAGAAGAAGAACTGCTTTTTTGCTGTGCTGACCTGCCTCCTGCCAGCTGTCCTCTCTGCATGGGTGAGAAGGACTGGATCTGCCTTGCCAAATGGTGCCAATCCAGTCCAGGGCCCTTGTGCTGAACAAGCAAAATCCACTCATCTCCCTTGATGCCGATGCATCGCTGCTCAAGGACATGGCATTGCTGGTTGTGCGGCTCAATGACGCCGCGTCACCTCAATCGTAAAGGGATCGCTGACGATGCATCTCTGATTGTGAGGATTGGAACCAACGCATTGCCTACATTTGAAGGGATCTGCGACGACACATCGCCTCCTCTGCTCCCCGCATCAGACATTCGACGTCGGCGCATCCTCTATTCATGGTACTTTTTCAGGGGGACAAGGCTGGTACCTGTATCCGACCCATGCTCCATTGTGGTCAGCCTGAACTTTCAGATTTGACTCGGTCAAGCGCAACTGGATAGCCCTGGTTGGCGCTTAATGTTTCTAAGCACTATATTTCAAGATCTTTAAAAATTCATCACTCTGGTTCTACTTATTGGAATTTTGTCATTTTGGTCATGTTTTGTTCATTAGACTAATCTCTATTTATTTTCTAAGCTGGTGTGGATTATTTTTGTCTTGGTGTTTTCAGAGTTTTACTGTTTTTACTGTTGCACAAATACTTTACACATTGCCTCTTAAGTTAAGTCTGCTTTCTCTGTACCAAGCTTCCAGAGGGTGAGCACAGGTTCATTTATGGTGTGTATCTGACTTACCTTGACTAGGATTGTGGCCCCTACTTGGACAGCGTGCATACCTCTGCCAGCTAGAGACCCAATTTCTGACACTATCACTTGAGGTACATTTGCATTTTATGTCTCTTAGAGGGGCAATTAGGGTATCTGGCATTCCAGTGATCACCCTAATATTAGGAAATGGCACTAGCCATATGTACAGTAATTTGTGAGCATTCCTGTCCCCTCCACCACTCGTCATGCAGTCCTCATCACCTGTCAAAATTATATGTGTCAGGATTCTGCCATCCTGGCACTAGATGTCACTCACAAGGGCCCTTTAGGAACCTGCCTGTATAGGTCAATATATACCTCAATATTTATCAAAGTAAGCTTCACTTTTTAGTCCAGATTTCAGTTCTGCGTCCCTGATGCATTATGTTCCTTGTAGTTCCCTCTGCCTTCAGACCGTTCCTAGATCACATCCTGATGGTGGTTCCTTGTTCACAAGCGTGGCTCCTGCCCCATCCAGCTATTCTGACACATTTTAAATTTAAATAGGGACTTTTCTCTTTCTTGGCTCCGATCTATATTCAGTTCCAGGCTTTCCTATTTCATTTCTTGTGTTTCCTGGTTCCCGTGGTCTTCCCTTCACCAAGTACCAGTTCAGATTTCCCTTCATTGGTGCTTCCCTGATTCCTAGCACCTGGTTAAGTCCTTGCACCTGGCTTTCTCCATGCACCCATTCTCCTCCCCTGAGCTTCCAGCTAGTTCAGCCCTATGAGCACAAAGTGCAGCGGCTTGCAATTGGCTTCTGTTGAGTCTCCTTGTGTTCTGTTGTATTCCTGGTGCTATTTCAGCCTTATTCCTTGATTCTGTTTCCCTTTTCCCTGTACCCATTTTCCTCTATTTGGCTATTTGTAGAATCTGTTTCTGTCCCTTGTTTTCCTTCATCTCTGTGTTAGCTATTCATCATAGTCTTTTTGTTGGCACGCTTCTTGATCTGCCGTTATGTGCAGATGTCTTGCTTTATGTTCTGTATTCCTGTTTATCGGAATATTTCTGTCTTGCCTTGTTTGAGTGCAGCTCTTTCCTAGCCTTGTTTCCTCTATTTCAGTCCTGTTCCTGACCCTGATGATTCCAGTCCTACTTTTGCCTCAATCTAGTTTTTGTTTTGGAGTTCCTTTGTAGTTCTGTCTTATATTGTTAACCGGATTTTCATTGCTTACAGGGATAGTTAGATTCCAAGGCTTGTGCCTTTGGCACAGAGAACTACCGAATGCACCTTCCCCAAAGGAGCTGCTAGGTGTCTCCCAGAAGAATGTGAGATTAATCTGCTCCTTGTTTTTATATAAGATCTTTTCACCACATGGAAAGGTCATTTCCAAGGAGCAGACAAATTATCATTTAAGGTAGTTTGTCTGTCGGTTCCTTCTTTACATTCCTGTTGTGTGTAATTGTGTTTTCCCTGCAGACTTCCAGTGACCTATTCAAAGCCTATTCAAACCTGCTTCCATTATCCAGTTTTGTGCTGCTTCCCTGTCAGCCTTCGGGTACCCTCTTGTTTGTATTCCCTTCAGATACCACACACATCCCCAGTTATCCAGGCTTGTCCCAGTCTCATCCAGCTAGTCCCTACATTGATAACCCTGATAGTCCCCTGACAATATAAAAGGTCCAATAACTCCTAGGTAAACTGAGCATAAATGAACACCCTTCCCCCGCAGAGGGGGTAAAACAACGATAACATGCCCCAAATGTTCTCCCCTGGACAGTCGTGTTGCAAAGCTCCATCCAAACATCGGAAAACCAGTACGTAACTGCTTCCCCAGTGAGATAGAGGTCAACCACCACTTGAGTTTAGGTGGGAGGGAGGGTACCACATAGCAGCTATAGTCAGCTTAAGACCCCCACCCGGCACTGGGGCCAAACATAAGAAGAAGAAAGCTGAAAGAGTGGCAGTTCTCTGCAGAGGGGGGGTGAGAAGCATTGCCCCACTGGTCCTCCGAGCTGCCACCAATATAAATCCAGCAGAGGCCACGGTATCAGCACTAAGCAATGTCCCCCACTGATTGCGATGTGATCTTTGGTAATATGGTGCTGGAGACGAAGCCAGGAGCACTGTCCTAGATACCGTATCATCCCCAGATGTGGCTATGCTGCTGTGGTCCCCCTTGTGCTGTCTCAAAGGAGCTGCCGCGTCCAAAGCCTGGTCTTTGCCTGCCAGATCCTGCCATTGAGAGGGTCCTCTAGCATGCCGCATTTTGGGACGAGGGAGTTTACATCATGGCTGTGCCAGTAGGTTGCCCCTGGGCTGTGGCTGCCACCATGCATCATAGTTATCAAACCATTCACATGTCTCCATTGGTGTGTTGAAAAATATTGATTTGCCACCCTGGTGCACCCAGAATCTGGCGGGAATTGTCGTGCGTAGGGAATACTAAGCTACTGAAATTATTTCTTGACTGTAAGGAACGAGGCTCTGAGTTTCCGGAGAGCAGCAGTTAAATCTGGGAAAATGGATACCCTCACATTTACTACTTGGTCTTTGGTGCATGCCTGCCACAATATATAGTCTCAGTCACAGAAATGCAGGAGCTGAGCCACCAAAGGTTGGTTCGGCACCCCTGGCAACAGGTGTGTGGCCAATACCCTGTGGGCCTGCTCTAGCACACAGAACTTAGATAAACCCTCCAGAGCCACCACTTCCTGCAACCGGTCCTCCAGGAAAGAGATCATCCAGTCACCCTCAATGTGTTCTGGGGGTCCAACCACTCTCATGTAACTGCAGCATGGCCTCCCTTCCTGGTCTTCGATTCCAGCTTCCAACATGCAGAACTGATCAGCCATGTCATGTATTGCAGTGCAGTGTTCCTTTGCAGTAAGAGCCAGGTCCGCCACACCAGTCTTGACAGTGGTAACTCGGTCCCCCATTTCCCTGTGGTCATCCCAGAGAACTCCAAGATCCGTCACCACAGAGTCTATTTTGGTTTCCAGTGTCTCCATAGGTTGGTGCTCAGTTTATTCCCGGGTGCAGTGTCTGCAATTTGTGTCAGGGGAACCACTACAATCACTTGGTTGGCAGGGTGCAGGGCGTTCCTCTTTGGTTCTGTCTGCCTGCCCCATTCTAACAGGAGTAGTGGGCCACCGGTGCCTCTCCCAGGTACTCCCAGCACTATAAAAGATGTCAGAGCAAGTAATGAAAAAGCAGATTCTGGCAGGTACCTCCAGTGCCCGGATCCCCAAAATCATGCAAGGTGTGCAAGAATCCCCTCCCCTCTGGGCTGTCAAACAGTAGTGAATAATAAAAAGGGCTGGTGTCCTTGGCACCCGCCTGTTTCCAGAGGCCTCCTCACTTGAGCTGCTAGTGCGCTAGCTGGCCTGTCCTGTGGGCAGCTCGGGGAGTTTTCTCCATGCATGTACCCCCAAGGCACAGGGGGCACAAGACCTCCCAGGGTGCCCATAGGCTGGGCAAAGGTGGAGTTTCTGGATCTTCTTAGGGTCCTCTCTTGAGCTTATAGTCCCACTTAAGCCCCATTGGAGTGAGCACCCCCATACTGCAGTAGCCTCAAATACACAGGAGGTAAGTTCTCAAACTGGCATCTGTCCCCGAGGGTGCCCAGGCGCGCTGATGTAGGCTTGGGGACAACTGCCACTTTGGGTGTCCAGAAGGCGTGCTTCACCTAGTAGTCAGTGCCAGAGCTACTCTGCTGGGACAAAGAGACAATCTCTATGAGGGTTCTTCCTGGTAGGTCGTGCCATACCCAATGGTCCACACTCAGCAATGGAAGCCACCTCTGTGAGCCCGGTCTGTACTCACGTAAAGTGGCAGAAGGCCAAGGCAGGCCGGGCAAGAGACATGGCAGGGCCCAGGGGGGACAGGGCATTCTCCTCAGCCACATAACTGCCACCAGTGGCCACTGTCTGATCGCCACACACTTCCGGTTAGCCACTGCCGTCCAGCACGCCATCTTGTCAGGGTGCAGTAGGCAGTTTGTTGCAGCCTGAGAGAAGCTACTCCCGGGGGCTTTCTCGTTCCACTGCTGCTCAGTGATCCTCCGTTGAGAGGAACCCTGAAAGACTGAAACTGCTCCCTCTTGTACCAAGGACAGAGAAATGAAATCCAAGGGTCATAAGGGTGACCTCCTGTTCAAGGTAGAGGTCTACAACAAGTTTCAAGAGGCCTTTTCCTGCAACTTCCTAGCAGGCCCCTTCCAACTGGACCTGCCTTGGACTATGCTAATGGCCTCTGCTGGAGTGAGTCCTGGCTCCCGACTGCAGTTTATGGGGCCCTGGACCCCTTGGCTCTGCATGGCTGGACATTTCCTACCAACCCTGAAATTCTCAGTCTTATAAACTTTCTGGTTCCAAAGACCTCCTGAGGACCAGGTCAAACCTGCACAGTCCATCCAACCAGGGTGCATTGCTACTTGGTTTTAGACTCAGGTTTTTCCTGCTCTGACATTTTATGCAGCAGCAAATATGATTTTGTGAGCCTCACAGAATTGGTTTTCAGCCTTGTGTGGTGTTATTCGGCAACAGCCTGTAGTCTTACGCCACTAGAAGAATCTGAGTCAAAAGTATTGGACCAGCAAGGAACTTTCTCTGGGAGCGAAATTTACATTTCTCCCACTTGGAGCTTCCCGCCAAAAACTAGTGGCATCAATGGGACCTTATCCAATGCCTATCTGACCTTGTAGAGCTCTCTTCTTCTACAGCCTGCTGCCTTGCCCTGATGAAGATTTTTGACTTCCATTGAGACTAAGGGGCTGACTTAGAGGTTGGCAGACGATGTTAGGACCGTTGCATGGCATAGTACTTTACTCCCACCATTGCGAGACATCTCTAGCATTTACAGGAACCACTAAGATGGTGGTTCCTGTCAATGCACTGAAAGTGTGCCTGCCGTGTGGCTCTGTCCACAAGGCAGCGTTGCACTGCACAGTTTCTTTTTCTTTTTTTCTTTTCAAAAACAAAATCTGAAAGCGAGTTTTCTCCCACGGCATTGGGGGGGGTTCATTGAAATATACTTTAACTTACCATCACGTTTTGGGTGGTAGTTTGTAAAAGTACAAAACTGGCCATGTGTCCTCCCACTCTAAATGTGGCAGAGGGATACATGGCCACCCAACTAAAGGCCCTTATACAATCAGGGTAACATGGGGTATGTAGGCAGCAGAGACAGAGTAGTCTCTGCCGTCTACATACTGAAGGTCATCTCGTCTGGAAATCAGGTGGGCAGATTTTCAGTTTGGTGAAGATGGCACTCTATCACCTTTGCGATGGAGTTCCGTCTCCATCAAACACTAAATTGGCCATTTGAGTCCCAAAGTAAAACCTCCACCGAGTCAAACCTGGTTTCTGTATCCATCCATGGCCATTCTCAAATCGTGCATAGGTTAAGATCTACTACAACCAGATGACAGCAGTTGGCACTTAATGATTTTTTATGCTATTTTTTATTTTAATTTATTCTTTAAAAATTCATATCTATAGCTCCCTTTTTTGGATTTCCTTGTTTTGATGTCAGTGTATGTATTAGAATATTCTCTATTTTTCTTCAGAATACCAGAGCATTCCACTCCAGGGAAACCAGCTGGTTTACAGTTTTCACTACATGGTGGATTACATTAAGGACAAAATGCTCTGCAGACACCAGATGACACCTGTCAGATGTCATACTGGCCCCTGTGTATCTGAGCCTCCCCCCCTGCCGTTTTATGGTAAGTCACTGCTTCTCAATGTTATAAGGTATATGTGCTTTGGGTACCATCTCTCTGTCACCCTTGGAACTCAGTTGTATTACTGATGGACACATTCATTTTTCGGAACGGGGAGATTAAGTGATTTGCCCAGAATTACAGAATGTTTGAGCCTATGGCAAGACTTCAACCGGTTCCGCAGCTAAGGTGAGGTGATGCCCACCGTGACATGACTGCATACTCCCTCAGAAGATATTCATTTTAGTGGGTCCACACTACAATTAAATACTTAATGTAGCATTTTAATATGACATGAATTTTTCAATTCCACTTTGAGTATTGACCATTTTAATTTTATAATGCATTTTTTATGATTGATTCTTATTCTTAAGGGTTTTTACTTCGTTGCCATTCTTTTTTAACATGTTTTCACTCATGCAGTATGTTTTTATCATATATGGACTCATGCAGATCTAAGTAAAATTGAATGATAAATTGTTTGATAGTTAGCCGACATCCTGGGCAACTTAGCGGACCCTGTATGTGCCCTCTTTATGGGCAATTTGGAGGTTTTTGTTTCCTTGGGTTTTGTCTTAACTATATGCCACTTTATTATTAACAGATGAATCATACCAAATGTAATTTATCTTATACTTTAGCACTGTGATCTGTATTTTATTTTGTTTAAACTTTTTTACCTGTGTACTTTTATGGTTCGTGGAACCGAAATAAAAATGATTGACTGAAATAATTAGTAATCCCGATAAGTAGCACAATCCAGGACATAGTGACAAACAACTTAAGAAACCTGCAAGATCAAATGCAGAAACACTTTGTTAAGTGAACTAAACTGCAACTTTCACTTTGGGACAGAATGAAAATAGTTAAAATGACTGTAATAGCAAAGTTCAACTGTGTTTAGGATGATACCTCCTAGAGCTCCTCACACCCTGCTATGTAATATTGGCATTCAAATCAAAACGTGCATCTTGCAGGGGGGTACGATAAGACTGGCCATGTCTAAGTTGCATGAAGCCACGTCCTCCAGAGGACTGCGTCTAACAATTCTGGAAATACATGGCACTGCAAAACATCATTCCCAACTGCCTTACCACTTTATCAGTGACCTGGAGATGCCAAATCTGGTCATATTGGGTAGCTGCATACAGGGGGGAATGAAAGACCCTCAGATAATTTTCAAACTCTATTCTGGGAAAGACGGTGTAGATAAAAAAACATATCTTGAGAATTTGATCAAAACATGGTGAGACTGCCACAAGATTTTTAAACAAAATGGGTTCTGACATATGCAGGCTCCACTCTGGCACATTGGTGACTTGTGCATTGGAGAGAAAATGTTCAACTGGCCACTTTGGAAAAAGGATAACATCCATTAAGCATCTGATATCCAACAGTTCTCTTGGAATGTTCACAGAGTTAGAGACCTATTTCAATTTAGACTCATCTCAAAAGTGATGTTACCTTCAACTTAAGCATAGCTTGCTTAATAAACTAGGCAACAACTAACCAATCTGACTCACTCTACCTGGTGTGGGTATAGAAAATTGGTTTCAGGACTCTATGAGACTCTAATAAAAGAACTGCAAGCTAACCCTACTAGGAAACTATTGTGGTTTGAATGGCAACTGAAAATATAACAAGCATTTGCAATGCATTCGGTCTCTCATTTGCGAGTTTGAGCTGTTGGCATTGTAATGGCAATGCCTTTTATTAATGTGTTTTGAAAGCCTGCAAGCAGTGTGTAAACACGCACTTTGTACTTATAGTCGTTGCTTACGAGTACCAAGGCTGGCAGTAACTGCGCCTCTTTTACTTCTCGTAAGCAACGACTACAAGCACAAAGTGCGTGTTTAGGTACCGCTTGCAGGTTTTCAAAACACATAAAGAAAAGGTATTGTCATTGGAAAAAGCTAACCCAAATAAAACCCCTATGTTTCAACTACAAAGCAGGCTAGAGAGGGGCCAGCTGAGGAGACACAGAGGGGAGCAACACAGTAGTAGTTGGCATCCCGGTTGGCAGGGGGTGGTGATAAGGGATGGGAAAGCATTGTCAGTATAAGGGGAGCCCATCCAGGAAGATGGTGTTGAAAGAGGAGCCCCAGGGGTTCCGAGGTTGCCTAGGTATGCAAAGTGGAGCTGCACAGACACCGTAGGGTGAAAAAAGGACCTCTGGAGACAGGGAGGAGCCACAGCAGAAATCAGTGCTCCTGTGAATTATTGTAGGGGAGCGACAAATATTTGAGTGACTCTGTGAATTATCGGTTACTTCATCCAGACATATCACACAATAAAAATATGGCTACAATAAGCCAGTTAAATTGTTGTTGCAAATGCTTGTTAGCAGTGATACCAGATCTATAAATAAAAAAATGATCTTGTAGTGAATAAACAGAATTGAAAATGTTCCAATTCTGAGAATATTAGAATTTGAATGAAATATTGTTAAGTTTGGAAGATATGTTGGTCTTCAGAGTGCCTCAAAAAATCCGCTTAAAGCACCCATTAACCTGTTATCTATCACTCTGACACTTGTCTCCCAACATCTCTCTGTATGCAGATCTTACACATCATGTTATTGCTCTTTAACATTGTCTTTTTACTCTCCCCTTTTGCATGCATCACATTGCTTGCATCACCCACGTCACTGTTCTCTCCCTCTTTCTCCCTCCAGCCCTCTAAATATGCAATTCATTTCTCTGAATGATGTGCTGTTAGTATTTCGACAACTTGTATACTGTAATTACAACTGCACATGTGTGACAACTGATCTATGCACATTGCGGAGAGGCTACAGTTTGAATGAACATGTGGTGAAATAATTGTATGACCCAGCGATAGGCAATGTGCGAAACTCTCACTGACTTCAGTGAAAGTAAACTACTTAGCTGGGCCCCAGCACGATTTCCTTGGCAATGAGACACCGCTCCTTACCAAAGACCATAGGCCAGGCTTGTAACAACTGCGTGGGGCAACACATCAAGTGCTGGCTACTGAGTTTGCATAACCCCACAGAGATACAGCATCAAGTTGCACATAGAGGAGCTATTATTATGTCCGACATTAGCATTTCGGTGTAGTTATGCAGACAGCAGCACTAAAATGCATTCATTACTCGAACCCCTGATGCTTGGTAGGGCAATAGTTCATGTGACAGAGGGATGAAGATGGGTCCAAAGTGAGTTGGGGGTCAGATCTACATTCTCTGAATAGCCTACTCTGTTCTTTTAGTTATATGTTTGGTCTGGCTTGCCCCCTCTTACATGTCCTACAAATCTTTCAGCTTTGTCTGCCACATACTATGATAATTCAAGACACCATTGTGCAGTCAGTCATCCACATTCATTCACCCATTCATTCTTCATCCACTAGTCTATCTAAGTAGAACTCATTCACACTCTCTCACTTATCCATTCATCCATGCACTCACCCACCCTTTCATGCATCCATGCACTCGCACACATGCATTCCTCATCTACTTTGGCAGTCACTCAACTATCCATTACACCATCCATCCATGAACTCTCTCCTCTATTCATCTATGCGCACCCATTAATACATTCACACAAACATTCGCACGCCCCCCCCCACAAAGATGCTCACATGTAAACCTTGCGAATCAATAAAAAAAACAACTTTGATTTAAACGGCAGGCTAATATGGTGTTTGTTAATACTTCCATTATTTTAATTGTTAATTTGAATATCACCACCATCAATCACCCTTTGTGCTTGTATTGAAGTGCAGCTGTGCTTTTTGTTTAGTCAAAGACCCGTTGTCGGCATCTAGCATGTCCTATTTTGGAAAGCGGCGACCAAGCAAAATACGCACCACTTGGTCACGGCCATTATTTTCTGCCAAACTTTTTACAGGATTTGATAGCACGGAATGAAGAGCAGGGGTAGGAGACAAAGCCTAAAACCGACCGACCCCTCTCTCGGAGAGGGGCATTCTGAGCACGAAGAAAGCTTTTCAGGAAAGGAGCTCAAAGTACTACTGCATCCGATCTGTGAACTGCTTCTTTTTAATCAATCCGGGGGCCGACTAAGCAGCCCCACAATGTACAAGATGGAATACAGATTTCAGTGAGAGCGTTTTACACGCTTACCTGTTTTTATACGAGCGCTCCAGTTGCTTCAGGCCGAGTACACGCTAAATATGAAACAGGAGAAGAAATGGCCGAACACTGTGCATGCATCAGGATGGTAATCTGAGGACAGCCAATTAAAGGCACCGCCCTCAGGCAGTTCCACACTGTCTGCCAGGTTCGCAATTGGTTGATCACGTGGTACACTCGGCTTGATAACAATCATTCCTGACCGTGCGGCACCTACAGAGTTTGTTGCAGTGTGAAGTCTTACTAAACAAGCATTCCCAACCCGCTCCCGGCCTCGTATCAACACAGCGCGGCTGGGAGCGTTTACCTGGGGCTGCTCTCGCGGTTGACGCCTCCCTCCTGGCGGAACTCCGACAGGAGCTCTCCTCCTCCTGCGGCGCAGCTTCGGCAGAGACGGGACTTCCTTCATCCGCTCTGCGTCCCGATGACGTGGTTACAGGAGTCCCGGTTGCTAGACAACCCTCTGGCTTTGTTCTCATTGCAACCCGGCTCCTCTCCGATCATGGACCCGGCCTCGGGCAGGAAGCTCGAGTAGGGGCGGTGATTAAAAAGTGAACACGCAGCAGTCCTGGAGATCGGGGGCCGGTGGTGATAAAATACCGGCCCTCAGTACTTCACTTCGGTCACGGGCCGGTGATGCACGCAGCGCTCTCGGTGCTCCTGGAGAGTTGATAGGCGTGTAAGCCAGGCAGGCTGCACGACGGCACCAGCGACGTCCTGGGGGGCACATAATTACCCCCAGAGACAGCGGCAACAGCGGAGCATGGAGGCACGAGGGGGGGCGGCGAGAAGGCATCGGACTGTGGGAGGAGGGTTAGGGAGGGATGGGAAGAAAGTAGTCTGTGCAGTGAAGGGGCCAGTAGCCATGGAAGGATACAAATGACTGACATGGCTGTCATGGGGCGGGACTAACAAGCTTAAAGCGAATCGGAAGGCAGCATTTGTAACCTAAGCCAATGAAGAAGATGGGCTGGAGAGTGGGCGGAGCTTCCAAGAAGCTTCCACACTATAGTGTATACTGCATACCTCGCAAAGCGATGGCAGCACATTCGTGGTGCAACGCTAGGCGAGACCTAAAAACATATATGGACAATGAATGATTTGAACTTCCCCTGCCATCTTGACAGCGGCCTAAGGGAGCCCCAGTTTAAATGTAGATTATTTAAACAACTCAAGACTGCATTGGTCACCACATAAGGTGTATAAGGCAAAACTATTGCCTACCTCACAGTGCTGGAGATGTGACCATCCAGAAGGACGAGTGATTCACATTCTCTGGCTCTGCCCAAAATTAAAAAATATTGGAACTATAATCTGCAATAATTTAAGGATAATTAGTGCCCTGTGTCTAATCCCATCTTGGAACTTTAATCATCTGTGATATGGGAGACATAGTGAGCATTACCAACCATTGGAAGAAATGGCTTGACTGCTCTCAGAGTAATATAATTGTGCATGTAGCTTCTCACCTAACTACTATGACTGTGGCAACATTTGTATGAATACTATATACGACAATCAACTGCACTTGTTTGAGTAAATCTGGGGTTCCTATCTGAGTGACATTCACAATCACTGAAGTCTGATGTTGTAGCGATGTTGATGTCTTGTCTCATGAAAGGCTATCTGAGGAGGAAGGGTATGTGTATGTCTTTGAAGTGAACACATTGTCTGTATATGCTGATGAAATCAAGCATAAGTATTTCACTCTTTTTCTTCATATGCATTTTCTTTAGCTAGGTTACCTGATCCAGGACAAAGCTGAGTAATACATTTTTGTTAGACAATCATAACATGGCTCTACCTGGATAATGTCTTCCATTGATTTTTACTTATTGTAAAACTCAATAAAAGATTTTCAAATGAAAAATCACATTGACATTAATATTTCCAAACGGTTAATTCTGATTCAACATTTGCAGCTGTATTTATATTTAGAATGAACACTTTTCACAGAACCAGGGAAAGAGTGGAACCTTTAAAGTACAACAGTCTTGCTTTTCAGATCTTCATCTGAAAAAATCAAAACGCATTTTATTTCACGGAGGTTTTATAGTCTGCTCTCTGTGTATTTTATGAGAAAACCACACACAAAAAATTGTAACTGCACAATAACAAATGTATGAGATACAAATATTTTGATGGTTAATTCCTCTATAGGGAAATTCCTGCTCTTTTTCTGTTCATGCTAATGATCCATCTGGCATGTATCATATACTCTCTAGGCAACAAAGATTATTTCTAACTAACCTTATTTCAATATGTCATTGCCAAAGACTCCTAGCACAGAAGAAGACTGTGAAAACAGATGTTAGTTTTATAATGTACCACGATGAATGCCTTGGCTGCAGAAAACAAGCTGGCTGAAACATGTCAGTCTGATTGTAAAATACGTCAGATGTAATGGGACATACCCAGCTGCTTTTTAGAAATTATACTGTGCTTGTACCCACATAGTTGTCAGAAAATGATGTCTAAAAATCATTGACTTATTTAGGCTAATTAATATTTAAATCCCAAGACAACCTCAAAGTCTAGGCTTTTCACTTCACCAGAAAAGAGTTCTGGCTCTATACAACTGTCATGTCATGTTGGGGCCCAGATCCTCTTCTGGACACCTTCTGTAAGATACAAAAGACAAACAGTCTGATTTTCTAACATTCAACCTAATTCATTGATATTCTGAGATTTCACTAAGCTGATCTCTCCTTGGCATCAATAAACAAATTCAGAATGCACAATCAAATTTAAAAGGAAAGTCATGATTAACCATGGACTCAGGTTTCTAGTTGAAATGTCGTTTATCAAAGATTTTGATTTAAGGGCATCACATTATTAATAAACAGTTCTTTGCCAAAGAGTGCAGAATAGTCCAGTTAGTTTGGGATTGCCATAAGGTGACAAAGGATTAGGAAAGTTCAGCAAGGACATGAACCATGACAGCTCATGTGCAGTGTTTGATCGGGAAGGAGTTCATGAATGGCACACAAAGCGTATGCATCAGTTGAAAGGGAGGAAGAAAGCAGAGTCCGTAAGGGGTGAGCATTAACGGAAAGAGTTGCAGGAAAGCCAAAAGCTGAATTCGTCTGACTGACCAACAGAACCAAACTGACCAGTATCGAACCCCAGCAAATCGAATCCTTTATTTATCAGATCATTGTATTATATAGTCTTCTGTTTCCAGGGTGACACCGCCTTAGTCACCTCATTGTGTCAGACCACTCAGTCCCTTGGTCAGTTCATTATAAGATGATTGTCATGTGGCATAAAGGAAGAAACATATTATAGAAAGAGGTTGTGCAGATCATGTAACTTGTAGGTCATCCGGTATACAATAATCGTTTAGCAGCAGGCATGAGAGTGAGTTCTATAGGATAGTTTCCCATAGCAAATGTTCCCAAGGTATCTAGGGGCCAGATGTACGATTGTTTTTTGCGGTCGCAAAAGGGTATTCAACCCTTTTGCGACCGCACAAAATGGTGGTGGTATGTACCAACACTATTTTGTGAGTCACAGAATCGCAAAATAGCGTTTGCGACTTGCTATTAGGAAGAGCCATACCAAAGGCATCCCTTCCTAATAGCGAGTCCAAATGGTCTGTACCGTTGTTTTGTGACCGCATTTGCGGTTGCAAAACACTCACAGTTTACCACCTACTTCAAGTAGGTGGTAAACCATTCTCAAACGAGAAGGGGTCCCAAGGGGCTGCATTTAAAAAATAAAACTGCTTTATTGAAAAATAAGCCACAGACATGGTGGTCTGCTGACCCCAGCAGGTCACTATCCCTGTGAGTGCTAGCCATTCTTAATGGGGTCGCAAATTGAGCTTGCCTCATGAATATTGATGAGGCATGCAATTTGCGACCCCATTGGGAATCGCAAACAGTGTCTGAGACACAGTTGTACATTGCATTTTGCGAGTCGCAAAGCAATGCAATTTGCGAGTCGCAAAATGCAAGCATCGTACATCTGGCCAAAAGTATGTTGCAAAAAGTTCTTCTGAGTAAGTGAGAACTCCTTCTACTTCTGAGTGAGTGAGATCTCCTTCTAAGAATAAACAGTTTCACTTTACAATGTAAGTTTGAGAAAGCTTCTCAAGAGTATAAGACAGTACGGTATAGTAAAATGCAGGCCTAGATAAGTCTATTTAAGAATATATAGGATATAAGTAGCGAAATAGACATTACATAGAGGTATAGCATTAATCTATTAGCCCATTTCAACTTATAAGCATTCAGCTATGTTAAAAATTCTGTTGCAATGATTTCATGTGACTATGCCATTTTACTACAATTTCTAAGTCCCATTATGTACAATTATTTCAAATAATAAAATATTAATCTCTGTTTCAAATGTTCTATATTAGCGCATACATGAAGATTATTGTCTAGGGGTTTCAGGAGGTTTACACTCAAGATGACTCTGTAGCACCACTTTTTGCTTTTCGAATTAGGTGCACAATTTATTCATATGCAGAAGATGGAATTCAGAACGGAAAACCATCAATAACGCACACAAAAGTTATCTAAATTACGTTTGATTTAATTAATTCTTCACACAATTCTACTATCTCCATAGGATGGTTAAGAACATTATAACACAAGAGTACATCACTTTACCATTCTATTACACATTGAAATAATTATGCTAAGGCTGAATAATGAAATAAAAACCTATATTGTTCAAGTGAATATGACTGAATCTATTCTACAATCATCAGCATGCTTTTACGATGCAGTAACTAAGTTTCTCATGTTTAGTTCTCATGTCTCTTTAACGTATAGGTGCACGTTTATTCATGTATTACTTAAAATGTCTCAATATCAGTCTATGTGTCACGTCATAGCTTTTCAGCTGCATCACTACTCACAACTGAGAACTATGAAGTACTGTTAAAAAGTGCAAGACTTGGGTGCATTGCTGACACTCACACAGCATGACCATTTGAGAGCCGTGCTCTGTGCCATGTATCTGTTTTAGAGTTAGTTTTTGTTTATCAACAGTATTTAAGTTTTTCTTTTTTTTCCAATATCAAGCAGTGAGCATGGAATAGGATGCATTACATATTCATAAGTCCCAGGCAGACATTTGAACAAAAGAGTACATTGTATATGCAACTGATCAAGTGGGTCTTTGGGTGCACTCTGCAGACCAATCAATCTACTAGCATTTGTGGGCTTCATTTCTATTTAGATATTTCGTTCATAGGTACCCATTATGTGGCATATGGGGGTGCGGGTTCCGTTGGGTGCTTGTTCGGTGCCCATCCATACGTCCATCACTGCAAGCCAGTTGTGCCTTGTCGGTAACAATGGGGATCCGATCACCATCTTTATGAAATATCTCTCTTTACTTCCTCTAATGGCAAAAAAGCAGTATTCTTCCTGGAAGTTCTATGTCACTAGGGACTCCCAAGAGTGCAAACTCGGGGTTGGGAGGGATCTTTGTTTCTAACATGTCACTCAGCTCTTTCAGGATTGTACCCCAATAACTTTGGTTCCTGGGACAGCATGGAGTGTATGATAGAAGGAGGTTTAGACATTACTGCATCGCAGACAAGTCGGTGTTTGGGATTTTCCTATTTTATACAGTTTGGTCTTATTCAGGTAAAGTCTGTGCAGGACCTTAAACTGGGTGAGGAGGAACCTTGCTCTTATAGCCACCTCCCTTGGGTGACTTCCTAGTCTATGTCTCCTCAGGGTGCAGTCTATCTCTTCAAGGACTCCTATATTTCTTCACAAGTGCTGCCAAGGGGCTTTAAGGCCATCATGAAGTTGTTAATTATTGTCTTGTATATGGAGGATATTGCCCCCTTCCCCAGTAGGTCCTTCAGTACATGAAAATCAAATGGAGCATATTCAGGTATATCTGCTGAATCAATGGCCTTTGCATGCAAAGTATGGTTAGGTTGAGTGTATTTACAGAGCTGTGTGTGTTAGACCTTGTGTTCTTCTTGTAGTTGTTCAGAGGTTTTAATGGTCACATCCTGAATAGTGTCCCCTACTCTGGATATGCTGAACAAGTCCCATCTGGTGTATCCTTGTAGCTTGCACACCTCTTTCAATGTGTTTCCCTCCCACAGAGGCATCTCCATGGTGATCCTACCTTTCCAACCTATGTTGTTCATTGCTGTAACCCATGCTGCCAGGGCAGCCACTGTGGAAGTACGGAGATTCTTTTTCCCCTAGTCCTTCATATAAAAAAGGCATCTAGTTGGCTGCAGTCATCCTGCACTTGTTCAAGTGCATAGCTAGATCATCTGCTGGGACACTGATCCAGTCACTTACATCGTGCAGCTGGTAGGCTCAAAAGAATGCCTGTAAGTGTGGGAGAGCTTTCCCCCATTGTATGTAGATCTACAAAGCGGTTTAGGTACGAGTGGGCGTAACTCGTGTGTTTTCACTTGGTGGAATTCTACGGAGTAACACAAAAACTCTGCAAGATTCCACGTAGTTCTGCAAGCGGGCGGAAATCAGCATGATGTGCTGCTTTCTCTGATTTTTTGCACTGGGAGCTTGTTCAATGCTGCAAAATCAGTGTGAGTGACACCACACAGCACGCCTGAGGGCGCTGCTTCCTTGCTGCTGCTCGAGTACATTTTCTACTTGAGTGGCAACTTTCTCACTGCAAATGGTCACAACCACCTGCGTTGAGAAAATCTCACCTGGTGCCCTCCTGCTGCTTGCTCAGAAATGGTGTCAGGGGATGCAAATTCTTGCTTGCCAACTCATTGTTAGTGAGCTGCGCGCAAGAAAAAACTATGCCATGCAGTGGTTTGGTGAGTGTGACGTGTAGTGGCCAAAACTCTGCGAACTCCTTCGGTGGAGCAGAATTTATAGCCCACCTCTAGTTGTTGGTGCTACTTTCGGAGGTGTCCCATCCCAAAGAAACAGTTCTATTTCCTTTTTCCGTCTCCGCAACATAGTCTCAGGCATTTGGAAAGGGGTATTTTGCTTCACGTACAAGAGCTTTGGGAATATTATATTAAAAATGGCAGCTCATCCCTGGAGTATTAGTGGTAGTGTATGCCATCTGGAAACTTTCCCATGCATGTCTGTCAGCATCCTCCTTAGATTCTTGAATCTCATATGGTTACAGAATAATGTATATCCTAAGATATTTAAATCCATCCTCTACTGGTCGATGGAGGCTAGGCATATCATCCTTGGTGGCCAGTCACTAATTCTATAGAGTACTGATTTACCCCAGTTTGCTCCATACCCAGAGTATGCTCCAAAGTCTTCCAAAAAAGCCAGGACTGGTACCAGTGTTACAACAGGGCTGGCTACATATAATAGTTCATCATCCATTGTTTTAGGAATAATTCTTTCTCACAAGTTTTTCATACAGTCCTGTAATCTGGATGTTGTTCCAGCACGAGCAGCCTTTAGCACCTCCTGCTCGCTGTAGATAGGTCACTGCTGCTGCCAGTACATTTGCTTGTGCTTTCAGATCTCTACCTCAGGGTCTATTTTTGCATTTTTGTTCTCAACATTAGTGTTTGCAATATTTCTTTGTATCATCCTAAGGAGCCCCACATCAACCGGTATGCCGTTAACCGTGCCCTGTAGGGTTGCTCTAATCTCAAACATGGCTCCCAGGATTTTCCCTAACTGTTCTGCCAGGCTCACCAGAGTAACTTTCAGTGTGTTTAGCAAGGGTTCATCAGGGTCTGCACTCTGCGCAGGTGATGGCTGCAACCCTCTCATGGCTGAGGTTTCATCTGCTTTGGCTTTCACCATTTCAGTGGTGATTTCCCTCAATCCGCTGCTCAGGACACAGTTACACTTGGGTGATCATTTCCATGATCCGGGAGGGGCTCCCTTTCAGAGCCACACTTGCTAGCCCTGAATAGAAGGTGGCCCATGGCCACCCTATGGTAGAGGGAGGGGTCCAAGTTCCAAAGGTCTAGATGTGGCTAGGGGAGCACAGTTTAGCCATGCCTCCCAGGGAGGGAGTCCAACATGGCTCAAACATTCAGCATCCATTCCTGCTTGGGGGTTCATTCAGCTTCCTGGATGATTAGGCACACTGGATCACTTTGGCAATCAGTTTTCAGATGGCAAACCCCTCTCACTGAGGACCAATATGATAGCAGGAAAGTCAGTTCCATCATTCCCTCTCGTTGGTCCCATGTCATGGAGAAGGCAGTTAGGTAGGATTCCCCATTGGTCATTTGCTCACCCACCTCTCTCTCTTTGGGTCGAGTGTAAATACCAGCACCATTTCCTCATGCACTGCTCTCAACTTGTGCCGCAGATTGTGTGTGTCTGTTTTTCCAAGCTGCTCAGACCACACGGGCTCTGCTGGCTCCCTCTCATGCTGCAGTCCTCATGGTGCTAGTGGTCTCACTGGGCCCACGCACTACTTATAGCCGCTATTATTGTTGCGGTGCAGATTTCCCTGCACCCACCCCTGATCTAGCACACGTCAATGGTCTTGCAGCTGCCCTTCCTTGACCAGGCAGCTGAGAAAGGCACGTTGATCAATCAAACCTAGGTGCCACACGGGGTCCCTAAAATGACCCATCGGCAGAACAAGTGGCGGGCCAAGGATGAGAAAAAAGGAGGTGGAGCATGTCCCTAGGGCTCCTTTTGCTCACTAGTTTAGCTGCAGGGCAGTGGGCTTATGGGATGGATTCCGGTTCTTTTCTGGAAAGCTGCCATCTTTACTTGCCTCAATATGTTCTGGGCGCTGGAGACCCGGGAGGATCTTGGTTGGGGCCGGAATTCGGATATCAGAGATCAATGGCTCACATCTTACACCATCTTGACTTCGGTGATATTTTGCTCATATCCAGCCACATTAGTGCCCTTCAAGAAGCCTGGAGGCTGTGGAACCTGGAAAGATGGCAGGGAGGGTGTTCTGCTAGCTGGCTGAGGAGAGGCTGTAGAAGACAACATCCAAGCAGGAGAGAGCACTGGCAGCCCAGGCAAAGGACAATTCTACTTCAGACAGCAGTACAAATCAAGCTCCCCATGAAAACCTTCCTTTAGAGGCCATGAGGCCTGAAGAAAAAATTCCTGGTTAGGGCTCATCACCAGGAGCAAAATGAGCTTAACAATGTGCAAATAGGCCCTACGGGCCAGAGAATGAAGCATGAGTCAGTTCGGGGAGAGATTCTGAAATCCCCTTAGGGAGGGCCAAGTCCTCTGGGGCTGGCACATCATTATTAAAGTATTACATTATATTCTATGGAAGGAGGCATGCATGGGGCCCCCTGCACAAGACAACTTTTGGTCTTGAGATCCCACCCACTGTGGTCTGACACAAGAAGGAATGTCATACAGGCCGTATCCCCCAGCCACTGCCCCATCCATACTGCTCCTGGTGAGGCCTGTGCCAAGGTACCCTCGCAGGTTTTTAGCTGCGCTTTATAAATCCTGTTCAATTGATTGAGAGTTCTGAGAGCAACACAGAGCACCTCCTCTGCCTTTTGCCTGCTGACATGAGGGTGCTTTTCAACTAGCACCCCACCTGTGCTCCACGGATGCTGGCACACAGCTACTGTGCCAGCGGGCCATGTGGGTGTGGGCTCCCTGCACATCCCCCATACACAGTAGTCCCCAGGTGCCTTAAGAGAAGGGCAGAGGCATCGTGCATTAGAAAAAGAAATGTGGCACAAGCAGTGTTGCCAGATTTTGAAACCCATCACAACCTTAAAGCTATCCAAATGCAATCCTAACACTGCCTTAATGCAGACCAGTATCAGCCCAAAACCAACCTAAAGTTGCAACCCTCAATTCTAACTTCTATTCAATATGTGTTTAGTGGGAGGAGGGTCAACAGGTACCTATACACTTTCACAACCATGTCCAAATTCTATTAACAAACTACTGATTTTGAGCATCAGTCCCCACTGCAACCTTTTTACTTGCACTTCGGTCACCCCAAATCCAAACCTGAACCTTGCATTAATGAATGAACTTGAAAGAGAAGACTAAAACCCATCTTAATGAAGTCCCAGTGTGAGAGCATTGATATTCTTTAAGGAATGCGGCTCTTAAAACTGTACATTTAATGGATGTCAAAGGATTCACACAACACAGTGATACATATATAAAGAAACCACCCTAGGGGTAAAGAAATTCCAGCATTACTTGTTTGGCAATCTGCAAGGGTCATCACAGGAAGACAAGAGTCCCCACACTCTGCTGATAAAATGTACAAATGCCAGAGTGATAGTCACTTACTCTTATGGTCCCACCGACCTCCACTCCAAAGGCCTTCACCATGACCACTGTGACACTAAAAGGTATGTCCTATGTCAATGCCTTCCTATTGCAGCAAAGAGTCAACTAAACATCTAAGTCTTGGCAAGAAGCAGATGGGTTTGCTTGGGGACCAAATGCAAGGCTATTGGAGTGGGAAGGCACAAAACCCTTTTCCAAATCTTCAGGAATGCCCTGTCACATTTCTCAACCCTAGAGGTTCCGGACCAATGCTGGCACTGTCATCCCTCCTCTTTTACCCATCCCACTCCATACTCTTTGATCATTTAAATTGTCCTCTCTCATATTACTACTGACTTGTGTAATCTCATTAGGCTGTGCAGCTTCCTCACATCTTAAATTTAAACCCAGAGATTGATTGATTTCTCAGTAATGACTGCGAAGTCCCCAAGGTATTCCATGCCAGCAAGAAGTCCCTCTTTACAATTCAAAATTTTACTTCATCCTTCATTACATAAGAGTATTTACGTATTCTAGGTGTGCTTCTGTAGTTTTTGTTTTCATGCAACATATGACTAATGTATGGAACATATTCTGAACTACATCACCTCCCGGTGTCTGGGTGAGTTCAGGTTGTGAGTGGGTGTTTATGGTACGGCACTATTGAAAGCCCTAAGGCTGAAAGTAGTACGAGTTTCTCACAGTGTCTACCAGTGGGTCATTATGGGGTTTTGATTAAATGCACATTCAATCCATGCCCTCACTGCAGAGCATAAAGAATGATGGTACCATGTAAACTTCATCTATGCACTGGAAGCTGGGTCACAGCCACTTGTGTATGCCCATCTGGGCAAGCTGAAGCCAGGGTTGTAGAGCCCTTTTTTTCTCCCAAACCTTTCTGAAATATTCCATCTGCATATCTCATGCCATCTACTTCCTCTTCAGCACCAGCTTTTCACAATGTTTCTTCTTTATTTATTTCCTTTATTCAGTGCAAGATATGAGAAGGACCCAGCCAGATCCATCAGTTATTATTGAGCTGGATCTGGGCCAGCAAATTAGGCTGCATTTGTTCTGGTATAATTTACTGACACTGAGACTTATTCATCAGCAACTTGTCTGCTTTCCTTTCAGACCAGCAAGTTGTAGAGAACAAGGGGGATTTCTTATTTTCACATCCTGCTGGGACCAGCATAAGGCATCCGTCACAAAGCCACCAACCCTCCTTTTCTTGGTGTTTCATCCTGGTTGGGAAATATCTAAGGTAGAATCATTGAAATGAAAACCACAGGGAAGCACTGGACATTCCCATCTGAAGCTCTCCTGAATGCAGCCTTCGAAGCTGAATATAAGGCAAGCAATCCAAGCATACTTATTTTTTTTTTTTACAGAGTTTTATATAGCGCGAACTTGACCCGAATCGGGTATCAGAGCGCTTTACATAGCACCAGTTGCATTACATGAGGACACATTCATTTTTGTTAGGCACAGGGAGATTAAGTGATTTGCCCAGAATCACAGGATGTTCAGCGTCATTGCCGAGACTCGAACCCAGTTCCCCAGATTCGAGGTCGTCCGCCCTAGCCGTTAGGCCAACTCCTCTCCCCATTTTGAGCTTAATGAGGGATATGTGACCAGCCCAGGGAGAGTATGGGAGACCTTTAATGCTTATATAAGAGGGATTAGTATATCTAAACAGGCCAGGGTACTTAAGGCAACACAAGACACTATGTGCAAACTAGAACTGGAGATGTGTTGGGGAATATAACCAAACAGGATATAGAGATATGTGACATTGATTCTCGGCCTTTATCTTGTATTGGGAGTTATACCAGTTCAGTATGAACAGCCTCAACCTTGCATTCCTCCCTATGTATGCAGGACCATCAAAGTGTCCGCCATTGGGGACAACAGACTGTCTGGCAATAAAGGTCTTCCATCAGCTGAAACCCAAATATCATTCTCATTCTTCACACAACCTGCTCTAAGCCAGCCTAGCTGTTCAACCTCTGGCATCTCTTCCTGCGATCTCTTGACTTTCTCCCAAGTATTAGCAATGGCAACAAGAAATTTTAATTTGCCTCATTTTCAGGTTCACTCAAATATTCCCCATTAAATGCGCAGGACCTTTGAGCGCAGCACCAAGAGACCTCTTTGGCATACCGGGTATCAGCTGTTACAAATTAATTTCCACTCCCGCAGCTATATTCTTACTCTGCTAGATGCTGATCCGGACCACTGCAACCACTTTAAGGCAGCTGGGCAACGCAGTGGCTATAGATTCAAGTGTAGCAGAAGAACATGCAACAGGTCTTTGGGCATCACCATGCAATTGATTAAGAAGAGAGAGAACACAGCCCTCTCTCTCATTGCAAAATAACACAAACTCTTTACTGTAATCTGGCATTCCCAGATTCGGGCGCGACAGGGATTTTCTCTCAATTTTAGAAAGGCGTTCATGTTGTTGTTGTCCCATGTTATTGGATCTACCTCCAAGAATGTACCAAGCATGCATTCTACCTCCCCTCTCAGGCAACATCATTTTGATTAATCAGAACTGCAACCCTCATAAGCATCAAAGACAGGGAACTATTGGAAAGTGACTGTATTTGCAAAAGGGGTCTGATTAGCTCTTGGAGCCTGGTTCACATTGAACCTCAGGTTCCCCATATTCAGCCAGGGCATAGGTCCTTGGGGAATATGCATCTCTGGGGTTTGACGCATGTTAGGATTTAGTGGTCTACATGGGTACATTTTGCATCTACATAGGATTAACATTTTGCATTTGGCCTTCACCAGACATTCGGTGAGGGTTCAGTCGACACTCACACTTCCAGTGGCCCAATCCTGACATGGATTTGACTATATCACTGTTGCCACATATGTCACTATACTCAGATCAGTGGGAACACTGCAACTTCTACCTTGTGGAACACCATTTCGACCCAGCATCATCTGCCGTGACATCCAACACCCAGTATTCCTCCACTATTTGCCACACAGGGGCAGTTCTCTCAGACAGAAACTCCTGCGTCACCTCTAACCAAATCCCTTATGGCTCTAAAGCAATGTTCTTTAACCTGTGGTCCAAGACCCCTGTAGGGCTGTGAAGCCTACTCAGGTGTCCATTACTGCTTAGAAAATCAAATAATATTGACAGATTAATAAAGTGTATATAAACGAAGACATAAAATTGAAAGTTGGAAATTTAAAAAAGTTCTGTAAGAATTAAGCTAGTATCTTCAGACTGATTTTTTAGTGTAGTGCATGTTCATCAAATATAATATAGTACAGATGTTGAGTGGCCTAAATTGAATTTACGAAAGCTCTAAACTTCCCGAAATTAAATATTTGTTTGTAAATTAAATAAAATATTTCATAATATATGTGTTTGTTTGATGAATGCTTGTTTCGGTACTTTTTGAGTATTTTTGTGTTTCAAATCATTAAATATGCCTGATCCCTTGCTTCTAGTAATGACTCAGTGGGGTTCCTTGGATTCCAACAATGATTCAGTGGGGGTACTCGGGTTCCAGTAATGATTAAGTGGGGGTCCACCGGAGTCAAAAGGTTAAGGACCACTGCCCTAAAAAAAGATCATATTTTAGGAGTAAGCAGTGACTTCAAACAGGTGGCGATTTCTATAAAATCATAATATAAGATGTGGTGGTTATAATATCCTATCACAGCATGACACCTAATGACAGAACAGCCAATACAAGCTCAGCACCTAAACTTACCGACCAACGCCAGTGCAGTGCATCCCCATGATGTGGATTACAGCACCTCGCAGTGGTTCTCCCTCCTTTATAATATCTTGGTTCAAGCAAACTTTTGCAAAAACATCAAAGCAAGCACATTCAACAAATATATTTTATCTGCTCCACTAAATAAGTTTAAAGTAACCACTCATTCAAGGGAACAACGATGAACAACACTTCCCAAGGTTAATCCACACACCCACACACACAAGTGAGATCTCAACCAGTTGGAAATTACCCTGAAATATGCAACTCTTTCTTTGTGGGACAGGATCTACCAGCACCAATTACTATTAGTACACTTGCAACAATCAGTTACCGGTCCCTATCTTAATTGTGCAACCGATGATACCTCATAGAATGACACTATAAGCCTTTACAGACAAGTTAAACCACAATATACCTTAGCTATCACAGAATCTTAGCCTAAGGCGAGTCTGATAACTTCAACTGCTCACATTTACTCAACTAAGCCAAAAACATTGTTACAATGCAGACCACACAATATTGACACAACACTGCAAGCTTGACATAGACAAATTTCAACATGCAACCCTATTTATACTCACTCTTCAGCCACCGAGACCACCTTCAGAACTGTTGAAACACCGCTGCTCATCTAAATTAGACTATAGATTTAAGGGGCTTAGACTGGACTTAGGCAAGCTTTAGATTTTTTCTAGAGTACTGCAGCTCCCTACATTTCAGTGACAAACCATCCTCTGCTACCACTTGATGGAGCAGGGACTCTTGAATCGTAATCTGTTAGTGAAGTATTCAAAGAGGATTCTCCACTAGTCGTATGAACCCTAGATTGTTGACTTGAAGGGTAAGAAAGGAGCTAACATCAGCAATACATTTCAAGTACAGTGAAACCCGTGTGGTTCCACAGAAATGACAGAGAGGATGGTGCCCAGACTTTAAGGGTTTTATCAGCACATTTGTTCAGGTTACAAGTTAAATCAATCAGGAAAGCTTAAGAAAATATAAGTAAGAGCATTCATATTCAAATGATCATGCAGTCTGAAGTTGTATATTATAAGAAAAAATATTCAAAATAGAATTACATATAACAAGCAAAATATCAACCAATCAGTTTCAATAGAGGAATTTTCCTATTCTAAATAATGCATCGTAAGTAGCAAGGCAAAATTATATGAGGAAGGATGTCAGCATCAAATGAACCACGTTTAAGGTTCAAGAGGAAAAGCATGAGTGCTCAAGCATGAAGCTCATCACTCTGAGCAGAGGAAATCAGCGGAGTCTTCTCTCAGGGAAGTCCGGACAGGGTATGCTAGACGACAATAGGGACACATAATTAAAAAAGGAATGACACTTCTAGAAGACTCTCCATATCAGTTTCCTCAAAACAGGCCAATTGAGAATGACCATTCTCTGGGAGCATGGAATCGCTGCAGTTTCCCAACGCCGAACAAAGGAGCAACAATACTTGGATGTAATATCGGTCTGGTCTACCTTTTACATCGAAATCTCTACAACTTTCTCAGTCTCCTGTACGAGGCCATCTTCCCATTAAGCTGTAGCTAACTATCAGTCTAGAACAGTAAACAATAATCCAATTCTAACTTAACAAGCACAATAATAAGACACCTGCATAGGAGAGAAAAAAAAGACACTCCCAAATAATTTGAATCAAATGAAATTCATGCTACTCTGGCCTGGTTACACATTAGGCTAATGTTAAATTCAAAATGGCTTCTAAGCAAGCAAAGTTAGCATAAATAAATACAGTGATTGCATTTAAAGAAGGCATTTTTTGTCAATACATTGATTATGGTTCAACTTGATATAGGGATAAATTCTCATTAAAGTAAATATAGTCATCTACTACAGTTGGTTAAGATAGGGCACACAGATTAAGACTGTTAAACATACTTTGCATATATTGCACTTTACACACTCAGCACTTTTGACTTTGAGGCATGGTATTGAATGAATCTATTTGTCCCGACACACAACCTACCTTGGATCACCGTATGAATCTGCCGAACATAAATTGTAGATTTTAGATTCATCTAATTCAATGACTACTTTGTAGATTCTTCAATTCAACTTGGTTGCTATTGCTTCTATTTATAAACATCAATATGAATTTCATTGTGTAACAGGCAATTTAGATTTTCATTATGTATCATATTTTTTTGTCAAAGATCTTTTTATTATTTTCAAAGATATAACAGTACACAGGAAAGTTAAACAACATACCGGGGAAGGAGACCCCAATGCGACGTGTACGCCGACCGTTACAGTGAGCTATAGTATCATATACAGATTATGAACTAGGCATCGGCAAATTCTTTAATATTCTCAATGTGCAGCTCCCAGATTTCCCCCAGGTCCCCCAATTACAATCAACATCATGATCCCAAGGGGAGATCCACATAACTTTTGCGATCTGTCTTCCCCCTCCACCCCCTCCCCCATTTATAACAAAAAGAAAACACAAAAATTCAAACTAGGGTGTCACGGTCAGAGAAAATTCAAGAAGAGTTGCTGTTGAAGGCCGGGCCCCAAGGGGAGGGGAACCCCTCCATCCTCGAAGCCTCCTCCACGTTTCGGGGGAGTCAATGGGAGTTCTAGATATGAAAAAGATGGAGAGCTCACAACCTCGAACCACAAGCAAACAGGGGCAACCCCTCTGAGAGGTACTCGACCAGAGGGGCCCACACATAGTCAAACCCCTTCACGATGTCAGCCATTCTCTCCATCACCAATGCCCGCCATAGCCTGGCATGCCACTGAGTGAGGGAGGGGGCCTCTGTTTTCTTCCTTGTGGCTGCTACAGCCATCTTAGCCGACCCAAGGCAGAGCCACATTACAGACCGGTCCCCATGCATCTGGCGCTTCAGGGTGGAATCCTGGATCCCCAAGAGTGTGTGTTCTAGTGTATCCGGAATTGGGTAACCCAAGATCAGTTTGATTTGTGCGAGTACCTCCTTCCAAAAGGGCTTAATAAGGGGACAGTCCACTAGATGTGCCTAAAGTCTCCCAGCAGCCCACAGTCTCTCCAACACCTATCCGAGAAGTGAGGGAAGATAGTGCGAAGCCTCTGGGAGTGTAGGTACCAGTCGTACATAATTTTGTAATGTGCCTCCCTTAAAAACATAGAGCGATTGAACTTGGGTATGTCCCTATATAGTGAAGCCCATTGTTTCTTATGTAGTGGGGTGTCCAAGAGAGCATCCCAGAACCTTTGGTGTCTAGGAACGTGATGGGAGACCAGAGACCGTATGAGTGAGTATAGGAAGGAGATGGTCCCCCTTGAGGAGGCCCCGGACTGGGCAAATTTTTCAATGGGGAGTAAAGTCCTGGTGGCGGCCTGCAGTATCTGTGGTTGGAGGACCCAATGCTTAAGCTGCACATAGCGGAATTCCTCCGCTGGTTGGAGATGAAAGGCTTGGGCACACTCCGTGAAGGTTAACATCTCCCCCCCTCAAACTGATGCGAAAACATGAGACAGCCCCCCTCCCACCAAGCATCAAAGGGGAACTCCTGTAGAGCTGGAGGAAACTCGGGGTTGAAATGTATGGGCGTGTATGGGGAAGGAAAGGTAGTGAGAGGTGTGGATCTGTTCAGTGCATCCCAAACCCCCAGGGTGGTCGCCGTAGGAATGCTGATATAGGCATTGCGTGGTCGATGTTGTTTGTGCCTCCACAGGAGATCCCAGATCATTCTCCCTGTTATTTGGCGGTCCATATGGAGCCAGAGCTTTTCCGACTCTCGAAGGGTTCACTCCGTAATCACCCTCAATTGGGATGCCCTATAGTATCCCAAGAAGTCCGGTAAGGCCAGCCCTCCCTCTTCCCTCGCCCGCGCTAACACACGATTAGAGAGCCATGCTCTCTGCCCCTGCCAAATGAACTTAGTGATCATTGTTTTCAGTTCGGAGAAAAGCGCCCGATCCACGGCGATCGGGAGGCCCTGGAAGAGATATAGTAAGCGCGGGAGAACGTTAATTTTTATAGCATTTACCCGCCCTACCCAAGAGAGGTAGGCCATCCGCCATTTAGCAAAATCTGCTTTAAGCTGACATAAGAGAGGCGGGTAGTTAGCTCCATAGAGGTTCTCCAGCTTGGGGGTGAGTTTGATGCCCAGGTATGTAATGTCTTTGTGCGTCTTTCAGAAGGGAGTCGCACCTTCAATAGCCCGCATGGATTCCTTAGGCACCGTAAGGTTAAGGAGGAAAGATTTCGAGATGTTCACTTTGAAGCCCGAGGCCTGTTCATAGGAGGCAAGTCCAGCCTGGATTGCCGGGAGAGAGGATTGCGGCCTCGTAACTGGGAGAAGCACGTCATCCGCAAATAGGGATATCTTGTGTTCATCCGTGCCAAATGGGACCCCCCTATGTCTGGGTTGAACTTGATGCGCTCCGCGAAGGGTTCTATACTGAGCGCGAATAGGAGGGGGGATAAAGGGCACCCCTGACGGTTGCCCCTTGAGAGGTGAAAAGGTTCCGAGGCGACCCCATTTACCATGACCTTAGAGCGTGGTGCGCAATAATTCGCCCAAACCATGCCAATGAAGGTCTCTGCAAAGCCAAACCGACATAGGGTCCGCGTCAAAAAGACCCAGTCGACCCGGTCAAAGGCCTTCTCCGCATCGAGCGAGAGAAGGACCACAGGGATGGCCTTCCTCTGTGCTTTCTCAATGATGTGAACTACTCTTCGGAGGTTATCATGGGTCTGCCTCCCCTTGATAAAGCCCGCTTGGTCGGGCTGCATGAGAAACGGCATGATGTTTTCCAGGCGGGCAGCCAAGATTTTGGAGTAAATGTTAGCGTCCAGGTTTAGGAGCGCTATAGGTCAATAAGAAGCGCAGTTGGTGGGGTCTTTCCCTGGTTTGGGAATGACGGAGATCAGCGCCTCGCCCATCGAAGGGGTCACCTTGTGTGTGGCAGCGATATCATTAAAAAGCGTCACCAGGCGGGGGATAAGTTCCATAGCAAATGTACGATAGAAGTGGGCATTAAGGCCATCAGGACCGGGTGCTTTTTGGAGTTTAAGCGAATCAATCGCCTTTTGGACTTCCTCGCCTGTGATGGGGCTACTCAATTCCTCATTGGTGGAGGCTGGAACCTGGGGCAGGGAAAGGTCCTCCAAGTATTGATCCTGGACTTGCGTGTCTAGGTGGTCTGCAGTGTACAGGGATTGGTAAAAGTCCCCAAAAGCCCTGGCCTTCCACACGTCACCCTGGTGGGAGACCCCACTCCCATCGACTATGCACTTGATGTAGTCCTTCTCCTGCCGCACCCGTAGCTGACGTGCCAACAGCGATCCCACCTTGTTCCCTCCCTCATAATTGCGGGCTTGCAGTCGTAAGAGGGTCTTTTCAGCCCCATTAGTATAGATAGCTTGAAGCTTCCCTTTAACCTGTGTAACCTTACGGAGGGTCTGTACCGAGGGATTAGACGTGTGTTCATTCTCGGCATTGTAAAGCTCACCCTTGAGAAGAAGGCGTTCCCCTTGCATTGCGCCTTAAGTGTGGCCTCTAGTTCAATACACTTCCCCCTAATAACTGACTTGAAGGCGTCCCAATTATTGGCTAGGGAGGTTTACTCCGGGTCATTGAGGTCAAAGAATTCAGTAATTGCTTTTCTTAATTCATCCCTAAGGAGTCTGTCTCTACATAAGAAGTTGGGGAAATACCACCTGGCGAGTATGGAGCGCGGGGCAGGCCAGTCGAGAACCAGCTCTAGAGGTGCGTGATCCGAGAGGCAAATCGGGTGAAACTGGGATCCCGTCATTGTATAGAGAAGGGACTGGCTTATGAATGCATGGTCAATCCTGGAGTATGTCCTATGTGAATGCAAAAAAAAAGGAATATTCCCAGGTCGCGGGGTGGGACGTCCTCCAAGCGTCTACTAGTCCCCATCAAAGCTTCTTTTAGTGTTTTGCTGAATATCCCCCCTGGAGCCCTCTGGGAGTGTGAGGTGTCCAATGCCACGTCCCAAATCAAGTTGAAGTCTCCAACCAGTAGGATGTCCCCCCGTGCAAACCCGTCTAGCGTGGCTAAAAAAGAGAGCAGAAAGTCGTGTTGCCCTGTGTTGGGTGCATAAATTGTGGCTATGGTGCAGGCCCATCCCCGCAGCTCTCCCCTAACCATCACGAATCTCCCCTCTTTATCCGTTTTGGAGTCATGGTGATGAAATGGTACAGAGGTATGAAAAAGGAGCGCCACCCCGTTGTGTTTCGTGTGTGCAGAGGAACGGAAAATCTGTGGATAGGCCCTATGCTTCAAGCACTGTTCCTCCTTGCGCGGGAGATGTGTCTCCTGCAGGGCAGCTATTTTAATCTGGTGATCCTGTAAGAATTTCCAAACTCGGTTCCGTTTGTTAGGGGAATTGAGGCCTTTCACAATCCAGGTTAAGCAGTTAACACCCATCAGCTAGTGTACGCCCCTCGGCTTGTTGCACCCATTGAAATCTGAGAAGCGCTACCCTCCCACTCCCACTTCCCCCCTCCCGTCATAGCACAGCAGTCTAAAATGAAAGCATAGAGAACCATGACACCCAAACCATACGAACGCTAACAAAAACATACCATAACTGCAAACTCGTAGGTTCTTTATCACTACGGAGAACCGTAAATCGAGCATTATCTGGGGCGGTCCAAATTCCGCCTCCAAGGCCCATTGACCTGTTACATAGGCACCTGTATGATAGGAGATAGGAAAAACCCTGAGTGCCGATGATGGCTGGAGCCCTCTCGTCCCACTCCCCCCCCATCTCAGCTTTAATCGACAAAATGAGCGATGTCCAAAGGCCAGGAGCACAAGGCCCCTTCAGGACCCACCCGCAGCGAACCCGAGCGAGGCCCCTGCATACAGTCCGTCATGTGCACAGCGGGAAGCAGATATTTAATCAGCCCGTAGTGTTCTTGCCAGCCCTCCGTTGCTGGAGCCAGGGGCCCCCCCCTTGCTTCCTTGGACCCGTTGGCTCTTCCTCTGCTCTCGAGACTGGCGCTTGGGATGGGCCTGGCAACTCGATACCCAGAATGGATGATGCCTCCTCCAACTCCGTGCAGTGATAGTTCTTATTCTCTAGGGAGAAGGCTAATCCAAAGGGGTAAGTCCATCTATATTTCGTCTTGCAGTCTCGTAGTGCCGCTGTGACTGGGCGAAATAGCTGTCGTCTGGCAAGAGTGGCCTGGGCTACATCCTGATAAAGGGAGCACGTCACGCCCTGGAAGGATACCTTGTCGGTTCCTCGCGCTTTCTGAAGAACCCGCTCCTTGACTTTGAAGGAGCTGAATTGTGCTCGGACGTCTCTGGGCCGCTTGGCTTCACCTGCAGCGCGAGGTCCCACTCTGTGGACCCGCTCGAGATGCACCTCCAGCTCGAGGTCTCCCTGCACCGTCAAAAAGAGACCCACAATGAAGGCTTCCAGATTGGGACCTTCGCAGTCTTCTTCCAGGCCCCTCACCCGGATGTTGTCCCGTCGGGAGCGATTCTCAAGGTCCTCGCATCGGAGCACTGTGGCTTTCAGCTGGGAGCTCAAATCATGAGAGTGGGCCTCCAAGGGACGTACGTGATCCTCCAGTTCCTGACACTTTGCTTCCAGGTCAAGAGCACGGGCCCCTATTGAGTCAACATCCGCCTGCATTGACCCCAGCCTCCCCCCAATTTCAGCCTTGAACGCATTGAAAGAGGCTCCCATGTCAGCCTTGATGTCGTCTCTAAGTTCTTGTTTGAATTCACGCAGTGAGGCCATCAGATCTTCTCGAGTGAGTGCCATTGCTCCGTCTGGGTGCACCACCCCTTTGCTGCCCGAACCTTTAGGAGTGTGGGTAAAGAAGCTGGAGACCTTTGTGGGTTGCGCTTTTTTGGGTGGCATAGGGCCCTACACCCTCCGCGTGGTCGGGGCCGCTCCGCAGTAGGAAGAAGAACAATCCTCACTCCGGGGGAGGACTTGGGGTTGGCCCTTCTCCCTGTCCCCTGTGCCCCTGCATAGGCTGGGAGTCCCGCTTGGGCGGGAAGATGTGCGAATAGCACCGACAGCGTAGACCACCGCTGGGTCAACTATCTTCCCTGATGGGGGTGTCGGTAATTGCTCAAGATCTTCGGCTGGGGTCTCCCTGCCTGAGGTTTGCAAGCTGCCGCCCAGGTTACTCTGCACCAGAAACCCGTTTCCCAGGGCCCGGGGGCCACCTCTGTTCAGTATGACCCCAACCTGCAGCAGCCCCTTTCTGTCCGCTCCTGCTCTTGGCTCCGCTGACCAGGAATGCCCGGGGGGTGTTGTCATCCATGCCTCGCTGCCCCCACAGGCCTCAATGAGTCCCCCCACTCTGCTGACCACTCGTCTCTTGATCTGGAGACACAGAGCTCCCTGTCTCTGGAGCCTCATCTTGGTAGCGCTTGCTTTTTGGAGGGTGCTGGGCACCAGAGTTCCCTATTCATGTTATGGGGGCACCCAAGGCAGAAGTAGAGGCAGCATGCTGAATTCAGGGCCCTGGGCTGGGGCTCCCCCATGAGGCTATCAAATGGTGCCTGACCGCCGCAATCTTAAGGTCAGGTGCCAGTTTGCTAATGGGTGCTCTCAGTGATCTTGTGCATACTCGGGGAGCCCCCCCACCTCTCTCCGGATCTGGTGCTCCACCTACTGCCAGGCGCTGGGGGTCACCATGCCCCCGAAGGTCTCCTCCATCTGGTGGGGGTCCCGACCCGGAGCGCCACCCTCTGGTCGCAGGTGTCACAGCAGGTCGCGCACCATCAATGGAGCTGCAAGGGCGGCTTGGGGGGTCAGCAACGTGGTGTCCCGGTGTCCGTTGCCTCTGTAGGTGTTGCGGGGCTCTCCCTATGGCTCAGGGCCACCGCACACGGAGCGGGGAGTAGAATCGGTGTCCGCTGCTATTTTAGGAGGCGCCGCGGTCTCCGGGACGCTCCCTCTGCAAAACTCAATCCCCAGGGCTGCCAGGTCGCCTCCGGATACTCCCTCTGCCATCAGAAGCCCTCAATCTTCAGGTGAGGTGGTTTTGAGAGCTAAGGGTGCCGCAGACTGGATAGTTATTGCAGGGCCTGGAGAGGAGCCGATCGGAGTCACGTCCGATCGGCCATGATGGTTGGCCACTCCCCCCTGTATCATATTTTTAATACATGTTTGAATGCAGGGAGATACATTACCTGGTCTACACCAGTAGGTTTTCCTTGTGCACTGTGCAGTAATAACATTCAGGGAACCAAGATGTAATAATTCAGCACTAAGCTGTAATGTATTCTATTATCAGATGTATTTTCTAGCAACGCGTGTAATATTCAGGATTGTTACTATTAATGTTGTGTCAAGGACAATGATAGTCTGTTTTCTATCCCTACAGTCATGATTTCACTATCATGTGATCTGTATGCCAAGAAAGAAAAAAACGCACTCTGGCAAAAAAATGCAAATAATGTCAGTTAAAAGAATGTGAGAATCTCGTAGGGCACATGTGATCAAGGCCGCAACGAGTCCCCTCGCGTCTGTTATTTAGCTGCAAATGGAAGTGCATTGTTTATTTCTATTATTCTTTATGTTTTAAAAAGAGCACCAACATGGCGCACATTAGATTGAAATCTTTATGCAGTGCTGCCACACCTGTTATACAATTCTGAATCAAGAATTATAAAACTGAATCACATATGCGTGCTGCCAGGAGGAGGTAGCCTACCTCTGCAATAACTCAAACATAACCACAAGTGACACTTCACCTGATACCTGGCTTCACAGCAGCAAAATCGCTAAACTTCTAATGCACTTAAACCATAAATTTAAAATAAATTTCAACCTGTAAATTTTCAATTAGTTCATGAATATTTCATTTGAATCATGAAGCAAACATAGATAATAATGATTGCCTATTGAACAGCATTCAATTAATTTTCACCCCCCAAAAAAATGGTGTTCAACACATCTTGATTGTCTTCATGTTCAAAGCTTGCCATTCTTCAATATGCTTAATAAGCGTGATGCCCAATGCATTTCGGGATATATAGATCCCTTCTGCAGGGGCCTCTGCAACTGAAAACATATATACAACTACATCAATGCTGGATGTTCAATGTGTTACAGGGGTAAGAACAATACCACAATATAAGTTATGTAAAGCGAATGGCAGATAGAGAGAAGAAATAAGAATAGACAGAGAAACCACTTCCCCATCGTAGGAATTTGGTGCACTTTAATCCGATCAATAAACCGATGCCTGCCTCTTCATCGTGCTCTCAGCCATCATGCTTATGTGATCCCAAATGCTGCTCCCACACGAGGGCCAGTAAAAATAAAAGCGTGTACATGCTTATGACGAACAACTCGTGTCACCAAAGTATATCATGCAACCTAATCAAAAATGCCAAAGTGTCCCCAGACCATCACGTCATCACCCCAATAGTACAACACTGCTTACTAGTCTGATAACCACGAAACTCAGCTTCAAACTGTGTTCGAATCGACCATACTACTCTGTATTCATATCACTGATGCTGTAAAAACATGACAACACAGCAAGTTATTCAACCAAATGTACTGCTTTTCACAAGATAACAGCCAACAGCACCATGTCAACTTATCGACTACCTGCATGTCTTGTAAAACCCCAGTTTGGCAACTGTGTTCCCGCTAAAACTTCCAACGGACGTCTAAATGATATCTAGAATGCAAAAATATACAATTCTCAACCTTGTGTTCATTATATCTACAACGCAACCAAGCTGTTACATTCTGAAACACCAATTGGCTTACCGTGTTTTCTAAACTCCCTCCCTCGCTCGTCTGCCCATCTAAGCCGAGCGAGTGGTTTACCCAGCTTTTGAAGAGAGCACGCAGTGACACAGAAAGCGGACTGTTAGTGCTTGCACTAATGTGATGATGGTCTCCATCTTGGAATTGTGACCTATCATCCTCGGCAACATAATTTCTAGTGTGACTGACGCTAAATGAGTTCTCACTAAGGAACGCATGCTGTGTAAAACCCAAAACTGAAAATATTACTGTTGCCCGTGTTCCAAGTTCAAAAGCCCAGTGATTAGCTTCAGTCTGATGAATGAACTGAACGAGAACCACAAATAATGTTTGTAACTTAAATATCCATCCTCATGATGAACCATCACTTCCCATAAAATTATCTAACGAGTTATTGCCCATGATGACCATCAAACACCATAAATCAAAACACAAATGTTCGTGCTCGCAATCCAGAAAATAAAAGTGAAATCTGAAGGGCATGAAATCCAGTGTCCCTTAAAACCGTGTGACAGAGTATCTCTTACTGCCATTCTGTATGTAAAAGTTGAAAAAAGGGAGCAATTACTCTGAATACATCAATTACATCAGGTTTCTATACATATCTGCATTATGTGGTCGATAAACGATGTCGCCCACTCTGTACATGCCACTCAACGCACATAAAATCCCTCATAGTAACTGATACTCTGCAGATCTGACTTCACATTGCTTCTACATGGAAATATTGAATGTTGACCACTGCATACACCACTGGTCCTTTTGCAAATAATGACACAAAATTGATGATTCAATACGGTTCAATGAGGATTACAATTATGCTTGACAATGTAAATTACAGTTCTACACAGTGAATACATAGTCCCATCATGCTGAATCCCCATATCACCTTAAAGAAAACAAGTCATCTCAATTTTGTCATTAAATCCCTTCGGGGACATGGTATTTAAATATTTAATCCACCAAATTTCACGTTGAGACAATAATCTCAAGGTATCTATCTCAGTGTTTCTGTGTATCATCTCTAGAATCGTGAATCTGAGTTGTGATATGTTGTGGTTTTGTTCATCCAAATGTGCTGCTAGATTTTAATTAAAATTCTTATTCCAAAAGCTTTTATGTTCGGTTATTCTGACTTTAAGCTTACGTTCAGTTTTGCCAATGTAAACTAATCCACAAGGGCATTTAATGCGGTAGATCACTAAAGAAGAATTACAATTTCCTGAACATTTTAAGCTAATGACTTTACCCGACTGTGGATGAGTGATAGTATTCCCAGTAATGACATTGTTGCAATGTACGCAATTCTGACATTTGCGCATACCAGTAAACATGGTACTTTGTTCAATTTTCGGACGCATTAGCATTTCTTTGATGTTACAACTAAGTGTGTGCGCGAACAAAGGTGGATCATCAAACAGATTTTTAAAATCAGGTTCGTTCTGCAACAGTTCCCATCACTTCCCGATTATCTTTTTTATTGCCGCAGACTTCGTGGAATACTTAGACACAAAGACCATGCGGTTTTGTGGTGGTTTGACGGTTGTCTTCAATAAGTCTTTTCTTTGAATAGAGGAAAGTCTTGTTTGTGCTTCAGTGAGTATGGATGTTGGGTAACCCTTTTTCTTAAAGTTGCTTACTTGTAAAACTGTGGCTGCTTTGAGAGCCTCTGGGGTGGATGAGATTCTTTTAATTCTTAGCATTTGTGAAAATTGTAAAATGTTAATCAGACTGGGAGAATGAAAGCTAGAAAATAATACTGAAATGATTTCTGTCTGTTTTTTTCTGTAAATTGAGGTTTCCAATTTTGTGGCCGATTTAGTGATCAACACATCCAAAAACGATAAACATGTTGTGCTTATAGAATGTGTGAACTGTATCCGCGCATTCTTCAAGATCAATTCTTGAATCTTTGTCTCCAATGCCCCTTGAGAACTATTCCAAATTATAAAAATGTCGTCAATGAATTTCCCGTAAAAAATAAGGTTTGACTTCCAATCTGTGTCTGTGAAGATATGGTCCTGTTCAAACTTAGACATGAAAATGTTGGCAAACGCAGGTACACCAGGAAAACCCATTGAGGTACCACTAACTTGTAAATAAAATTCATCCTTCCAAGTAAGATAACTATGCTGTAAACAAAATTGCAGGAGTTCTAACAGGAAAACTTTATTGGTTTCAATTGATGGCAACTGCAAGAGAGCCCACTCACATGCCTCTAAGCCTTCCTGCAGCGGAATGGATGTGTATAAAGCTGTTACGCCAATCGAGCACAATACCTACTTCATGTGTATTGATTTCCAGGTTGTCCAATAGTTGTAAAAAATGTGCAGTGTCCTTAATGTATGATTGCCAGTTCTGTACAAAAGTCTGTAAAAAATAATCAATGTACTGTCCGAGGGGTTCAAAAACCGATCCTCAGCCTGAAATAATAGGTCTGAAAGGCAGATTATTAAGATTTTTAAGGTGGGAGCAGCATTTGGGATCACATAAGCATGATGGCTGAGAGCACAGGGAATAGGCAGGCATCGGTTTATTGATCGGATTAAAGTGCACCAAATTCCTACGATGGGGAAGTGGTTTCTCTGTCTATTCTTATTCCTTCTCTCTATCTGCCATTCGCTTTACATAACTTACATTGTGGCATTGTTCTTACCAGCTGTAACACATTGAACATCCAGCATTGATGTAGTTGTATATATATTTTCAGTTGCAGAGGCCCCTGAAGAAGGGATCTATATATCCCGAAATGCATTGGGCATCACGCTTATTAAGCATATTGAAGAATGGCAAGCTTTGAACATGATGACAATCAAGATGTGTTGAACACCATTTTTTGAAAATTAATTGAATGCTATCCAATAGGCAATCACCATTATCTATGTTTGTTTCATGATTGAAATTAAATATTCATGAACTAATTGAAAATTTACAGGTTGAAATTTGTTTTAAAATTTATGGTTTAAGTGTATTAGTAGTTTAGCGATTAAGCTGCTGTGAAGCCAGGTATCAGGCGAAGTGTCACTTGTGGTTATGCACATTAGATTGAGAAAGGCAGTGACACTGCCGAAACGCGTCTCTTTTGTGTTCCAGTATCTGGGACGATTTGATTGAATAAACAGATGTAATCTCCCTGACTTCGAGTGCCGGCTCCCTTACTCATATTGGATATTGGGGAGATGTTTTCATATATATATATATTTATAGCAAACAAAGGGGCTGAGCACTGAATTGCACAGCTCCAGCTCCTAAAGCGTGGAAACACCACCCACTACACATAAGAGCCTCCTCCTCTCATCTTAAATTCCACAAGAAGCTGAAGAAGTGACTTTTCACGTAGTCCCACTAGGCCCTAGGTGTGCCTAGATTCACACCTGTTTGGTGCCAGGATATCCTCCCGGGGGACACTGCGCTCTCCAATTCTGCATAACACAAAATATTATAAAGGGATTGTAACATTTGAAACAATGTAGGTCCTGTGTATCAAGTGGAACAAATCCAATTTTTTTATATTAACACAATGCACACAGCAAACCCTAAGTAAACTATCCCCTGATGGGGATAAAGAATTCCACTATGTATCTTGGGGTAATGATACACACAGACTTTGATGATTACTCAGATTAAATCATCACTGATACAGCTCGTCTTGGCAGACAAAAACCCAGAGCAAAATGGCTGATGTTAACATTGTCCTATAAGAAGGGGATATGGGAGTTCCCGATATTGAACTTTATTACTATATCGCTCAGGTGCAAAATATCAGATATGCAGGAACTTCTTTGTTGCTATTTAGAGGGATACAGAGGACCCGTTCCTACATACTATCATATTGAGTGATAATAATATACGTAAAAGACAGATAAACCCGGTGGTATGTTCAGTATGGACACTGCATATAACAGCATGATGCTTTGGATCTAAAAGTGCATACTTACCCAAGATTCCATTGTCACATAACCTTCAGATCTCAGTGACCTCTGTAGCCAAGGCCATATCACAACTTAACAAGTTAAGTCAGGTATATCACAAGGGGCAATATAATTCCTCAACAGAATTAAAATAACTGGGGTGACTACTAGTCTTGATAATTGTTTGTAATTTATGGTGCTGGATACTCTTAAGAAAGTGCCAGAGTGGATCCAGCTGAGCCAAAAGTGCTGGCAGTCTAGTGGAAGATGATTCTACTGCGGAAATGGGGAATTGATAGCTCTTTCAAGCCCATTGAGTCCTATCTTATTATCCTTCCAGTGTTTACATTCACATCATTTAAGAAGAGGTGGAAGAGGTGTGGCGCAGTGGCCAGGGTGCCTGACTCCGGACCACGGGGTTCATGGTTCGATCCGGCAGCAGGTTAGCCCAGCACCATGTGACTCTGGGCAATAGCTTGCTTAATCTTCCCGAGGGCCCCCAGCGCCAGGACACCTCTCCGGAGGTAGCTGTGTGCTTTACAAATGCTGGTATTTCATTTAACATTTTTTCCATTTTTTTTATTTTTGTTCCTTAATTGGTAAATGGTTGCTACTTATCAAATGCACTCATGTATGTATTCATTGCTTTTTTATGGTTTCTTTCTTTTTTTGGTTTTTGGGCTGTGCAGCATCTGTTTGTATCACAGATCCTCTTCAATATTGGTCTATTTGTATGTATTTTCTTACTAAATGGCAATAAAAGTTTATGGAAATACGTTTAAAAGAGAAAGCCACGCCTAATTCCTCTCGCAGGAAATGTGAGAAAGATTTAGGCCTTTACATAACAGAGTAACAATACTAGCTTTGTTGTTCCCAAACTAGCTACATATTGTTAAATAGCAGATACCTTTTAGTGCACTTAAAATCGCAGGAGTCTGAGGCCAACACCTGAGTAATTTGACTGCAGATTCCCCAGTGTGATAGGAGTAAAAGGGGAATACATTGTAAAGTTGGCATGATGATGACGGACGTCGAGGATGGGTGTACTAGCCCAGTATCTATACGTGCAGCGGTGGGAGATACTGGGGGATGATTATGGAATATGTAATTTGCAATTACGTGACAAGATGTAGAAAACTAAAACGTAAATGCTATTCTAGGTGAGCTAATAAACACAAAATTGCCATGATCTTAGATATATATGTTTATGGTTACATTGTGATTTTGGAACCTGTTATAGTATTTGATCATGTGTCTGTCACGTCTCTTTTTATACGCGACAATCAAATAAAATATTTAAAAAACTAAATTGCAGGATTAAGTCGTAGTGCGGTTCTTTGCTCAGCCTTTCTCCAGCTAAAGATTATGACTGCAAAGCACAGTATAATACACTAAAATTCCAGTGCTGGACCATATTGTAGGCTGAGCAGAATACACAATTAAAGGAACTGTGACTTAACCAAAAACTTTCTGCCTAACCTCATGCCTCATACTGCAGCTCACATTTTGGCACTATGCAATAGGTCAATTAGTCCAAGTGTTTCATTGTACATTAAATAATAAACATATTTCCTAACAAAAGAGAAACGGCCTGATTTAGAGTTTGGTAGAAGTGGTAGCTGTCGCAACCACTCTCATTAAAGAGCATTGACATATATGCACTCTAAGTAGGGTGGAAGGGACATTTGCTGTTCCTAATCAGGCCCTTGGTCTCTTCATACTAAGGGGTATATTCACAAGAACGTGTGATAACTACCGCAAGAGTAACTTCCAATATCGCGGCCTATCGCGGGAAAATATCCCCGTGTCAACGTGGAATTCACAACAAGGCGGTAGCATGCGATAGTCTGCCGAAACCGCGGACAATGTCTGCGATACAACCACCACGATGGAGATAAAAACACAAACCACAACACCAAAAAACAGGCGATGGGCAAAAGCGCGATGAGGAAATCAGCGACAACCAGCGCCAGGCCTGCAACACACATCTGGCAGGCGTCAAAAATCCCCATAAAAGTAGAAAAAACACCCACACACAAACTGACCAACACACAAGCACCATGGAGGCAGCCGGAGCAGGCGCAGAGGACGAGCGCAACGCCACAAGCACCCCGGACGACCAGCCAGGGACCTCTGGGACAGGGAAGGGCAAGGACAAGAAGACGAGGAAGACCAAGTTCAGTCCGCAGGCGAACAGGATCAGTCACGGAGGTGATGGAACACCATCAACAACTCTTCGTCACCTCCAACGTGTCATTGGGCACCAAAACTGAAATATGGCGGGACAGCGTCGACAAGGTGAATGCCGTCGGAGAGCACAAGCGGACAATGGACGAGGTCAAGAGGCGATGGAATGACATCAAGCGGAAGACCAAGGAGAAACTCTCTGCCAACCTGAAGGCAGCAACGCAGACCGGAGGTGGGGGCCCAGCGCCACAGCTGGAGCTGGACGACATGGAGGAGCTGGTGTCGACAGTCATCAGTGTGGAGACTGTGGCAGGAGTCGGGGGACCGGACACTGCTCGACAGGACACAACACAACCGCAACAGGGTGAGTGACCACCAGGTACTGAGGGGAAGGGGGGAGATGGCCACAATGGCACACATGCACAAGGAAGCAGGGCACGGTGCACACCCACAATCACTCTGGGTCCTCGACCAGACCCACAGACTGTCACAATGTACAATGCCATGCTGTCTGAATGTCAACCTGTACCATGCGGCTACATACATGTGGACACATTGTAATACACCATCTCCCCTTCACATCGCAGGGGCATCGTCAACACCTCCTGCAGAGCAGTAACAGCCACTCTTCACTGATGACGAGGAGGAGGACAACACCAGCATCGACACCCAAACCATCCAAGACCTCATTGACCTCATCCACAACTCACCTCCAGGGTCAGGGCAGCCCAGCTACATCCATGAGACCCCACCCACCACCCAAACCACCCAGCAGGAGGCACCCACAGCCCCGGCACCCTCCCAAGACCCCCAGGAACAACAAATGGCCTTCCTACGCCGTGTGCTGGAGGGCCAGAGGGAGAAGGCCGAGCAGGTGCGGGTGGGGTTCGAGCTCATGGTTAACAAACTGGACGCTAACCTTGGGTGTCTATGTCCGCCCCATGGTCTCCAGCGAGCCCTGACTGACATCTCTGGAGTCATGACACGGAGGGAAGAATACCTGTCCGCTCAGAGTGGCCCCAGCGATGCCAGCCGTGAGCTGGCAAACATGCGGAGGCTCATGGAGGACATGGTGCAGATGGAGGCGGAAAGGATGGCAGCCGCCGCTGCACATCAGCGAAATGTAGCTGGGATCTACCGTGCCCTGCATGTCCTCGTCATGGCATTGCTGCCACAAGGCGTGGCGATGATGAATGCTGCTGCCCCACACCATCCACATCTCCGCCCCTGGTGTGTCAGTGCCTCCCCAGTACAGCAGGCGTATCCACTCCCGGCACCTGATGTGTCTCTGCCACACAGTGCGGCCGACAATCCTCCTCCGGCCCCTGATGTGACAGTGGCACACAGTGCCACAGCCGGTACTGCAACACCCACAGGTGGGGCAGGGCACACACCCGGGGACGAGGACATGGATGGGACTGTGGTCAGGAGGGCCAGGCACTAGCATTCATTTCCGCCACCTTGCCTGTTTCTGCTTGGTGCCGCACATGGCCTCAAGGCCTACCACTGACCCCAGATACACTCCGATGCACTCACCTTGGACAGCAACATGGACTGCCACATCCTGTTTGACGACCAATGACATGGCGGACAGACTGCGGACTGTACCCTTCCTCTTCCGCAGTACAGGTCATCCCCGGATGGACACTGGCTGGCCCTCCACGGGCCCATATTGTGTAGTGTGCTCGGCATTGCCCTGTACCGCTCCAGCTGCATGACTGCACTGGATGTGCAAATAAACATCCAGTGACGCACTGCTGTGTAATGTCTTACGTCATTCATGTATGGATGTGTGGATGAATGCGGGGACAGTGCCTTCCCTTGCATCAATGATGTTCATCCTGTGGGATGCCAGTCAGAGGGTGCGACATTGCATCTTGTGTACCCGGTTCCGTGAACACTACAACAGGGACACGCATCAGTCACTTCCTTGTCCGGACATAGACTGGACCACGCCCAGAGCCCACGAGTCATTGTTGCAAGCCCTGCGCTGGTCGGGCGTACGGCACGCCAGACCACTCCGCTAACGCCCCGAGGGGGGCCCTCATTCCTACCCGTTGCAGCCGTACTCGCTGGTGGTGTGCAGGTCACTGGTCTAGTTGTCAGCATGTCACAGCCACTCCTTGAGGGCAGGTTTTCACACGCACCACACCCATCCGGCACAGGTGTCACAGGCCATGTGACTCCGCCAACATAAGGGGCCGACGAAGTCACATTCCCCTCTTCCGGTGGTGACTGGATGACGGCCGCTCCACGGTTCTCACTCATGTAGGGCCCATGAGTTGTTGCTCACAGGGTTAATGGCATCCGAGGCCTTGCGGACGGCAGGGGCCCACCACCACGTGGCGCAGACTGGGGTTGCACAGGGTTAGTGGCACCTGGGGCCTTGCGGACGGCACAGGCACCCTGCCACAGGACGGTGACTTGGGGTGCACTGTGTCAGTGGCACCTTGAGCTGCTGAGCGGGTGTGCAGCCTGCAATGATGCCCCGTCCAGGCGGTCCAGACAGCTCAGGTTCTGTGTGCCCTGCTGGACCGCAGTGTAGGCCAGAGCCAGCGGGCAGCGCGGGCCTACCAGCACGTGGCGTCGCTTCCGGGGTCCCAGAGTTGGTGGCACCCATTGGGCTGAGCGGGTGTGCAGCCTGCGATGGTGCCGGGTGCACTGGTATGTCCACTGCCATGGAGTAATCAAGACCCAGCACCAAACGTGAGACCTGGTGGCCTGCGGAGCGTGGCTGCATGATGTGGAGGGTGCCATGTCCGCGGGCCCCGGGCTTGTGGCTTGCAGCGGCACATGGTGGGACCTCCTGTCTAAGCGCCGGTGGTGGAAGGTGAGCATTGAGGCCTGGGTGTGCATGGGCGCGCATGCTCTGATGGGCGGCGAGAGAGGTTGGGGTGCCTCTGCCTGGGTGTGCATGGGCGGGCAGGCGATGTTGTCTTGTGCAAGTGTGTGTACTGTGCCAGTCATGTATCTGGGCTCTGTTTCAGCTGACGGCTCTGAATCAGATGTGTGTCCTGGTGAACTGACCTACATACCGGCATGTGGTTGGAGACACACCGGTGGCAGCAGGTGAGCAGTGTGGCCTGGGTGCGCAGGGGCGGGACTCTCTCTCTCTCTCTCCCTCTCTTCCTCTTTCTCTCCTCTTCGCTCTCTCTCTCTCTCCCTCTCTTCCTCTTCGCTCTCTCTCCCTCTCCCTCTCTCTCTCTCTCCCTCTCTTCCTCTCTCTCTCCTCTTCACTCTCTCTCTCTCTCTCTTCTTCGCTCTCTCTCTCTCTCCCTCTCTTCCTCTCTCTCTCTCTCCCTCTCTTCCTCTCTCTCTTCTCTTCGCTCTCTCTCTCTCTCCCTCTCTTCCTCTCTCTCTCCTCTTCTCTCTCTCTCTCTCTCCTTCTCTTCCTCTCTCTCTCCTTCGCTCTCTCTCTGTCCTCTGATGTGCGCAGGACACACCTTCTCATCATGTTTTTTGTCTTACAGGCTGTGACCTACGTATTGTCTGGAGGGGAGCGGCCATGTGTCTTCATTTCATTTCGTTGTTCATTTTAATAAAGTTTCATTTGTTGCTTCGAAAGTGAATGTGTACTGGTCATTTCTGTGACGACACATCCATGTCACCAGTTGTGATTGTGCAGCATCAAGCGGAATAATTTGTACATGTTTGGGTGTGGCTGATGTGGCATGTCTTTGGTCGGGGGTGCCAGGGAGGGGTGGTGCTGGGGGTTGTGGCGGTGGGTGTTGTGGCCCTCTTGGGTGTCCGGGCCGCATGATGGGTGGCTCCATGGCATCTGTTGCCCTTCCGATGTAGCCCTGGGCTGTGCTCCCTTTTGTGGTGCTGGCTGCCGTCCGACTTTACACCAGGTCAGAGCAGGTGTAGATTTCCTGGTGCTAACGCGCCTTATCGCCTGTTTTGTGTTTTTATCGCGGATGTGGCTGGTCGTTGTGAATGTTGAGGTGTGCTGTTGTCTCGACCTTTGTCACGGGAATGCCTACTCTGCATCTCATTAGCGATATTTGCGGGGGTCCTCTGTGGCGATGTTTTTTGCGGCTGCTATCGCGGGTAAACTGGTGCTGTGGGCTGTTAACGCCGGCTTGTGAATGGGGAGGTAAATTTATCACGACTTTGGCTGCGGTAAAGTGCCGTTAATTCGGCGATAGCTCCTTGTGAATATGCCCCTAAGTTTGGAAAATGGATATTATTAGAACAACTAAAGGTAAGTGTATGTCTAAAAGAGAGGTTGTATTTTAACCTAGGGGCGTAAGGCAAGCCCCAGCAGCCCCTGCGGCGCAGGGCTTCACCCGAGCACTTTAGGGGGGCCCTCAGCCTTTCAAATGGGAGTCTCAGGGGGCCCTTGTCACATTCTGCACCAGGGCCCAATCATTTTGCATTATGCCTCTGGTTTGAGTTATTGCCACTCATTGAATATCGAGCGCTTGGAATTCAAGGCCAGTGTTCATCAAGGGATGTGATGCATCAGTCTTTCGATGAGGCTACCACCAGCAAGGGTCACGAGAAGGTAACATTTCTAATTTACTTCTTATTCAGAATTTGTATTCCATTGCAATACACACTGAGGGTGTAGTAGATCTCGATGTTTTATTATTACGATATATTTTGGGTGTGTTTTTTTTACAGCCAGCCGCCAGCAACATTTTTATGAGTACTCTTTGCTTTTCTCAGGTGCCTCTTTGCATGCACACTTTATTCCTATTTTAATCTTTATTTATATATTGATCAAATAATAAAATCAAAACACCTGCAGTGTGAAGCGTGTGCCCTTGAAAATATGTACATGCGCATCGCTATATATAATATGTCTTGCACAGTCGCTGCCTAGGGGACAGACTGCAGTCTATCACACTGCTAATAATAGCCAGACCCAACAAAATGTATGGCACTGCCAGCTGACATAAAAATGCAATCCCAACTGCACTGTTAGCTTGCAAGCATATTTCCTTTCATCATAAGTCTGTCAATATAATTTAGATGGTTCGGCAATTTATTTTCTGTGGAAACAGAGTTACCGTCCGTTGAAAAACAATTTTATTTCGGAAATATATCTATTTAAATTAGGCTGCATATATGACTTTCATATGGCGAAGTGAGGCAAGCATTGATGTACAGTTTGCAATTTAAAATGAATATTTTGAGTGGTGAAATATTGGACTCCCTTTCTCCGGAAATTCTCTATCGTCCAGAGAGATGCTCTCTTAAAAACAAATCTCAGCTCCCAACTAACATTTTTGTGTATTCAGTTAGGTCACTCCAGATCAAGTTTGCAAGACACAAATATTTTGAAATAATTCAAAATCAGAGCTTTGGTAGATTTGCTGATCTGGCAATTAAATAGATGGCATTTAGATGCATGGCTTACAAGCGAGGCACAGACCAACCCTGTCTTCTGAAGCTAATGTTGGTAAATATCTTATGCAGCCCAGCTAAGTGTGTATACGGAAGAAACTACACGACTTACGTGTTTTTGATTAAACGATTTTACGGCATCATTCCCCACTGCCGATGGATACAATGGTTGTTGAAGGCCCTCTGTCTGAGCATCAGGCGTGGGACTATAATAAGGGAGAGGACTTTAACAACCAGTATAGTATAAGGCAGGGGGTATATTATTATCTTAAAATCCTACTTACTAACAGTATAATGTTCTAACATAAAGGAATAGAAACAGAAAAACAAACACTGGAATAATGGAGCTAAAGATCTATCAGTGGTGGCTCCTCCACTGTGGCGGAGGAGTGTCACCCCACTGCTTTCAAGCAGTGCTAAGTAGAAACATAAAATGATAATAACTTAGAGTTATTATCATTTAATGCTTCGTGTCCTGCTGCCTGGCGGGTGGGTGGGCGGGTCTGCTCTGCTCTCGGATTAGGGGAGGAGTGGTTTTCCCACTTCTAAGTGCGCAATAACTGTTTGTTCGGCCCTCTCAGGCTGCCCAAACCAGTCATGCGCACTTTCCCCGTCCTCCATTCAAGCTGCATTACAGTCTGCATAGATAACATGCCCACCCCTCCAGCCCCTGGCTAAGCATGTGTCACGGCGCTCAGAGAGCAGGAGCAGAGACGCGGGACCTGGCCTCAAGGTAAGTTGTCCCCCACCCTCCCTGCGTGACCCCTGCCGTGACCCCCCGTGACTCCCTGCGCCCGCCTTGCCACCAGCAAGCTATGCCGGCTGCCACTGAGATCTATACAATCCATTATTGGCCTTGAGCCACGTCATTGTCTTTTGTCGACCTTCCAACTTTCTAATGTTCTAATATACAATTTTTCACCATTCATCACATCACCTAGGGGCATATTATCAAGAACGGCATTAAAAATTATCGCCGCTTTAGCGGCAGAAAACTGCCGCTAAAGCGGCGATATTGGGCTTGATAATATGCCCTTGAGAATTCCAATAGAAGTCCATGTTCTGGTGTGAACAATGGCTTCTATTGGAATTCTCCAGGGCATATTATCAAGCCCATTATCGCCGCTTTAGCGGCAGTTTTCTGCCACTAAAGCGGCGATAATTTTATCGCCGTTCTTGATAATATGCCCTTGTTCTTCTACATCCACTCATCTCCAATTTTCTGCTCTATCATTTTTTTGTCGTTCCTCTTCTTCGTCTTGAATTCAGCTTAGAGCATTATCAAAGCATCATGTTCTAATCACACCACTGTGAATGAGATACTGAATATTACCTTTAGGTGACAACCAAGTACGTTAGTGCTTGACTTATAGAATTCATCATTAAAATTCAGACCTGTAGGTCTCTTTATCATTTAAAGGCCAACCCCCAAAACACAAATACTTTACTTCTCTTTTCAACCTCATGCCATCCAGACAGAACTGGCCACTACCTGATGTGAGAGTTTATCCCACTCGTGTGCCTAATCATTGGTCTTCATCGTTGCATGTATGCTATCAACCCACTAGCTTCCCCCAATATCATACCCTTACTATTTTCTCTCTGAACTTCTTGTCTATTTAATGTGACACAAGCAAAAAGTAACCATTACTTTCTTTAGCCAATAAAAACAGACTAAAGTCCAAAGGTGTGAAATGGGCATACATTTTGGACCCAACAGTTTTTGTTATAAGTTTCTCTTTCTTTCAGATCTCTATATTAAATATACTCACATAACATACTAAGTTCTTCACAAAACACAGTTGTTGTGTAATATTAGTTGGACCTATCTGACTGTTCATGGAAAAATAAGAAATGATCAGGCTCTCAATTGTTTCATTCTCCCACTTCCTTTCCATCTGTTGTCAAACCGCATAGGCTCTAGAGTTACATTCTCAAATTCTTACCGAGCTCATCCACTCCAACTGTCTACCTTTCTATCTTCTCTCCACCTTCCCCCTTTTAACTTTTTCACTTTAAGGCTCAATCTCTCCTTTTTCAATCAATCAATCAATCAAATCAATCAAGCATTTGTAGAGCGCACTACTCACCCGCGAGGGTCTCAAGGCGCTAAAGGGGGGGAGGGGAGCTGCTACTGCTCGAACAGCCAGGTCTTGAGGAGTCTCCTGAAGGTCAGCAGGTCCTGGGTCTGTCGCAGGTGGATGGGGAGGGTGTTCCATGTCTTGGCGGCGAGGTGGGAGAAGGATCTGCCGCCGGTGGTCGTTCGGTGTATGCGTGGAACGGTGGCGAGGGCGAGGTCAGCGGAGCGAAGCTGGCGGTTGGGAGTGTAGAAGGTGAGTTGTTTGTTGAGGTATGTAGGTCCGGCGTCGTGGAGTGCTTTGTGAGCATGGGTGAGGAGCTTGAAGGTGATCCTCTTGTTGATGGGGAGCCAGTGCAGGTCTCTCAGGTGGGCAGTGATGTGGCTGTGGCGGGGGATGTCGAGGACGAGGCGTGCGGAGGCGTTCTGTATGCGTTGAAGTCTTTTCTGGAGTTTGGCTAAGGTTCCCGCGTAGAGGGCGTTGCCGTAGTCCAGCCTGCTGGTGACGGGAGCCTGGGTGACCGTCCTTCTGGTTCTGGTGGGGATCCATCTGTAGATCTTGCGAAGCATGCGTAGGGTGCTGAAGCAGGAGGAGGAGACAGCGTTGACTTGCTGGGTCATTGACAGTGATGAGTCCAGGATGAACCCCAGGTTGCGTGCGTGGTCGGTGGGTGTCGGCGCAGTTCCCAGCGAGGCCGGCCACCAGGAGTCGTCCCAGGCAGAGGGGGTGGGGCCGAGGATGAGGACCTCCGTCTTGTCCGAGTTCAGTTTCAGGCGACTGTTCTTCATCCATTCGGCAACGGCCTTCACTCCTTCGTGGAAGTTGGTTTTGGTGGTGGCGGGGTCCTTGGTGAGGGAGAGGATCAGCTGGGTGTCGTCAGCATATGAGACAATGTTGAGGACGTGTGATCGGACGATGTTGGCGAGCGGTGCCAGGTAGACGTTAAAAAGGGTCGGGCTGAGGGATGATCCTTGGGGTACGCCGCAGGTGATCTTGGTGGCTTCAGATCGGAATGGAGGGAGGCGGACTCTCTGGGTTCTGTCGGTGAGGAAGGAGGTGATCCAGTCCAGGGCTTTGTCGCAGATCCCTGCATTGTGGAGGCGTGTGCGTAGGGTGTGGTGGCAAACGGTGTCGAAGGCGGCCGAGAGGTCTAGGAGGATGAGGGCCGCGGTTTCGCCGTTGTCCAGCAGGGTCCTGATGTCGTTGGTGGCGGCGATGAGGGCGGTTTTGGTGCTGTAGTTGCTGCGGAATCCGGATTGGGACAAGTCCAGGGTGTTGTTCTCTTCGAGGAAGTGGGTCAGTTGTCTGTTGACGATCTTCTCGATGACTTTCGCCGGGAACGGGAGGAGGGAGATGGGCCGGAAGTTCTTTAGGTCCTTTGGGTCTGCCATGGGTTTCTTGAGTAGGGCGTTGATCTCGGCGTGTTTCCAGCTCTCCGGGAAGGTGGCGGTCTCGAAGGAGCTGTTGAAGATCTACCGGAGTTGGGGTGTGATGATGGAGCTTGCTTTTTGCTTTTTGATCATCCATGGTTCCATGTTACTGCTCACATATGAATATTGTCCCTCTCTGCCCTCATTTAGGTATACCCCTGCAATGGATTGTTTCATTAGCATTGTTCTAATACCATAAATATTTCTCTGTTGTGTAAAAGGCTTCCCATTGTATAACGTAGTGTATGGAGCTGGGTTCAGCACATCTGATGACACTGGTCTTTGTTTCTGTCCCACTGCATTCTTTTTGCCACTGGAACCAGGCTATGTCAGGCTGATGAGCCTGGGTCAGGGCAGAACCAGCACCAGGTTGCTTGTTTTCCAGTTCAGGTAGGACCTGAACTGGCAGTTTGGGCTGGGCTGTTCCCATTGGAGCATGGTCAAGTCTTATCTGCATATGGCTGAGCCCAAACTGAGGTGGAATAGTGGGTGAGAAACAATGGACTGGGATGCGGCCCAGAGTGATTGCCGGCGGCTGAGATTAATTCAAGCATTCCATCCATCACCTTGTTGTTTTCGAAGTTGCTGCCCTAAGTGCAACAGGTATGGCCAGACGTGGGTCCCATGATCACTGTGCCACTGCAACCAAATTATATCTGACTGATGAGCCATAATTAGGGCAAAACCAGTCTAAGGTTGCTTGTGCTCAGGTTCAGGTAGAACCAGGCCTGGCAGTTTGGGCTGGACTGTTTCCTCTTGAAGCAGGGTCAAGACTGATTTACATATCGCTTGGTCCAAACTGAGGTGGCATAATGAGTGAAAAACAATGGACTGAGATGTGACCCGAGCAATTGCTTGTGGATGAGATTATTTCAAGCATTCCATCCATCACCTTGTTGTTGCAGGTGACGCCCTAAGTGTGACAGGTATGTCCAGACATGGGCCCAGTGCTCATTGTGCCCCTGAAATCAAGCTATATTTGGCTGATAAATTCTAATCTGGTGAAACTGGTCCTACTTTGCTTGTATTCTGGTTCAGGGAGGACCTGGCCTGGCAGTTTGTGATGGTCTGTTACCATTAGAGCAGCGTCAAGACTGATTTGCATATTGCTGGTTCTAAACTGAGGTGGCATATTTGGCAATAAACGATGGACAGGGGTGTGGCCTCAAGTGATTGTCAGTGGCTGAGATTAATTTGAGCATTCCATTACTCAAAAAACCCTCCACCGACCCCAGCAAACTCAAAAACTACTGGCCAATCTCCCTGTTCCCATACCCAGTGAAGGTACGGCAAACAGTATATTCAGGAGTCGGGGGAACATGGCTGCTACCAGCTAGACGCTAGCGGCTGCGGGCGCCATTACGGGGGAAGTAATGTCGGGAGAGCGGTAGATCCGCGGCTGGGTGAAAGCCGAAATCGGAGCGCAAAGCAGGCGGAAAAAAGGTGGAAAAAGGAGCTTGTACTTATGGTGCTCCTAGCGTCCGGGATGGTCCCGGAGTGCGGCGTTTTTCTGCTGGGAGAAGACCGGAGGTTGATGCGTGGGTCTCCGGGGACGCGCTGGAGCGAGGCAGCAGGAAATCTTCAGAGAGTCTGGCAGGCTGGGATTAGAGCTGGAGGCAGAGTCAGAACAAGTCAAGCTTGCCTACAGTATGTTGAGGAGGTGGGAGCCGAGGAGAGGGGCCAGAGCAGAGTGGCAAAACAGCAGAAGCAATTGAAGTGTGGAGAGCTGAGTAGGAGTGGGGGGTGGCATCTGCATATGGAGACAGGAAATAACAAGGAAGGTGAGGCTCCCTCCAGGTACACGTTGAGGACCAGGAACACAGGAGGTAAGGCAAATCTCCTTCCTATTTCACCGGATGCATTGCCAGAATTGCCACAAGGAGTTAAAACTATCATAAAGGCAAAGAGGGGGCGACAAGGAGGAAGTTCCCAAGGTAGGGGGTCAGGGAAGTCTTTAGTTGGGAAAACTAACGAGGGGAAAGGCACAAAAAAATCTGGCGCTTTACCCTCTAGAGCTAAAATTACCCCCTCACTTAAATCCTTTTTCCGGGTGCTTCCAAGTATGCAGGAAAACGGCGCAGGGAGTTCAAGCCCCAGCTCAGAAGAGCGTACCTTAGAGAAGCCTGGGAGAAGGGCTAATGTATCAGATACTACCATCAATGCGGACAAGAGTGCAAATAGTACCGGTGGCTTAATGGACGAGATTAGGGCACCCCAGGGTGACAGTACAACAGTCCCCTTGAGTAATAGGTTTGCAGTCCTGGCATCACCTGAAGATCAGGAAGTTCTGCTCCCAGAAGCAAATGCAGACAGACAGAGTAGCTCAGATATGGGAACGCTCGAAGCGACGCTCGAAGCGAGCAAAGATGCAGAAATCTCACTGGCAAGCATTCTATTGGATCTGAAGAGTGATATAAAAAAGCGCTTTGAGGTATCAGAGGCAAATCAGTTGGGCATACAAGCTTCATGTTCTGAGTTAACGCAGAAGCTGGATGAAGTCACCTTGCGTACTAAGAAGTTGGAGAAAGAAGTAAGCACAGTGAAACAGGATGTCGAGAAAAATGTATCTGAGATTTCCAAACTCGGAAGGCAAAATCAAGTGGAGAACCATTCTCGCAGAAACAACCTAAGGTTTCTGAATATTCCTGAAACCGAGGAAGGGTCGGATGTGAAGGCTTTCATAATTTCGCTCTTACGGAAAACGATCCTGAAAGATAAGGAAGAGATAAATCTCGAGCATGAAATTCAGAGGGCGCATAGAGAGCCGTTCCGGCGTAATTTGCAAAGAACTAAACCTAGGAAGATCTTGGTAAACTTCCTCTCCTACACCATCAAGGAAGAGATACTTAGTAGAGCGCTAAAAAATGGTCCCTATTCGGTAAATGGATATTCTCTCCTTGTTAGATCCGACGTGTGTAAGGCTACGGAACAGAGGCAGTGGGAGTTAGGCGGCAAGATGGAGGAGCTCCGGAAGATGGGAGCAAAAGTTCAGTTAAAATTCCCCGCAATGCTTCGTATCATGTGGAATAATCAAATGTATAACTGTCAGGCAGTTGAGGATGTGGAATCATTAATTGACAGGATCAGAAAGGGAGATACTGCTAAATGACAGATAGGGTTATAGGATAGATCGCTCTCTAGAGTTTGAAAGTTTGAATGTATTAGCGGAATTCCCCCCAATGGTATGCCCACAGGCATTGTTATGCCTAAAAAGATAGGGAGGGTTCCCCAGGGTGGGCGTAGGAGGGTGGGGTGGGGAGCAGTGGGAAAAAATAACAAAAAAAGTCCTCAGAACCTTTTATGCAGGAGAATTCCAATAACGTAGTAAAGAAGCAAGGAACAGAACATCTTGGGAAGCATTATGGTTAACATTCCGAGTATTGACATTCTTACATGGAATGTGAATAGTCTTAGGTCTAAACCCAGACAAAGGAAAGTGATGGAATATTTAAAAAATAGACAAGCACAAATTATGATTCTACAGGAAACGCATCTAGTAGCAAATGAAAGTAAGGAGCTGTTTGGCAGGTGTGGATGGGTCCAAAATTTCATCGCTTCAGATCAACCACAATGCTGTAAGGGAGTTGCAATCTTAGGGGTTCATTACGATGGCGGGCGGACAAAGTCCGCCCGCCATCGCAACGGATAAAGGGACTGCCCGCCAAGTGTGCGGCGGTCCCGCTATTCGAATTAGGATGCGCCCGCCACACTGGCGGGCGCATCCCGCATTTCTTACATTGTGGTGGGCGGTGCTGTCAGCAGCACCCACTGCAATGCAAAAAAGGCATGTTGCGCATTTGCATGCACAACGTGACAGGCACCACGCGGTGCCTGCCACCTTGTGCATGCATATGCAGGGGGGTACCATAGGTACCCCCCATGTGCATCCCCGGCCCCCCAACATCTTGGGGGCCTGCAACAGGCCCCTGAAAGTGGAATCCGCCTGGCTTTCCATGGCGGAGTCACCGCCATGGAAAGCCCTGCACCGCCGCCCATCATAATATGGATGGCGGTGTCTTGTAGACACCGCCACCATATTTGCGCCCTTTTCCGCACGGTCGCCTGTACGACTGGCGGAAAACCGGCGGACGGTCTTTCCGTCCGCCGGCGTCCCCACCGCCATCGTGATTTGGCGGGGGGAAATGGTAGGTGGGCGGAGGAAAATGGCGGGCGGATCGCCACCGCCATACGGGTGGTGGCGATCCGCCCGCTATTGTAATGACCCCCTTAGTTAGGAGTGGATGTGGGATAGAATTTAAGGAGTCGAGTACGGACAGCTCAGGTAGATGGGCTTTAGCCCGTTTAAAGTGGGCGGACAGGGATTTCTTATGTGTGGGGTTTTACGGGCCCAATGAGGACAATCCACAGCATATTGCAGATTTAGAACTGAGGCTGGCGGGAATTACAGCTCCTGCAATAGTGGGTGGGGACTTTAATGTACTGATGGATCCTGTATTGGACCGCTCAACAAGAAGGGAGAGTGTATATGTCCCTAGAATGAGGAACGCCCTGGAAAGTATGATATGGGACCTTGATCTAATGGATGTTTGGAGACAACTGAAAGGGAGGATGAGGGGGTACACGTATCACAGTAAAAAGCACCATCACTTTTCTAGATTAGATTATTTTTTAGTTGATAGATGTCTCGCAACGAATATTAAAAAGATTGAACACCTCCCAGCTCACATTTCAGATCATTCACCCGTAATAGTAACCCTACAAGCATTAGGACCGCAGCCACCTAAGAGATGGATGCTAAAGCGTGCCTTGCTTCTAGAAGAGGGGGTGGAGACAGCTCTGAAGAAAGCAGTAACAGAGTATTTTGCCAACAACAAAGATACTGCCTCCCCTGGAATTGTATGGGATGCCTTTAAGGCATATATGCGGGGGATCCTAAAAAGCCTCACCTGTGCAGAAGATCGGGCAGAACTAGCGAATTTGGAAAAGGAGGTTGGGATTCTAGAGGGGGTTTTGCACACTATAAGTGCGGGAGAGGAAAGGGAGAAGACCGAAAGGAGGCTAGAAGAGGTCCAACTAGAATTTAAAATCAGGCTGGAACGAAAGTGTAGGGCAAGATGGCAAGCAGCGAATATGAAGGATTTTGAGTATGGCGAGAAAGCAGGAGCCTTGCTCGCTTGGAAAGCCAGGGTTGAAAGATCAAGAAATGATATAAAGGAGTTAAGAAGTGACTCAGGGGTGAAGCTGGACAGCTGGGAAACTATGCAGGAACATATAGTAGCACTGTTTTCGCAGCTTTATAAGGAAAATATCATACCTGATGCTCCAAAGCTAAGAAGCTGGCTTAGCTCGCTTGGCCTACCAGTAATGAATGAGGAAGGGAAGGAAATGATGGAAGCCCCAATTACGCAAGAAGAGATCAGGGGAGCAATTAAAAGATCTAAAAATGGGAAGGCAGCAGGGCTCAACGCTGTCCCATCAGAAGTATATAAATTGGTAACAGATGAAATATTACTTGTCTGGGAAAGTCTGTTTAATATGATCTATAGGGGGGAGGCGCAGGTCCCAGAATCCTGGAGGGAGGCCTCTATAGTTCTGATCTTAAAACCTGCTAAGGATCCGGTAAAGGCGGAATCATATCGGCCGATATCCCTGCTAAATGCATATTATAAGATCTTTGTCAGCATTTTAGCAGGGAGGCTGTCTAGAGTTGTATCTCAGCTGATACATGAAGACCAAAAGGGGTTTATCCCTGGGAGACAAATGCATGAATTGACCCAGCAATTAATAGGGTGTATTGATATAGCTACAGCGAGGTCGGCTCCTTTGGCGGTGGTCACATTGGACGTCGCCAAGGCGTTTGACCGAGTCTGCTGGGAGTATCTATGGGTAGTTCTGGAGATTATGGGGTTTGGGCCCTCTTTTTTAACTACACTAAAAGCCCTATATCATCAATCCACGGCAAGGATCTTCCTTAATGGAGTTCTTACTAAGAGTTTTATGATCTTTAGAGGGACAAGACAGGGCTGCCCCATCTCTCCCTTGTTGTTTAATATATACATTGAGCCATTCGCCCAGGCGCTCCGTCAAGATGACCAGGTTAAGGCTTTCCGTGTGGGAGCTTACGGAAAGAAAATTGCTTTGTATGCGGATGACCTAATTGTTTACACAGCAGATCCAGGTATCACAATACCAAGAGTAGAACGATTAGCAGATAATACGGGGCCTATTCAGGATACCTAGTAAATAAGGAAAAACCGGGATTATGTACTGGAATATCCCAGATTGGAGGGGGAGTGTTCAAAGAGAGATTAGGTATTTGGGAATTAGTATTCTCAATACATTGCAGGATATACCGCAATATAATCTAGAGAGGGTTGCTAAGGATATTGAGAAAGTACTAACCAGGTGGAAGAATCTCCCATTAACGTTATATGGAAGGGTTAATCTTATAAAAATGGTGTTATTGCCGAAGCTTACATTTCTTTTTAACTGTATACCTCTTACCTTCCCGAGCGGCCTAATAGATAAAATACAGGGAAATTTGGGCAGTTTTGTGTGGGCAGATTGGGGAGCACGTATGTCCTGGAAGAAACTGCGGCGCAAATTGGCTGATGGAGGGCTTGCATTACCAGATCTAAGGTTATATTGCATGGCATTCCAGTTTAGGAACTGTAGAGTGCTATTGTGTACACCGGGGCACAGGGTGTGGGGAGGGTTGTTAGGGGAGATGGTTAAAGAGTGGGGCGTGAAAGGGTTCTTGTTTAAATTTGGGCAAAGACATTTAAAAAAAAAGTAAAATTAAAGACGTTAAAGGCAGCGCTAATTCTGTGGGTCAGAATTAGGAATACACTTGGAATTGGATACTACTCAGTGGGGGCGCCAATATGGGATTCATCAGGCACGCCGGAATGTTTGCAAGATCAATTAAGCATTCCACTTAGGAGGGCAGGAATAGAGTCTTGGGGGGATCTTATGGTGATGAAAGTGGTGGTGCCATGGGAAATATTGTGGGCAAAGACAGGGGGATCCCTATCAAGGTTTAAGTATCTACAGTAAGACAACTACTGTCCTGGGCGGAGGCGAATAGGAACGAGACCAAAGGTTTTTGGGAGTTTGAAAAAAAACTACAGAATGAAACTCCAATGAAGAAGGAAGTAAGTGTCTGGTATCAAACATTGGTGTCTTTCGAGGAGAAAAAAATCAAAGCACCCTATGAGATCTGGGATGGAGCAATGCAGATGTCGGAGCCACAGAAACTGTGGCAACTCTCTTTCAAGTTGCTTTATAAAGCAGTTAAACCATCGAACTTAAAAAGGAATCACTTTTTTACGGTTAACAGGCTCTATTGGACTCCATATAAATTAGCAAAGTTTGTAACAGCTGTTCCCCCAAGATGTCATAGATGTGGTGCGCTGAGTGCTGACGACAGACATATGTTTTTGAATGCCCTCTGTTAGAGGATTACTGGTCCACAGTGGAAAAGGCTATAAATGAAATCCTATGTTGCCAACATTAAAATAAGCTTATTATTAATAATGTTGGGAGTAGAAGATAAGCCGAGTTCGCCCCTTACTAGGGATAAGCAGGCCCTGCTCTTCTATCTGGTTCTCCTCTGCCAGGCGAGAAATTTGTAAAAAATGGATAGAAGCTGCCCCACCCTTGGGATAGACTGGTTACAGGCGGCAAAAAATACTTGTAAAAAGGATACTGGGTTAGAGACCAATACGCATTCTAAGATTTGGGAGGCTTTTCAGAATTAGAATGGCACTATAAGAATTTAAAAGCTTAACTCTATCAGTCCTATGATTACACCTGCGTGGAACGTGCAACCAGGGCACTGGATGGGCTCGTGCGCAGGGCTATTGAGATATCGCAAAAAGCCTGGGGAGGTACAGACCGGCTGGCAGGCTGCAATTTGCATATAATGGTGGTATGAGGACACAAAAAAAAAAACAGTGAAGGTACTTGAAAATATCATCAACAATCAACTCATTAAACACCTGAAGCAGAACCGGCTACTGAACGCCTCCCAATCCGGCTTCCATAGCAATCACAGCACCAAAACCGCCCTGATCGCAGCCACTGATGACATCCAAACCCTCCTTGACCGAGGTGAAACAGCAGCCCTGATCCTCCTTGACCTCTCAGCAGTCTTTGATACTGTATCCCACCACACACTGATCATAAAACTCCACCACATCAGCATCCAAGGGGACACATTCAGATGGATCACCTCCTTCCTCAGTGGAAGAACCAAGAATATCCACTTCCCACCTTTTACCTCCACACCCACGGAGATCACCTGCAGTGTCCCCCAGGGCTCATCCCCCAGCCCCATGGTCTTCAGCACATATATGACCCTACTGGCCAACATCGGCAGCTCCATGGTATCAACATAATTTCCTACGCTGATGACACCTAACTCATCCTTTCACTCACCGACAACCCCACCACCACTAGAGCCAGCTTCCACAGATGCATGACAAGCATCGCCGACTGGATGAAGAACAACTACCTGCAGCTGTACACAGACAGAAGTACTGATCTTCGGCAACAGCAGCAACACATGGAACAACTCCTGGTGGACATCAGACCTAGGGCCCGCACCCACTCCCTCCAACCATGCCAAAAACCTTGGAATCATCACTGACAGCAAGCTCATCATGAAATCACAGATCAACACCATCTCCTCTGCCTCCTTCCTCACTCTGCACATGCTACGTAAGATCTTCAAGTGGCTATACCTACACATGAGATGCACCATGACACAGGCCCTCCTCACCAGCCTACTGGATTACTGCAATGCCCTTTACGTGGGAATCACCGCACACCTCCTACAAAGACTTCAGGCCATACAGAATGCCATGGCCAGACTCAACACTGGCCTTCCCTGTTGAACCCACATCACACCCCACCTCAGGCAATTCCACTGGCTCCCCATACAGATGAGATGCCAATTCAAGATACCAAATCAAGTACACAAGGATCTACACGACCAAGGGTCCACCTACATTAACCACCACCTTAACTTCCACCAACCGTCGAGAAGACGACACTCCTCCTCCCTCTCACTTGCCCATATTCCCTGCATCAACCAAAGGTGAAGTGGAGGACTCTTCTTCTCCCACATAGCAGCAAAGACCTGGAACAGCCTCCCCACACAACTCCAGACCATCACCTCACTGCCGGAATTCCGAATGGCCCCGAGACCTTGCTGTTCGAATAAGCCTCTAGGACCTGCAAATGCCTGGATGCCCTATTGGGTGATTAGCCATGCTTTATAAATCCAGATTGATTGATTGATTCCATCCATCACTTTGCTGTTGCACTCATTTCACACCATGTCAGCAGTGTGCCTTTAACTGTCTGAAAACCTATAAAATGTTCCACTTTTGAGTGATTTGCCAGACTTTTCTCACTGTTTCTGTCAACAGTGCATTTTTAAACCATGCAAACTCCTACTCGTCTGTGTATTGACTTTATATTTAAACTTTGTGTGACTTTTAAATCGAGCAGGTTTATATTAGTCTTAGTATACATTGGTAGTATACTTTGGATCTGGCTTTTTACTTCGGCGACCTTATGCTATAATCTCTTACAATTGGCTCTATTTAATGCATTATTAAGATCAATTGGAATCTGGCTAACTCTTTTTGTCTTCTGAAATGGCTCTTTAATTTGAAATAACCTTTATGGTTTTGACTTCGAATTTTGTCATGTGAAGGTTTTCTTTATTGTCATAGAGCCGCCTTCCTGTGGGACTCAAATGGCCCCAATCTTGTGCTCAACCCTTCTAACTTTTTAGTTGAAACGTTGACACATACAGACATGAGAAGGCAAGCCATACTATGCAAGATCATACATTCCTGAATTTACACTTTTCACAGTGAACATAGCCATGTTGAGCCATGTAGTAACCCTTGCGGACCATTTATTAGACTGTCTATTAATAACAGCAAGACTGAAGCTAACATTGTATATATTCTTTCTGCACAAATAGCTCCCTTATATAGCTGAAACTTAAGTAAGAAAGTCTTAAGCACATAGTAAGATTATGTGGAAGATTTTTAATGTTGATCTTTAGAGATCTTTTTCTAAGATGCGGTCAATCCCAGTAAATTGAACTGATGAAATCTAAACCTTAGAAAATGAATTTGTTTGAGTGGTAAGTCCAGAACGTAAATAGCACTGTGAAGTCAAATTCATGTACTGAGTATTAAGTAAAGAGCTAGTACCTATCCTTGATAGCTTTGTTATACCCTCTCTAAGACTACATAAAGATGTATGAACATGTTTTGAAAGTGCAACTTCTTCCCTATAGAGCAATGCATACAACTGCTTAAGATGTTTCTCATAATCAAACCAATAGCCTTTAAATGACCTCAAAGATTAATTCTATACTATACCACCATCCATGAATGTACTAAAATACAATTTACACATTTTGCTTGGGATACAAGTTTAGAGACAGCAACTCTACCAATTTTCAATCACAGTGCATATTGTGAGGTATGTATCCTCAGTTTAAATAGTTGACAGAAACAAAAAAAAATGCATTAATTTAGTAACATTAGCGTGAAATACAGGGGCCCCATATAACAAATAGGATACAATTTTACTAATAATGGCATTGGAAAGTAGGTCATATAAGACACCCTAAATGATTGGCTGAATCTAGTGGATGAGTGGTTATAGCAGTATTTGTGTTCTCTATATGTTGGTATCTATTTAAGCATATCGGAGGGGCAGAAACATTATTATGATAATGCTAGATTGGGAAAAGGAAGTACAGCATGGTTATTTACGCTAGTTGTCCATGACATTTCATTGTCTTCGTTCAGACCTGCAGCACTGTATTTTAAATCTCTTGTAATATACTTATTACACTATACTGCGCTGTATTTTGCTCTCTTTCAGTTAACCAGAAATACCCATGGTATATATTCTCAAGTCACAGTATTAATGTGAGCTACTTCACAAGCAAAGGCAATGTATTACAGACACCAATTTGAAAATGAAGCTGGAAAACATGAAACACAAATATCTCTCATCCCTTTATGAGCTGTTCTTTATTATGAATGGGTGTGGGTTGAAAGAGGCATTACATTAAACATTAACAATGTAGAAAAGACAGATTTAAAGTTTGCCCTTTTCTAGGCAAAATCCCCCTTGACTAACCAAGCCACAGTTTTCCACCTATTCCTAATCAGTTTGTATTCTAATGAAGAATTCATTTATTATAGCGTCTCAAAAATGTATCTTCACCTGCTTTATAGCTAGGGTAACAAGAGTATTCTGGAATTCTTATTTTTACATTTCTAACTGCATTTTATACCTGTTAGGTACATTTAAGCACTGCTAATCTGCCAATGAAAGAGTGTGTAAAGACCATTATTGAACCCATAGCAACAAATCAAAAAGTAACACACACTATAAGTTGTAAATATTATGTACTCACATATAAACTTACAACTGCACCTAGTTGTACCGTTCCCCTTTTTTGCTGTTCATCATTTTCAAGTGTAAATTTACTACTAGGGCCACACTCACCTGCTTTGCCCCCTCAAAACATGGGGTGCAGCTTGCTAGAACCAGATTTAGTAGTGTAAAGTTTCTGCCACTGGGGTAAAAATGGTCTAAAGTTATAGTATTGGAAAAATAATAAAGTGTAATCATTATTGAAAATATTAGAAATATCGCAATATCATATACAAATGTTATTGATCTTAACATATAAAATGTTACAGCACATTAACTCATCCATTTAAATGTTTAATCAATAATTCAATAATTGAAACATATTAAAGCCATTTATATAACTATTTAGAATAATTGTAAACACATACCACCTTCTCATTTTGTATTTGTTTATTATTTAGTAAATTGGATTTAAACATATTTCTAAATAATGTTAATCAATTTCAATATTGTTTTAAAAACATAACGTCTTTATTTCATTATTTTTAAATAAAAATGTAAATAATAATGAAGCATTATACTAATATTTTTAACCATTTATGAGGGTTAGTCTCTCAAATATAAGGATTTCACTGTCATGCAAGCAATACATTATTTCATTGAAGAGCTCTTTACCATGATGTTGTGTTGGCCTCAGTGTTGTGTTATGATTTACTGGACTGAAATAGGTTTATTCTACAGTGCTATAAATTGAAACATACAATACAGCCTTGTAACCCGCTGCTGAGGGCTACTACGTTTGTTAAAGGCCCTGAACCTGAGTTATAATGAGGGTAAGGGCCTTTAAAAACAAGTATAACCCGAGGAAGAAAGTCTATATGGCTATTGGGACATTCCATTTACTGAAGGTAGAATGTTCTAAATTAAAAAGGGAGAAAGAGAAAGACAAACATTGGAATGTTGGAGCTCCGGGCTAACACTAGCCATTATAAGCCCACAGCTACTCCATTGCCTTCAATGGAGCTCTCAACATTACAGTGGTCTAATATGTAGTATATATAGTATTGACACAGAAAACAGATTAGCAGAGCAGATTAGCGTGCATAGCACCCATGTTAATAGAATATTTTTTTACTCACTCTACACAATGAGGCTCATGTACCAAAGCATTTGTGAACATGGAAAGTAGTGTTACAGGAGTACTCTTTTATGTACTCTTACATACCTTTGTGAATTGGTCACAAATGTCAACACCCTCTTATTAAAGGTGTAAACAGGTTGCAGCCCTTTAAATCTGTGCTATTTATATATGTACTGATTGTATATGACTGTTCACTGAATATTCCCATTTTATTCCCATTTTCAAAGTTTTGTGGTCAATTCACAAAAGTACCAAAAAAAGTACTACAGAAGTGAAACTTTACGCACTCCAAAATGCCTTCGTGACTAGGCCCCTATGAGTGTATGGTAGTGCATTCTTGGCATGCCAGACAAACATCGCAGAGCTGATATCAGCTACTGATTCTAGTCAACTATGAATTTAAACAGGAATGGTGGAAATCCAACAGTAAGTCTTGAGCGCGAGAACTATAGAAATATAGTATTAGTGACAATCAATGTAGTTTATTGTGGTACAAATACAGTAGGTTAGATTTTCCCTACTGTACATGCATATATGTTTAAGAGGAATTTCATGAAACAATTGATACATGGCTAACTTTGCTGAACTTCACACACCACAGCAAAACTAATCCTGAACTGGGTGAACTGTCTATAGTTTTTAATGCTCAACACTTTAAGTTTCTTTCCAGAGGAAAAACACCTCATAATATTTTATACATTGTGACAATTTTACCACTCCTTGTGTACCACAATAAACTGCTTCATCTCAAGAACAGCTTTAATATTATTCACATCAATAGAATTTTATCATTCCAAATAAACCTTCTAAAAAGATCTTGGGGCCAGATGTAGATAGCCTATTTGCTGTTGCAAAAGTTCTGATTCACAGAATCAGGCCATTTGCGACCACAAAAATGTTTTTCTGTATGTGCAAATCCCAAATGTTACCGATTTGCAATTTGAGTTTGAGACCAGAGTATAAATCAGTATTTGGAAGGGGCTTGTTTAGGGCAACACTCCTAAATACAGATTTGCATCGGTATATATTGATGTTTTGTGACTGAATTCCATTCACTAATCATTCCTTTACTGTCTCCTCACGGGAGCTGGTAAGCCTTTCACAAGGGACCTCTTCCTCTTTGTGAATTTTGCCCAAAACATTTTTTAAGAGTAGGCAGTGGTCTCATGGATGACTGCCTACTCTTAAAAAATGAAACTAACACTTTTCTTTTTTAATCACATCCCCTTTTGCTTTAGTAAAAAGCAGTCACCACAGGGTGGTGGTCTGTTGACCCCAGCAGGAAATCATCTCTGTGATGACTGTGATTCCTACTGAGGGGCAATTTGTTACCTATCTCATTAATATTCAGGGGGTAGGTAAAAATTGCGACCCCCTAGAAATCAGTAATTTGCCATCCGACCTATTAGTGCATAGGCCGGTTCACAAATTAGGACACAGTATGCAAAAATACTGGCCACAAATAGCGTCCTGTATTTTAAAACCAGAGATAAGTACATCTAGTCCTTAGTTCCTATGCAGACGATTTGCAAACTATCTTAAAATTTCTCATGGTTCTGCTTTTAAAGTCCAACCATAAATACTTGGCTGGAAATGTTTGTACCATGCTAATTTATCTTTTAACAGGCAGCTGCAGAGGAATGGTGAATTATTTATATTACAAAGTTCACCCATGCTATTCTGTAGGGCTGAAAGTTTTTCATTCACGCTTTTCAGACAACTGAAAGAGGTACTTGGAATGATAATTGCCAATCAGATAGATACAATTATTTCATCCATCTACCTTCACCTCAAACTTGAAAAGGTCATATATCTTGTTTGAGATGAGCACATATTATAACACGCCAAAGCAAATTAGTCATGTGAAATGGTATATTTCCACCTATAATTATTTTAAAGACATTTCTTTGGGAATGAGACATCTCTGTTCACTTCATCTGTATGTTTTCAGCAAATTAGGTCACAAGTCAACCAACTGCAAGCAAAACATCGAAATAAAGGAATGCCTGTGGGCATCATGCAGAATGTGTAAGGACAATTGACGATGTTCAATGGAATCATGGACACTCAGGGCCAGATGTACGACAGCCAAAATAGCGCCTCGCAAATTGCGAGTCATTTGCGACTCGCAATTTGCGAGGTGCTATTTTGGATGTACGACAGTGTGTAACACACTGTTAGCGATTCACAATGGGGTCGCAAATAGAGAGGCTCATGAATATTAATGAGCCTCTCCCAATTTGCGACCCCATTGGGAATGGCAGGCCCTCCCAGGTATGGTGGCCTGCTGGGCTCAGCAGACCACCATGTCTGGGACTGCTTTTAAATAAAGCAGTTTTAAAAAAAAAATGCAGCCCATTTTCCTTAAAAGAAAATGGATTGCATTTAAAAAAAAAAGAAAATGAAACGTTTTCGTTTCATTTTTTAAGGGCCCTTAAAAAATATTTTCCCCTGCGTTTGCAAAGGGGAAGGGGTCCCCTGGGGACCCCTTCCCTTTTGCGACCCCATTACCACTCTCTTGAAGAGGGTGGTAATTTGCTTGAGTTTTGCGACCGCAATTGCGGTCACAAAACATCTGTACATAGAGTTGCGCTCGCTATTAGGAAGGGAACGCCCCTTCCTAATAGCGAGTCACAAAACCCTATTTTGCGAGTCGCAAAAAAAAGGCGACTCGCAAAATAGGGTTTGTACATACCCCATGCCATTTTTGCATGCACAAACAGGTTCACAAACTCGTTTGCGCATGCAAAAATGGTCGTACATCTGGCCCTCAGTTATTTAAGAAGATTATTTTAAGTCATATGCTTATCACAGAGATTAAGAAGTAGTAGGGTCAGATCTCTGTCCTCAGACCGATGGCCCCTGGTTTCCGACATTTAAATTCTACTTACAAAGTGGCTAATACGTTGTCAATGTTTTGCTGGTTTTAAATATTGGCAGCCGCAACAACCCTACATGTTACATTTAGATTTTGCATATCTTTATCAGTAATACCAATCACAGCCAAGGTTATTGGCACTCTCCCCAGTTAGAGGACAGAGTGCTCCGCCAACAATGTTGAGGAGTGCCCTGTCTGCCATACTGGTGATTTCTCAATTCTATTTAGATTTAGGGGACAGTCACATTTCTGATGGTGAAGCCTATGCTTTCTCTGCTGGAAGTAGTGTGTGACCGACAGCCTCACTGACATTGTGCCATTGGTAACAACCACTTTATTACAAGCGGAAGTTCCAACATAGGGCCCGATTCCGATGCTGTTAGGAATGGCTCTGACCCTCTGTCGGAGCCATCCTAACTGCATCGGACCTGCCCGTTCGGATTCCTTTCCGACTGAGCCATTCCGATGGGCTAGATCGGAAAGGAATCCGACTCGGTTTTCCGTATGGCATCCGTAAACCCTTCGGTACTCCCCAGGCCGGCTCTTTCCGGCTGAGGGAGCGCGATGGCAGTTTCACACTGCCTTTCTGTGCCGGCCTTTCTGACACAGAAAGGCAGTGGGAAACTGTCTTTGGGGGCCCCCAGCAGGGCCCCCCTGGGTGCGAGGCCACCGAATGGTGGCCTAGGGGGCACCGATGGTGTCCCCCTGTTGATCCCTGCACTTGGTGGCAGGCACCTTGGGGTGCCTGCCACGGGGTGCAGGGATGAACTGTACCTCTGCACTTAATGATGTGAGCATGCATTCCATTCAGAATGCATGCTCCCATTGTTAAGTATAGGATTGCGACCATCCTACTTGCAGGTCTGGAACCGACGACAAGAGGTCTTTCGGTTCCAGTTCCTGACCAATGTCGGAAGGACTCCGGTCCCTCCGACATCAGAATCTGCCCCATAATTGTGTCCTGTTTGAGACTGCTAGGGAAACCCTTCTGGTACTTATGAGACAGTGCCCCTTTTTGCGTTGTCATTCCATTTCTTTTTTTTTTTTTAACTTATGCTGCTAGTTCTTGAAATCTGGGCACTGCTATCCAGCCCCCAGTGTTTTTGCTCTGAGCTCTAAAACATGGTAAAATTGGCTAACTACTAATTGCAATATTTAACTACCTAGCAAGGCCATGGTACAGGAAATACACCAATGGCATGGGAAAGTTAAATGTCACCTGTGGACGGCAGCATTTGTTCTGTCATTCTCTAGGCTGGCAAAGAAAACATGACTTCATGCCTACCTGTGCAGCCTGACTCTAGCAGCTTATATCCCTGCAGACAAACCTGCCAAAGTAATCCTTTTTGACAGGGAATAATCCTACTTTTAAATAATCAATGTCACCTGTAAATACGTTGTATAGCCCACAAGGTATGGTGCCTCGTATTTAAAAATGGAACATGCAGGAATTTTATGTCGGCATGTACCTACAGTGGTTAGCCCCATAAAACTAGTTTTTGTAGCTGGTGTATGAGAAAAACTGGAGTTCAAAATAAAATGATAACCTTACTATCTCTATTTTGAGGCAAACTACCTGAATAATTCAAATACTATTTTATTATTAATTACAAATCAAAGTTAACGGTGGAGTTGGATTTTTAATAAATACATAGTAAAAGTGACATTTAAAAAGTTAAATTTTACCTGCGTGAGCTTCCAAATGGCTGATTAATATTAGCCTGCCGGCATATGGCCCTACCAGTGCTTCCTCTTAATGAGGTGTGAAAACAGGTGGGAACCATGGCTTAGGTCTTTTCACATTTAAACACAGGTATGTGACAGATGTCAGCTCAGGAAGGACAGTTGAGGACAGACCAGAAACGTCATTTACATGAATGAGACCAGGGTGAGGCCTGTCTAGTCATAGGTAAGTGTAAAGGGAGGCCTGTGAAGAGAAGCCTATTGTTCCAAAGGCCCTGTGTAGCTAGTTTAGCACCAGCGCAGTAAGAGGAGGAGCTAGTCTCAACACCAGTTTGGTGTAGCCAAAGAGGAGGGGGCTGCTTGCTTTCTTAAACCCACCCCTGGCTGGCCCACAAGCTCTCCTTAGGTGCACAAAGATTCTGCCATGATGAATTGGCATCAGAAAAGTGCACTGTGTCATAGTTTGCAGTAAAGCAAACAAGATGTGCTGAAAAAGTGGTAAGGGTTGCCCCGGAACATTTTTATCATTGGTTAGGGAATGCCTTGCAATTGCCAAATAGATGTGTGAGTTACAATACATTTTTCTACATATATTCAATACTTGGCTAGCATATAATGAAATAATTTAGTATAATAATCTATATGTTTCTGCATGTGTGCTAATAAGGGAGGGGGTAGGGTGATGGGAGTCCACCATCGAAATGTCCAGTCTCTGACAGGACTAAGAGCCAGATGTATGTAGATAGCATTTTGCGATTCCCTAATTGCGAATCACAAGGAATCGCAATAAAAAAATCGCAAAATGCAATGTATGAAGGTGTATAGTACACCATTTGCGAATCCTAGGGGGTCGCAAATGACCTACCTCATGAATATTAATGAGGTAGGTCGCAATTTGCGAAACCCTAGGAATCGCAAAAATCACGGGGATGGTGGCCTGCAGAGAGCAGCAGACCACCATGTCCGTGATTGCTTTTCAATAAAGCAATCTTTTTTTTGTAAAGCAGCCCATTTTCCTTAAAGGAAAACGAGATGCTTTACAAAAAGAAAAATTAAAGTTAGCTTTTCATTTTTGAAGAGCAGGCAGTGGTCCGTGGGACCACTGCCTGCTCTTAAAAATGGTTTTACAAACATTCACAAAGGGGAAGGGGTCCTTTGGGGACCCCTTCCCATTTGCGAATAGGTTACCACCTACTTGAAGTAGGTGGTAAAATGTGAATGTTTTGCGACCGCAATTGCGGTCACAAAACATTCATACATACAAATGCGATTTGGTATTAGGAAGGGACGCCCTAAACACGCCCCTTCCTAATACCGAATCGCAAACCCATTTTGCGATTCGGTAACAGCTTACAGAATCGCAAAATTAGGTTTGCTGCATTGGAAAAGCAATTTTTGCGTTCGCAAACGGGCAGATTCGCAGAATCTGCCCGTTTGCGAGCGCAAAAATACTTGATACATCTGCCCCTAAATGTCCATTCCAAAAATGCACCTTTATCAGCTAAGATAGGGAAGGGTCATGTGACACAGGACAAGTAAGTATATCTTCATTGGCAGGATGCTAAGTGGGATTCATTGGGTGATGACAGAAGTCCTTGAAATGCAACAGCAGCCACAGTGTGACTGCAAATACTATTTATTGACAAACAACAATTTGAATGATGTGAGCACAACATCATTATGGGGACTATAGAGTTGAACAAGATCTGCATATTCCCACAGTCTCTTGACATCAACGTAATGAGTCTAAGCAAGACAAAAAAAAAGAAAAAACATGCAAGTGATGAACTGCAGGCTGAGAGAGAAGCTAAAAAAATTATGTGACAGAGCAGAAACCCGTTCAGAATCGCTGCTGCCCAGAATCTTGGAAGTAGAAATGTAGTGCTACCTAAAAATGTATGCCGCCTAACATGGGGCAAGTACAGTAGGATTTTGGTCTCTTTACCTTGCATGGTTTACTAATGCTATGCAACTGTTTATACACTTTATCAGAATGCTGGCATGCAAAACTAGAAAAAGTAAACAATAGTGTGATTGATGGCACTTTTGCCAGGATACTCACTATTGATTCATTAAAATAAGCTTCACTCCAAATGGCCTAGATCTATATTTGTGATAACAACTTCTGCATCAGAGGAGCAAACCATAGTTTGAGTCTTAAAATGTTGTGCTTGTGTTCATTGCTGGGTTAGTATTTGCGCACAGATTAATTTCATATCCTAGGTAGCTTCTCTTCTTGGATATTGCTCTTAAAATGGCAAGTGCTAGGCGGTGAGGGATAAACATTACAACCACATTTAGTAGTTCATCTTTCTGATATCCCTAAAATAAACAGAAGCAGCATGAGATTAAGAATGTTAATATTTTTTCTGACTTGTTTCATATCTGTGAAAAACAATAAATTACATAGAAATGATTGGTACTCAATATAGCATTTCCAATAAACTGATTAGATACTGTGTGGCCACCATGAGATGCATTAACATTCTCCACACAGCATCTGGTTAATTTATCAAAGACTTCTTGTCTAGAAAGTTTATATAATGCAGCCAAATCTTGGGTAGGATTTTTTAAAATGTGTTAACGGATTGGTAATCCTACCTTAATGGTTAATCCCCTAACAGCAGTTGATTATGTGTGATTATATTTAACAACCAGCCATACATAAAACTGTTAGGATGAGGCACACATTAGGTAAACTACTGGTGCTTTTTTGAAAATCAAGCAGCATATTACAAAGGATTTGCGATAATTATCGCAAAGCGCACTTAGCGCTGTTTTTTTTATCGCCGGCTATCGCTGGATTTCATCGCGGAGATAGCGCGTTATTATCAACGCTTATCTCCAAGGCGATAAAAAATCCAGCGATAGCGGCCAAACCCAGCAATAGCGCGAGAAATCCAGCGAGAAATTCACTGCGCTAATGAAAAGCTTGCTAATAGGCAGGTGAGGACTTAACCTTACAATCCACCTCCCATTGACAAGATGGTTAAGTCAAGTTTTTATCAGGTGTTAAATTCCAGCGATAATCGCGGTTAGCGCGACTTTTTTCATCGCTTTGCGGGCATTGATAATACGGGGAAGTTGTGTTTGCGACTGTTTGCAGTTGCTTTTAGTTGGGAACGCCTACTTTGCATGTCATTAGCGATAATTATCGCTGACATGCAAAGCGGCAACAAAACGGCCGCTATCGCCATTAAGCTGTCGCTAACAGCTGTTAGCGACAGCTTGCTAATAGGGCGATAAAAATATCGCCGCTTTATCGGCAAAAAGTGCCGCTAAAGTGGCGATACTGCCCTTGATAATATGCCCCCAAGTGCTGAATGTTGACATGTGTGGCTGGGCGTTCAGTGTTGCATGCAACTCAGACCTAGCTGCATGTAACGCAATACTGATTAAACATTGCCTTTGCATTGAGAATGATGCTGTGTGTGCCAGATGCAAGTGAAAGGTCTAGAAAGCACAAAGCAGGCCAAATAGTCATTTTATTTTTGCAGCTAATAAAGTGTGCCTTGGTCGCCATATTTTTCTTACTCATGCCAACAAGACCAAAAAGAAAATTTCCATTTTCTGGTTCATGTATTGTTTATTGGTAGATGTGGCAGCTGAAGAGATAGCTTTGATAAATGTAAAGGGGAGCACCTTGTATTCCATCCTGTAAGTAAAAGAAAGGGAAGTAGCAGCAAGTTTCGTCATACACATTTTGAACACCACCCATTGTTCAAGTATCCTGAGTAGTGATACATGAGCGGAGCATGAGCCAACCCCTTCTTGCACCATCCGAAACCGTGCCCAGAAAAGTTACATAAGTATTTTTACGAGGGGGTAGAGTTAGACACACAGACTAGTTGCTGAAGTGTTTGATGAACCAAGGAGTTCAGACTTTGAGCCTAATGATGCATGCGAGGAAGCAATGCATGACTTGGCATATTAAAATATTGGATAATAATTCAACACATACTCAAACATGCCATTGGATGACTGGTTACAACCAATTTATGTTAAACTAGTAGGAGAGGATAGAATTATGTGAATAAGTAGGATTGGAGTGTATTTGATTTTTGCCTTCAATTTAATATTTGTTGCTGAGTTGTTTTTAATACTTGCTATCATTGTACTAGATGATTTTCAGTTATATTTTATATGGTAAATATTCATGTGTGTTTAATGATTTCATGTGTATCAATCAATCAATCAAGGATTTATATGGCGTGGCAAATCACCCGTAAGAGTCTCAAGGCACTTGAGTTGCTAACTGCTTTGTGGCGATCTGTTTATTCGAACAGCCAGATCTTGAGTCTATTCCTAAATTGCCAGAGCGATGAGGCAGTCCTGAGGTGCAGCATTGGCCGCCAGGTATGAGAAGGAGTGTCCTTCGCTGTTGCCTCGGCGGACCCGGGGGGTGCCTGCGAGGAAGAAGGAGGCTGATCATAGGTGTCTGGTCGGGTGCTGGAAAGTCATGCTTTTTTGATGTATGCTGGTCCTTCGTTGTGCAGGGCTTTGATTCATGAGTCAACATCTCGAACTGGCCTCTCTTCTGGATCGGAAGCAAGTGTAGCTTCTTGAGGTAGGGTGTGATATGGTTCCGTCTGGGGAGGTCAAAGATGAGTCTTGCTGCTAAGTTTTGTATAGTCTGTAGTCTGTTCAGGAGGTGTGTGGTGATTCCTATGTAGAGTGTCTTGCCATAGTCCACCCTGTTGGTGATGAGGACCTGCGTGACATTCCTTCTAGTGTTGACTGGGAGCCACCTGAAGATCTTGCGGAGCATCCATAGGGTGTGGAAGCAGGCGAATGAGACTGCATTTACCTGTTTCTTCATTGATAGCTTGCTGTCCAAGATGATACCGAGCTTGTGGTCGTGGTCTGTTGGGGTGGGGGATGGGCAGAGTTCAGCAGGCCTCCATGCGTCATTCCATGGCAAGGTGTTGTTCCAAAAGATGTGGACTTGAGGCAGTGCATGAGGTGAAGATCTATGTATGCAACCTTTAAATGAGAAATTCTCTGACAAGCTTGTCTACTCTAGATGCTCCTTTCCACTTGAGCTTAGCTCAGTATGAATGATTAACAGACACTACCGTTTCCATTCTTTAAATGTTTCCATCTACATTTGTGGCATAGGGTGTCTACTGGCTATGGCCCAATAAATTGTTGGTAACACTACAATGTGATCTGAAGTAATGAACGATAGATTGAACAACACATGCAAAACATGCATATTAGTTAAATAGCAATGTGATGTGAGGTCATTTTTGAGAGAACTTAACAAGTTTGCTACAATATATGACAGACCAAGAGCAAAAAGGTATTGAAACCCTTATGGTCAAACTATTATTTTATTAAGTATACTGGTGCTGATTTACAAAGGCACAAAATAGTACATAACAAAGTACTCCTTTAGTACTTTTACATTCTCCTACATGCTTTTGTGAATTGGCCCCAAAACAACTAAAATGAGATCAAAATTGAAATATTCAGGGAATATTAATATAAAATTAGAGCAAATAAAAAAGATTGTGCCCTCTTTGCACTTTTACTTATAGGGAGTTGGTATTTCACTCCGATTCACAAAGGAAGTAAGAGTACATAGAAAAGAACTCAATTAGTACTGCTTCCCATAATCATGAATGCTTTTTGTGAATAGGCCCCATAGTATGCAGATGAAAGTGTCCATCCTCACCCCTCTGTTCATGCATTCCTAAAACAGACTGACAGATCCTACTCAATTTTACCTGTCAATGTTCTCCAGGATGCCAGATCAAGAAGCACGCCATCCTGTTCTATCACCATCTAAGAAGGAAAAGGGATAGGAAAATGTATACATTGGAAGGATATAGAGTAATGTAGTTAAACCCTCTATACTCTAGTGTTTGTAAACATTTTGAATATCATCTCAATTTATCAAGTTCTGTGAAAACTTTCATACACCCAGCTAGGATACCCATCTACGGGGGATATTCTCAAGAACGTGCGATAAACATCAGCAAAATAGGTTAACGCAAGTTTCCATATCGCCGTCTATCGTGGGAAAATAACTCCGGTTTAACGTCGTATTCGCAACACGGCGGTAACATGCGATAGTCTCCCGATAACGCCTCAAATGTCCGCGATAACACTACCGGGACGGCGATGAAAATCCAAACACGAACGCAAAAAAAGTTGCGTTGGGCCCAACTGCGATAAAAAATCCAGCGAGAAGCAGCGCCAGGCCTGCAAGTCCCACAAGTCAGGCTGCAAAAAGCACAAAAAAGCGGCAACACAAAACACAAACAAAACACAAACAACTGCGAAGCACCATGGAGGTAGCCGGAGCAAGCACAGAGGACAACCAGAACCCCACAAGCCCCACGGAGGACCAGCCTGGGACCTCGGGGTCAGAGAAGGGCAAGGAGAAGAAGAAGAGGAAGACGCGGTTCAGTCCGCAGGAAAACAGGATCCTGATCACGGAGGTGATAGAACACCATCAACAACTGTAGGTCACCTCCACTGTGTCATTGGCAACTAAAAATACAATATGGCACTCCATCCTGGACAAGGCAAATGCAGTCGGAGCGCTGAGGAGGACAATGGACGAGCTCAAGAGGCGCTGGAATGATGTGAAGCGCAAGAACAAGCAGAAACTCGCAGACAACCAGAAGGCAGCAATGCAGACTTGAGGTGGGAGACCAGCGCCACAGGAGGAGCTGGATGAGATGGAGGAAATGGTGACCACAGTCATCAGTGTGTAGACGGTGGCAGGAGTTGGGGGACCGGACACTGCTCAACATGACCCGACACAACAGCAACAGGGTTAGTAACCCCCAGGGACTGGGGGGACAGGGTGAGATGGGCACAATGGCAAACATGCACAATTAAGTAGAGCACATCTGCGGACAAACCATGCCCAAGAGTCACAACACCAACCAAGAGCCCAATTCACCCAAGTCTGCAACATCACAGCACTGCATAAGCACAGAAGTGAAAGCCACACCGCCTGAAAGGGATAAGGGCCAGCAAAATCAGAGCTGAAGGGGCAACTCACCTACAATGCAGCACACACACATAAGATCCAGAGCACCTCAACATTTACAACAATGTTGAACAAACAGTAACACCAGCACAATAGAACAGAGGACACAACTGCTGCCGCTCGTGTGCGGAAAATTGCCATTCGCATGTGGCACAACAGGATACTGTGAGATGATAATGTACTAGTACAACCCCACATCCCTGATGGTGCAGTAATGCATGTATGGCCATGACCCAGATAGGCAGTGAGACACACATTGTCATGCAAATCAACACTCATCACAGTTGAATACAAGTGAAGGTGCGTAGACTTTATTAGCATATGCGTGTCAGTACGGCCAAGATAAGTGCCACAACATGCAGACCAATGCAGCAGTATGTCAGAACGTGGAACGTTGCCAAGCACCGCTGTCCACTCTGGGGGAGTGCCTCACCTTTCACAGGTGTGTGTTAACCCGCGTTGTTGTCCGCTCATGTATTCGGAGTCCAGGCGAATGCAGACATGTCCACTGTCGCCGTGGGAGATGTGACCAGAACCCCAAGTTCCAACAAGTTGTTGGGACATGTGCAATGTGTTCCAAACTGTTGTGTCTGCAGGTACGTAGTTACATGTCCATGAAAGCTAGTGCAGCCTCGTAGACAATCATTTCCAACATGAGGTCGTCATCGACTTCATCGAACAGGATGGCAAGGCCAACCATTAGCAGGTTCGGACAGATGTGCTGCGTCCACCCCCTTTCACCAATTAGCACTACAGCCCAATAGGGGAGCGGCTCAATTTGCTCACTGCACACGAGGAGTTCAAGTAATCTTCCAGGTCCAGCTGCCAGCATGTATGCCAAGTATCCAGGAATCCCATGGACGGGTGTCATGGTGACACTCATGGTCGTGGACCAATAGGGGGCGCACACACATGTCGAAATCCAGTTCGGCTACCGTCCTGTTGGATAGGCAGACATCCATGGGCCACTCGAATATGCACATGCGACAATGCAACACAGGCTGCACGCAGGTGACGTTGGTAAGGCGGAAGCTCAGCCGGTAACTGATCCGCAGCACTACCAATGGCATTGCCCCCTTTAAATGCAGCATACGTGCACGGTACAGTTCCACCTGACAGGAGTTTGCAAGTGTCTGTGATGGTCTGCCATTGCGTTTGTGGCTCTGGTTGAAGCGGCACTGTTCTGACCTGCGCCAGTTCTGTGGATGAAATGCCACAGCTCGGATCAATGAGTTGTTTTAGTGTGCAACGGTTGTACGCCTGGATTAATGTGGGTGTTGCACTTGACCCTTTTTGAAGGGTCATCCCTGAACTTTTTGCCAGCCTCCCGTATTTTTTCTGACCTGTTGTTGGCTGTTTTATGACTCTGGGCACTTTACCACTGCTGATCAGTGCTAAAGTGCATATGCTCTCTGTTAAAAATTGGTGTATGGATTAGTGATTCCATGATTGGGGTTTGGTTTACTTGTCAGACCCTAGAACAGTGCACTGAGTGTGCCCAGGGCTTGTAAACCAAATGCTGCTGGTGGGCTTGCAGCACTGGTTGTGCCACCCACAGAAGCAGCCTGTAAAGTGTGTCTCAGGCCTGCCATTGCAGAGCCTGTGTGCAGTCTGGTACTGCCATGTTGACTGGGCAAGTGCACCCACTTGCCAGTCCCTAAACCGTTCCTTTTGTGCATATTAGTCACCCCTATGGTAGGCCCAAGGGCAGGGTGCATTGTGAGTATAAGGTAGGACATGCCCTGGTGTGTGTGGCATGTCCTAATAGTGAATTACAGCCATTTTCGTTTTCACTATTGCAAGGCTACCTGTTCCCCATAGGCCAGAATGGGCAGTTTGATTATTACATCTTATAATCCTAACTGACCCAGGGAACATGGTAGAAAAACGAATTTAGTATGCCTGAACTCAGAATGATAAAATACATCTTTTAGTGAAGTTGGTTTTAACATTCTGTGTTTGAAAATACCACTTTTAGAAAGTAGGTATTTTCTTGCCTAACTATCCAAGCCTGCCTCTGCTAGGTTGTGTATTCCTTGTCTGGAGTTTGAGTGACAGGGGCTGGGGGATTCCAGGAGACAGGGTGAGTCAGCCCAGGGCTGAATAGAGAGATCTGCATGTAGATGGGTGGGAGGAGTTGCACCTGGGACCTGAATAGGGCTGTGCCTTCCCTCCACAATGCTGGCTCCACCTCCTGTGGTGCGTCTGATGTCCCTGGCCTACACTGTGAAAGGGAAGAAGGAGTCTTGTCAACAAAGTGCTCCAGGACTGACCAGAACTGGTTTGGACTAGGCAAAGGCCTCTCTGCCTTCAGAGAACAAAGAGAATATGAGTATAAAAGAGGGGACCCAGACCCCAGAATTTTAGATCACTTTTGGGAAACAAGAAGAAACCTTTGCTGAGGAGAGGAACCAGAGAAGCTGAGGAAGAGACTATCTCTAAGCTGAGTGCTGTTTGGGGGATTGGCCTGCAGTGGTTGCCTGACTGCCAAAGAAAGGAGAGAGGAACTTTGTGTGTACTTTCATCAACTTGTGAAGGACTCCAAGGGCTTGAGACAGAGCTTGCCTCCTGCTGAAGTCTCAGGGACAACAGACTTCACCAACCAGCTCCCCAAGAGTCTTTCTGGAAAGTGCCTGCTGCTGTGCTGGACTTTCTGAGGGACTGCGTGTCGCAAGGAGCTGGGAGCGCGACTCACGAAGAAGAAGCGTCGCCGCCGCAGCCGAAGCGCCTCACATCGCCAAAGAGAAGGATCGACGTCGCATCAGACGCCGCCGCATCAACGGAGAAGAGTGTCGCCGCCGCTGCCGCCGTCGCATCGTTGCCGAAGCGCCTCGCATCGCCGGAGAAGAGGATCGACGTCGCATCAGATGCCGCCGCATCACCGGGAAGAGTGTCACAGGGCCTGTCGCGGCTCAGAAGAATCGTTGAGTTACCGCACAGCCGTGGCATCGTTGCCGAAGCGCCTCGCATCGCCATAGAAGTGGATCGACATCGCATCAGACGCCGCCGCATCGCCGGGAAGCGTGTCGCAGGGCCTGTCGCGGCTCAGAAGAATCGTTGAGTCGCCGCACGGCCGTCGGGCGTGCACGCATCATTGTCACATCAAGAAGAAGACGCCATTTTGTTTCATTGCACCGGATCTGCATCGCATCACGGCGCTGCTGGTCGCATCGCCACAAAAGCGCAGTAAGAAACCGACGCATCACCTCCCCACGCGGAGAAGAACCGACGCATCCCCTACGCAGCAGTAGGGACCCGACGCATCACCGTTCTTGCGTGTAAGGAACCGACGCATCACCTTCCCTGCAACACTTTCGTTGTATAGCGTTACGCATCCAAAGGTACATTGAACTCAAAGTGTCGCATTTACCATCCAAAGAGAACTAAGCTAATTCTACCATTTTTGAAGTACAGTATTGTGGATTTTTGTCAGTTGTGGTCTTGTGTTAAGTCTATATAAAAATACTTATTTTTATACTACAACTTGTGTGGTGTCCATCTGTAGTGTTGTCACTTGATTACTGTATGTTTTCACAAATGCTTTATACACTGCCTCTGAGATAAGCCTGTCTGCTCGTGCCAAGCTACCAAGGGGGTGAGCAGGGGTTATTTTAGGAGTGTACCCCTTACCTTGACTAGACGCAAGGGTCCCTATTTGGTCAAAGGTACCTACCTCTGCCAACAAAAGACCCCCAAATCTAACATTGGTGGTCAGCGGTGGGGATTCTGGACTTGCATTTGTGACTCATGTACAGTAATTGGTGTACACTACTAATGAGTGCAGACCAAACGCAACCACATACTATGTTTCCCTGTTTCCCTTTGGATTTGGTTTTTGAAACTCTGGTTAGTTGTTGCACCTGTTGGGCCTTGTCAAAATGGAAGTCAACTTTTGGCACCTGGATATCTACAAGATAAGGGAACTAAAAGTATTTTGCAAGGAGAGGGGGCTACCTGTGAAGAGGAGATCCACAAGGCAGGATCTGGAGGCAGCCCTGCATAGCTATGAGGTGCTACGCTGGGAAGCAACACTAGCAGATGACTCTGAGGAGGAATCTGAGGGGGAGGATCCCCAGCCAGAATACCAAGAGGGCAGTGGCCCTGAGGAGGAAACATTTTGGGAAAGATTGGTTCGTGAAGAGAGGAATCGGATTCCTGCTCATGACCGAAGGCTGAGGCAACTAGACCGGGAGTGCGAGGAGATAGAGCGAGCCTTAGCTGAAAAAGAAATGTGTGAAGCTCAAGAAGTGAGCTTGGCTGAGTTGGAGGTGGAGTCCAGCTCAGATGGTGGCAGCAAAATTATGTTATCTAGTGCTGAGGGAGTAGTACACACACCCAGAGATGTGGCGCCTGACTTGAAGGAGGGGTTAATATACACCAGGGGGTTCTAGGATGTGAGGTAGCTCCAGTAGTGCGCAGTGTCCCTGAGATGGATTGGGGAACTGGCACAGGGGTTCATAGTCCTAGTGGTGGGAGGGACACTCTACTGACTCTAGATGAGAGGTGCAGGGAGAGGGGTTCCCCCATGGCTGAAGTCCTGGTGTGTGAGTGTGAAGACCGCCCAGAAGAGTGTGGATTGAGTGATAGAGACAGTCAGATACTGTCTTGCCAGTCTCAGGAGAGTGGTGTGGGGTACGTGTGCAAGGCACTGGATGGTGAGGTGAAGGATAGTTTGGTGGGTCTGTGTGATCCAATTGAGGGAGAGCATATTGTAAGTCCCTATTTTCCAGAGCTATGCCAACACCTGGTGGAGTGTGAGTTCTCTGACCCCAGGGAGCTCACAATGGAGGCAGACCTTTTGGTGGATTCCAGAGGGTCTGAAGAGGCATTGGGGAGTGACCCTAAGAGGAGTGGCTCAGGTGTCTTCCAACCCAGAGTGGTGGGAGAGGTGCAGTGTAGCCCAGCTAGGTCCTGTGGTAGTGGGAGGGGTGTAGGGGCTCACGTCCTGTCTCTGCAGAGAAGGAGTGAGTGTGGGACTGCGTGTCCCAAGGTACCCGAAACCCAGTCTCAGGGCCTGGAGGGTTCCTTAAGGGAACACCAGGTTGGAGGCCTAGACTGTACTGGTAGGCCATTTGAGGAGGATCTCCCAGGGTCTAGAGAACCTGGAGCATCTGTAAATGGAGCTCCAGTGGTTCTGGTGTCTGGCAGTGCCGCTCCAGTTGGGAGGGTGCAGAAGTCCAGATTGAGGGGTGAGAGTGGGATGTGTTCCCCAGTGGGAGAGCCAGTGGGTCAGGGGCCAGCCAGAAGGGCTGAGCCTCCTAGGAGTGACCATGGTGACACCACTTCTGTTTTGGGGGTTCTTCACGCACTGTCAGGTGGACAGGGGTCGGGAGATCAGCGCCAGGCAGACTGTCACACAACACATGAGAGATGTGTTACCCTCTGGGGGGGCATGCGTGCTCCCCAGGAAGTCCTGGTGCACCAGGCAGATTCTTACACAACTCTAGAGCAGTGTGTTTCCCTTGGGGGAGGGGAGTGTACCCTCCCGGAAGTCCTGGGTTGCCAGGCACAGGTCCAGTCTAAGGGTACAGATCCTGGGTTGGAGGGCCAGGTTCAGGGTGTCCCCCCTGACCTGGAGGAAGGGGCAGCTGCTAACAGTGCCCCTAGCAGTTTGTCTTCTGGGGGTACCGATCCTCATGGGAGGGAGCAGTACTCTGGAAGGGGGTGCAGAGGGAGGGAGTCCTCGCCTCTGACCCCAGTTCCACTGGAGGGTTTAGACCCTAGATTGGTGGACCAGGTTCAGGGTGTCCCCCCTGACCTGGACGCCCAGTTGCAGGATAGAACCCCTGAACTGGTGGGCGAATTGTGCAATTCTAGAAGGGGGTACCACTCCAGGTGGGAGGGTACAGAGCCCCGAGGAGGAGGACCGGGTGTGGGAGAGCCCACCCCAGTCTCCTGTCCAGCCGCCGGGTACAGGCCCGGGGTTGGTAGGTCAGTGTCAGGATGTCATACCTGACCTGACAGGAGGGAGAGTGGACAAAGGGTGCCAAGCACCTGGGGCTACTGCCCCCGCTCTCTGACGACACAGAGGTTTGAGAGCCCTGAGAGGCATAAGGCCTGGGTCTCATCCCTGACCACTGTCAGTGGCCACTGTGGCTTGCTGTCTGTCTGTTGGGACACACCTGTGAGCAAGTTAAGGTTAGGTGCTGCACAGGTGGTGTCCACAGGTGAGGAGAAGGGTTCCCCATGGATTAGCTTGGTGGGCCCTGAGAGTATGGACAGAGGGATTCCAATAGGTTCATATTGGCGTAGAACTGGAGTATGCCCCTGCAGTTGCGGGCCAGGTCCAGGTTCTATCGCCCAAAGCAGGGAAGCCCATCAAGGTAGTGATTGGTCTACCCTGCGTTTTGGCTGGAAGGGGGTTGTGTTGGACTTGGCCCTTTTTGAAGGGTCATCCCTGAACTTTTTGCCTTCCTCCCGTATTTCTTCTGACCTGTTAATGGCTGTTTTATGACTCTGGGCACTTTACCACTGCTGATCAGTGCTAAAGTGCATATGCTCTCTGTTAAAAATTGGTGTATGGATTAGTGATTCCATGATTGGGGTTTGGTTTACTTGTCAGACCCTAGTACAGTGCACTGAGTGTGCCCAGGGCTTGTAAACCAAATGCTGCTGGTGGGCTTGCAGCACTGGTTGTGCCACCCACGGAAGCAGCCTGTAAATGTGTGTCTCAGGCCTGCCATTGCAGAGCCTGTGTGCAGTCTGGTACTGCCATGTTGACTGGGCAAGTGCACCCACTTGCCAGTCCTTAAACCTTCCCTTTTCTGCATATTAGTCACCCCTAAGGTAGGCTCAAGGGCAGGGTGCATTGTAAGTATAAGGTAGGACATGCCCTGGTGTGTGTGTGGCATGTCCTAATAGTGAATTACAGCCAATTTCGTTTTTCACTATTGCAAGGCTACCTGTTCCCCATAGGCCAGAATGGGCAGTTTGATTATTACATCTTATAATCCTAACTGACCCAGGGAACATGGTAGAAAAACGAATTTAGTATGCCTGAACTCAGAATGATAAAATACATCTTTTAGTGAAGTTGGTTTTAACATTCTGTGTTTGAAAATACCACTTTTAGAAAGTAGGTATTTTCTTGCCTAACTATCCAAGCCTGCCTCTGCTAGGTTGTGTATTCCTTGTCTGGAGTTTGGGTGACAGGGGCTGGGGGAATCCAGGAGACAGGGTGAGTCAGCCCAGGGCTGAATACCCTGACTAGACGCAAGGGTCCCTATTTGGTCAAAGGTACCTACCTCTGCCAACTAGAGACCCCCAAATCTAACAGTGGGAGTAAGTGTGAAGGCCATTCCATTGAAGATAACTTCAAGCAAGGACTTCTGTGTGTGGGGTGTGTATACGTTGGTCTTTCGTCGGGCTGTGCGTAGTGTGGAAGTCGTCATCAGCTGCTATAGTATCTGTCAGGGGGTGCCGGGCACATGTAATTCCTAGGTCGGAGGTGCAGATGTGCTTCCGCCTGATAGCACAGACAAAGGAGCATTCATCCCTAATGTTAGTTTCTCATCTGCTTGCATTCAGTTACTGTGAAGTGGCTTGTTGGGGGTGGGGTGGGATGTGTGCGACTTTGGGATTCATGTTTGACATGACTTGCATGTGGCAAATGAGCGGCATCACTGTGTGTAACGTTGCCTCACAGCTGCTCCTCCCTCCCCCCGAGCCAAATTACTTGTGTGCGCTGCGCGGTTGCATCACTGGCACTCCTACGGCACACCATTGTCATGCCTGTCTGCGCATGTCCACAAGCCTGACAACGACACTGTGATGTTGGCCATTGGAGGTGGGCGGCCACGTGAGTGTAGGCCTGTGTGAAGGATAGGGCGGACACAGACGTGGAGTTCATGCCTGGCTGAACTCGCGCTGCGGTTAAGGCTAGGCATTTGGCTCATGCTGCGGCAATACAGATACACACAGCACTTGGCATGTATGAGCCAAGACCCCGAGCGGTCTTGCGCTCCTTCATTTCCCCGTTCGTGCGAGCCCGCCCTCCGGGTGCATGCTACATTGCAACATTGTCTATTGCGGATTGGGTGGCGCCGACACTACAACAGAGACACACGCATTAGTTACTTCCTTGTCCAGGCCAGAACTGAACCACGCCCAGAGCCCCGGGCAAATCCTTCACACCCCTACGCTGGCTTGACGTACGCTGGCCCAGCCCACTCCGCTTACGCTTACAGGGGGGGACGACAAAGCTATGTGTCCAAGGTCGTACCCACTGCCTGAGGTGACATGGTTGCGTCCGCTGTCCACAGCACAATGTAATGTGGTAGGGCCCTGGCCCATCATGCATACATGATGACCACACGGACACACTTAGTTAGATAGTTGAACTGGCTACGGGCACGTGCGCCCAGCCACCTTTTATTACCAGGATCACATGTCCAGGTACGCCTGTTCTGGATAGGTGTGGGGTGGGTGTAAGCCAACCCTCAGGGAGTGGTTGGTGCTGGCAACAACTAGAACAGTGATCATCGGATCACACACACAGATTCAATCATAAAGGGTCCATGACTTGCAGTGCACTGAGGTAGGGGCACCAGAGCTGAGCGTGCTCATGAGAAGGAATTGTTAATGATTTGGTCCCTTCGGGATATTCCTGCTGCAGCTCCAGTGGGGTGTGGTACACCTGCCTCATCTTCATCATCATCATCCCAGGTCTTCCCCACTGCCTGAGGTGACATTGTTGCGTCCGCTGTCCACAGCACAAAACTCAATCATGAAGGGTCCATGTGTTGTGGTGCACTGAGTTAGTGGCACCTGAAGAGCTGAGCAGGGGATGGCATCCAAGAGAGGTGTGAGCAACTTAGATGGGCTGGCTGTGACACTCCTCCGACTCTGGCAGTTGTTAGTTGGAAGTGGTCCTGGCGGTGGTGGCGGGTGTGCAGCCATCGATGATGGCGTGTCCTTGCATGTCAGGATTGGATTTGGTTTGCGAGCCCTGCTGACCGCAGTGTAGGCCAGAGGCAGCGGTCAGAAAGGGCACACAGCCACGTGACGATGACTTGTGGTGCACTGAGTTAGTGGCACCTGGAACGCTCGGTGGGTGCGCGGCCTGCGCTGATGCGTTGTCCGCGCGGCCCGCCCTGGTAGCAATGTCTGTGGCCTACTGGACTCTGCCATAAATGAATCAAGACTCATTTTGATTAGCGAGCCCTGCTGACCGCAGTGTAGGCCGGAGGCAGCGGTCAGCAAGGGCCCACATCCAATTGTCATCGGCTTGTGTTGCACAGGGTCAGTGGCACCTGGAGCGCTCAGCAGGTGCACAGCCAACGACGATGCGCCGTTTGTGTGGGCCGCACTGGGTGCAATGTTTTTCGCCTACTGAATTCTGCCTCAATATTGCCACGTATCGTCGGCTTGTGTTGCACAGGGTCAGTGGCACCTGGAGCGCTCAGCAGGTGTACAGCCTAAGATGATGCGTTGTTTGACTTGGGGGACCTGCTGACCGCAGTGTAGGCCGGAGGCAGCAGTCAGCGAGGGCCCACATCCACGTGGCGATGACTTGTGGTGCACTGAGTTAGTGGCACCTGGAGCACTCAGCGGGTGTGCAGCCGACGATGATGCGTCATCTGGGCGGGCCGCACTGGGGGCAATGTCTGTTGACTGGTGGTTTCCTCCATTAACAGAAATGTGGCACGATTTGAATTGTGGGACCTGCTGACCGCAGTGTAGGACTAAGGCAGTGTCCGGCACACACATGACTCCGTGTTGCTGTGCCGCTGGATGCACTGGGGGCCTGTGTCGCGGAGTCTGGAGGTCACGGCGGCGGAATCGTGGCAGGGTGAGGTGCGCCGCCCTGGCAGACGCATTGCCCATCACGGAAGAGAACCATGCCCAGGGCCCCGGCCTTTTTAACAGCACTCCTATGCTGGAGTGGCGTACGCCGGCCCAGCCCACTGCGCTTACGCTTACAGGGGGGGGCGGCATAGCTACATGTCCAGGGTCTTCCCCACTGCCTGAGGTGGCATGGTTGCGTCCACTGTCCACAAAACTACACACACCAGCAGTATATGTCCACATGGACATGTCTGTGCTCTGCATTCTGTGGTCTGTCCAGCACATCACCGCCACACTTGGCATTGTGTACATTCTTCTTCATGGGTGAGTTGCCTCCTTCACACATACTTGGTTCACACCTCTCCCCACATTCTGCAATTGTGTGGCTGAGGGGCCATGCCGTTTTCGGACGGTCCGCTGTCTTGTCCTACGCTGCCTCGGTGGTAGTCTGGGGGGGGGCGGAGAGGGGGGGTGGTCCTGGGGGTGGTGGCGGTGGCTGTTGTGGCCCTCTTGGGTCTCCAGGCTGCATGTTCATTGTCTCCATGGTATCTGTGGGTCTTCAGATGTGGCTCTGGGCTGGGCTCCCTTTCATACTGCAGGTAGTCGTCCTGCTTAGCACCAGCAGAAGGCAGGTGTTAATTCCCTGCTGCTAACGCGCCTTATCGTCTGTTTTTGGGTCGCATCGCAGCTCTGGCTGGTCGTTGAGAATATCGCGAAGTGGTGTTTTCGTGTGTTTTTGCACGGGAACGCCTACTCTGCATATCATTAGCTTTAGTTGTCTCTCTCATCTGTGGCGAGGTTTTTTGCGCCAGCTATCGCCGGTAAACTGGCGATATGGGCAGTTTGCACCAGCTTGTGAATAGGGCGAAAAGTCTATCGCCACTTTTGCAGCGCTAATGTGCCGATAAATCGGCGATAAATCCTTGAGAATATGCCCCTAAGTGTAATAAAATTTCACTTTCACCAATGAATTTCAAATGAGCATCTATGTTAAATATATTTAGACATGTTTTTTATTTATTCATACAATCTATGGAGAAAAGTTGTGGTTAAACAAAAAGTATGATAGTTCAACCTTTTTTACAGATTATTTCTGTAAATTGTGGTTTCACCTTATCATTGTAAATGTGTCAATGACTTGGCTGGAAGTCCTCTCACTAGTCATCTGTAAGCTTCACCATCATTACATCAAAGTTCCTAACTAAATTCCAGATATGACTTTACACCACACAGACCCGGTGCTCCAACAGTGGAGGAATGGGATTTTCTAGGCATCTACTAGGAAATCTTTATAACAATGGTAAGTAATCTGCTTTCTTGCAACAACACTGTTTTCTTGCTTCTGATGATTCGGTGCAGCGAGGTTCAATGGACCTCTTGCTTCTGGCGATTTGGTGCAGCAAGGTTCAATACACCTATGGCAAAAATAATACCATTAAGCCTATTTTTGCCATATGCCCAATGATAAAGTATTATTTGCCAAAGATGAACTGTGTGATGTCTTTGTGATGACCAAAATCAAAGCTAAGATTTAAGCACCTCTGTGTTATTTCAGAAACTTATTTAATTTTTCACAGTCTTGGATATGGTAACAATAGTATTATACTCGGTACAAATTCTATATGCATATTTGCTAAATACCTTAGCAATGAAAATTCCTCCAGATATATCAGTTTCTTTGAAACTGATCAAATTTTCATATAAAACTATTTGATTCAGGCCTGGATTAACTTAAACTTACTTTTGATTGTGATCTGTTTAATCGTTGCTGGCTTTTATGGCAATCTATGTCTTACTCAAGAATGTTCTGCATTTTCTTATGGACTGAGGTAGGCTTGAGCAATGCAGATGCAACTCACAAGACTGTTCTTCTTGATGTTGAAAAGAAGTGAAAATTGCAATCACTCCGCCTTATATTTGCAAAGGAGAGAAGTATACTAGATAAGGACTATGGGCCAGATGTACGACCCTTTTTTGCGGCCGCAAACGAGAGATCCTCCCGTTTGCGACTGCAAAAAAGGGTAATGGCATGTACAAATGCTATTTTGAGAGTCACTGACTCGCAAAATAGCATTTGCGACTCTCGCTATTAGGAAGGGGCATCTCTTCCTAATAGCGAGTCACCATGCACACTCGCAGTTTACCACCTACTTAAAGTAGGTGGTAAACCACTCGCAAACGGGAAGGGGACCCCTTCCCCTTTGTGAGTTTGTGAGAAAATATTTTTTAAGAGGAGGCAGTGGTCCGGACCACTGCCTGCCCTTAAAAAAATGAAACTGAAAGGTTTCATTTTTCTTTTTTAAAAGCATCCCGTTTTCCTTTAAGGAAAACGGGCTGCATTAAAAACAAGCATTTGCAATGCAATAGGTCTCGCATTTGCAAGAGTTTGAGCTATTGGCATTGTAAATGACAATACTTTTTATTTATGTGTGTTGAAAATCTGCAAGCGGTGCGTAAACATGCACTGTGTACTTATAGTTGCTGCTTACGAAAAGCAAGGCTAGCAGTAACCGTGACTCTTTTACTGCCAGCCATGCATCTCGTAAGCAAGGACTATAAGTACAAAGTGCGTGTTACGCACCACTTGCACGTTTTAAAAACACATAAATAAACCTTGCAGGTTTTAAAAACACATAAATTAAAGGTATTCTAAATTACTATGCTAATAGCTCAAACTCTCGCAGATGCAAGACCTTTTCCATTGCAAATGCTTGTTTATTTTGACTCTATAACCTTACTATTGTTTTTAGGCTACTGATGCATTTTTGTCTGGTGTAGGTTCTCTAAAAAGATATTAGAATCTGTGCCACCACAAATACTTGGTGAACAGCGGCCTGAATTTAGCAAAATTAAAGTAACCTGCGATTAAATGAGTAAACATGTTTTAGCTAAACTGGTAAATAAACACCATCTATCATCACTTTTTACACATCATTTAATGTGTTTCAGTGCATTTCCTTTACATACATTATCATCAAGGGGGAACAGCACACCTCCCCATTCTTGAAACACATTATTTTATTTTCTCTTTTCATTGTAGAGAACCTTCACATCTCCCTAGCTTAGTGACTGCACCTAAAACTAGGCCTGACCGTAGACATTTTGCTGTAATCTTAAAGCGCTTTGTAAGCCAGAGGCATTGGATTAGATGCAGGTGTGATTGGTTGCAGGATCACTGTGGGTGGCAGTGTTAACGGTTGCAGGAACAGTGCCGGAAGCAGTGTAGGCTAATCGTGTTGAGTATTCATGTCATGGGTGAAGTCCAGAGAGCATGATCAGTCTATGCATGAAGCAAAGGAGTGGTAAGAATGCCTTACAGTCTGCCCTGGTTTAGAGGATGTCTGAAGTTTACACAAAAAGTCATGCCTATCGCATATCATTTGAAATCACCAAGTGGAAGATTTGGGTGGTTAACAAGTGCAATGTTCTAATTTACGATTAACCTGAACTGGTGTAAAAACGCTTTGAAAATAATGATTTTTTTCTAATAAAAGGAAATTAGACCCCTCAAAAGAGGTAGTTCGCATGCATACATTATCTCCTTTTGTATCATCTTCTTATATTTATTTGCAGTTTTATGTAGTGCGAACTCGACCCGCAGTTATGTCAGAGCGCTTTACATGAGCACCAGTTGCATTACAGACCGGCGCATTCTTTTTGTAGTCACGGGGAGTCTAAGTGATTTTCCCAGAATCACTGGATGCTTGAGCTGATGCCGAGACTCGAACCTGCTTCCCCAGCTTCAAAGTCGGCCGCTCTGGCAGTTAAGCCACATCCTCTCTGCTTTGCTTAAAGTCATTTAATGAATAAACAAACAAGGTCCACAGACAGGTTCTTTCTTACTTTAGTCTGAAGAACTTGCGCAGTCGCTGGCACAGATATGTATAGTCATGGAGAGCCTCTGTTGGAGAAGTTTCTCTCAGAATAGGTCCTGCCTCAGGATGTGTTTGGAGGAGCTGGAGTTTGTTATCCTGCTTCAGTAATTAGAGTACTGAGGGAAGTGCTGTGTCGGAGCAGCTGCGCTGAATCCAGTCTTGGAGGCTCGGAAACAGGCTGTTACATATCTGCAAATGTGAGCTGTAAACAACATTTACGTTAACTCTCTCTGCCTGGTAGAGAGTAAGGGGCTTGGATGAGCTACAAAACGCACAAATGACTTGGTTGTTTTAAATTATTGGTAAGCTTCTTCAAGTTGTTGTATGCCCCGGACACACAGCTGGCACGCCGACTGCAGTGCAGATGTCGATGGCCATTTTATCAGCCTCCTGTGAGTAATGTGTGCGGCGGCCACCACCGCCATTGTGACAAAAAAATAAAAGGGAAAGTGCGCATGGCGCACAGTCAAGGGAAGCGTTTTGCGAGTGGTGTGTGTGGCGCCCACAGCTGCAATTGTAAACAATTAAAAAAGAAAACTGAAAGTGCGCTGAAAATGACAAGCATTGGCGAGGGACGGCGAAAGTCAAAATAAAACAAGTAATAAAAATGTTTTTTTTTTTAAACGACATCTGACCCAACTTTGTTAATTGCAACAGACTGCTCAACAGAGATGTGTGCCTAAATGCACTAGTATACCTTAAAAGCGGTGTGGATGACCATCCGCTGGATAGAGGATGTGTGATTTAAAATTCTCCGTGCAAGCAGTGCTGCGGAAACATCCAAACATAGTGGTCAGGCTTTAGCTATTCTGAGAGCTTCTATTAATGACTTTCTAAAAAAGCGGAATGAAATGCATACCTGTGAGGGCATGGACAAGTGTCCCTCAATTCAATTAGGGCAACCTCGTCGGCAAGTACTGCTGTAAAGTTCCTACAAGTGAATAGGAGACACTGTAGCGTTAATTGTGTCCTCCCATATACCCTGGAGACATAGCGCAAGCGTTTGTTATTGAAATGCGGTAACCCGCGATCGTAAGAAAACACGCGTACCTTAACACGGCTCCTTCTCTGAGCTATTGTGTCAATGCGGCTCACTTAAACACGGAAGAACCTCCCATTCAAGGCTCCCTGTTAAATAACTAGAGAAGTATTTTTAACAAGAGAAATAGTTTTTTGCGTTGAATAAGGTTGCTTGCAACATCAGTTGTCACAAAGGTCACCATTTTTGTGAGGATGTGGCAAAGTGAAAAACCTATGTGCACTGAAATATTTTGTACAGAGGCTGCAAAACACACACACACTTGTGCAACTTCGCAGAACCCAAACGGAGGGTCAGAGGACCTGATGGAATAGCCATGCAACAGCTGGGATGCATGTTGGTCACGTGGCAACTGCTCGTCAATCAGAGCCTGTATTCACTTAGGACTGAATCACACCACGCCCCCCGAGGTCAATAATTGCTTTGCTATGATGAGTGGTGTTTTGTGGGAGGTCTGGTGAGAATGTGACCTCCCCCTGGCCTGCTCGAGTGTTTGTTGCCCCGGCTGCCACCTTTGCTGGCGGCTGAAAGCTGAGGCCGGCGAGTAATCAATTATGCGCACGGGAACAAAGTGGCTGAGGGAGGGAATCTGTGAACTGCTGGCCTGGCATCAAGGGCTCTCAGGGGAGGGCAGGGAAGAGGCTGCGGTGAGAGGATGTGCCGGAGTGAGCACGGGAGGAAGAAGGCTGAGTGAGGGAGGTGTCGAGGCCACAGGGGGAGGAGACGGCGCCGGCTGTCTAAGAAGGGGCGAGTCATCATTTATGCACACGGGAACAAAGTAAACATTGTCTTTGTGTCCACCTAAACCTCCTTCCTTAATCTAAAACAGCTGAACGTTTTTATGCAGTTAATGCCGTAGGGAGCTCACTCTGCTGAGAAAAAATCAGGGCTAAAGCGCTATCAATGCTCACCCATAACACGCACAAATTCAAAACGCCGCACAAAAAAATTCTGTAATGCAATACTGCCTCGCTCGTCACTGAGGCTAAAATAACTAGCCAGCATACACGAAAGCGAAAGTCTTCAGTTATAGACGCAGGCTACAGCGCATGCACAAAAGTATCCAATTACACACGCAGGCTACAGCGTGAAAAACAGATGGCACACTGCACTTCAAAGAAGTGCAAACAGAGCGGAATTAAACTGTAGTTAGTCGCCGCTGAAGCGGGACTACACGGAAGTTAACAAATGACCGACAGCCAACAGAAACACACATAACAACAACAGTACCACACTTAAACCAATAGGAAGCGCAGAAACAGACTACATAAACTTTAAGCCAACATACAGATTACTTTAGGTCTCGCTGAGACAGCGCATGCAGCGCATGCGCAGCCAAGGCGAGACCTAAAAACTGCTTTATTAAAAAAGCAGTCACAGTTGACCCTGTGGAGGGCCACAGCTGAAACGTGTCGGTCTTGTATTGTCCTGTTTACTATGAATTAAAATAATTAAAAAACGTCACCTGGATGGAGCTGTGCCACTTGCTTTCTTATTCTTGAGTCCTGGAGCGAATTCCTAACTAGGGTTCAAATATTGTGCATGTATGTGTCTAGCTTTTTCAAGATGTAAAGTTATAATTTTATTTGTACTGGCAATGTCACAAATTTTTGAAAAGTGTAACTGGACAGAACACAAGGATTCTAGCTCTATTCAACTCTAATCACAATGTTGCAAGTCTCACCATGTTGAGCAGGACATGCATAAGTCCCAAAAAATAATGAATCTGGTATGTCCAAATAGAGGGTCCTCATTCCCAGGTTATCAAAGTAAGACATTAAAAAGTGCATGGCTTAGTTCACTGAGTCTTTGTTATCCAGCTCCCAATAATATGCGCTTTCATTCCCATGGTCATTTCTGATTATTGAAAACCCAACAGGTGATTATCGCACATGCTTTAACTAGTGTAGCCACTTGGAGCCCCATAAGAATCACACCTTCTTTTATCCTACGCACAAGAAGAGGTCCCAAGTTTGCATCAATATTGTGGCATAAGCTCCTCCCACTCACAGCTTTTAGAAACTTATCTCTAGGCCTTAATGCTGGTACATGATTATGTCAGAGTACTGAGGAAGACCTCAAAGATATTCTGTTTGAAGCACTTTAGTGGGCTGTTAAGTATATTTTAAGAATTCCAGACCTTGAGCTAGTAAAATTTAAGATGGACAGCTCATTGAGTTGGAGATGTGACTAATCTTTTTTGCTAAAAATATAATGCCTGTCAAAAGCTGTCACACATGATAGTAGGTCACTTGGCAGCTAGGCACCTTGGAGCCTGTTCAGCAAAAAAAACATCATAACATGGGCAAAGATTTTGATCGCCACTTCAGGGTATATTTACGTTCTATTTGTGCTTGCCAGAATTCCCAGTAATACATCTGGAAAGCTACTCCAGGACCAGGTTTACAGGCATACTACTTTGAATATCTTGTGACTATACCCTTAAGATCCTATTCCTGCTGTATGGAATTGTACATTGCGTAGAAATCACACAACTAGATAGGAGCCTCCAATGCAAATGCACATTTCTTTCTTCCTGGAGAGAAAGCTGCAGTAGTAAATGCATTTACACCTGTCAGAAATCCCTTGGTCAATCAAATTGCTCTTACATCAATATATTTTTAGGCTCTAGAAGAGGTTCCAGAGGTGGCAGTCTATCTAAGACCGCCCATGCCCATTTCAATTTTAAAATTCCCCCCTGTAGTGGCTTGTTTCTCATCCTAATACCATCACAATGGCTACCTCTCATTTAGTATTTAGCTTGTTAGGCATAGCTTTTTGCAACAGAACATAGTGGCTCAATCAACAGTCTACCCTAGAGCAGCTGTGCTCTTCTCACTGTGAATTCAGTCGCAAAGTATTGCCATGAACATTATTTAGCTGCTGCCAGGGGTTGCAGCTGCGACTCTGGGATTGTCTCTTGCAGAAACCTATCACTGCCTTTGTGACGCCTGACCTGAGAGGTGGCAAAACCTTTCCCAATAGCACAGAGGAAAAATTCACCTAACAGGAACTGGCGCTCTATCCTCCTTATTTTCTTCCCATTGTACTATAGACTAATAGTGAATATTACTATATTATTCAATGTAACTGTAACGGGGAACAATTACCTGGAACTGGACCATTGCTCACAGTTGACGGAAGTTAAAAAAATGCGGTTTATGTGCGTGCTTTCAGGTGAGTGTGTTTACATGAGAGAGTGTGTCTATGTGTGACTGTTTGTGTGCACGTATAAGCATGTGTGTGTGAGTGAAAGTCAGTGACAGGTAGTGAGTGAGAATGAGTGTGATTGAGTGTCAGTGAGTATGAGTGAATCAGACTAAGTACGAACGAGTGAGATTAAGAGTGACTGCAAGTGAGTGAGAATGACTGAGTAGCAATGAGTGACAGGGAGTATTAGAGAGTGAGTGAAAATGAGTGTGGTTGAGTGACAATAAGTGAGTGCAAGTGTGAAAATGAGTGACAGGTAGTGAGAATAAAGGAGTGAAAGCAATCGTGAGTACAAGTGAGTGATAAAGTATGAGAAAGAGTGATTAAATGCAAATGAGTGAGAATGAGTGAGTGAAAGCAAGACTAAGTGTAAGAGAGTGAGAATGAATAAGTGAATGGAGGTAAGTGTGCATGAATGAGAATAGGTGTGAGTGAGTAAATGTAATTAAGCACGAGTGAAAATGTGGGGTTATGCTTCAGGGTCGGTATTGGCCCTGGCATACTAAGGGTAATTCTTGTCTTATAGAGGCGCCCATGACAAAATACTGGCACGTGCATACTGGACAAAAATGTTAGTATGACAGGCACCTTTGACAAGACATTAATACTGGCATACTAGAAGAAATTCTTGCAATGTGGGGCAGCCATTGGAAATCACTAGCATACTTGTGAAAATTTTGAGCATAGGAGGCACCCTTAGAAAAATTCTTGCCATAAAGGAGTATAACCATGTCATATTGTAGTGGGGCAACTATGACAAAATGCTGGCCCTGACATACTGAGGTAATTTTTTACATCAGGGTCACCCATGTTAGATGGATGGCATTAATGGCACAATTATCATACGAGCACATTGAATGTAGTTTTTGGCATATGGAAGCATCATGGCATATTGGGGCACTTATAGAAAAATGCTGGCCCTGACGCACTGGAGACAATTTCCGAGACATGGGGGCCCCCACAGCACATTTTGAAAACAATTGAATCATTTTCTGGGGAGTGTCAGATTTCTTTGACTTGGCACATTATGCAAGGACTTGAAAATGAGTGCCCTTTCTGAGTTTATGGCTTTTTAGCAAATGTATGTGAACAAATGTGCTTTAAAATGCACTTTTTAATCATATTTCTTTCAACATTTCCTCAGCGGTCGAACTGCCCTCAACCAAACGAACCTTGACGAAGGCTGACTCACTCGCTACAATTCAGAGCAAGTATTGCTCTGAATAGCTCTCAATTGCTTTCAAAGATCATGTCAGGTCCCTAATATAGGTGGTATCTAAAATGAACATTTGTCTCTGTGTTTTTATTTTAATCAACCAGTTATTATGGAATTTCAGAGATATTAATTATTGTGATGTCATTAGGGTGAAGGACAATTGGTATGGCTATCTGGGAAGATTCAGAGTAAAGGGTCATATGATGTCACTTTCTCTGATGCCGTTAAGGTGAAAGGGTATGTGATGTCACTTCCAGTACCTTTGACATTTTTGTGTATCGACTTCCATCATTATTTAATTGTGAAATTCAACAATATGGCGCACCAAGCACCATGAGGTAAGGCACCATCAAAATAGGTAGTATAAACTGAGTTTAAGATTTGCATTTAATAACTGCAATAGTGGATAATTGAGGAAAGATGTAGTCTTAAATGGAGAAATTCTAAGAACATGTAATGCACACTGTTTCAGCTTTCATTTTGTTTCATTTATTTGACCATCTAATTATCCACGGTTATGCCATTATCTATATATTCAAGCTAACTAGATTAGTGTGGGTTTTTGCAATTACATTGTTTTTATGGCTCAGTAATATTGTCAGGTTAGGCACACAGGGCACACTAGGGTACCATTTTAGTATTACTGTTCCACTGTCTTAAAATATAGAGAATAAGTACACAAAGCATATTTAAAACCTTCTACTACATCTATTCAAACAATATAGGGGCATATTCTCAAGGACTTATCGACGATTTATCTGCACTTTAGCGCCACAAAAGTAGCGATAGATTTATCGCCCTATTCTCAAGCTGGTGCAAACTGCCGATATCGCCAGTTTTCCAGCGAAAGCTGATGCAAAAAACATCACCACGGATGAGAGTGACAACTAACGCTAATGATATGCAGAGTAGGCGTTGCCATGCAAAAACACACGAAAACACCACTTCGCGATATTCCCAACGGCCAGCCAGATCGGCGAAGCGACCCAAAAACAGGCAATAAGGTGCATTAGCAGCATGAATTTAACACCTGCCTTTTACTGGTGTTAAGCAGGACGACAACCTGCAGCATGAAAGGGAGCCCAGCCCAGAGCCACATCTGAAGACCAACAGATGCCATGGAGCCAATGATCATGCAGCTTGGAGACCCAAGAGGGCCACAACACCCACCGCCACCACCCCCAGGACCCACCCCTCGGACCAACCCCTCCGAGGTCTACCACCTAGGCAGCACAGAAGAAGACAGCTGACCTTCCAAAAACGGCATGGTCCCTCAGCCACACAATTGCAGAATGTGGGGAGAGGTGGGAACCAAGTATGTGTGAAGGAGGCAAGTCACCCATGAAAAAGAATGTACACAATGCCAAGTGTGGTGGTGATGTGCTGGACAGACGTCAGTATGCAGAGCACAGACATGTCCATGTGGACATATACTGCTGGTGTTTGTAGTGTTGTGGACAGTGGACGCAACCGTGTTACCTCAGGCAGTGGGGAAGACCTCGGTCACGTAGCTGTGTCGTCCCCCCCCTGTAAGCGTAAGCGGAGTGGGCTGGGCCGGCGTACGCCAGTCCAGAGTAGGAGTGTGAATAAATAGGCTGGGGCTCTGGGCGTGGTTCACTTCCGGGATGGCCAACGCGTCTGCCAGGGCAGCGCCCCTCACCCTGCTACGAGTCCGCCGCCATGCCCGCCAGCCTCCTCAGCCGATCGCTGGCTCCCGTGACACAGGCACCCAGCAGCACAGCACCGCAGAGTTATGTGTGTGCTGACTACTGTCTGCGGCCTACACTGCGGTCAGCAGGTCCCCCAATTCAAATTGAGTCTTGATTTATTTATGGCGCAGTCCAGTAGGCAACAGACATTGCTTCCAGTGCGACCCGCCCGGACGACGTATCATCGCAGGCTGCGTACCCGCTGAGCGCTTCAGGTGCCACCAACTCTGTGCAGCTCAAGTCATCGCCACGTGGCTGTGGGCCCTTTGTGACCGCTGCCTCCGGCCTACACTGCAGTCAGCAGGGCTCACACATATCGAATCCAATCCTGACCTGCAAGGACACGCCATCATCGCTGGCTGCACACCTGCTGAGCGCTTCAGGTGCCACTAACTCAGTGCACCACAAGTCATCGCCACGTGGCTGTGGGCCCTTTCTGACCGCTGCCTTCAGCCAACACTGCGGTCAGCAGGGCTCACACATATCGAATCCAATCCTGACCTGCAAGGACACACCATCATCGCTGGCTGCACACCCGCTGAGCGCTTCAGGTGCCACTAACTCAGTGCACCACAAGTCATCGCCACGTGGCTGTGGTCCCTTTCAGACTGCTGCCTCCGGCCTACACTACGGTCAGCAGGGCTCACACATATCAAATCCAATCCTGACCTGCAAGGACACGCCATCATCGCTGGCTGCACACCCACTGAGCGCTTCAGGTGCCACTAACTCAGTGCACCACAAGTCATCGCCACGTGGCTGTGGGCCCTTTCTGACTGCTGCCTCCGGCCTACACTGTGGTCAGCAGGGCTCACAATTCTAATTGAGTCTTGATTTATTTATGGCGCAGTCCAGTAGGCAACAGGCATTGCTTCCAGTGCGGCCCGCCCGTACGACGCATCATCGCAGGCTGCACACCCGCTGAGCGCTTCAGGTGCCACTAACTCAGTGCACCACAAGTCATGGACCCTATATGTTTGAATCTTGTGTGTGTGATGTCAGATCTGGTGCCCCTACATCAGTGCACTGCAAGTCATGGATCCTTTATGATTGAATCTTGTGTGTGTGATGTCAGATCTGGTGCCCCTACCTCAGTGCACTGCAAGTCATGGACCCTTTATGATTGAATCTTGTGTGTGTGAACTGATGATCACTGTTCTATTTGTTGCCAGCACCATCCACTCCCTGAGGGCTGGCTTACACTCACCCCACACCCATCCAGCACAGGCGCCACTGGACATGTGACCCTGGTAATAAAATGGGCCGGGCGCACATGCCCGGCCGTAGCCAGTTCCACTATCTATCTAAGTGTGTCCGTGTGGTCATTATGTATGCATGATGGCCCAGGGCCCTACCACATTACATTGTGCTGTGGACAGCGGATGCAACCTTGTCACCTCAGGCAGTGGGTAAGACCTTGGACACGTAGCTTTGTCGTCATCCCCTGTAAGTGTAAGCGGAGTGGGCTGGGCCGGCGTACGCCAGTCCAGCGTAGGGGTGTGGAGAATTTGCCCAGGGCACTGGGCGTGGTTCAGTGCTGGCCTGGACAAGGAAGTGACTAATGAGTGTGTCTCTGTTGTAGTGTCGGCGCCACCCGGACCGCAATCGACAATGTTGCAATGTAGCATGCACCCGGAGGGCGGGCTCGCATGAATGGAGAAATGAAGGAGCGCAAGACCGCTCGGGGTCTTGGCTCATACATGCCAAGTGTTGTGTGTATCTGTATTGCCGCAGCATGAGCCAAATGCCTAGCCTTAATCGCAGCGCGAGTACAGCCAGGCACGAACTCTACATCTGTGTCCGCCCTATCCTTACCATAGTCCTACACTCACGTGGCCGCCCACATTCAATGGCCAACATCACAGTGTCGTTGTCAGGCTTGTGGACATGCGCAGCCAGGCATGACAATGGTGTGCCGTAGGAGTGCAAGAGATGCATCTGCGCAGCGCACACCAGTAAATAGGCTCGAGGTGTTTATTCTCCCTCTGCACACATCACATTTCCTGAATGCAAGCAGATAAGAAACTAACATTAGGGATGAAAGCTCCTTTGTCTGAGCTATCAGGCGGAAGCACATCTGCACTTCCGACCTCGGAATTGCATGTGCCCGGCTCCCCCGGACAGATAGTATAGCAGCTGATGACGACTCCCACACTACGCACAGCCCGAAGAAAGACCAACTTATACACACCCCACACACAGAAGTCCTTGCTCGAAGTTGTCTTGCATGGAATGGCCTTCACACTTACTCCCACACCATCCCAGGCGTACAACCGTTGCACACTAAAACAACTCATTGATCCGAGCTGTGGCATTTCATCCACAGAACTGGCGCAGGTCAGAACAGTGCCGCTTCAACCAGAGCGACTAACGCAATGGCAGAACATCCCAGACACATGCACAACCCCTGTCACGTGGAACTGTACCGTGCATGTATGCTGCATTTACTGGGGGCACTGCCATTGGCAGTGCTGCGGGTCAGTTACCGGCTAAGCTTCCGCCTTGCCAACGTCACCTGCGTTCAGTCTGTGTTGCATTGTCGATCGTCCATATTCGAGTGGTCCATGGATGTCTGCCTATCCAACAGGACAGTAGCTGAACTGGATTTTGACATGTGTGTGCGCCCACTGTTGGCCCACGACCAGGAGTGTCACCGTGATACCCGTTTATGGGATGCCTTGATACTTGGCATATATGCTGGGAGCTGGACCTGGGAGATTGCACAACTCCTCGTGTGCAGTGACCACATTGAACCGCTCCCCTATTGGGCTGTAGTGCTAATTGGTGAAAGGGGTGGACGCAGCACATCTGTCCGGACCTGCTAATGGATTGCCTCGCCGTCCTGTTTGATGAAGTCGACAACGACCTCATGTTGGAAATGATAGCCTACGAAGCTGCAATCGCTTTCATGGACGAGTAACTACGTACCTGCAGCCACAACAGATTGGAACCCATTGCACATGTCCCAACACCTTGTTGCATCTTGGAGATCTGGTCACATATCCCACGACAACAGTGGACATGGCTGCATTCTCCTGGACTCCGAATACATGAGCGGACAACAACTCGGGTTAACACACACCTGTGAAAGGTGAGGCACTCCCCCGGAGTGGACTGCAGTGCTTGGCAATGTTCCAAAATTCTTCTGACATACTGCTGCATTGGTCTGCATGTTGTGGCACTTATCTTGCCCGTACTGACACACATATGCTAATAAAGTCTACGCACCTTCACTTGTATTCAACTGTGATGAGTGTTGATTTGAATGACAATGTGTGTCTCACTGCCGATCTGGGTCACGGCCATACATGCGCATTGATAGCATTACCCAGGGAGTACCTTTTTGTGGAATCACTGTCCCTACATTCATCCATACTTTCATACTTGATTGCTCATAGCCATGACACATCTGTGTGAATAAGAATGTTTTATTCGCATTCAGTGGAGTGTTGAAGCTGGACCAGTACAGGGCCATGCAAACCCCACTTTACATTGTTGCCCCGTGGAGGGCCAGCCAGAGTCCTTTAGGGATTGACAAGTTAATCGGAAGAGGAAGACTTCAGTCCGCAGTGTGATTACTGTGTCATTGGTAACCAAACAAAATATGGCAGTCCATGTCGAGGTCCAAGGTGAGTGTCGCTGAGTGTATCGGGGGACAGTGGAAGGTGTTATTCCAGGGCATGATGCAGAGGGCAGAACCAAGCTGAAACAGGACATATGGCGGAGATGAATGCTACCACTTCATTCTTACCACAAAGCCAGATTCATCATCATCTTCGTCCTCTGATGTGTCAGGTGCCTCACATGTGGGTGGTGGTGTTTAGTCTGCATAACTGTGTGGCACTGACACATCAGGGGCCAGAGGTGGAATGTCTGCCGCACTATGTGGCACTGACACTTCAGTGGGCGGAGATGTGGATGGAGTAGTACCAGCAGGATTCATCCACGCCAGGCCTTGTGGCGGCAATGCCATGACGAGGATCTGCAGGGCATGGAAGATCACAGCTACATCTCGCTGGTGTGCAGCCGTGGCAAAATTCTTTCCACCTGCATCCGCTCCAAGCTCTCCATCCTTCTCCTTATGTGTCCCAACTCCCGGCTGACATCGCTGGAGCCACTCTGACTAGGCAGTTGTTCTAGGCTCAGAGTCATGACTCCAGCGATGTCAGCCATGGATTGTTGGAGAGCATGGAGCGGACAGTGGGTGTCCGTTAGGGACTGTAAGTGGTCCCTGATGGGACTTAGACACCCATGTATGGCATCTAGTTTGGCTGCCATGAGGTCGAACCCCACCCGCAGCTGATCAGCCATCTTCTCCAGGCACCCTAACACATGGTGTTGGAATGCCATGTGTTGGTCGTGGGGTCCTGGGAGACAGCCGTGGTGGTTGGTGCTTCCTGCTGTGTGGTCTGTGCAGGGGGTGGGGTCTCCTCGATGCAGCTGGGCTGCCCTGCTCCTGGAGGTGGGGTGCCGGAGCTGTCCATGAGCTGTTGGAGGGCGTCAGTGTAGATGTTGGTGTGGTCCTCTTCATCATCAGTGCTGAGTTGTTGGGTCTGCTCTGCAGGAGGTGTTTATTCTCCCTCTGCAATGTGAAGGGGAGATGCAGATTGATATTGTGTTCACATGTATGTTCACGCATTGTACAAGTTTACTTACAGACTGCATGACAATGTACATTGTGACTGTTTGTGAGGAGATGCCTATTTGATGCGGGACAGTTGACATTTCTACACCATCAGGGATGTGAGGTTGTTTTTGTACATTATCATCTCACAGTTTCCTGCTATGCCAAATGCGAATGGCCATTTTCTACACACAAGCGGCAGCAGTTGTGTCCTCTGTTCTGTTGTGAAGGTGTTGCAGTTTGTACTACATTGTTGTCAATGTTGAGGTGCTCTGATTCTTATGTGTGTGTGCTGCATTGTGGGTGTGTTGCCCCTTCAGCTCTGATTTTGCTGGCCCTTATCCCTTTCAGGCGGTGTGCCTTTCACTTCTGTGCTTATACAGTGCTGAGATATTGCAGACTTGGGTAAATTGGGCTCTTGGTCGGAGTTGTGACTCTTGGGCATGGTTTGTCCGCAGATGTGCTATACTTAATTGTGCATGTGTGCCATTGTGCCCATCTCCCCCAGTCCCCCCAGTCCCTGGTCGTTATTCGCCCTGTTGCTGTTGGCTCAGGTCATGTTGTGCAGTGTCCGGTCCCCCAACTCCTGCCACCGTCTCCCCAATGATGACTCGGGTCACCATTTTCTCCATCTCATCTAGCTCCTGGTGTGTCGCTGGACTCCCACCTCCAGTCTGTATTGCTGCTTTCAGGTTGGCTGCGAGTTTTAGCTTGGTTTTGCACTTCACATCAGTCCAGCGCTTCTTGCAGTCGTCCACTTCCCTTCTCTTCACTCCAACTGCATTCACCTTGGCCAAGATGGACTGCCATATAGTATTTTTAGTTGCCAATGACACAGTGGAGGTGATGAACAGTTGATGGTGGTGTTCTATCACCTCCATAATGAGGATCTGGTTTTCCTGCGTACTGAAAGGCGGGTTCCTCTTCTTCTTCTCCTTGCCCTTCCCTGACCCCGAGGTCCCAGGCTGGTCATCCGTGGGGCTTGTGGGGTTCTGGTTGTCCTCTGTACTTGCTCCGGCTACCTCCATGGTGCTTCGCAGTTGTTTGTGTTTTGTTTGTGTTTTTTGTTGCCGCTTTTATAGTGGTTTTTCCCACCTGACTTGTGGGACTTGCAGGCCTAGCGCTGCTTATCGCTGGATTTTTTATCGCAGTTGGGCCCATCGCAAGTTTTTTCACGTTAGGCTTTAGATTTTTATCGCCGTCCCGGTAATTTTATCGCGGACATTTGACGCGTTATCGGGAAACTATCGCATGTTACCGTTGTGTTGAGAATAAGACGTTAACACAGAGTTATTTTCCCGCGATAGACGGCGATGTGAAAAATTGCGTTAACCTATTTTGGCAATGATTATTGCACGTTCTTGAGAATATCCCCCATAGTGTCTGTGATCAAGACGCTTCGGCGTGGTAAAGAAGCACCTATTACCTGGCTGCACAGGTTTCAAACACATATCATTCCAAATGATAGTTCTACAATATGTGGTAAATCTGTAGTCAGGCCTGCTTTAACCCATCTGCCCATATCTAGCTGGATATAATAACTCCATCTGCTCCAGTGTTAAGAACATTGTGCATCTGTGATCAGAATTCTCACAAAATGTCAAATTCATCTTATAAGGTGATATTAAATTTTGTATCTAGCTTCACTTTAGACTTAATAACAGAGGTATGAAACACAAAGGTCGGGGAAGATGCTATCAACTTTCTACTAAAGCCTGGTTTTATTGTTTTTGGCCTATACCGTACTGATAAACGTTAATATTGGTTCTTCATGAAGAATTTAAAATAAATATTATTGAAGAGTATATGTTGGTCACAATATAACCTAAGCATGAAGATGGAAATTGAAGTGAACAAAGATAACTTCAAAATGTGTTGGTGCCATTTCCTTTTTCGGTACTTTTAGCATGAAGAATTTACATCACATAGTGCCTCAATGGAAATGATAATTTGATAGATTTGCAAACATTATGTACAAAGTTAAAGAAACAATGAAATTATCGACTATAATCTTATGTCTTCTTTGTAATATTTCCCTCACCATTCAAGGATACCTCAGCTACTGTCTACACAACCAGAAACTCCTCGAGGTGCCCTATAACAACCCAGGTGTCAGAGTTGATATAAAAGAAAACTTGGCTTTATTTCCAAGGCGAGGTTACCAACTTCAGATATCTATTCGCACATTTGGAGTAAAACATGTCTGTATTTTTTGGGGATTCAAAAATACTCACAGGAGGTGCGTAGGATATATGGCATTGTATATGGCATATGGCCGATTTTCAGCAGTAATTCATTTTGCAAAATTAAATCCGAACTTCCTCCAAATTAGAATTGTGAATGATTAATTGATGCGTAAATGCACTGTTTCGCATGCCTTTTTGTTGATGTGAGGATATTACTTCCTGTGCATATTCACCTTTTCTACACCTCTAAAAAATATAGGTGTTCTTTTCATTTTCTACTCCAAAAAAGGAAATGTCCGGTGCTTTTCACAGAAGTCCCTTTCCATGCATTTTTAGGGCGGGGACCCGCCTACAATATCTTCATGCTCGCCCTCAAAGCCATGTACTTGTGGTTGACTGTTGCATTTTTGCACAGCGACTCATATCTCTGGACTGCTCTCAGTCTCACCCATGCTCCTGGATTTACCTATGAAGAAAATCTTCTGCACTGACAAGCGCAGTCTATAGCAGTTCAGTTCACCGGTCCTGATTCTGTGGAAATTACTGCCTCAAATATGCTTTTCACAATGCAAAAATCATTGAGAAGTTCGCTCATTTTTGGCAAAAGTGCGCAAGGACTAGGATAGCATGATGCATGGTTACTTTAAGAAAACACTAATAAGAGAAACAGAAACACAGGCTGAATACAGAGGGACTTGGAAAACTACTCTCACTGAGGCTACAGAGAAGCACACAGTGGTTTGGTGGAAGATCACATAGCTGACTTTTCTCCCCTAGTGGAACACCTATATAAGAAAAACCAGCTCGCTTTCAACTCAAGACACCCAAGAGCTCTCACAAGCGGTGGAAATGGATAGATTTCAAAACCGTGAGACATTCCAAAATATAACTTATTTTCAAGCAAGCTTAGAGATAAATTTCGTGAGTAGAAAAAATAATCTTTAGGTTAGAGATTTCTCCAAAATTCCATAAGGAAAAGAGAATGTATTCATCATGCAAAGAATGTTTAAACACATACAGGAAATGAAGAAAATACTTACCGTCTGGTGGTCTGCACCCTGCACCTCTATGTTTGAATAATCTAAAACTCAAAGAATCTGGGTGGTGCAGGGAGACCTCAAAAATACTAAGTAATTTGCAGTCACAGGCCACCACATGGCAAATACAGGTTTATTTTCTTAATATTTGGCAGCACAGGCCAAGTAATATTTTACTGAAATATATATGTGAGCAGAGAAGAGGTTTTTGTATTATTAATTGCTGTGATTTGAGAGGGCTTTCCCATGAGTCAATACCAGTTCAGAAATGCTACGGCATAAGTAAACATATTTACTCTTGGATTTACTCAGTATTTATTTTCAAGAATATAACTGCCAGGGACAAAGCTTTTGCTTAGAGGACCACTGTCACTACGGGCTCAATCAGGAGCTCTGCCGCCAGAGTGCTGTGCTGAGGGGGCCCCCTGGAGCTTGGGGCCCCCCCGCACCGCGGGGGCTGCGGGGGCCTGTGTTACGCCCCTGGCATTGCCCATTTCTAGCACCATGGCTATTTAATTATTGTGTGAGCACCAAATCCTAGGTTCAATGCTAACAGCAGCCCAGCCTGCAAGTGGTTCACTTTTAGAGAGGGAGTTGCAAAGTTGTTGTTGGGCCTGGCCATCTCTGCAGGGTCACCCCAATAATTTTTGCCTTTACCCCCCACTTTCTGCTGAATTCGTTTTTGCTGCCCTTTGAACTATGTGCATGTTATCACTGCTAACTAGTGCTAAATTGCTTCTGCTCTTTCCTCTAAATGATAGAATTAGCTTACATTCAATTGGCATATTTAATTTACTTATTCAGCGGGCCTCATTGAGTCCCTGTATCCACCCCTGGTCCCCACATAGTCAGCCTGAACTTTTGACTTTGTCCCAGTCCAGCGCGACCAGATATCCCAAGTAAGCGCTATTTTACAGTATATCCTTGGAAAACTCCAATCTCAAGTTCTACTTTTTGGATCCTTGTCGTTTTTGTCTTGTTTTATTTATCAAATCGATTTCTAGTTTTCTAACCAGGTGTGGATTCTTTTTGTGTGGTGTTTTCACAGTTTTATTGTTTGAAGTGTTGCACAAATATTTCAAACATTGCCTCTAAGTTAAGCCTGACTGCTCTGTGCCATGCTACCAGAGGGTGAGCACAGGCCAGTTTACGGTTTGCTTGCGTGTTTCCCTGACTAGGGAGCCGATTACGATCTTTTTAGGAAACTCTTCCTACCGAATTGTTTCCGGAATTGTTTCCGACTGAATCAGGTTCTGCAATTCTTACTGAATGATTATGATGCTTCCGGACATCGTTGGGTCGGACTCACATTGACTTCAATGAGAGTCTGTGTTCTGAACGAAAACACAGGCTCCTATTGACAAAAGGGGTGGTTGGGTAAAACCTTGCACCCTGTGGTAGGCACCTCACTGTGCATGCATGGGAAGGGGGGACTCATGGGTACCCGCACGGGCCCGATTCGGAGGGCCCCAGGTGACGTGGGGCCTGCTGCAGGCCCCCAAAGTCAGATTCCGACAGCTAATCCGTGTCAGCACAACCAATTTTGAAAGGCTGTCCGAATGTGACATCTTAATCGCTCGTCTGGAAACGCGGTCTGTAGACCACTACGATTCAGCTCCGAATGACTCGGTTACTCTTATTGCCTTTCGGAAACGAGTCAGACAGTTCAAACGCTTTCCACCCATCGTAATCGGTCGTTGGTAAACATGTCCCACTCAGTCGGAAAGGTGGATTCCGAATCGAATGCCGTTTGGAGCCTTTCTGGACGACGTCGTAATCGACCCCTAGGATTGTGGTTGCTTGTTGACTAGGGCTCATGCCCCAGACACCCTACAACCATCTTTTCTAACAATGTTCAGTAGCACTACAATAGTACTACAAAATGCTCTTCACACACCTACAAGTGTAAATCTCCACCTCTTATCTTTTCTATATTGGGAGATCCTCACACATGTAAATTTACTACTTAGAAGTGACCAGAGGGAGTGGCTAGAAAAAAAAGCTTACTTACTACCAAAGGGGGAGGGGAGTTAAAAAGGAGTAAGAAGAGGTTTAGGGAGGAGTACGGCAGGGTATGGGGAGAGAAAGGCATCCATCCACAAAAGAGTACACCCATTGCTATTCACAAACTGCAGTTTTAAAGTTACTGCAGGCAAAATGGAACCCACACTGTAGTAAATTACTCCAGCTCAGAGCTAGAGTAAGTCCAACACCACAGATAGTCAACCATTGGCACTGTAATATCCTTCCATAGAAAATAATAGCGGTAGGGACTTAAAATAGAACCCAATAGGAAATAATGTTAAATGAAATTATTTAAAATAGCTAACAACAGAAATAAATATAATTTACTGTTGAAACAAATATCAAAAGAAAACATTTATTACTTAATTATAACATATTTTAACAACCTTCTTGAATTTATAAATTATTGTATCATTAATTTGTATTAAAATATAATTAAAATACTTTTAATACAGTTTATGCATCATTTTTAATAATTATTAATGAATGCTAAACATATTATTTATATACTTCAGGCAGGAATTAATTTTTATGTACACTTAAAAAAATAAGTTTAATTCAAAATTAAGTTAATAGTGCTGTAGCATGTTTTTATTTTATTATACAATTAAATATACAAAATTAATTTATATTACAATTTAACATAATATTTTTCTGTTTTTTTTAGGAAACTAAACATTTTCACTTTTATCTATACTTTATCATAAGGAGATACCATTGTTGGGGTGGAAATCTCCCTATGATAAAGTATATGGAAACATTTTAAAAAATGTAATAAACCTTATAATAAAGTAGTAAACAGTTGTATGTTTTGTTTTAAAGATAGCACAAAATAAATAAAGTGCTACTGCCCCTTGATCAGATTCACACAGGATATGATGTGAGGTTTGGCACATAGGGGAGCTACAGGCCGGCACACATTTGTTCAAAGGAGTCAATAAAAGCTACTTATGAGTGTGATTAGGCACGAAAAACAATTAGCAGTGTATGTATTTGCGCTCCTACATTATTGTAGCTTTTCACATTTAATGACTCATGAGAAGCAAATATGCCCTCTGCAATTATTAGGGCAATGCAGTTCAGTTCGGGCAAATTTTCCTCACTAATTACATTTAATAATGAAAGCCGGGGATACACAACGATTAAAAAATGCGTTCATGTACACTGCAATGACAAACACTGTACAAATTTAGCACTGCATTTGGGTTCTCAAATAATCATTTGAATCTTGAGAGTGGCAAACACACTACAACCTACACTGCAACCTGCAGAGCATTATTAAAGGACAGTGTGTTCTTTTAGAAGATGAGTTTTTGGACCAAAACTGAGACAGCAAAAGGAGATGTAGCCAAAGTTAAAACCTGCATTTATGCCAATCAGTTAATCATTGGCAATGTAAAAATGCTTGATGACCGCCTGATTGCTAAAGAACCTGAAGAGTGGAATATATTTTTGGGCCAATTTAGACATGGCTCTATCCCAGGAGGGTGTGCAAACACATTACCTCCTCGTCCATCTTCCTGTCCCAGTCCTAACAGCATGAACTGTCTCTCTGAGGGTACAGAACAATCACCTAGCCTACAAAAAAAGTTCCTCCAAGATGGCAGGAGCCTACCCACAATGCAGAAAATGAGGAACTTGGAATGACCACATCCTGAAATCACATGCATAAATAAAAAAAAAAGTATCTACCAATCACCTCAAACTCATGGGTATGGAGGACGGGAACCGGGACTGTTACAGGAAGACCTGGACTCAGAATAATGAAGATTTACGGTAAGTAACCAGGGTATTATTTACTATAAAATGTGTTATTTGAGGCATGGTTGTGAGTCTGATACCTTAGGACCTGATGATAACTGCACCCGAATATTCCGACCCCTGTGCAAACCACGGTTACCACACCATTTGTGTGGTAACCGTGTTATGCAGTGAAGTCCACGCCACCCATTCATATTCTGCACCAAAAACCTGCCAAAGTTTAAGGGGAGAAATTGATTGGTAATTACATGACAAATTTACTGAGGTAGAAATATTATTCCCCTTATTGAGGAAAACCTTAAAATAGGTGCTATTTACTGCAGCCAATAAATTCAAAACCTTGGGAGTTGGATTTTAACAGGTGATATAAGTAATGAGTACCCCTCTGAGGTACTGGTAATCAGGGCTTCAAGGTTTTCTGTTATTCTCCTTTTTAAATTCCTGTGGTTGTGCTAAAAAGCTGCATGCTGTTGACTTTGCTGCTAAGAATGTTAGAACTGAGCTTTTATGATAATTCAGGTTCCTCTTCCTAGCATTTTAGTGTATTCCTTTCAATTTATGTTATGAGATTTTGCAATACAATAATTTGAATATTGTTGGAAGGTGGTTTATTAGAAGGTGTAGGTAGGTAAGGCCTAAATCACATTATAAGGCCCAGTCAAGGTCTCAATAAATTATTGCCTTGCTCACCCCTTGGTAGCTGGCTGCAAGCAGGCAGGCCTAACTTAGGAGACAGGTGTGTAAAGCATTTAAAAACACCAATACATTAAATTAGTACAACAAAACACAACATAAAAATCCAACACCAATTTATAAAAATAGGAAATATTTTTATGATTAAAATGACATAAAAAGACTAAAATCCATTGTAGGGAACCAGAGATATGAATTTTCAAAGAATAAACACTTTCCAGTAAAAGCCAAAAGCACCACTTTGGGACATCTGGTCGCGCTTGACCGGGACAAAGTTTCAGGCTGACTGCGATGGAGCACTGGTCGGATATAGTGAGCGGTAGGACCCAGTCAAGTTTTTGCCTGCTCTGTTAGTCACTTTTTTGGAGCTTTTTCTCTTGAAGTCAAGCGAGGCTCCTCGTCAGGCCAGCTTTGGGTTCAACGATGGTGGCTTGGTCCAGCAGGAGGCCTCGGTGAGCTCCTGGAAGTCTCTTTGATGGCGAAAAGCTCCAGAGCTTCAGTGGGACAGACCTGGATTTCAGGCCAGGTCGAGTATCGACGTTGCGAGCTTGCCTCTCGACCACGGGTCAGTCAACTTATGGAGTTTTCCGGTCAAAATGCTCCAAATGATCTCAAAGTTCTGGAGATGCCTCCAGAAAATCCTTTTGGGGTTCCATTGTGACTAAAACACCAATCCAATGTCCCAGAATCTCTGAGTTGCTTCATGGGATGTTGGGACCACAGTTCCCACAAAGCACCTGGCCAAATCATTAAATGTCCAGTTCAAGTTGGTCAGCTTGTCTCTTTGCTGGAGATGATGCAGGTGGAGCTCTATTAACCTGTTGCTTTTGGGGAGTCCACTCCTTAAACTTTCAGAGCAAGGCAAAGTCTTTCTTCTTCTGTAGTTCCAAAGTGTGCAGCAGGTGTTGTCATTCAGAGTGCAATCCACTTGGTGCAGACCAGGGTTCCAGCAGGGAAGTTCTTCTGCTTCCTATTTCTTCAGGCAGGGATCTGAGTTGCTGGGGCAGCTCTCCCATATTTATCCATACTTCTGGGGTGGCAAGTAGGGGGCACCCCTGACCAATGTGGTGCAGGGGGCCACCCTAGGATATGACAACTTCCTCCAAAGTGCAGTATATTCTTTTACCAAAAAGCACCATTCTTTAAAATCAAAAATGGAGAAAATCCCTCCTGGAGCTTAGGTTCTGGCCAACCTGACCTACTACTGTGGCTACCTTTCCCTAAGACTCCCCTTCCAGCCCCTCTGCTAATTCAATTACTGGGGATCCCATCTGGCTGGGGGTGCATGAAGTGGGGGTGGGTCTGTGTCCTGTCCTAAGTGTGTCTCCCTCTTTGAAGACCGGTTTGGCTACCAAGCCCAATTCCTGCCTTTTGCTCTGCCACTGCAGAGCTCCTCCACCAGATGTCTCTTTGTTTCCTTTCAGGCCACTTCACACCCCATCACAGCAGCTTGGCTCAACCTGTCAAAGTGTAACCAATCAGGAGAGGCCACTCTTGAGCTGGATTTAGGCATATCAGAAAAGCAAGTTCTCGAACCTTGGCAAGTTGTTGGACCATTATTTAGACACTTTGAAATATCATTTTGGCTCACTCCTGTCAATAGTTAGGCTTTCATAAATGTTAGTACAACTTTCCCTCGTTAGCCTATGGGTGAGTCTACTACAATGGGGAAAAACAATTTGGCAGTTTTTCCCTCACCAGGGCATACATAACATCTTTTCATAATATCCCTGCTTATAGTGACACAGCACCCTACCCCTGGAACACCTAGCGGAGACCTTAGGGGTGACATATATGTAGAAATAAGGTAGCTTAAGACTTTGGAACTACCTTTAATTCCAAAGTCGAATTTGCATACAATTGTATTTTAAAAGCAGCCTGCAACGCATGGCTGCCTTTAAAGTGACACCAGGCAACACAGCAGTGCACACTGAAGTGCTTTAAATCTACTGGACCTCTAAACCTATATGCCCTACCATATACTGGGGCTTATAGGTAGGTTATCATACCAATTGTAATTACACCTAATTGCCATAATCCTTTTACAAAGAGCACTGGCCCTGGGTCTGGTTAGCAGAGCCCAAGGCACAATCAGAGTCAGTAACTACCAGTATCAGCCAAAACATGGGGGTGATCAGGGCAAAAGGATGACTTCCTCCCAAATAACATGGCATCATTCAAGCTACCCAATACTTACTTAGTGCCAAGGCCCACATGTAGTGAACGTGTGCTGCTAAACACTTAGGCAAAACACACAAGATGATGGACGGAATGCTGCACATTGGCAAACATTCACCCCCAGTCACAGATCTGGGTTTAATCCATCGTTATTTTGCTTCACCACGCCACCCCAGTTCAGACATAGCCATATGCAAATCAGTCTTGACCCTGTGCCTCATGGGAACAGTCCAGACCGAACTGCCAACCATGTCTTCCCTGGACCGGAATCAAGCATCCTAGGACCGGTTTCAGGCTATCAGCCTTCATCAGCCAGGATAGCTTGACTCCAGTGGCGTAGTGAGCACGGGACCCACGTCTGGGCATACCCTTCCCACTTAGGGCGAAATGCAAAACACACAAGATGATGGACGGAATGCTGCACATGGCTTGGCAGTTCGGGCTGGACTGTTCCCATGAGGCACAGGGTCAAGACTGATTTGCATATGGCCATGTCTGAACTGGGGTGGCGTGGTGAGCAAAATAACGATGGATTAAACCCAGATCTGTGACTGGGGGTGAATGTTTTGCCAATGTGCAACATTCCGTCCATCATCCTGTGTGTTTTGCTAAACACTTAGGGCCAGATGTACGACGTGATTTTGCATGCACAAACGGTTTTGCGAACCCGTTTGCGCATGCAAAATCACTGTTGGCCATGTACAATTCCTGAATAGCGAGTCGCAATTTATTTCCGACTGGCTATTTAGGAATTGCGAGTCGCAAATAGGAAGGGGTGTTCCTTTCCTAATTGCGTCAGCAATGCTATGTGTGAATGTTTTGTGAGCGCAATTGCGGTGGCAAAACACTTGAAAATGACCACCCTCTTCAAGAGGCTGGTAATGCAGTTGCAATTTGGAAGGGGTCCCCAGGGAACCCCTTCAACTTTGTGACTGTCTCTAAAAATATGTTTTAAGGGCAGGCAGTGGTCCCAGGGACCACTACCTGTCCTTAAGAAATGCAACAAAAACATTTCATTTTTTTAAATTTAAATGCATCCTGTTTTCTTTTAAGTAAAATGGGCTGCATTTAAAAAAAAATACGCTGCTTTATTAAAAAGCAGTCCCAGACATGGTGGTCTGCTGAGCCCAGCAGGCCACGATCCCTGGGAGGGCTGGCATTCCCAATGGGCTTGCAAATTGCGAGAGGCTCATTAATATAAATGAGCCTCGCAATTTGCGACCCCATTGGGAATCGCAAAACAGTGTAATAACACTGCTGTACATTTCATTTAGTGCCTCGCAATTTGCGCCTCGCAATGAGTCGCAAATTGTGAGGCGCTAAATGAAAGGGTCATACATCTGGCCCTAAGGGCCTAATTACGCTTAGTCACGGTGGTGGTCCGTGGACTGCCAGTTTAGTCCAGCCCCCATATTATGAGTTTGGTGGTTGAACCACCACTGTGTAACTGTCAGGGATCCTTGATCCTGTGGCAGTGGCGCAGCAGTCTGAGGCGGCAATATGCTGGCGAAACCATGCAGCACCGCTGAGCATATTACGAGTTGCCTCACCGCGACCCTGTACGCGGCTGTGACCATGCCATGGAAAGGGTAATGGTGAGGCAGCACAGGGGGCCCTTACAGGGACCCCTGTCACCTCTATCTATGAGGGTGCATGCAGGGGGGCACATGAAGTGCCCCCTGTATTTCGGTACCCCCAGTTCCTGAACGGAAAGAAATGCACAACATGGTGCATTTCTTCCCATACAGGAACGTGCTTCGGCGGTCCAATGACACAGCCTTTCTATGGCTCTCCTTTGAGCCTTAGAAAGGTACTGCCATGGAACTGCCTCAGCAGACACCGCCCACCAGGATTAAATTCGTAATCCGGCGGGCGATCTGACTATGGGTTTGGCGGCCTTCCCACAGAGCACTGGTGTGGTGCTCTGCGGGGGACTGTCAAACTCGTAATCAGGCCCTTAGTCATTCATTCATATTTAGCTTGTCCACCTATCCTCAATTTTGTTTTAAATTTCACATATCTTTGTAAGTGCAACTGAAAAGTATGTTTTGTCAATATTTTATTAACAATATGCCTTCAAACAGACCTAGAAATTGATGGCTCACGACCTAGCAATGTTTTACCCCAATTTCGTTATTGAGAAAAATTAAAAAAGCACCAAGTATATCAGTTGAGTTTTTACTTGGATGGTTTATGTCTGCTGAAGCACAACTAATGTGTCAATCGTCTAATACCTACTGGAGGACCAGTGTTGCAAGACAGCTATATGCATGTCTATTTGTACAGCTGTGAAACATGAAAGAAGTTGCATAGATATTAATTGCGCTGATAGTTATTGTTTTTGCCCTACAGTTACAAAGGTATGGTTCTGATCACATATTCTCATTGAACCATCAACCCTTTTCTTTTTTAAATAATTGTAACTGATTTTAATAGAAACATTCATATATCAAAATATTGAATAAACAAAGCAACAATAAACCATTCACTGAAGAACAGGTTATCTCACTACCATATTATTGTATTTCCAAAGGTTGCTATTTCTGAGGCATTTCAAAGAGGCCTGGGAGCAATTTTAATTTCACTATAGTAATTTTGGTAATTCTGCATTACTCTTTTACGTAGAATTATCAGTAATCATGCGAATATGCCTCCTTGCACAATTAAGAGTAACTTGGGGGAAAATCCTACTGTGAGAGCACATTTAGTAACTATGAGCAGCTATTCATGCTGCTGTTTATGTTCTGTTGCAATTAGTGCTATTTTCTTGGTGCAAATTGCATCCTCACATCCATTTTGGATGTGAGGGTGCATTTTGTGCTATGAAATTAGTGATTATTGTTGCAAGAATGTTGGAGGAACATCCTATCCCAAGGGCACATTTAGCGATCGCTAGCAGCTGCGAGTGCGAGCAGCTGCTGGCACTCACTATTCATGTTCTGCTGCATTTAGCACTATTTCTTACTTCCTAACAGATATCACTACCTGAAAAAGAAACTCACTTTAACATGTCAGCGACTCAACTTTAGAGAATCAATAATCTTCTCCTTAATGCTAAATGTTCATGATTCATCCCCAAGATTTTGATTAGTATTCATATTGTACTAAGGTAGGAACCTTCATTTACTTATTTCATAGCTCACCTGGAAATCACTAGCTCCTGCCTCAATTTAACACAACGTGAAACTCTACCTCTTTAATTTCATGATGAGACATTTTGCTTATCTTGGCACTCGCTGGCCTATTAGGTATTGATTCATGATATCTGATCTAATATCTTTTCTGATCTAATTGCTCCCCCGTCTCCTTGACAACTCCTGCCTCTTCCCTCACCTAACTCTTCTGTTTTACACTTTAGCAATACTTTTAAGTAACCTTTTTTTTTCCCTTTCTTGGTAGTAGAATCTTACCTACATATATCAACATAGAACTGTATTATTTCCCTCCTCTCTTATTGAGGTATGAAATACTTATGTCACAAACTTAGGGGGTCATCACGATGTCGACCGCCGGATTACAATACTGGCAGTCAGGATGCAGAGGTTGAGGTAGGACCGCCGCCTCCGAGAGGATCAAAGATCCAGTCGGGACGGTCCAATTCCTAACCCTAAAATGGGAGCTGTGCCTGCGCAGGCACCCCTGTAGGGATTAGGATATACTTTTCCAACTGCCATGAAAAGGCAGCCGGAAAGAGACTTTGCGGGTCCCAAGCAGGGCCCCCATACCCGTAGGCCATTGCCACATGTAGGCACATGCAGTGCCCTACCACACATCCATGCACCGTGTGCCAGGCACCACATGAAGACTGACACACGGTGCATGGATGTGCACAAACTGCCTTTTTCCACTGCGGCTTGTGCTGCAGCCCTTTTCCTGGATCGCAGCACAAGCCTCAGCAGAAAAAGGCAGTTTATGACCTCCTACACTCTTTGTCAGTCGGTCCCATTCCTACTGCGGTGGCGGTCACTAGTCTGACCAACCACTATCGTAATTAGACCCTTAATATTTACTTAAATCTCTGTGTTATTCTACATATCCTGTAACCCACGTGGAGCACTATTTTCATTGCATCCCCTCTTGTAAAGCACTATAAGATTCCTAGGAATTAGGTAATCAGAAGAGAACAAAATAAACAACTTTATAAAATAAATACATCAGATTAATGTGCCTTCAGATTAGCAATTTCTTCCCCTTTGCTCTGCCTCTGTGGTTTTCCTCCCTCCCCTTGCATACTTCTTAATATAAGTAACAATTGATCACCACCTACTCGCTCAAGCCATGGCCCTTGCAAGATGGCAAGTGGAACCTTGTTTAGACAATGTTTATTAATTGAGTCTTATTTGAGTAAGAGATGCTGTCTTATTTCTGTTACTTTGAGACCCAGGGCCCGAACCACAAAAGTAATCTGATACAAAATCCTAACTTTACGACTTTCAGTATTCACAGAAGGCATTTAGGAGTACTAAAGTTAGGATTCCAAACTTTACTACTGCAAAAAAACACGTGCAGACCATTTGCCATGTGATTACCATGAGTGAGACACATGTTGTGAGACTCACACACAGTAAAAATCCCAAAACCGGGTGATCCAAAAAGCAAACAAATCTGGGCATACTAAATGAGCAGAACCCAATTGCAACAATTACTATAGTACTTTCCTATTCCAAATGTTTGCGTACTCGTTATTCCCTCCTCTGTTGCATGGACTAAAGAAAATAATAGTTGCGATATTGAATTTTGGTGTTGTGCATGAGACCTGGTGCGTGTATTCCGATGTGTCCAGATTGTAGGATCATCCAAGCATTTATTTTGAATATTTTTTAACCTAAAAGTTGCTTTTGATAATCCTTATTCTCTACTGGTGCATGTTCTAAATCATGCACATCCGGACATTGAAAAAGTTCCTGCCAATGGTGGTTTTGGTGGGGGTCAGTCAAGCATAATTGTATCCCAGTCTGTGGAGGCATGGGTAAGCCACTAGGTTAACATTAACTTAGTCCTCAGAAGAGCAACATAAACACAAAGAGCAATGGGGAGATTTTAACCCACCAGTAAAACTCAGTCGAGAACATGGCCATGGCTCACCTTTCTTTGCTCAGCGCAATACTCTGAACTCACTAGTGCTGAGCTCATTAATGGGAAAGAAAGGCAGTGCTCCTAGAACATCTGCATAACTTGTTGAAGGATTTTGTATCTCTGGAAGATGTGGTGCCACATGCAAACTATAGGCCACAGAACTCTTACAAAGTTTGGCTATGTAGCCAGCCACTATGAATCTTTTTGAGTACATGTTTCATTGTGATTCACAGCATTGATGGTAGGCAATCTAGATACTTTTTGCTTCAGCCAGGACTTCAGTGCTGGACTTTATGACAACCTCATGGAAGGTTGATTTTCTTTGAGACGTGGGCTGTGACATTGAGGCTGAATGCACAGATGCATTATCAGGGTTTAATTATATCTTGTACAGGTACTTGAATATTTGAAGAACCACTTCTGAGTTAAACATTAAAGAAGTATAAACCATTTTGTGCCACATTGGGTATGATGCTATGGGAAGAGCAGGAATATCCTCACAAGTTTTAAATAACTGGTCCCTTTTCTCATTATGTGTACATACATTATATTTAATGTAAGATATATGTTTAGTGAAAATATTACTCATTGATTCAATGTGAAATATATGGTACTGATGACATTTAAAATTTCAGTTTAAGTACCAACCTTGAGAATATGAGAGAACCAGAGAGTGTCTAATCACATACCAGAAGATAGTTAACTTCTCATGAACGAGTGAGAATATGACAAATCCCAAATGTATTTTTTGCCAATGTTCTAGTTTTTATTCATTTATAAGAATACCAGATGTTTTCTCCATAACCAGCAAGGGTGAGGTATTATGATATTCTGGAGGTATATCATTTGCTACACTTAGGTAACATGGCACTCTGTATACATATGTTTTAAAATAATCGATCTTCGTTCTAGATATCCACTCTGAATCAGAATACTTTAACGCCCAGATGTTAGCACCTAGCAGAGTGTTGAGTCAGAGTTGTAATATCCAGTGTCTCTGTTTCCCACTAATTCCATTCAACTTTCCCGGGTCCTCTGCTAACTGATATATCATTGTTGTTTACTGTTGGCTAGGGAGAGGTGTTGAAAAGCACATTGCTCCCATTGGATCTGTAATTCATGTTAGTGCGTTCTGACAAACACTATATGAAGTTCACCCAGAAGCAGTAGAGGTCCAATCAATCAATCAATCAATCAATCAATCAGGGATTTATAGAGCGCGCTACTCACCCATGAGGGTCTCAAGGCGCTGGGAGGAGGGGGGGTGCAGCTCCGGTTCAGTCGAAGAGCCAGGTCTTGAGGTTCTTCCTGAAGGTGTGCAGGGTAGGGGAGCGTCTGATGTTGACAGGGAGCTCGTTCCAGGCCTTGGCTGCGACATAGGAGAAGGCTCTTCCACCTGCTCTGTTTCTGCGGATGCGGGGGGTCTCTGCCAGGGCGAGGTCGGCGGAGCGGATGTTCCTTTTGGGTACGTGGAAGGAGACTCTTTTGTTGAGGTATTTGGGTCCGATGTTGTGGAGGGCTTTGTAGGCGTGGGTGAGCAGTTTGAAAGTTTCTCTCTTCTCGACGGGGAGCCAGTGGAGGTCTCGTAGGTGTTGGGTCATGTGTTCGTGCCGTGGGGTCCCGAGGACGAGTCTGGCTGCGGTGTTCTGGATGGTTTGGAGCTTGTGTAGGAGAGTTATGTTGATTCCGGCGTAGAGGGCATTGGATCCAATCCATGGAGACACTGTTAAGCCACCAGAAAAACACACTTGGGGTCTACCATGACACAATAGAAAAACCTTGTTGGAGTCTACCAAGACACACTATATTAGGGTACTCTTATTAAGCCACACATAATACCACTATATGAAGTCCACCCAAAAGCAATAGTAAACGTTAAGCCACTAGTATAAACCTATATGAAAACCACCCAAAGTTGAACAGGGCCCAACCCCTGGAGGTGTTATTAAGCTATCTGTAATACTTTGAGAGTACATACAATTGTAGACATCTAGGAATACACACCAGGCCAAACATGAAAGTCGTTGCAGTAAGACGCTCTTAACATTCAGCCCTCTACATTTACACTCTGGCAAACACCCTCAGAAGAGGGCGGTAAGCAGTAGACCAACTGAGTAAGCACAGGTCAGAGTATGTGGGACCCAGATAAACCAATCTGAGTGTCCATTTTGCACTACTATGATGAGAATGATGGATGGCAAGAATTGAGGAAAGGAACAGAAACCAAAATGCAAAACCTGTAAAATAAGGAAAAAGAAACAAAGACAGGAATAGCAACCCCACCATAATAGATATCCTCAAACACATGGCCCAGAAACAGGATTTCATTCACAAAAATGCAATGCACATAATACTTCAAATACAGAGGGGCAGATTTACAAGCCCCTTGCGCCACTTTTGCGTCACTTTTCCCATGTTAAAAGTGACGCAAAAGTGGCGCAAGGGGCTTGTAAATCTGCCCCAGAGTTTTCCCATAAATTACAAAAATAACATTGACCTGAGCAGCAGTTTATCGTGAGTTGCCTCAGGCCTCAAGTACAGTGGTACAAGGTTTGGAAAGAGGGACAAAACATACTCAACACTGCCCAATCTCTCGCAATCTTGCATTTCTCAAGATGTCGGTCAAGGTGGAAAGGGACTGAGACTTGGTTGGGTGGGTGCAACACAAGCATTCCCTGTTTGAGTCAGTCTGGGCAGGTTAGTAGGCATGCCCTGGTCAGTGCTATTATAATTGGAAGGGAATGAAGGGGACAGAAAACAAGGTACCAAAACGTTAACAAAAAATAAACCAAAAAAGAGTGACAGAAAAGAAATCCCTGGGAAAAATTAACATGTGAAGTGCACACAGAACTAAAAGTAAAAATTAGAGTGAAAGATTTTATGGAACACTGGCCATTATTTATACCATATTCGGTGATGCGCTTGGTCTGTGTAATACCTGTAATTACATCCCCATAGATGTCAATTGTTACATCCATACCAGCCTTGCGGTATCTTATTGCCTCAAGCACATCTGCTGGTGTGACAAATGCATTTAAAGCAGAACTGAATGCAAGGTGGGCCACCACATTTGAAACATCCAGCATGGCATTCTTTTCTGTGCAATTAAAGCCCTTCAATGATTTACATATTCATAATATCATACAAAGTACTTTACAGAACTAGCAGCCAGCATAAAAAGAGGACTCATGAAAATGGAATTAACATGGCTGATTCATGATTTTGAAAAGCTGCCTCACATCTAAATGTGAAACAAGCATTGCAAATGCCAACAGGTCTGGCTTTAAAGGAAAGGTCAGGTAAAAGTTACAGTGCCAAGCCAGACCTAAAAATCCTCCCATCTGTGCTACTGCCAGAGAAAAACGACATAAATTAAATAGTAATCAAAGCCACTATAATAGCATTCCAGTGTCATGTGCGTGCCCTTGGAAGTTCAAACTTAGGCAGCTGGGTTAATAAACAAAATTATCACAGCTCTGTGGAGGGAAGCCACTTTTTTGAGGAAGCACACAATGTCTGTCCATTCAGAACATGTACTCCTGGTTTCCAACATGTGGGCAGAGCAAAAACCCCTCTATAGTGATGCTCGCATAATTGTCTGGCGACAGCTGCCCTGTCAAGCCACACCATCATAAAAATGACTAAGCGGACCCACGTGATCTGCTCCCATGTAAAAAAATACCCACTGCTACACAGTTCCATTGGTAAACCTTCTCCTTAACCAGCAACAACTATCACCCAAATCAAATATTTGTCAATGGGCTTCCATGCAGACCTAAAGAACCAACAAACTCTAGCTTTCAGCACTATCCAGGCAACCATATTCTGATCATTGGCAGTAAAATTATATTGCTTTGCAAAGATCTATACCTTTTCCATATGTAGAGCAAAAAGTAGGGCTGAGTTTTATCAGTACACTTACAACTGACCTAAAGCAACAAGGGACACAGCTCTGCCCGAACACCGAAGTCAGCAAGTTCCTGTTGCAAACCTTGCAGAGGAGGGCAAAGCTTGTGTGGCAGCACCAACAATGGCAGTAAAAAAGTGGCACTACAGGAGATAGACCCATGCCGCTGCCAGAGTCTGTTGCCTTCCAATCAGCTGAGTGCTTTTTCATGTACACTAGAGGGGTAGGGGCTAAAAGCCACATGTATGAAGCCTTTTTGAGTTCGCAAACGGGCTTTGCGAACGCAAAAAAGGCTTTTCGCATGCATCAAACCCAAATTGCGATTTGGTAACCTTTTATCGAATGGCAAATTGGGTTTTGCGATTCGGTATTAGGAAGGGGCGTGTTAAGGGCGTCCCTTCCTAATACCGAATCGCATCGGTATGTATGAATGTTTTGTGACCGAAATGCAGACCCCTTCCCCTTTGTGAATGTTAGTAAAAGCATTTTTTAAGAGCAGGCTGTGGTCCCACGAACCACTGCCTGCTGTTAAAAAATGAAAGGAAAACTTTTCATTTTTCTTTTTGTAAAGCATCCCGTTTTCAATAAAGGAAAGCGGGCTGCTTTACAAAAAAAAGATTGCTTTATTTAAAAGCAATCACAGACATGGTGGTCTGCTGACCTCAGCAGGCCACCATTCCTGTGATTTTTGCGATTTCTAGGGGGTCGCAAACTGCGATCTACCTCATTAATAATAATGAGGTAGGTCGGTTTGCGACCCACTCCGAATGGTATATGAAATAAATGGAGTTTCATACATTGGAAATTGCGATTGCCTAATTGCGATTCTCAGAAAATCACAATTAGACAATCGCAATTTCCAATTCTGATACATGTGGCCCTAAGTAAGCAAAAATGCAAACAACACAAAAATGTGGTCATGGGAGGAGATGCACACTGAAAAAGAGAGGGCAAACACAGTAACAGAGAGTTCAGGACAGAGGCAGAGTACTGTAAGTGTCAGCAAAGTGGCAGAGTAACTTTACCTAGTGACCGAGGAAGCAAGAAGAAAGTGTAAGAGAAATTAAGAAAAGGGCAGTGTGCCAATGGCTACCGCCTTGAAAGACTGATGTACCACCATCAGTGCTCTATGACAGATACTTGACTATGTGGACTGCGAGGTTCTGCAGAAAATCATGCCAAGTTAACTCATCCCACCACCCTGGTGGGATCCACGTTCCAATGCAGCCTCATGAAGTCCTTTCACTGCAACTGTATATACTCTGAGTGAGAGTACTCAAAAGACAGCCTACAAATAAAACTTCCTGTTACTTTCTCTTATGCAGTGATCAATACCAGGATAGCTAGATGAACCACGATTGACCCCAGCAGTGTACAGAAGAAGTTGACTGATTGATGCCACTAGGACAAAAAGCCGATTAAGAACATTGCATATATAATATATGCAAAGCCAGGCTCAATCCTGATTTGCCCCTCTTTCTCAGTACTTCACTGCAAAGGGAAAAAAAAGAAGTAGACAGGGACAAGTAACAGGGCCATTTGTGGGTTACTGATACACAAACCCTGAATAGTTGAATAGAGATGAGGTAGACATTGTTTTCTTTTGGCAGTTTTACATAGCCCAAGCTAGAACCGAAGTCATTGAAGCACCTTACATGTGCACCAGTTACCTTACACAAGGACACATTGATTTTTTGGGGGGGAAACGAGCATCAAGGGAAATCTAATGAATAAGGAGGATGGGTGTAGATTATGAAGAAAGGGCAGGGCATAAATACATGTGGTGGAGAACAGATGGACACAATAAGAAGGCTAGGAAGAGAGAATAATAAGAGAGAAGAAAGAGAGGAAGGACTGTGAATGATGTCAAAGTGGTGTAAAGCAGAAGAAAATGAGCAGAGATGAGTTTGTTGAAAGAACAATAAGAAAGAAAATAGCCAAAAGAAATGGGGTGATTCAGAGTGGAGACAGAAAATAAAGATATGGTAACGGGGGCCAGTAATCAAATTGAAAGAGAGAACACAGAAAAAGATAATGGTGAGAAATGATGAGCTGAAGAAACGAATGGTTATTACAGAGAATCTTGAAATGAGAGGAGGAGAAGTAAGAAAAAGAGAAATAGAATAGGGGTAGTGATGTGAATAGGTGGTTAAGTAAGGAGTCTTTTTGAAACAGGACGGAGAAAGAACAGAGAGTAAGAGACAGGGGTAGAAACAATGATTGAGTAGTGTTTGAAGGTAACTGGGGAACGCAGAGTAAATGTAGGTAAGAGATACACATGGATGTATGGTTGATAAGGTATGCGTCTGAGGGAAAGGTGAATAATGTGATAGGAGAAAAAAAATAGAGAAAGGAGGTGAGCATGACAGTATGCCCACCTCCTATCCCTATATGCAATAGTGAGGAAAAAGACAAGAAAGAAGACTTTTTTTTCCATTATGTATACTTCTATAGAATTCACACTGCTTCAGCTCTGTGATTAATTTAAAGCAGAATTATGAGATCTGCTGTTACCAATTATGCCATCTAGACACACAATAAAAGACTAATCTGATATGTAGTGATCCATCCGGTAAGGCTGAGATAGAAGTGTGGCTTACATCCTTTACACTTATAATAGGTTAGATCCTACGGTGCCCGAACCAGTTGAAGGAGCAAATGCCTTGTGAAAGAATCCTGTTCTCGCTTTAAACTTTTGTAGGACAGGCACCCAAGATGTATGTTAACAGATAAAGAACAGAAAGGTACAAACCAAGGCGGATATGTACAAGGAAGTGGAGGAGAGAGGTGTTAGCCTTCTCTCCTCCACTTCTGAAACGCAAGGCTGCACATATTTACAAGAATGTGGTGCATCATTGCATTTCCCCCTGTGATGGCGCTAAGTTTAGCAACTTAGGGCCAACGCAGGCACCCTTGCACCAGAGTGCAAGGGTGTCAGCGTGCAGGGGAGGATTGTTTATGTATAGGAAGGTGTCCCTTCCTGCACATAAACAATCCTAGAAATGCCAACCTGTCACTTTCATGCGTGCTGCTTCAAGCAGCACTCATGAAAGGTGCAAAATGGCATTTTAGGAATCCTAACTTTAGTACTCCTAAATGCCTTCTGTGAATACCGAAAGTCGTAAAGTTAGGATTGTGTCTCAGATTACTTTTGTGAATCGGGCCCAGGAGTCGTAAGTGATTTCTGTGAATATCAAAAATTGAAAGTGCCTTCTGTGAATACCAGAAGTAGTAAGTTTAGGATTTTGTCTTACATTAGTTCTGTGAATCGGCCCCAGTATCTTTAATTTATGCTTTTAAATCTCCACGTAAATCATTGAGATGTCAATCATACGAGCACCTTCTTAAAGTCTTGGAAGCCAAGCTACAGCCAACTATTGCATATGGCTCGCCCATCACCAGGGGAAAAGATGCTAAATTATTGGATTTAATATTAATTAAGGCTTGTAAATCGGTCTTTGTAATTGCTAGGTCAATTGGCCAAGCCGAAATCCATTTGAAGTTTGGTCTCCGAAGACAGTCATTGGTGGCGCAAGGGTAATTTTTTAAATGTGTGCATTCCTTGTTTTTATCTGATCTTGACTCCCTAGCAAATAACTGCTGGTACGAAATAAATCACTCTGTTTATGCTGGTGTTTTGAGATCTTACATTTTCACATGTTTTCAGAGTTTTGATTTGCAGTAAAGGTTCCCAGAAATGACTAAGTTTATATTTAAAGGCCTTAGCAGCAACAAAATATGCCTAGTCAGTGATTAATTCTCATCAGACTTTGCAAGTCCAGCCCTATTTGACTACTTACTTTCGAGAATGGAACACGTGTAAACATGGAACCAGTTATAAATTGTAAGACTAAGGGTCCGATTACGATGTTGGTCGCAAAGCCTCTGACAGGCGGTCAGAGGCTTTCTGACCGACATAGTGGTTTTCAATTCCGACTGCCAAATTGCAAACGAATTGAAACCGGCTGGTCATTCCAGCTGGATTTTTGAGCCCATCGGCCAGTCAAAAACCGCACCGTAATCCCAATAAATCGGCGTTTCTGCTGTCGTGATTACGATGTCATTTTCCGACAGCCTTTCTGTGCTGGCCTTTCCGACATAATAATGCTGTCGGAAAGCAGCTCTGGGTGCCCCTTGCAGGGCCCCCTTGCCTCCACAGCCTACGGTTGTGGGCCTGGGGGGCACCAGTGGTGCACCCATGTAAATCCCTGCAAATCCCTGCACCTTGAGGTGCCTGCCACAGGGTGCAGGGATTTACACAAACTCCCATTTCTCTATGGGAGCTTGTGCCAAGGCCAGTTTACGACCATAGCACAAGCTCCCATAGAGAAATGGGAGTATGAGTATGTGCGGTCACATCATAATCGTGCACTCGTGACCGCAGACCGGAGGTTCAACAGTTGTTGGGCATCAAAAACATACCACCCAAGAGTTGTCTCAGGATTTGGCAGGAATGATTAACTCATACCCAGTCACGTTGGGCACACTTTCTAGGCATGAGTCACAGAATGTGCTAATAGGTGAAAAGCAAGAATAACTGATCCTAAGACCAGGTCTAAGAATATACAATGATTGCCCTCAAGGCTTCTGACTCATGTGTCAGCCAGGGCCACACAGCTCTCTGTCAGGCACAAACTCTTAAGGCACTTGGAATTGAATCAGCAGGCAACATGTTTAAGGAAGCAGATCAAGGACTTCAATACAGATTGTGGTCACATTCATTCAAAGTAGAACAAAAAAATCACAGGTGCTTGCCCTTCGATAAGGTCCAATGGCATTCTGCTAGATGCAGCCTCGCTATGGTCATTTCATTTTTAATTTCCATTTCATTATTTAATCTCCTGTTCTGTGCAGGCACCCTTTCCTATACTTTTGATATGGTTAGCATGCATTATAAGTCTTAATGCAATTTAGAACAGCCCAGCTTTGTATAATGGATGAAATTGAGTGGATAGTACACTAAGGGCCAGATGTACGACCCTTACATTTTGCGAATCACAAATTGCATCGCTTTGCGACTCACAGTTTGTGACTCGCAAAATGCAATTCACTACAATGTTTCAGACAGACACTGTTAGCGATTCCTAATGGGGTCGCAAATTGCCTGCCTCATTAATATTCATGAGGCGGGTGCTATTTGCGACCCCATTAGGAATGGTTAGCACTCCTAGGGATGGTGGCCTGCTGGGGTCAGCAGACCACCATGTCTGTGACTGCTCTTTTAATAGAGCAGTCTTTTAAAAAAAAATGCAGCCCGTTTTCCTTAAAGGAAAACGGGATGCATTTAAAAAAGAAAAATGAAACTTCAGTTTCATTTTTTAAGGGCAGGCAGTGGTCCCTGGGACCACTGACTGCACTTAAAAAATATTTTCGCACCCATTCACAAAGGGGAAGGGGTCCCCTGGAGACCCCTTCGGGTTTTCGAGTGGCTTACCAACTACTTGAAGTAGGTGGTAAACTGCAAGTGTTTTGTGACCGCAAATGCGGTTGCAAAACAATGGTACATACCATTTGGACTCGCTATTAGGAAGGGACACCCTTGACATGCCCCCTTCCTATAAGCGAGTTGGAAACCCTATTTTGCGAGTTGGTAATTGGTTACCGATTCACAAAAAAGGGTTTGTACATGGGCCAGACCAATTTTGCGGTCACAAACAGGCCGATTTCCCATTTGGGACCGCAAAAAAAGGTCATACATCTGGCCTTTTGAATAAGTTTGCAAGCCCTGGACTTTAGACCTCAGTTAAAACATGCTTCTTCTCATGCAAACTAACAATGTTTGAAAGTGCAAAATTGTAACATATTTTCTGATCACATTTCTTCTTTAGAAGTGTTTTTAAAAAAAAACAATTTGCTGAATGTTTGTGGTGGCTGCCAGAGGCATGCTGAGGCTCAACATGTCCAGTTCTGTGTTGGGAAAAGGTAACAAAGGCAGTTGCTTCCATGCATATAAATCTTTTCAATTGAAGAATTGTTTTTGACTTTGTGTTGGAAACAAAGGATCAAAGTGTATTGGTTTCTCCATTTTTCCATCAACGTCTTAAGGGCACAAAGGTATAAAAACCTCTGGTAATCGGGGCATAGTAGACAGCAAGACTGGTTTCTGGGAGATTGATTTCAAATGGGACCCCGATTTGAAGGCCTTTTGGTTTACAAGTATATAGAAGGTTTTACATGGCTCAGTAAATAATATGGACACAGTTGTAATGACACCATAAGGCAACTAGGGCTTTTTGACTAAGGAAGTACTGAAGAAACATGCAGAGTAAGGAATTCTTTGACAGGTTTGTCTGTTTCCAAGTACCCCTACTTCTCATGAGGTTGTAGGGGTAATTGGAGGGACGTGAAACACCAGCCCATCCTATTTATCTCTGCAAAGATCACAGTTTACTTTGAGGATCAGGAAATCTACGTGGGCTTGACCCCACCATTTCCGGGGTTCTCACAACACTCCTTTGCTTTAAGCATTTAGTGCATTTCATTATTCATCACTATGTTAATATACTAACATCATTTGCCTTGTAAGGTTGTGCTGTTTTTAAGTGCTGCAGAACAATTCAAGTGTTAAAATAAACAAGTATTAATTTTAGCATAAGAGCAACCCCACAGTACAGAGCACTTTTCCTTGAACATAGAGGGGCAGATTTACAAGCCCCTTGCGCCACTTTTGCGTCATTTTTAACATGGGAAAAATGACGCAAAAGTGGCGCAAGGGGCTTGTAAATCTGCCCCAGAATTTTCAAAGAAATCATCAGATCGCCTATGTGCGACATCAAAAAAGAACTGTACAATGTGGTAGATGTAATCCTTCTATTTTTTAATCTTCTTTTGAGCAGTTACACCTGATTTTTTTCAATGAAGTAATCTCCTTTGATTTAAGCAGGTAGTAAGTTCAATTTCACTGAGGGAAAATCCTGGCATTATGACATTTCACTTTTATTAAATATCTTGAAGAAACTTAGCCTCTTTACATGAAGCTAACTTTGAAAACTGCATAAGATTTCAAATGGCAAAATACCAACATTTCTTTTTCAGTATGGTAACAACCCATGGTGAAAACCCTCAGCCCTGAAAGTCAGGAACTTCTTAGGTGTCAACATAGATGGTGGCTATATTCATTCAAAGCAGCACAAATTGTACTGCAGGTGCGTGCTTTCAGTAAAGCATCATCACTTTGTGCTAGGTGTTACCTTTGCATTTTTATTTTTCAATCTTCATACAAACAGTTGTCACTGGTTATTTTCCAAGCCAGTAATGTCCTTTGAATTAAACAATTAGTACAGTCCAGATTTTGGAAAGTAATCTCCTAACATCAGTTAACTAACAACATCAAAGATTGTCTTTGGTGTTTAACCTTGTTATATGGTCGTTTTGTCACTAAATAAAGCAGATAACGTCAAAATAAGAAATGATCAAGCATCACTTGCACCAAAGGATCAGCAGTGTATTGCAGCCCACTGGCTCTAAAAGCCAAATAGCTAATAGACGTCAACATAGCATCAAAACAACACAGATATTATCAAAGGTGTGTGCCTGTTAGACCTGGCATCCTTAGAGTGGTATTCCCCTAGACTTTTTGCCTTTTGCCTCCACGTTTTGCTTATTCTGTTTGTTGACCTTAGGACTCTGAGCACCCTACCACTGCTAACCAGTGCTAAAGTGCATGTGCTTCTCCCTTAAACATGATGACATTGGTGCATACCTGATTTGCATATTTGTTTTACTGGTAAGTCCCTTGTAATATACCATACATCCAGGGCCTGTACTTTAAATGCTACTATTGGGCTGCAGCACTGATTGTGCCACCCACAGAAGTAGCCTTTCAATTCTGTCTCAGGCCTGCCACTGCAGGCCTGTGTGTGCAGTTTACTGCCTCTTTGACTTGGCATTTAAAATTAATTGCCAAGCCTTAAACTCCCCTTCTATTACATTAGTCACCCCTAAGGTAGGCCCTAAGTAACCATAAGGGCAGGGTGCCGTCTAAGTAAAAGGTAGGACATGTAACTAAATGTTTGGCATGTCCTTGTAGTGACAAATAGCCATTTGCATTTTTCACTACTGTGAGGCCTACCCTCTCATAGGTCAGTATTGGAAATTCCTTAATGCACTTTTAAGATGTAATTCCTGATCAGAGAGGAGCTTTTTCATGTTTCATATCTTTGGAGTGGTAATGATAAATCCTTCTTACTGGTGTAGTTGGATTTAACATTACTGTTTTAGAAATGCCACTTTTAGAAAGAGCACATTGCTCTGTACTTATTGCTCTTTGTGCATGACACCCTGTCTCAAATACACATATGGGTTGGGTGACAGCTACACTTTGTGCATTCCTTCTAGAGAGCCACAAACACAGGAGGTGAGGCTCATCTCCATTCTGAGCATTCATCTGCATTCTGATGGGTCTTCCTGTGTAGGGAGGAATGGGAGGAGATGACACTTACACTTCAATAGGTAGTGTCCTGTTCACACACAAAACACTGATTTACCGCCCCCCCACAGATAGCCTGGCAGACAGGACTGGGTTGAAAGGGATCCATGTGCACTTCAGAGAGTTGCTTTGAAGACATCCACTGCATCAAAGGCACTTTTAGGTATAAGTACTGGGTCTCTGACCCCCTAAAATCAGACACCTCTGGATATTGAACTGAACCTCTGTCAGAAGGACTGCTGCTGCTGCTTAAAGGACTCAACTGGACTACATTTGTGGAAGGACTGATTTTCTGCTTGTTGTCCTTCTGCCTGCTGCTCCCTGACTCTGGTGAAGGAGAGCTGGACTTTGCCTTCACTCCAAGTGATCTCCAAGGGCTTGATGGCTTGCCTCCTGTTTTCTGAAGTCTCAGGGACACAAAAGACGTCCTGCAATTCTGCTGCTGCTGCTGGACTCTGCCTTCTGTGAGTCCTACACTTTCCTGAGGTGCTGTCTCTAAGTTTTGGGCCTCAGAAGTGGGTTCTGCAGCTGTTTTCTTCAAAACCGATGCATTGTCACTACTGCGCCAATTGGAACAGACACATCACCCTTCGATGCCGATGCAGAGGCTGTTTGACGACAGCAGTTCTACAGCTTGTGTGGTCTGACAACGATGCTCTGCGTGGCTCGACGATGATGCATTGCCTTCATTTCAACGAAGCTCGACAAAGGATGCAGCGACCCGACTGTGTGGAAAAGATCGACACATCAAGTCCTCAGAGTCGACACTTTGCTCAATTCAAGGCACTTTCTCATCAGGCCCTGCTTGAGTCCTGTAGCTGGCCTGCCCTCCATCGAGCTTGACCTGAAGTTTGGATTTGCACTGGTCTCTCAACCACTAATGACTTCTAAGAACTGTTTTTGCATTTAATCTTTAAAAATCACATCTCAACTTCTACTGATTGGGTTTTTGTCATTTTGATCTCATTTTAATCAGATAAATATTCTCTGTTTTTCTAAACCTATGTGAAGTCTATTTGTGGTGTATTTATTTTGTTGTGTGTATGTGTGTGTGTGTTGCACAAATACTTTACAAATTGCTTCTTTAGACAAGCCTGACTGCTCTGTGCCAAGTTACCAGAGGGTGAGCACAGATAATCGTTTAGTGTGTATCTAGCTTACCCTGAATAGAATGGTGGTTCCTGCCTGGCCTGGGTGCATACCTAAGCCAATCAGGAATGCCAGTTCTAACAGTGCCTTTAGTGATCTATAGAATAGTTTCAAAGATCTGTTTATCTTCTTTGCGGAATCACCACTTTGAAAATCTTTCCACAGGAACTGGATCCAGCAAGCACTTTTCTTACTTCAAGAACAAAGTTATGACATGGTTCTTGTAGCTCTCATTTTTTCCAGTCGTCCATTTTATTTGTAATTAATGAGATGAAGACCACTTTACATTTATTAGCACGTGAGGCAGTACTCTTGTATTACTACTTCGCCTATTCTTAAATACATTTTCTACTTGACCCAAAGCATACAAAAAGGAAATACACTGGGTATCTTAAGGAAATATTCAAATACAATTAGTAGCAAGAGAAAGGAACATGCCCTCTTTTCACTTTTACTTATTGTAATTTGGACATTTCAAAGCAAATTCACTAAGGTATTTTGAGTACATAAACATTACTTCTGCATTATGACTTCGCATATACATAAATGCCTGTGTGAACCATCCCCAAAGTGCCTAGAAACATTGGATGAAGGTCTTGTTGTGATATCCTGACATTAGGCAAGAAATAGTAATTTGAGGAAGTATATGATGAATTAAGTTTATTTTTATAGCGTGTCATAAATCTAAATAGACATCCAGACTTATGAAGATCTAAATACACAAGGTCATTCAAGTATTGAACAAAGGCGCCAGAAGAGGACCAAAAGAGAACCAGAGTTCATGAAATGGATAATATTACATCTGTCCACAAAGGTGATGTCAACCACAATGTTCTTGTACAGTGAATTAAACTTCTGATTTCAATACGGATTTCAAGTGATTCTAAAAAAAATGGGCATATTGGGCGCATTCGGAAAACAGAACTTACGTGCATGAATTTTCTCTGTGTGGGTTTTAGGTATAAAAACACAGATCAAGTATGGTTCGAAGGAGAGGGGGCACTCGAGCCGCCCGCAAGATGGCCGCGGGTATGTGAAGCTCCGTGCGTCGCCAGAGGCTTTCGCCTAACAAAGACGGCAGCGGATCTCTAACGGAAGAATGTTGCGGAGGTCTGGGGTCACAAACGCAGGGAGAGCAGGTATTTTTCTTTTTGGCTAAATTCTAGCCTTTTTTACCTTACTTTGGCTCTCCTGCGTTACGCGCCTCAGGTCCTGGCGGCTGCGGCCGCCATTTTGTTAAAAAAAGAGCGCAATAGAGTCGGCTTTCTCGACCACTTGCTTTGAACATTTTTACTTCCCTCAAGACAATGGAGACATTATTGGCCCTAATTATTGTTTCCTCATACTTTATAACAGTCTTGCCATAACCCTAATGCTCTGGGAGGTTATGTTGTTATTTAATGCTGAGGAGGCACCTGCAATATAAATTACTTTCCAGACTTACGCTTACACACTGGGCACTCATCAATTTAAAGCAGTGTTACTAAGAGATACTGGGAGTATTTTTGGAATTCTACTTGTTTTTCGTGAATAAGTGGTCTTCAGTGTGCGCTAACATTCTCAGCTCCATTCCTTCGTAGCACGTTGTTTTCAGATAACTTTGCAAGTCACACACTGACACGGTGTTGTTGCGCTCTCACTCTAGCCTTGTTTTTTTTTTTAGTTTCTTATGGAGGCCTCTACGTCTGTCAGCCAGAAGACTGTTGCTTCATCTACTACCATGCCAGTCGTACGCAAAGACACTAATACTTCTACAAAGAGACAAAAAAAGGAACCTGGGTCCCCTACGAAGTCTCCTCTACCTTTGACATTGGAAGACCTCATGGAAGAGATCAAACATTTGAAGCCTTTTGTGATGGAAACTAACGTAACGCTTCAGCGCATTGAAGAAAAATGGTCCACCTTAGAGTCTAGAGTATCAAGTGTTGAACAGTGGATTGGTGAAGTACAAGATGTGACAGACAAGGTGGTTGGCATGGAAAAAGAGATATTGCTCTTGAAGCGACAGACAGAAGATTTAGAAAATCATAATAGACGCAACAACCTCCGAATTTATGGTATACCGGAAGGAGCGGAAGGGTCCAACATGCTTGCCTTTTTGGCGATTCACATTCCTAAAATGGTGGACCTTAAAGAAGGATCACACCTCAACATACAGAGAGCTCACCGAATCGGACCTAAACCTGTAGCCGCCTCGAGTTCCGGTAACCGCAGAGGGATAATAGTGCTTTTTTTGGAATACCCTGAGTTGCTTATGGTTCTATCGGTGGCCAAGCAAAGAAAGCAGATGTTATGGTCCGGTCAGAGGGTCCTTATCTCACAGGATGTAGCCCGTGCAACTGCTGCTCATCGGAAGGAGTTTCTTTCCTTTCGCCCTACTCTAAGATCCATGAATGCGAGATATGGTCTTGTACGCCCTTGTTTCTTTAAGGTCACCTATAAAGAACAAACCTTTTCGTTTGAATATCCAGACGACCTCAGACAATTTATTCGTCGACACAAGGGTGAAGTAATGGACCTCGGAAAGTCTTAGACCTTCCTTCTTTTATGTCTCTGTTTATTGATATACTTTTATTTTTATCTTCTTTCTCCAGTTTATTTTAGGCTCTTCCAGTAGCTTATGTTCCTTATTTTTTTTTAAATTTGTTATAATATTAATGTAAAATATATATTGTTCAACAGTATTTATAGCATAGTCACTGATTCCAGCCTATTTTTTAAATATATTCCTTTGACTTTCGTCATTTATTTTTTCCCTCGCATATATATGTTGTCTCATTTGGATTTCTTTCCCTGGTGTGTTGTTCCCTAAGTGCCTCCCTTCCCAGACTTCCCATTTGCATACTACCCTCTTGTCTTGGTAAGTGGTTTTATTGGTATTATTGGTCTTCTATGTGTCTTAATTCATATGTTGATTTAATTGTATCGTTGTCTTGTGTTTTTCATCCATTTGATCGACTGCTGTCCTTTTCGTACATTATATACTCTTTTTTCGTTGTTATAATGAATGTCTCCGTCGGTAATGTTACTTGCCTCTTTTGACTTTGGCTTGTTGTCCATCTTCAATATTCGGGGTTCTTCACCCCTTCATTGTATTTTTTTCTTACACTGGATGTGTCCCACTCTCTTTATGACTGTAGCTCTTTGGCTTTTTGTCATCTTCTTCATTTCTATCAGATTCATTCTTCTCTCTTTTATTCTCATCTCTCTTTTCTCTCTTTCTTTTCTCTCATACCTTTCCTTTACTTTCTTCTTCTTTGAGCTTATTATACATTAGTTTTTCTTCAAATGATATTGCTATGATATTGTCAGTGTTAAGTATATTTAGTCGTTTAATTGTTTCGATAATACTTCTTTATGACTTTTGTGATCTATTTAATATGAAACTTAGCTCATCTTTGCATACAAATGTTAGATTACTGATTGAAATATTTCTTTATATATATGTATTGTTATTCAATATGTACGCTATCTCATTACAATGGTAAATACTTTGAAGGTTATTTCCTGGAATGTCAAAGGCTTACGGAATCCTATAAAGAAGCAGCGAGTGGTTACTCATTTATCCCGTCTTAAATGTAATATTGCTCTATTACAGGAAACGCATTTACTCAACAAAGATCTTAATTCATTGTGTAGGAACTGGGTTGGTCAGGTATAATGCTCTCCTGCCCTTGATCATAAAAACGGGGTTGTTGTTCTGATACATAAATCTCTTCCTTTAGTAATTGAGGAAAAGGACACAGAGGGGCGCTGGTTACTATTACATGCTACCATCCATAATACACCTATTTCTATATTAAATGTTTATGGACCCACTGGTGTTGATGTGCAATTTTGGATTCAAATGTCAGCTATGTTGTGCTCTTGCCCGAATGCAAATCTTATAGTCGGAGGGGATTTTAATCAGATTATAGACCCCTTTCTGGATAGAAAGTCACAGGTCAAATACATTCCTAATAAGTTGCAGAAAACATTCACAAGATTTATTCATTCCAGAGGGTTGGTTGATGCCTGGAGAATGTACTCTCCGAATACACTGGAATACACCTTCTTCTCACCCACTCACAAATCACAATCCAGGGTTGATTATGTATTCCTTTCCCCTCCTTTAGTTCCTACACTTATTCATGCTGAAATTGGATCAATACTAATTTCAGACCACGCTCTAGTTATAATTGATCCTGATCTGTTACCAGAAACCTCTAAACCAAGTCGATGGTGATTTAATAATAGCCTCCTAAAAGATAAAGAATTTGTTAAAATGTTTTAATGTTTTATCCAAGAATATTTTTTACATAACCTTACATCTGATATTCCTTTTCATACAATTTGGGATGCATTTAATGCATCAGCCCGGGGATATATAATTAAATACGTCTCGGATAAAAAGAAGAAAGCCATCAAAGAAACTTCTTTATTATTTCATTCCATTAAACAATTGGAGCATGAATATTTCACAACCAAAAAGGAAGACGCGTTACGGCGCTTAATGTGTGCTAAATTCGATTTTAATAAGAGATCAACGGAAGAAGCTGCCGGAACATTGCTGAAAATTAATTTTAAGTTCTATGGAGGGCTTAATAAATCCGGTAAACTACTTGCTAACTATCTGAAGATCAAATCTCAGAAGTCCAAAATAGTAAAGGTGGTGGATGAAAGTGGGAATTCTCATTTTAAAAACTCTGAAATCCTAAAATGTTTCTTTGACTTCAACACAAATCTCTATACACCAGATCACTCCCCTACGGATGAGGAACTGGATATCTACTTCCATTCTCTGTCACCCAAGCAACAGCAGGTACAGGATCTCTCCTTTTTGGATGAGCCCATCTCACTTTCTGAGCTAAAATCAGCTCTTAAGTCTTTACCAAAAGATAAAGCACCTGGTCCGGATGGCTTTTTGGTTGAATTCTATTCTTGTTTTTCACATCTTCTTCTCCCACATTTACTTACTCTATACGAATATTTCTTCTCTCAGAAAGAAGCCCAGGGTACTTTCCTGGAGGCTATGATTTGTTCAATTCCCAAAAAAGATAAAGATCCTTCCTCATGTGCCAATTATCGACCCATTTCCCTCATTAATTTAGATTGTAAACTTTTTGCTAAGATTTTATCTATTAGGATCTCTCCTCTTATTCCTAATATGGTTGGATTTGAACAAACTGGATTTATTAAAGGAAGGCACATGACCGATAACTCTAGACTTTTTTGGATATCTTGCACATGGCCTCCAGTAGTAACACGCCTATGGCTGCTATATCCTTAGATGCCGAAAAGGCTTTTGATTGTGTCAACTGCGAATTTATGATGCGGGCTCTCAAGTGGCATGGGTTTAGTCCAACTTTCCTTAAATATATTGCTATATTATACTCTTCCCCGATGACTTCTGTTTTTTTAAATGGTATACAATCCTCATATGTCCCCCTTTTCTGAAGTACCAGACAGGGTTGTCCTTTGTCTCCTTTGCTTTTTGTTTTAACTTTAGAACCTTTTCTGCATACATTACGAAATTCCTGTGAGTTTCATGGCTTCCGATTTAGAGATACTGAATTTAAATTCACTGCGTACGCTGATGATGTGATCCTTTATGTTTCTGATCCAGAATCATCCATACCGGTCTTTACTATACTTTTATCATCTTATTCTAAATTATCTGGTTATAAGTTGAATTTTTCTAAATCTTCCCCTTAATAAATTTTGTTTGAAAGACATGTTTAAAGACACTAGATTTGAATGGTCTCCACAATTTATTAAATGTTTGGGAATCAAATACTCTACTTCCCTGGCTAAGACTATTCATATTAATTTAGATGATGTTCAGCGTAGAATTAGTCAAATGACTGAAAAAATGGTCACCTCTATATTTGTCTTGGTGGGGCAGACTAGCCACGGTAAAGATGATGTTTTTTCCTGTCATTAATTTTTATTTGTCCATGCTACCTATCAAACTTCCCCAGTAATTTTTTAAGCTGCATAACAGATTGATTTCTGGATTTTTAAGGAATCGGAAAAGCCATGCATTTCCTTAGCATCTCTTTGTAAACCCAAAGAGTTGGGAGGTGCAGGTTTTCCTAATTTCCAGCAATATCATACTGCTTTTGCTTTAAAACAGGCTCTGCCCTGCATCAGGAATGCAGACTCCTTACCTAATAATATATGGAATAAATTGGAAAATTTGCTTATATCACCCTTTCCTTTTTCTTCCTTAGCATACTTTCCCAATGCTCCTCGAGCATTTTCTGTTCCGACTATTAAATACTCTACTATGTTAGCTTCTCGTGTTCTTAGATGTTTCCCTTCCCCGGTACATGATTTTTTTTAGAATCTTCTATTTGGCATAATAAACTCATCAAAATTTCGAACCGTACTATCTGCTGGAAACGAATATGCCTGTTTTTCCCTCATACCATTACCCCACATGTTGTTACAACGCGGTCGTTACAACGACCGGGTTGTAACAACGCATACCATTACCCCGCAAGTCGTAACAACGACTTGTGGAGGGGGGGCGCTGGATGTTGGAATAGTAATTTACTATTCCAACTCCAGTCTGTGCGGATTGTAGGGAAGGTGTTAAATTTTAAATCCAACACCTTCTCCCCCCTCCGCAAGTCGTTGTAACGACTTGCGGGATAATGGTATGCGTTGTCACAACGCGGTTGTTGTTACGACCGTGTTGTAACAGCATGCGGGGTTACGGATGCGGGGTGACGGTTGTTTACCGCTGGAAACAATGGGTAACTAAAGGCATAATTCAAGTTAAGCAATTAATGTGTGATATGATTCCTCTTTCTTTTCCCGAAATCCAATCTAAATTTGATCTCTCCTCCACTCATGCCATTAAATATGAATCCCTTAAAGGTATTCTCCTACAAAATATTTCCAATCTGAATCAATCACAACTTTCCACTTGTTCTCCATCTCCGCAGCCAATTGGATTGTCGTCTTCACTTAAGGCATCATATATATATAAATATTTGCACTATACTATACATTCTCGTTCCAAATCTAAAATTGAGTTAATGTGGGAATCTGATTTTCAACATGTTTTTTCCTTGAAGGTCTGGGGTACGCTCTGGACCAAGATACACCATACCTCATGCAACGACAGTACGACACAAACTCTTTTCTATTTTTATAATAGATTATATATCACCCCACTTTCACTGCAAAAGTACAACCCTACTTTTTCAAATAAATTCGTGGATCTGTTACTTGCCATCGCTTTCCAAGTCATTGTATCCAATTGGAAGAATGCCAAAAATGTCACTGTTAATGGCTGGTGGAATCTGCTTTGCTCTCATCATAGACTTGATACTGCATCAGCGACTTCCACATTACAGATGCTCAACAAAGACCTCTTTTGGTCTCCACTCACTGGTTACTTAAACAAAACATACAAACCTTCCAAGGATTCCACAATGGTTTTTCAACCCCCATGATTGTTTTTTCTCCCCTCTGTTTGATAATATATACAGTTTATTATACAATTGTTATTATATGTGATAAGTAATTATATGCAACTTATCAAGGAGAGAGAGAGGACTAGATAGCCAGTCCGTATCCCCAGATTTTATATGTAATCAAAAAGGACTAGCCTATTGTGACTCTTTTAAGACTCAGAACTGTATGAAGAAGGGGAAAAAAACATATAGTTTTTGTAAAGCCCTCACCCACCAACCTAGTTGGTGGCATGCTTCATCATCGGGCCCACCCAGTGACACCGAATGTGTCCCGGGTGTGCTACAACGCCTGTGTTACAGCAGAGCTGGTATATTGCTGAGTGTGCACTGTGAGTGATGTGAATGTGAAAAGTTAAAAAACTATACATGGGTCCCAGTGCCCAAGGGGGCTTATAATTTAATATCTGGGCCACTGTTAGTGTTTAAAAACAAGGCATAGGATGCTTAGTGGAGCAAATTTAGGAACTCCTACATCCGGGTTTTGGTCTACATGTTTCAGCCAGGCCTATCGTTAATACTGGCTTTCCTCAGGACCGAATAGTGTGTGTAACTGCGTCTTACACTGTAAGTGAGTATGTGATAAAATGTGTTGCACGCGCTAAGGTGCCTTATGAATGGGAGGGGATTCCCTCTCCAAGCAATTACTGGACGTACAACATATAAGACAAACAAACATACAGGAGAGAGTGTGAGCATTGTTGCATAAGTCACATTTATACACATTTGCCGGCGATAAAGTGCATAACTGGCGAAAAAACGCGGCAAAAGTGGAACCGTACTGGTGGTGCGGTTGGAGTGAATTAACGTACTATGCGCTAGAACGTGTGGTGGGCTAGGAGGCGAAGATACACATGCGTGTAAAATGTGGTTACGCTCCAAATGTAACCTCATGCTAGCGTTTTGTAGCATATGCCCCAGTGGAGGAATCCGGCAGAGATTCTGATCCTGTAAAAATAATAAATAAATAAAGGGAAAGGGCCCGTGGGCCGTAAGAAACACACGAAGGGAAAGCTTACCCGGTGAGTGTAGAGTTACATGATCTACTCACGCCTTTATGGATCAGGACCCGTGGGAAACCTGTTGTGCTGTCACGGATCTCCAAAGGTAGAGGTCCTTGCCGTGCAGGAGCTTTAACCGTTTTGGCGTCTTCAGGTATGGCGGATGAATACTCGCACTGTGAGTAGCGTCCCTAGGGAACTCCGCACGCGCGGTGGGCGTTGGCATGGGAACAGAGCGCTATCAGCCTGGTGAGCGTCCCTAGGAGGGAAGAAAAGAGAAGAGAGACTACGCGCGTATAGTGGGCGTGTAGCGCTGCAAATACTGGTAGAGAAGGGGAGTTGAAATTTAAAAATTAAAAAGATGGGTGAGTTTAATACCCAACACAGCAGCTCGACAATCTTAGAGTGCTAGGGTAAAAATAAGTACAGTCCATAGCGTAACTAGATTGAGGCGCTGGTGGCAGATGGGAACCTCTCAGAAGAGGGAGATGGTGAACAGAGGCGCAAAAAGGGGGAAAGGAGGCACTGGAAGTGCCTTGGTTAAGGTTGAATCTCACTGAGTAGTGTCAGGAACAAGAAATATATCAATTTCTCAAGGAGCACCACGGGATAGAATCATTCAATCCCTGGAGTTGTGTAGACAAACGATAAATCCATCGTTGTTCTTTGGTCAGTAACATTTTTTCATTGTTATCTCGGTTGTGATCAAATTGCTCAATCACTGTCCAGATCATGTCATTGGGGAGTGATCATGTTGTAGGTAATGGTCAGTGAGCCTGCTGATGTTCTTTTTGCATCTAATAGTACTGCGGTGTTCGACCACTCTGGTTTTCACTTTCCGCGTCGTCATTCCCACGTAGCGAAGGCCACATGTGCATGTGATTAAGTAAACCACGTTAGCGGAGTTGCAATTTGTGTGTTTTGACAGTGTCCAGACTTTGCCTGGTTCTATATTCAGTATCTTAGAATGTCTGGTGAGGTGACACACACTACAGTTATTGCAAGGATAGTGTCCTATGATATGTGGTAGACCCCAAGCGTTCAAGATGGAGTTGGTGGCTGGTCTCCGTGGTGGCTTTGGACGTGTGGATACTAATTGGTCTTTGAAATTATTTGCTCATTTATAGGCGAAAAGGGGTTCTTCCCATTCTCTGGGGCCTGAATTTATGATCCGCCAGTGTTTGCGGATGATGCTGGAGACCTGGTTAGATACCACGTTATACGTGGTGACGCATGTCATGGGGGTGGGCCAGGTTCTTTGGTCACTGTTTCGAGGAGGGCTTCTCTATTCTGGTAGCGTGCCCTCTTTTTAGTTTTCTCAATGATTCTCGTGGGGTAGCCACGTTCATGTAATCTGGACGCCAGGGCTGCTGATTGTCGTTTGTAATCTGTGATTTGGCTACAATTCCTGCGTATGCGGAGGAATTGTCCGAAAGGGAGATTTTCCCTTAAGGATCTAGGGTGAAAACTGTTAAAGTGTAGTAAAGAATTCCTGGCGGTTGGTTTGTAGTAAGTATTGGTTGTTAATGCTCCTTGCTCAGCTATTATGTTGAGGTCAAGGAATGCCAAAGTAGTGGTGCTAGATGAGCTAGTGAATCGGAGGTATGGGTCACGTTCATTCAGCCATGTTAGGAATAGAGTTAATGTTTCTGGTGTACCTTCCCAGATCATGAAAATGTCATCTATGTAGCGACGCCACAATTTGATGTTAACTGAATGTGGGTTGGTGTTTGATGATATATGGCTCTCTTCAAAATGGTGTACATAAAGTCCCGCTACACTGGGGGCAAAAATACTCCCCATGGATGTTCCGTTGGTTTGTAGGTAGAAGTCACCTTCATATTCAAAATAGTTTTCTTTAAGTGCTAGTGTGGCACATTTAAGGATGAATTCTTTGGGGGTGTGGTATGTCCAGGGTACATGTTCCAATATGTCATGTAAAACTTGGAGTGTGGCGTCCTGTGGTAGACTGGTATATAGACTTTCTATATCCAGTCCCACCATAAGTTGGGGCGTGGGGTCAAAAAGCAGGTCTTTGATGATGTTTAGAAGATGTTTAGTATCTTTTAAATACGTCGGTGTTTGTTGGACCAAGGGGTTGAGAAAATGGTCACAGTATCTAGACAGCGGCTCTAGGAGGGAGTTAATCCCAGAGACGATAGGTCGTCCTGGAGGTGGAAGAGTTCCTTTGTGAACCTTGGGCATAGTGTAAAAATAAGGGACTCTGGCGTTTTTGGTACACAAGAAATCCGCTTCCTGTTTAGATATATAGCAAGCTATTTTGGCCTCGTCCACCATGGTATTGATGTTGGCTTGTAGCGTCTTGGTGGGGTCATTTTTGAGTTGTTTGTAGTTACGGGTGTCACTTAGCAATCTGCGGCATTCTTTATCGTAATCAGTTTTATCTTGTAGGACAATGCCACCGCCCTTGTCAGCTGGTTTAATGACAAGGGTGGGGTTGTCCTGTAAGTTTTTTATAATCTTCATGTCTTCTTCGGAGAGATTATTGAATGGCCTAACAGAATCGAGTTGCTCTATATCATGATAGACAGCTTGTTCAAATGTAGTAATTTCAGCAGGAACACTTGCTGGCGGGGGTAAAAAGTGGATTTCAGTTTCAAGCCCGTCTCATTGTTACCCTCCACGGGGTTATCATCATTTGTCTTGGGTTTTTCAAAGAAGGCCTTCAATTTGAGCTTTCTGAAAAAATCTGCGAGCTCCACATGTAATTTAAACTTGTCCAGTCTAGTAGTAGGGACAAACGATAGGCCCTTATTAAGAACTGCAATGTCCTTGGGTGACAAGGGTGTGCTGGACAGGTTGAATCCCAGGGTGGATTGTGAATTGTTAGTTATTGTTTGCTCGTGCCTGGTTGTTGATCCCGTGTCCTGTTGCGGGTGTTCGCACTCACGGGATTCTCCTCTTTTGCCCAGTGTACTTGTTGATTGTTTCTTCTTCTGCCTCGTGACCTCCGGCCCTGTCCTAAAAAAGGGGGCCTAGGGTTGCCTTGGAAAAAGGGAGGGGGGCCTAACTGAAACATGTGTGGCTAGTTAAAGTATGGATGTTGTGGTTGTCCAAAAGGTGTTGGTCCATAGGTGGGTCCTTGTCGTGGTTCGTGCCAGGGTTGTTGCCACGGTTGCTGACGTCCTCTACCTCGTTGTTTGGATGAGCCATTGCTCGAATCACTGGAAATGGAACTGCTGTCTCCCGAAGTATCACTGGGTCTGTCAGACTTGTTAGGGGGTACAAAGTTGTCATCTGTATAGGGATATATTTTGACATAGGAGAACTTCTTGAGATCTTTCTGAAATTTAGTTATTTTGGCTTGTGTTAAATATTCTTTATAGTCAGCCATTTCTTTGTTCTGGTCATCCAGCTTTTTCTTATATGAGGTGATCGTAGTTTTGAAGTGGCTTTCTGTAGCTTGGATGTCAATTATCATTGCCTCAGATAGACGTTTTGCTGTCTTAATGATGAGTACTAGCCAGTCTCTGGTACAGTGCCAGGCTATCTGTGCCCAGTCTTTCCTGAAGGTGGCATCTTCCAGGAAGATTCTGGGGGCATTTGTGACGAGGAGGCCTCGGGGGGCCGTATTAGTCCTTAGATATTCTGTCAATATGAGACCATGTAAGATTATTCTGATACGATTGCGTTTCTTCTCTGTTAAGGTGTCCCAATCTGTAGTTTGAGCTATGGTATTTGAAATGTTGAAGTCTGCCAGAAAGGAGGGGTCTGCGAGGATTTCATTAATATCGCTTTCATTGTATGTCAAACCATGGTGTTCTGCCATGGTGGAAGAGAATGAGAGAAGCTCTCGCAGCTCTGCGCTGCTAAATATGCAATTTATCAAGGAGAGAGAGAGGACTAGATAGCCAGTCCGTATCCCCAGATTTTATATGTAATCAAAAAGGACTAGCCTATTGTGACTCTCTTAAGACTCAGAACTGTATGAAGAAGGGGAAAAAAACATATAGTTTTTGTAAAGCCCTCACCCACCAACCTAGTTGGTGGCATGCTTCATCATCGGGCCCACCCAGTGACACCGAATGTGTCCCGGGTGTGCTACAACGCCTGTGTTACAGCGGAGCTGGTATATTGCTGAGTGTGCACTGTGAGTGATGTGAATGTGAAAAGTTAAAAAACTATACAGGGGTCCCAGTGCCCAAGGGGGCTTATAATTTAATATCTGGGCCACTGTTAGTGTTTAAAAACAAGGCATAGGATGCTTAGTGGAGCAAATTTAGGAACTCCTACATCCGGGTTTTGGTCTACATGTTTCAGCCAGGCCTATCGTTAATACTGGCTTTCCTCAGGACCGAATTGTATGTGTAAGTGCGTCTTACACTGTAAGTGAGTATGTGATAAAATGTGTTGCACGCGCTAAGGTGCCTTATGAATGGGAGGGGGATTCCCTCTCCAAGCAATTACTGGACGTACAACATATAAGACAAACAAACATACAGGAGAGAGTGTGAGCATTGTTGCATAAGTCACATTTATACACATTTGCCGGCGATAAAGTGCATAACTGGCGAAAAAACGTGGCAAAAGTGGAACCGTACTGGTGGTGCGGTTGGAGTGAATTAACGTACTATGCGCTAGAACGTGTGGTGGGCTAGGAGGTGAAGATACACATGCGTGTAAAATGTGGTTACGCTCCAAATGTAACCTCACGCTAGTATTTTGTAGCATATGCCCCAGTGGAGGAATCCGGCAGAGATTCTGATCCTGTAAAAATAATAAATAAAGGGAAAGGGCCCGTGGGCCGTAAGAAACACACGAAGGGAAAGCTTACCCGGTGAGTGTAGAGTTACATGATCTACTCACGCCTTTATGGATCAGGACCCGTGGGAAACCTGTTGTGCTGTCACGGATCTCCAAAGGTAGAGGTCCTTGCCGTGCAGGAGCTTTAACCGTTTTGGCGTCTTCAGGTATGGCGGATGAATACTCGCACTGTGAGTAGCGTCCCTAGGGAACTCCGCACGCGCGGTGGGCATTGGCATGGGAACAGAGCGCTATCAGCCTGGTGAGCGTCCCTAGGAGGGAAGAAAAGAGAAGAGAGACTACGCGCGTATGGTGGGCGTGTAGCGCTGTAAATACTGGTAGAGAAGGGGAGTTGAAATTTAAAAATTAAAAAGATGGGTGAGTTTAATACCCAACACAGCAGCTCGACAATCTTAGAGCGCTAGGGTAAAAATAAGTACAGTCCATAGCGTAACTAGATGGAGGCGCTGGTGGCAGATGGGAACCTCTCAGAGGAGGGATATGGTGAACAGAGGCGCAAAAAAGGGGGAAAGGAGGCACTGGAAGTGCCTTGGTTAAGGTTGAATCTCACTGAGTAGTGTCAGGAACAAGAAATATATCAATTTCTCAAGGAGCACCACGGGATAGAATCATTCAATCCCTGGTGTTGTGTAGACAAACGATAAATCCATCGTTGTTCTTTGGTCAGTAATATTTTTTCATTGTTATCTCGGTTGCGATCAAATTGCTCAATCACTGTCCAGATCATGTCATTGGGGGAGTGATCATGTTGTAGGTAATGGTCAGTGAGCCTGCTGATGTTCTTTTTGCATCTAATAGTACTGCGGTGTTCGACCACTCTGGTTTTCACTTTCCGCGTCGTCATTCCCACGTAGCGAAGGCCACATGGGCATGTGATTAAGTAAACCACGTTAGCGGAGTTGCAATTTGTGTGTTTTGACTGTGTCCAGACTTTGCCTGGTTCTAGATTCAGTATCTTAGAATGTCTGGTGAGGTGACACACACTACAGTTATTGCAAGGATAGTGTCCTATGATATGTGGTAGACCCCAAGCGTTCAAGATGGAGTTGGTGGCTGGTCTCCGTGGTGGCTTTGGACGTGTGGATACTAATTGGTCTTTGAAATTATTCGCTCGTTTATAGGCGAAAAGGGGTTCTTCCCATTCTCTGGGGCCTGAATTTATGATCCGCCAGTGTTTGCGGATGATGCTGGAGACCTGGTTAGATACCACGTTATACGTGGTGACGCATGTCATGGGGGGTGGGCCAGGTTCTTTGGTAACTGTTTCGAGGAGGGCTTCTCTATTCTGGTAGCGTGCCCTCTTTTTAGTTTTCTCAATGATTCTCGTGGGGTAGCCACGTTCATGTAATCTGGACGCCAGGGCTGCTGATTGTCGTTTGTAATCTGTGATTTGGCTACAATTCCTGCGTATGCGGAGGAATTGTCCGAAAGGGAGATTTTCCCTTAAGGATCTAGGGTGAAAACTGTTAAAGTGTAGTAAAGAATTCCTGGCGGTTGGTTTGTAGTAAGTATTCGTTGTTAATGCTCCTTGCTCAGCTATTATGTTGAGGTCAAGGAATGCCAAAGTAGTGGTGCTAGATGAGCTAGTGAATCGGAGGTTTGGGTCACGTTCATTCAGCCATGTTAGGAATAGAGTTAATGTTTCTGGTGTACCTTCCCAGATCATGAAAATGTAATCTATGTAGCGACGCCACAATTTGATGTTAACTGAATGTGGGTTGGTGTTTGATGATATATGGCTCTCTTCAAAATGGTGTACATAAAGTCCCGCTACACTGGGGGCAAAAATACTCCCCATGGATGTTCCGTTGGTTTGTAGGTAGAAGTCACCTTCATATTCAAAATAGTTTTCTTTAAGTGCTAGTGTGGCACATTTAAGGATGAATTCTTTGGGGGTGTGGTATGTCCAGGGTACATGTTCCAATATGTCATGTAAAACTTGGAGTGTGGCGTCCTGTGGTAGACTGGTATATAGACTTTCTATATCCAGTCCCACCATAAGTTGGGTCGTGGGGTCAAAAAGCAGGTCTTTGATGATGTTTAGAAGATGTTTAGTATCTTTTAAATACATCGGTGTTTGTTGGACCAAGGGGTTGAGAAAATGGTCACAGTATCTAGACAGCGGCTCTAGGAGGGAGTTAATCCCAGAGACGATAGGTCGTCCTGGAGGTGGAAGAGTTCCTTTGTGAACCTTGGGCATAGTGTAAAAATAAGGGACTCTAGCGTTTTTGGTACACAAGAAATCCGCTTCCTGTTTAGATATATAGCAAGCTATTTTGGCCTCGTCCACCATGGTATTGATGTTGGCTTGTAGCGTCTTGGTGGGGTCATTTTTGAGTTGTTTGTAGTTACGGGTGTCACTTAGCAATCTGCGGCATTCTTTATCGTAATCAGTTTTATCTTGTAGGACAATGCCACCGCCCTTGTCAGCTGGTTTAATGACAAGGGTGGGGTTGTCCTGTAAGTTTTTATAATCTTCCTGTCTTCTTCGGAGAGATTATTGAATGGCCTAACAGAATCGAGTTGCTCTATATCATGATAGACAGCTTGTTCAAATGTAGTAATTTCAGCAGGAACACTTGCTGGCGGGGGTAAAAAAGTGGATTTCAGTTTCAAGCCCGTCTCATTGTTACCCTCCACGGGGTTATCATCATTTGTCTTGGGTTTTTCAAAGAAGGCCTTCAATTTGAGCTTTCTGAAAAAATCTGCGAGCTCCACATGTAATTTAAACTTGTCCAGTCTAGTAGTAGGGACAAACGATAGGCCCTTATTAAGAACTGCAATGTCCTTGGGTGACAAGTGTGTGCTGGACAGGTTGAATACCAGGGTGGATGGTGAATTGTTAGTTATTGTTTGCTCGTGCCTGTTTGTTGATCCCGTGTCCTGTTGCGGGTGTTCGCACTCACGGGATTCTCCTCTTCTGCCCAGTGTACTTGTTGATTGTTTCTTCTTCTGCCTCGTGACCTCCGGCCCTGTCCTAAAAAAGGGGGCCTAGGGTTGCCTTGGAAAAAGGGAGGGGGGCCTAACTGAAACATGTGTGGCCAGTTAAAGTATGGATGTTGTGGTTGTCCAAAAGGTGTTGGTCCATAGGTGGGTCCTTGTCGTGGTTCGTGCCAGGGTTGTTGCCACCGTTGCTGACGTCCTCTACCTCGTTGTTTGGATGAGCCATTGCTCAAATCACTGGAAATGGAACTGCTGTCTCCCGAAGTATCACTGGGTCTGTCAGACTTGTTAGGGGGTACAAAGTTGTCATCTGTATAGGGATATGTTTTGACATAGGAGAACTTCTTGAGATCTTTCTGAAATTTAGTTATTTTGGCTGTGTTAAATATTCTTTATAGTCAGCCATTTCTTTGTTCTGGTCATCCAGCTTTTTCTTATATGAGGTGATCGTAGTTTTGAAGTGGCTTTCTGTAGCTTGGATGTCAATTATCATTGCCTCAGATAGACGTTTTGCTGTCTTAATGATGAGTACTAGCCAGTCTCTGGTACAGTGCCAGGCTATCTGTGCCCAGTCTTTCCTGAAGGTGGCATCTTCCAGGAAGATTCTGGGGGCATTTGTGACGAGGAGGCCTCGGGGGCCGTATTAGTCCTTAGATATTCTGTCAATATGAGACCATGTAAGATTATTCTGATACGATTGCGTTTCTTCTCTGTTAAGGTGTCCCAATCTGTAGTTTGAGCTATGGTATTTGAAATGTTGAAGTCTGCCAGAAAGGAGGGGTCTGCGAGGATTTCATTAATATCGCTTTTATTGTATGTCAAACCATGGTGTTCTGCCATGGTGGAAGAGAATGAGAGCAGCTCTCGCAGCTCTGCGCTGCTAAATATGCAATTTATCAAGGAGAGAGAGAGGACTAGATAGCCAGTCCGTATCCCCAGATATTATATGTAATCAAAAAGGACTAGCCTATTGTGACTCTTTTAAGACTCAGAACTGTATGAAGAAGGGGAAAAAAACATATAGTTTTTGTAAAGCCCTCACCCACCAACCTAGTTGGTGGCATGCTTCATCATCGGGCCCACCCAGTGACACTGAATGTGTCCCGGGTGTGCTACAACGCCTGTGTTACAGCGGAGCTGGTATATTGCTGAGTGTGCACTGTGAGTGATGTGAATGTGAAAAGTTAAAAAACTATACAGGGGTCCCAGTGCCCAAGGGGGCTTATAATTTAATATCTGGGCCACTGTTAGTGTTTAAAAACAAGGCATAGGATGCTTAGTGGAGCAAATTTAGGAACTCCTACATCCGGGTTTTGGTCTACATGTTTCAGCCAGGCCTATCGTTAATACTGGCTTTCCTCAGGACCGAATAGTATGTGTAAGTGCGTCTTACACTGTAAGTGAGTATGTGATAAAATGTGTTGCACGCGCTAAGGTGCCTTATGAATGGGAGGGGATTCCCTCTCCAAGCAATTACTGGACGTACAACATATAAGACAAACAAACATACAGGAGAGAGTGTGAGCATTGTTGCATAAGTCACATTTATACACATTTGCCGGCGATAAAGTGCATAACTGGCGAAAAAACGTGGCAAAAGTGGAACCGTACTGGTGGTGCGGTTGGAGTGAATTAACGTACTATGCGCTAGAACGTGTGGTGGGCTAGGAGGCGAAGATACACATGCGTGTAAAATGTGGTTATGCTCCAAATGTAACCTCACGCTAGCGTTTTGTAGCATATGCCCCAGTGGAGGAATCCGGCAGAGATTCTGATCCTGTAAAAATAATAAATAAATAAAGGGAAAGGGCCCGTGGGCCGTAAGAAACACACGAAGGGAAAGCTTACCCGGTGAGTGTAGAGTTACATGATCTACTCACGCCTTTATGGATCAGGACCCGTGGGAAACCTGTTGTGCTGTCACGGATCTCCAAAGGTAGAGGTCCTTGCCGTGCAGGAGCTTTAACAGTTTTGGCGTCTTCAGGTATGGCGGATGAATACTCGCATTGTGAGTAGCGTCCCTAGGGAACTCCGCACGCGCGGTGGGCGTTGGCATGGGAACAGAGCGCTATCAGCCTGATGAGCGTCCCTAGGAGGGAAGAAAAGAGAAGAGAGACTACGCGCGTATGGTGGGCGTGTAGCGCTGCAAATACTGGGAGAGAAGGGGAGTTGAAATTTAAAAATTAAAAAGATGGGTGAGTTTAATACCCAACACAGCAGCTCGACAATCTTAGAGCGCTAGGGTAAAAATAAGTACAGTCCATAGCGTAACTAGATGGAGGCGCTGGTGGCAGATGGGAAACTCTCAGAGTAGGGAGATGGTGAACAGAGGCGCAAAAAAGGGGGAAAGGAGGCACTGGAAGTGCCTTGGTTAAGGTTGAATCTCACTGAGTAGTGTCAGGAACAAGAAATATATCAATTTCTCAAGGAGCACCACGGGATAGAATCATTCAATCCCTGGTGTTGTGTAGACAAACGATAAATCCATTGTTGTTCTTTGGTCAGTAAAATGTTTTCATTGTTATCTCGGTTGTGATCAAATTGCTCAATCACTGTCCAGATCATGTCATTGGGGGAGTGATCATGTTGTAGGTAATGGTCAGTGAGCCTGCTGATGTTCTTTTTGCTTCTAATAGTACTGCGGTGTTCGACCACTCTGGTTTTCACTTTCCGCGTCGTCATTCCCACGTAGCGAAGGCCACATGGGCATGTGATTAAATAAACCACGTTAGCGGAGTTGCAATTTGTGTGTTTTGACTGTGTCCAGACTTTGCCTGGTTCTAGATTCAGTATCTTAGAATGTCTGGTGAGGTGACACACACTACAGTTATTGCAAGGATAGTGTCCTATGATATGTGGTAGACCCCAAGCGTTCAAGATGGAGTTGGTGGCTGGTCTCCGTGGTGGCTTTGGGCGTGTGGATACTAATTGGTCTTTGAAATTATTCGCTCGTTTATAGGCGAAAAGGGGTTCTTCCCATTCTCTGGGGCCTGAATTTATGAACCGCCAGTGTTTGCGGATGATGCTGGAGACCTGGTTAGATACCACGTTATACGTGGTGACGCATGTCATGGGGGGTGGGCCAGGTTCTTTGGTCACTGTTTCGAGGAGGGCTTCTCTATTCTGGTAGCGTGCCCTCTTTTTAGTTTTCTCAATGATTCTCGTGGGGTAGCCATGTTCATGTAATCTGGACGCCAGGGCTGCTGATTGTCGTTTGTAATCTGTGATTTGGCTACAATTCCTGCGTATGCGGAGGAATTGTCCGAAAGGGAGATTTTCCCTTAAGGATCTAGGGTGAAAACTGTTAAAGTGTAGTAAAGAATTCCTGGCGGTTGGTTTGTAGTAAGTATTCGTTGTTAATGCTCCTTGCTCAGCTATTATGTTGAGGTCAAGGAATGCCAAAGTAGTGGTGCTAGATGAGCTAGTGAATCGGAGGTATGGGTCACGTTCATTCAGCCATGTTAGGAATAGAGTTAATTTTTCTGGTGTACCTTCCCAGATCATGAAAATGTCATCTATGTAGCGACGCCACAATTTGATGTTAACTGAATGTGGGTTGGTGTTTGATGATATATGGCTCTCTTCAAAATGGTGTACATAAAGTCCCGCTACACTGGGGGCAAAAATACTCCCCATGGATGTTCCGTTGGTTTGTAGGTAGAAGTCACCTTCATATTCAAAATAGTTTTCTTTAAGTGCTAGTGTGGCACATTTAAGGATGAATTCTTTGGGGGTGTGGTATGTCCAGGGTACATGTTCCAATATGTCATGTAAAACTTGGAGTGTGGCGTCCTGTGGTAGACTGGTATATAGACTTTCTATATCCAGTCCCACCATAAGTTGGGTCGTGGGGTCAAAAAGCAGGTCTTTGATGATGTTTAGAAGATGTTTAGTATCTTTTAAATACGTCGGTGTTTGTTGGACCAAGGGGTTGAGAAAATGGTCACAGTATCTAGACAGCAGCTCTAGGAGGGAGTTAATGCCAGAGACGATAGGTCGTCCTGGAGGTGGAAGAGTTCCTTTGTGAACCTTGGGCATAGTGTAAAAATAAGGGACTCTGGCGTTTTTGGTACACAAGAAATCCGCTTCCTGTTTAGATATATAGCAAGCTATTTTGGCCTCATCCACCATGGTATTGATGTTGGCTTGTAGCGTATTGGTGGGGTCATTTTTGAGTTGTTTGTAGTTACGGGTGTCACTTAGCAATCTGCGGCATTCTTTATCGTAATCAGTTTTATCTTGTAGGACAATGCCACCGCCCTTGTCAGCTGGTTTAATGACAAGGGTGGGGTTGTCCTGTAAGTTTTTTATAATCTTCCTGTCTTCTTCGGAGAGATTATTGAATGGCCTAACAGAATCGAGTTGCTCTATATCATGATAGACAGCTTGTTCAAATGTAGTAATTTCAGCAGGAACACTTGCTGGCGGGGGTAAAAAAGTGGATTTCAGTTTCAAGCCCGTCTCATTGTTACCCTCCACGGGGTTATCATCATTTGTCTTGGGTTTTTCAAAGAAGGCCTTCAATTTGAGCTTTCTGAAAAAATCTGCGAGCTGCACATGTAATTTAAACTTGTCCAGTCTAGTAGTTTGTTTGTCTTATATGTTGTACGTCCAGTAATTGCTTGGAGAGGGAATCCCCCTCCCATTCATAAGGCACCTTAGCGCGTGCAACACATTTTATCACATACTCACTTACAGTGTAAGACGCACTTACACATACTATTCGGTCCTGAGGAAAGCCAGTATTAACGATAGGCCTGGCTGAAACATGTAGACCAAAACCCGGATGTAGGAGTTCCTAAATTTGCTCCACTAAGCATCCTATGCCTTGTTTTTAAACACTAACAGTGGCCCAGATATTAAATTATAAGCCCCCTTGGGCACTGGGACCCCTGTATAGTTTTTTAACTTTTCACATTCACATCACTCACAGTGCACACTCAGCAATATACCAGCTCCGCTGTAACACAGGCGTTGTAGCACACCCGGGACACATTCGGTGTCACTGGGTGGGCCCGATGATGAAGCATGCCACCAACTAGGTTGGTGGGTGAGGGCTTTACAAAAACTATATGTTTTTTTCCCCTTCTTCATACAGTTCTGAGTCTTAAAAGAGTCACAATAGGCTAGTCCTTTTTGATTACATATAAGTAATTATATGACATGAAATTAATAGACGCAATACATTTTTATCGGACGTACATTTTATTTATGATATACTCTCAGATTATGTAATGCATATCTTAATACATATATTTTTTCTCTTCTTTCTTTCTTTTCTTCCCTTTTCCTCTCTTTCTTTCTTCTTTTTCTGTTCTTTTTCTTTCTTTCTTTTCTTTCTTCTCTTTCTCTTTCCCTTTTTTCTTTTTAATTATAAAATATAAAAATGCAATCTATGAGTACAGAACATTGATATTATTTCAGTAAGTTTATTGTACAATATATTTCCCTTTACATTTAACTTTATTTACTGTATGCATTCTCTATGTATTACTCTATTCATGTATTACTTTTATGATAAACAAACAATATTTCTGTACATTTGTATTACATTCCAATAAAGCTTTATTAAACAAAAACAAAAAAAAAGTATGGTTCGAAGAGTGTGAAACTAATTTCAGACACATAGGGGCCGATTCCGATTCAGGCCGGAAATCACTGCGACCGAGCTGGACCCGGAGAGATTTCCGACCGAATCGGACTCTGGCAGTCCGACCAAACGAGTACGATGCGCACGCATGCAATCGGACTCGAGTCGGTCGGACTCCCATTGAAGTCAATGGGAGCCGGACGTACAACGCGTACGCGGGCTCCCATTGACTCAATGGGTGCGAGGCGAACAAGGGCACCCCCTACAGCGGGTACGCCTCGATGCGACTCGCGGCGTACATGCACAGGTAGGGGGGACCCATGGGTCCCCCCTGTGTGCGACTCGCGCGGCTACGCATACAGGGGGGTCCGACACGGACCCCCAAAGTCCGGCTCCGACTGCTCTTTCAAGACGGACGGCGCGAGTCGGTCAGACTGCTCGAGGCGCGCATCGTACTTGCCCGGCCAGGGAACGTCTCCATTGCGCGGTGCGAGTCGTGTCCGTGCGAGTCGGTCGGAGCGGTCGGACCCGGGAACGAGTCAGTCGGCGATTTCGCGTGCATTTGCATCGTACTCGCTCGGCCGGACGCACGTACGAATCGGTCGGGAAAGAGGGCTCCGAATCGGATCCGGTTAAGCCGAATCCGATTCGGTGCCCTACCGGCCGAGATCGGAATCGGCCCCATAGTAGTAAAATTTGTTATATTAGTGATTCAGATTTCAACATTTTAGCATTTTACGGTATGCAGTCTGTTACCTCTGATCTGAAAAAGTAATCATGTAAACAGAAATCTGAAATTGTTATTCTGTAAGTGCAATTGAATGTACAGAGAAAAATAACTGGTATATCAGGCAACATAAGACGATAAAAAAAACCTCACATTAGTAAGTGTACCAAAGATAATGCATTAATTTACCATTTGATTTTTAGAAAATGTTGCTCAGCATTTCTTTTACATTAGTACAACTGGATTTGAATAAAATACTTAAAATATTCTAAAACTGTATTAAAAGACATGAAAATCAAAATCACAAGTTGACCTCTGATATTTATTTCCTTCACTAATCCCTAAAAAATATACTTTTTTTCTATCAGGCAGAATTGCCTTTTATAATCATTCAAATTGTTTCCATCTCACTATTGCACCAGCCTCACTTTTACAACTTTCATTACTCTGCATCTGTCCTTGCACTCGGTTTCTCCTTCCCCATCATCTGTTTGCATTCCCTTTTAAATGTAAATCTACTGCAATGCATTCTTCAATATCCTAATTAAATGATAGTGCCCTTAGCTCTACTAAAGATCTGTATGTACCATGCCATAATTTCCCCTGACAGACAGTAGTTGAACTGAGCCGAAGGCGATGCAGTCTAATGGAAGTCAATGGCAGTTATTGGCAGGATAGCTCGCTACAAATAGCACTCTAAATATTAGGGCGCAGCAGGATGAAATAGGAGAAAAATAGCACTCAAAGTGCCTTTTAACATGGCCGTCCTTCATAGCATTAACCTGTAAGTGCCTGTAATGCTTTGTACATTCTGAAGTGTACATGGACGGTTTAAGTATTTGCATCTTGAAGATGTTTGCTTAACTCTCAGGTAATGTTCTACAAAAAAGAGGACAGATAAGGGCTGAGTATTATGGTCACATAATGACATCTAGGGGCTCTGGTGATGTTTTAATTTCAATTCTAAAATTTTTCGTTTCAGATCACAGAAGTTTATAAAAATAAAATATATTAAAATAATTTCACTTTCTAGACTGTATTATAAAGACATTAAAATGTATTAATAATAAAATTGTATATTTTCATATTATGAAGACTTTTTTTTACAAAGTGCTTAGTGCATCAAATCATACCACAACAGATGTACTATAAGTAAAAAGACGAAAAAATCTGTAAAAGTGTACACGTCTAGATAAAATTATTATAAATATCTAAAATAAACAAACTTGGATTATAAAACCAATGTATCTAAGTCGAACAATCCAAGCTGAGAGCGCGTTTTTGAAAGAGCTAAAATCACCTGCATTAAGGAATAGGATTTACAGATTCATGCTGTCTTCTATATACAGCGCAGAAGAACAGAAAGTGTGCCTTTGGCTTTTCTCATTCAGTACAATAATAGCGGAATTTGGACTGGCCTATGAGAAAACAACAAAAATAACAAAAACATTAAAGACAAAGTACTTGTTGAAATTAAATATACGTCATTTTAGCTACATGAGGTTTTAAATTTTCCAGATAATGTTCAAATGATGATACATTTAATTGATAGGAAAGCCCTAGTTTAAATACCCATCTTAGGGTTGCTCCAATTTTTGGTCTCAGCACATTCGATGACCAGAGATTTTTCAAGCACCAACAACACCAGAGGCTGTGTGACTTATATAATGCCCTGTGGCTTTGAATGCTTTTGGCACGTCTGGGGCACTATGACATTACAAATGAGGCCTTGGATGTTTGTCTGGCCCCATCTGTAATATGGATCATGCATGCTGGCATGATCACAATGTAGCGGTACCTTCATTTATGAGGGTGAGCTCCCCTTTTAAATGAAGCAATCCCTTTTCCCCTGAAGCCACACCGTATTACAGATGTGGGTGCAAGGGCAAACAAGCCTTTGGGAGGTGCATTGATAGTACACCACAGAGGCGGTGGCAGTCACACACTGCATCGCTTGACGGGTCTGCTTCCAGTGAAAAGTAGAATGGGAGTTTCATTGTGGCACTATCTTTCAGTGTTTGAGTCTGCACTAGGGTGTATAAGATTGACGCAGTCTCCATCTGGCATACTTAATTAAGGGTGCACTTGGCTAAACCAGGACAGTGTAACCTGTATGCAATTTGGAGCCAGCTGGTTATATACATATTTGAACCATTTGAGATTACCAGTCCTTTCATAGTCAGGACACCACACAAGGCTTCTCCGAAAGACTTCAGCTCAGATATGTACCATATTCGGGACCTGGTAGAATAAAAGTCTCAAACGCACTACTGATTCTTTTTTTGATTTCAACAAGTTTTATTGACATTTTCATATAAAAAAGCATATACAGCATAATGAAACATAATATAATGTAAGAATAATCAACGAGGATACAAAAAAGACATGTACTGTGAAAGCTTTGTTGGTATTTACAAGAGAAAAACAGAATAAAAAGGGAAAGAAGATGAAAATATACAAATTAATGAAAAAGCATGCATTGATCATTGTCTAACAATTGAGGTGAACTGTAGCAAGGTGTAGGAACTCAATGGCTGTAAAAAAACAGATGATAGAGCCAGATCGCCCCTAAGAGGGATGTGATTAATTCATATGGTGATTGACATAACAGCTCAGGTACAAAAGGACACAGAAGAGGCTTCGTGTAGAAGTATTGTCTAAGAAAGTGTGCTCCGAACAGATAGTATTGCTGATTAAATAAACATAAAGGGCCTCCCGAGGGAGGGGGATGAGTGTATGATGTATATTCAAGGGGTTTAGTGGTAGCCAAGTAAGTGTCAAGCCTGTTCCATAATTGTCTATGCTATGATTTCCAGGGAGAGTGTTTTAAGGCAATGTTGTAGGCTGCCCTAATATGAGTGGTCCAGTTCATCTATGATTTAAAGGAAGTGGAAGCAGTTTCTTTCCAATTGGAAAGAATGGATTTACAAGCTGCTATTGATAAGATGTTTAGCAGGAGTGTTTCAGATTGGGATTGTTTGCGAGGATCCATGAAACCCATTACGACTGACTGAAACTCACATTTGATCGGAAAACCAAACAGTGAGGAGAGGAACTCAAACGCCCTGTCCCAAAACAGAGTGACCACACTGCAAGTAAAGAGTAAGTGTGTTAGATCTCTGGTGCCATTATTGCAGTTCCAGCAAGATGGTTTCTATCCAAGGCCTACCTTATGAAGGTGAGAGGGAGTCCAGAGTATTCTATGAAGAAGCCAAAACTTGGTCTGGGAGAGTGCAGGAATGATTTTATGGGAGACTACCAATTTCCAAATCCGTTTCCAATGTTCGTGGGGGAGTGGGGAATCTGGATCACACTTCTCAAGTATGGAACAGTTTAAGTTTGAAGTGTTCGTTGTAATAGTTTATAGTATTGTTAGACCTGATGGCCGTGCTTATTATGCATTGCCATTGGTTTAGGGAGGGAGGGCTCTTGGTAGGACAGGTTAGCCTTAGAGATGCTGGACCTAAGTTTAAGAAAATCTTAAAGGTCTATGTTGCCAAGGTTGAAATGAGTCTGTAATTCTCTAAAAGAGAGTTAGTCAATTTTAGTAACCAACTATGCTAAAAAGTGGATCCCTTCAGAGGAGCATGCGTGCCATTCAATCAGATTGCTCTGGATTTTGAACAGTGTACTATTCCATAAGGAGATCAGGTTAGAGTTTATAATCGGGACCTCTGTGTTTTTTTATCTAGTCTCAGTGAGGCCTGTATAGTGGTCTAAAATGTTTTCTCGCTGGGAGAGATGTTTTAAGTTTTGTGGAAAGTAATATAATAGAGTGATGGGCTTCAAGAAGAGCTTTTTCAGCCAGCAGCCAGGTAGGTGTGTACCCCTGCAGGGGGAGGAGTCTCATAGACCCTTGTTTGGTATAATCAATAATTTGCGAGGTTTACTCCAGCCAGGGAGGTAGGTAGTCGAAGTTTTTTGATTGATATCCTTTGGCATTTCTTTTGACAAATAAAGATATTTCGACATTTATCTAGACCGTGGTGAGAGTCGGCCGATAGGGAGATTGGGAGCATAGCTATAACGTGTTTTGCAATTGGTGTAACCATCATTTTTATGGTTTCAATATATCCCGACCATGTCATAAATTTAGGGTTCCAGGATTCGAGGAGGTTTTGGATTTTTTGCAGAGTTTATTTCTCATTATGTAACAGGGTATCTATTGAATCTATGCCAAATTCCATACCTAGGTAGTTTAGGTAACCAGTCTTCCATGCTAAACCAGAATTGCCTATAACTTCTTTGGAACAAATGTTATTTAGTACTTTAACTGATTTATCTCTATTAAGGCTGCATCCTGCAACCCGGGAATAGTCTTCAATAGTATTGATAAGTGCTTCAACGGATGGGCAAGCGTCATCCGTCACTACCAAAGTATCATTGGGGTATGCCGCCACCTTCACTGCTGTATTTGTGAGAGTGACCTTCGAGATATTGTGGACAAGTGGTTTTAATGTAATAATGAGCAGGGAGGGGGAAACAGGACATCCCTGTCTGGTTCCCTTCTCCAGTCTGAAGGATGTTGAGAGAAGGCGCCCTGATCTAACTCTGGCATTGGGATTGCTATAGAGGGCCATGACCATTTTGATCAACTTTTCTCTGAGATTGAATTTTGCTTAAGCCTTCTTAAGAAAAATCCAGGAAACCTTATTGAATGCCTTTTCGGCATCGAGTGTAATGGCCATACTTCCTGAGGTCGATGTTTTCGCTCTTTCTAGCATGTGGCAAAGTAGTCCTGTGCTATCATTTGACATTCTACCTATCATAAAGCCAACCTCTAAATTGCCAATCAAGCTAGGTAAAAGGGGTTCTAGGTGTTTAGGTAGGATTTTGGCATATATCTTTGTGTCTAGATTTATTAGGGAGATCAGTCTGTAATTTTTTGCTGGGTTAAGATGTTTGCCCTTTTTGGGGATAATCACTATGATTCCCTCTCTAGCTGTCCCTGAAGCGATACCCAATTCTGAAAAATGATTGAAGAAGTTTAATAATGTTGGAAGTAGTGTATGCACAAACGACTTAAAGAAATTTGCTAAAAAGCCATCAGGTCCCGGGGCGTGTTTGCTTTGAGCGATTTAATCGCTAGTAGAATTTTGTGTGTGGTTATTGTTAAGTTGAATCTCTCTCTATCATCAGGGGACAGTTGGGGAAGATTTATTTTATCTCAGTAAGATCTGCATGAGAGATTGGAGAGTTGACACTTTAAGGACTCATAAAATTCTTTGCAAATATTTAGGATCTTTGAATGATCAGTTTGGATATTACCCTTTTTATCCTTAATGTAGCGAACCTATCTTTGAAACTTTTTGTGTTTCAGGTATGAGGCTAATATTTTTTCTTCTCTATTAGATTCACAGGGGGATATTCTCAAGAAAGTGCGATAATCATCAGCAAAATAGGTTAACGCAATTTTACACATCGCCGTTTATTGCGGGTAAATAACTCTGTGTTAACGTCTTATTCTCAACACGGCGGTAACATGCGATAGTTTCCCGATAATGCGTCAAATGTCCGCGATAAAATTACCGGGACGGCGATAAAAATCTAAAGCCTAACGTGAAACAACTTGCGATGGGCCCAACTGCGATAAAAAATCCAGCGATAAGCAGCGCCAGGCCTGCAAGTCCCACAAGTCAGGCGGGAAAAACCACCATAAAAGCGGCAACAAAAAACACAAACAAAACACAAACAACTGCGAAGCACCATGGAGGTAGCTGGAGCAAATACAGAGGACAACCAGAACCCCACAAGCCCCACGGAGGACCAGCCTGGGACCTCGGGGTCAGGGAAGGGCAAGGAGAAGAAGAAGAGGAACCCGCCTTTCAGTACGCAGGAAAACCAGATCCTCATTACGGAGGTGATAGAACACCACCACCAACTGTCCATCACCTCCACTGTCTCATTGGCAACTAAAAATACTATATGGCAGTCCATCTTGGCCAAGGTGAATGCAGTCTGAGTGAAGAGCAGGGAAGTGGATGACTGCAAGAAGCGCTGGACTGATGTGAAGCGCAAATCCAAGCTGAAACTCGCAGCCAACCTGAAAGCAGCAATACAGACTAGAGGTGGGAGTCCAGCGACACACCAGAAGCTGGATGAGATGGAGGAAATGGTGACCCGAGTCATCATTGGGGAGACGGTGGCAGGAGTTGGGGGACCGGACACTGCACAACATGACCTGAGCCAACAGCAACAGGGTGAGTAATGACCAGGGACTGGGGGGACGGGGGGAGATGGGCACAATGGCACACATGCACAATTAAGTATAGCACATCTGCGGACAAACCATGCCCAAGAGTCACAACTCCGACCAAGAGCCCAATTTACCCAAGTCTGCAATATCTCAGCACTGTATAAGCACAGAAGTGAAAGGCACACCGCCTGAAAGGGATAAGGGCCAGCAAAATCAGAGCTGAAGGGGCAACACACCCACAATGCAGCACACACACATAAGAATCAGAGCACCTCAACATTGACAACAATGTGGTACAAACTGCAACACCTTCACAACAGAACAGAGGACACAACTGCTGCCGCTTGTGTGTAGAAAATGGCCATTCGCATTTGGCATAGCAGGAAACTGTGAGATGATAATGTACAAGTACAACCTCACATCCCTGATGGTGTAGAAATGTCAACTGTCCCGCATCAAATAGGCATCTCCTCACAAACAGTCACAATGTACATTGTCATGCAGTCTGTAAGTAAACTTGTACAATGCGTGAACATACAGGTGAATACAATGTCAATCTGCATCTCCGCTTCACATTGCAGAGGGAGAATCAACACCTCCTGCAGAGTAGACCCAACAACTCAGCACTGATGATGAAGAGGACCTCCCCAACATCGACACCGACGCCCGTCAACAGCTCACGGACAGCTTCAGCACCCCACTTCCAGGAGCAGGGCAGCCCAGCTGCATCCAGGAGACCCCACTCCCTGCACAGACCACACAGCAGGAAGCACCCACCACCATGGCTGTCTCCCAGGACCCCCACGACCAACACAATGCATTCCAACGCCGTGTCTGGTGAAGATGGCTGATCAGCTGCGGGTGGGATTCGACCTCATGGCAGCCAAACTAGATGCCATACGTGGGTGTCTAAGTCCCATCACGGACCACTTACAGTCCCTAACGGACACCCACTGTCCGCTCCATGCTCTCCAACAATCCGTGGCTGACATCGCTGGAGTCATGACTCTGAGCCAAGAACAACTGTCTAGTCAGAGTGGCTCCAGCGATGTCAGCTGGGAGTTGGGACACATAAGGAGAATGATGGAGAGCTTGGAGCGGATGCAGGCGAAAATAATGTTTGCCACGGCTGCACACCAGCGAGATGTAGCTGTGATCTTCCATGCCCTGCAGATCCTCATCATGGCATTGCCGTCACAAGGCCTGGCGCGGATGAATGCTGCTGCTACTACTACATCCACATCTACGCCCCCTGAAGTGTCAGTGCCACACAGTGCGGCAGACATTCCACCTCTGGCCCCTGATGTGTCAGGGCCACACAGTGATGCAGACTAAAGACCACCACCCTCATGTGAGGCACCTGACACATCAGAGGATGAAGATGATGATGAATCTGGCTTTGTGGTAAGAAATAAGTGGTAGCATTCATCTCCGCCATATGGCCTGTTTCAGCTTGGTTCTGCCCTCTGCATCATGCCCTGGAATAACACCTTCCACTGTCCCCCGATACACCCAGCGACACTCACCTTGGACCTCGACATGGACTGTCACATATTGTTTGGTTACCAATGACACAGCAATCACACTGCGGACTGAAGTCTTCCTCTTCCGATGAACTTGTCAATCCCTAAAGGACTCTGGCTGGCACTCCACGGGGCAGCAATGTAAAGTGGGGTTCGCATGGCCCTGTACTGCTCCAGCTTCAACACTCCACTGAATGTGAATAAAACATTCTAATTCACACAGATGTGTCATGGCTATGATCAATCAAGTATGAAAGTATGGATGAATGTAGGGACAGTGATTCCACAAAAAAGGTACTCCCTGGGTAATGCTATCAATGTGCATGTATGGCCGTGACCCAGATCGGCAGTGAGACACACATTGTCATTCAAATCAACACTCATCACAGTTGAATACAAGTGAAGGTGCGTAGCAAATGCGTGTCAGTACGGGCAAGATAAGTGCCACAACATGCAGACCAATGCAGCAGTATGTCAGAATTTTGGAACGTAGCCAAGCGCCGCAGTCCACTCCGGGGGAGTACCTCACCTTTCACAGGTGTGTGTTAACCCGAGTTGTTGTCCGCTAATGTATTCGGAGTCCAGGCGAATGCAGCCATGTCGACTGTTGTCGAGGGATATGTGACCAGATCTCCAAGATGCAACAAGGTGTTGGGACATGTGCAATGGGTTCCAATCTGTTGTGGCTGCAGGTACGTAGTTACTCGTCCATGAAAGCGATTGCAGCTTTGTAGGCTATTATTTCCAACATCAGGTCGTTGTCGACTTCATCAAACAGGACGGCGAGGCAATCCATTAGCAGGTCCGGACAGATGTGCTGCGTCCACCCCCTTTCACCAATTAGCACTACAGGCCAATAGGGGAGCGGTTCAATGTGGTCACTGCACACGAGGAGTTGTGCAATCTCCCAGGTCCAGCTGCCAGCATGTATGCCAAGTATCAAGGCATCCCATAAACGGGTATCACGGTGACACTCCTGGTCGTGGGCCAACAGGGGGCGCACACACATGTCAAAATCCAGTTCAGCTACCATCCTGTTGGATAGGCAGACATCCATGGACCACTCGAATATGCACGATCGACAATGCAACACAGGCTGAACCCAGGTGACGTTGGCAAGGCGGAAGCTTAGCCGGTAACTGATCCGCAGCACTGCCAATGGCAGTGCCCCCAGTAAATACAGCATACATGCACGGTACAGTTCTACATGACAGGGGTTGTGCATGTGTCCGGGATGTTCTGCCATTGCGTTAGTGGCTCTGGTTGAAGCGGCACTGTTCTGACCTGCGCCAGTTCTGTGGATGAAATGCCACAGCTCGGATCAATGAGTTGTTTTAGTGTGCAACTGTGGTACACCTGGGATGGTGTGGGAGTAAGTGTGAAGTCCATTCCATGCAAGACAACTTCGAGCAAGGACTTCTGTGTGTGGGGTGTGTATACGTTGGTCTTTCGTCAGGCTGTGCGTAGTGTGGGAGTCATCATCAGCTGCTATAGTATCTGTCCGGGGGTGCCGGGCACATGCAATTTCGAGGTCGGAGGTGCAGATGTGCTTCCCCCTGATAGCTCAGACAAAGGAGCTTTCATCCTTAATGTTAGTTTGTCATCTGCTTGCATTCAGGAAACGTGATGTGGCTTGTTGGGGGTGGGTTGGGATGTGTGCGATTTTGGGATTCATGTTTGACATGTCTTGCATGTGGCAAATGAGCGGCATCACTGTGTGTTACGTTGCCTCACAGCTGCTCCTCCCTCCCCCTGAGCCTATTTACTTGTGTGCGCTGCACGGTTGCATCACTTGCACTCCTACGGCACACCATTGTCATGACTGGCTGCGCATGTCCACAAGCCTGACAACGACACTGTGATGTTGATTGTTGAAGGTGGGCGGCCACGTGAGTGTAGGTCTATGGTAAGGATAGGGCGGACACAGATGTAGAGTTCGTGCCTGGCTGTACTCGCGCTGTGATTAAGGCTAGGCATTTGGCTCATGCTATGTCAATACAGATACACACAACACTTGGCATGTATGAGCCAAGACCCCGAGCGGTCTTGCGCTCCTTCATTTCTCCGTTCGTGCGAGCCCGCCCTCCGGGTGCATGCTACATTGCAACATTGTCGATTGCGGGCCGGGTGGCACCGACACTACAACAGAGACAAACGCATTAGTCACTTCCTTGTCCAGGCCAGCACTGAACCATGCCCAGAGCCCCAGGCAAATTCTTCACACCCCTACGCTGGACTGGTGTATGCTGGCCCAGCCCACTGCGCTTACGCTTACAGGGGGGATGACAAAGCTACGTGTCCAAGGTCTTACCCACTGCCTGAGGTGACATGCTTGCGTCCGCTGTCCACAGCACAATGTAATGTGGTAGGGCCCTGGGCCATCATGCATACATAATGACCACACGGACACACTTAGATAGATAGTGGAACTGGCTACGGGCACGTGCGCCCGGCCCATTTTATTACCAGGGTCACATGTCCAGTGACGCCTTTGCTGGATGGGTGTGGAGTGAGTGTAAGCCAGCCCTCAGGGAGTGGTTGGTGTTGGCAACAACTAGAACAGTGATCATCGGTTCACACACACAAGACTCAATCATGAAGGGTCCATGACTTGCAGTGCACCAAGGTAGGGGCACCAGATCTGGAATCACACACACAAGATTCAAACATAAAGGGTCCATGACTTGTGGTGCACTGAGTTAGTGGCACCGGAAGCGCTCAGCGGGTGTGCAGCCTGCGATGATGCGTCGTCCGGGCGGGCCGCACTTGAAGCAATGTCTGTTGCCTACTGGACTGTGCCATAAATAAATCAAGACTCAATTTGAATTGTGAGCCCTGCTGACTGTAGTGTAGGCCAGAGGCAGCGGTCAGGAAGGGCCCACAGCCACGTGGCGACGACTTGTGGTGCACTGAGTTAGTGGCACCTGAAGCGCTCAGCGGGTGCGCAGCCTGCGATGATGCGTCTTCCGGGCGGGCCGCACTGGAAGCAATGTCTGTTGCCTACTGGACTGCGCCATAAATAAATCAAGACTCAATTTGAATTGTGAGTCCTGCTGACCGCAGTGTAGGCCGCAGACAGTAGTCAGCACACACATAACTCTGCTGTGCCGCTGGGTGCGCCGGGGGCCTGTGTCGCGAGAGCCAGCGATCGGCTGAGGAGGCTGGCGGACTCGTGGCAGGGTGAGGGGCGCCGCGCTGGCAGACGCGTTGGCCATCCCGGAAGTGAACCATGCCCTGAGCCCCGGTCTATTTATTCACACTCCTACGCTGGGCTGGCGTACGACGGCCCAGCCCACTCCGCTTACGCTTACAGGGGGGGACGACACAGCTACGTGACAGAGGTCTTCCCCACTGCCTGAGGTAACATGGATGCGCCCACTGTCCACAACACTACAAACACCAGCAGTATATGTCCACATGGACAGGTCTGTTCTCTGCATACTGAAGTCTGTCCAGCACATCACCGCCACACTTGTCATTGTGTACATTCTTTTTCATGGGTGACTTGCCTCCTTCACACATACTTGGTTCCCACCCCTCCCCACATGCTGCAATTGTGTGGCTGAGGGACCATGCCGTCTTCGGAAGGTCAGCTGTCTTTCATCTGTGCTGCCTAGGTGGTAGTCCGGGGGTGGGCCGGTGGGGGGTCCTGTGGTTGGTGGCGGTGGGTGTTGTGGCCCTCTTGGGTCTCCAAGCTGCATGATCATTGGCTCCATGGCATCTGTTGGTCTTCAGATGTGGCTCTGGGCTGGGCTCCCTTTCTACTGCAGGTTGTCGTCCTGCTTAACACCAGTAAAAGGCAGGTGTTAAATCCCTGCTGCTAACGTGCCTTATCGCCTGTTTTTGGGTCGTTTCGCCGATCTGGCTGGTCGTTGGGAATATCGCGAAGTGGTGGTTTTGTGTGTTTTTGCACGGGAACGCCTACTCTGCATATCATTAGAGTTAGTTGTCGCTCTCATCCGTGGCGATGTTTTTTGCGTCAGCTATCGCTGGAAAACTGGTGATATCGGCAGTTTGCACCAGCTTGAGAATAGGGCGATAATTCTATCGCCACTTTTGCGGCGCTAAAGTGCCGATAAATCGGCGATAAGTTCCTTGAGAATATGCCCCACAGAGTCTTAAACATTGGAATTTGTTTATCCAGACCTCTTACTCAATAGTCTGTTGTATTCATATTTTTTATTCATTAATAGAGTGAGAGTGTTGGGGTCAAGATTCAACATGTGGAAGGCTTCCAGATTTTTAATTTTGTCGTCTAAAAAGCTTTTTTTTTGTTATGTTGTTTATTTAATTTATCCTGAATGTCTATTAATGATCCTCTAATGGTAGATTTTGGTGCTTCCCAGAAGGAGTTGATCTGAAATTTTAGGAGAGAAACTTTCTCTGATGTAGTTAAGGATTGCCTTTTCAAGGTACAATTTGTTATCGTCATCTTTGACGAATTCATCATTGAAATGCCAGATATTACTTTTTGGTTTTGGGTTAATCCGCGTGATTGATAGGTATGTACAAGATTGGTCAGAGATTAGATGTGGAAGGATATCTGATTGATCAATGAGGTGGGTGTTGGCACTGGAGAAGAGAAAATAATCGATTATTGAGTAAGAGGAATCTGGAAATGAGAAAAAGTGTAATCCTTGGTATCAGGGTGTTGTAGTCTCCAACATTCCTTGAGGTGGATTTTAATACAGAGATTGATTAGGGCTTTGTGGGATTTTGAAGGGTGGAATGGAGATTTAGATATTCTGTCTAAAGTTGAGTCAAGGAGAAGATTTAAATATCCTCCTGCTGTCAGTAGCTCCTTGCTAGATATGTTTTTACGGATATCACTCAGGAAATCCCCAAATTCTGGAAAATCTGGGTTACGCCATAGATGTTGAGGAGATGAATGCATTTCCCATTCTGGTTGAATTTCATGAAAAATATTCCACTAGCATCACCTGTTAATTGGGATACTAGAGTGAGATTAGAAGTCTTTGAAACAATGATCATAACTTCATTTTTTTTACCTACAGCAGGTGAGCATATGACTTTACTAATCCACTTGTTGATGAGTGAGTTAGCTTCTTTTTGAACAGTTTTAGTTTCTTGTAGTAGTATAAGGTCTGATTTCTGCTTAATAAGATAGTTTTCATTTTTTTGCGCTTGAATGGGTTATTGAAAAACCCTTGATGTTGGATGATATGATGTTTATGTTTTTGTTTATAGTAGAGGTAGCCATTGTACGTTCAACAACAATTGATGAAATTCAGCACTACTGATTCAATTTTCCAAATGTAGGGGAATATTGGTTGCACTCTTCAACCACCACAACACATTTTGCAACAATCACATTTTAGAAACCACAATGACAAAACTTTAAGAAGACCCCTTATTTCTGATCCATAAGCAGCTGTTGATTAAGCCTTGTACACTTCAAAAGTTGCAAGCCTAATACAAACCAAGAGTTGGAGATATAGTTCAACGCTCCTATACCACCCCACCCTAGTCTTTACCCAGCATGCCATACCAGTATGATTTTCCTTCTTGAGACCTGTTTAGTCCTCTTCAAACCAGATTCCAGTTGATCCCAAGGTAATCAATATCTGTCACTATGTCCCTGTCTTGTGTGGGTTAAACGCCATAAATTTAGGCCTCTCATTTCACAAAACTCTAAGAACCTGTTTAAAATAAACTTGCAAAGTATTATGATCAAATAACAGCACTGAAATCTTATGACCACCCAAAATTGGTGAACATGTGTGATTCTATAAGAAGGCTACAACTTAATTGATGAACAAAGTAAAACAGCATAGGAACAAATATGTATCTCTAGCAAATGTCTTGGCTCACTGAGAAAGACGTGGCTGAGGCTCACAACCTCAGCCACATCTGATATTGCTATAACACATAAAAAATCGCAAAAATTAGGCAAATCAGGCAAAACAACCTTATATCGAAGGGTGTGTTGTAACAGATACAGTGCACAACATTATTCTACAAATAGTACATACAGAGACTTTTTATTTCTCCACAACCAGGTTATGTTATATTATGTTATGTTGAGTTGTATATCACCCTTATCACCCGAGGTGTACCCAGGCACTGGAGTAGATGTGTAGGCCAATTAGGCTAATACTTGGCTGACCGTAAGTATTATACATTCAGATGTCCAGGTTTCGAGACATGGCAAATCAACTTCCCACTCTGAACAATCAGCAGTAGGGTTGCTTGGAAAAACCTCTGAAGAAACCTCAGCGGTCGCAGAAAACATTTTACATGTACGCAGTCCATCAGTGGTTGTTCTAGGTGCAGTTCCAGACACACTTCAAGGTAACAGTTTTTGTACAAAAAATTGATTTTACTCCACTATGGTGCACTTTTCGAAGGAAAATTAGCCAGTCTTCATTTATTTCAGTAAAGTACTCTTTCCCCAAGTAGCTTGGCAATTTGTCTCAACAGAGCTGCTCATGCGGGTATGTCATGTCCATTTTGCATTCCAACAATGCATCCAATATAACAATCAGTAGGAAGATTATGATACAGTCAATAGCCAGCAGGATTTCTGTAAACTAATGGTATAGTAGTTTGATGGTCCATTTCATCAGTAATTCTTTTATATTGGTTAGAGGTATGCACATTACCACCAGGAGGGTATTTTACCACTTCATCAAGTTTTTTTAATCAAAATGCAATATTATGGTGTCCAGAATATCAACTACTACTATATTGCCAGGGTGAGTATATATAGTTAAGCATTGATTTACTATTTCAAACAAACACAAACAAGCTGCAGCACATGAGGGAAGTGGGCAAAGTCATTAAATTCCCTTGACATCCTTTGCCTTTCTGGCAGTGACTGTGGCATGGCAAAAAACGGATGCACTCTTCTGTTGATTCATCTCAATCCCTGCTGTAAGCATCCGGGCTGGCTTGCCTGTGAAATGTCAACATTGTCACAGTGAACCCTCTGGAAAGATCCAGTGGCCATAAAATACAGTTCAGCTAGGCTTTTGGCATAGGCTGGGATAACCTGGGAGGGGCCTTCAAGTGAAACTAGACCCTGTGTCCAGTCAGCAAACATTTCTAGGATCACATCAGGTGAGAAGCTGTATCTGGGAATAACAGCTTCCCGGACATACCAAAGATGTTGAACCTGTGTCTGTAGAGTCTTTCCCCGCTCCTCCTCAAATAGTTCCTCCTTAAAATGAGGGCCAAGCCCACATACAAGTTCAATGACATAGAGAAGACAGGAAAAGAGTTTTGGTGCGTGTGTTTGTCTTTTATGTGGTCAGCCTGGCTGTGATTGGCTGTTGCTGTAATGAGCTTCTGTTAGTAATGGGTGTTAGAGTTGAGAACAATCATTCCTTTCATTACCAGGTGTATTGCAAGTGATGAAATAATTATTCTATGTATCCCCAGCATTTGATTCAATACTTTGAATGAAGTCATATTTTCTAAAAACTAAAACAAGTTACAAATAAAATATATTTATACAATCCATTAATATTTTTTGAAGTGATGTATATATTTTATTGAACATATATATTTTATTGAACATATTTTTAAATGATTTTTTTATCAGATTATAGTTTATTTTCCATTCAATTTATTGAATTATATAAAAAGATGCATTAAAATAAAGTAGTAAATGCATAAAATGTATATTTTAGCTTATTTAACAAAATTATTTAAATGTAAAAATATTTCCTATGTGTTCTCAAGCCCCTGCCTCCATTTTTTGAAAATGGGAGTTTGTTGCAGTACCAGTGTTTGACCATGTGTGGTCTTAACTTATTACTGTTTTCTTGGGCAGTAGTAACTCTAGAAGTGCAGTTTGTGAATATGAATGGACTCTCTCTTGTGGCCGGGCAATATTCCTCTCTAATACCTAATGCCCTCCCTACCCCTTCCAAACCCCTCCTTACTCATCCCTATTCCCCTCCCCTTCAGTAGTACGTAGGCCCCTTTTACCATCAACTCCCTTCTGTCCCTCTCACGTTCACTACTAAATAGTACTTACGTATGCGGAGACTCCGCAGTGGGTATGGAGATGTTCAGACTTAAAAAGATAGGAGAGGCGGAAGCATAAACTCTGCTCTTTGGTTCATGAATAGCATGTTGTAGAACCATTTGCAGTACTACAAAGCATACTACAAAGTGCAGTTTGGAAATCAGGCCCATGAAGCAGATTAAAAAAAACTGTTTATCAAACAATATTTCCTCATTGTCTATATTCTGTATACGTGCAGAGGATCAGTTCTGCGGCATACTAAACCAATACAGGTGTAAAGCAATGTATTGGCAGGGGACTAGTACTACTGTACATAAATATCTGCTTTATCAAAACATCTCTTGATGGGATGAATCCAAAAAAAGCAAGAGAGGCTGGCAATAATCTGCTCCACCTAGCCAACGTTATTAATACACAACTATTAAGGCATCCTCTAGTTTTTTTTAACTTTCATTAAAAAAACCGTGGCCAAATTTTTAGTGTGTAGTCACATCACTTTTGTCACACATTTTTTTTTAAATGGATTTCTTTTTAACACTCCTCTTTCCGTGACATCAAATATCACATTATTAACGCAGTATTGTAGTGGGGTACTTACTATAAAAACAGTCTGCTGCACAGATTTACTCCTGTTTCTGTGTCATCCAATATCAATATCAGGTAGTCCTCTCATCACAAATACTTCCCCTCAGTGACTTGTCATCAGTGCGGATTTTAAACTTAGAAGTAATTTCCAAGGAATATGTAACACTCCTGAATCAAAGAAAAGAGATATGACCTCTGAAAGGACAGCTAAGTGTATCGAAGGGATTCTGCTGAACAATTGGCTTAGGAGGGTATCAGAAGCAACTGCATTTGGAAAACTGTCAAAAGAATTAACAAAATTAAAATAAAAAGGTAAACAATTTATGGAAAGAGGAACTGAATTTGGAAAATGCAGTCCAATGTTGGATCTCCCCAGTTGATCAACTATGACACTAATCTACAGATATCAATCTATTAAATCTGTATTAGAAAAGTATTTTTAAAGGATTTACTGGACATAGTGTCGTGTAGTCCCTATAAGACCTATATAGGATCTGTGTGTTTAGACAACATACACTGCGGGACTGGTGTCCAGACTGATTCCAGACACCCCCACTGGGTATGTTGGCCTGTGTTCCAGCTAGCTAGCAATGCCACTATAACCTCCTCTTACCAAGGAGAGAATAGTTCTTGGCAACTATCGAACATGACAACCCTGATCCCTCAGGACCGTGGAAACAGTAACTTACTTTTCGCTCCGTCACTCTTGCTCTCTTGTTCTCAGAGGGATACACAGAATAAACGGTTGGGACGTTTTCAATAAGTATTTATTGAACAGTCGTTATTCTAGCGTAAAATAAGTGCATTGAAATCACCAGTAGACAGTAGCATAGATAAATGAGTAGAAGCACTAAGAAAGTAAACAGATGGTAGGTCTCTACCATTTTGCTAAAATCATAAATACAGGCAAGTATATAAAATACATGGCAATAAAATGCGTACTCCTACGATGCACCCTAACTAGATGTACCTAAGTGTACCTAGCATGTGAGTGGGTGTAAAGCCAAGAATCCCTCTAGGATAAAGCCAACCCCATTACCTGATATGAGACTGCGGGACCCCATTCTGGTCTCGAGCTGAACACCCAGCAAGGGATGTCAGACAACTGGGAGCTGGAGTATCTGCATGCAGGGACCTCAGCGTCTTGCGTCAGTGTGTCGGCCTCGAAGTCCTGATCTCCTCTAACTATCTCAGCAAGATGTGGTGTTTATATACCCTAAGGTATCGCCTGGGGTTCTACCTTGCTGTGTCAGTGTCGGACTTAGGATGACGTTGGAAATTAACTTTATACACAGTTATTATGAAGGAGATGATGGTCCTGCTGTGCTTCCAAGAAACTAAGAATCCTCATGCATAATTTATGATGCCAGTGTCCAGGGAAAAACCCTACATACTTGTGTCTAGTATTGTAACTGGGTAAAAGGTCAGTCCTTCAAATCCGTTATATATGTAGTATAGGAGAGAATGTAGGTGAAGGGTTATGATGTTACCTAGACCTATATCAGGGTACCTATATGAAATATAACAATAGGAAAGCAGGCTAAAATCAGCCATTAGACCATGCAGCATATTTTGGAATTGCAAAAGGCAAGTTGGAGATTTTAAAAGTAGGATGATAAATATCTTTGAGTATGATTCTGCAGAAAATAGTACTGAGCGCTTATGATGTATTGTTTAAAGAAACAAAGACTTATATTATGAAGCTTAATACCACCTCATAAACTCGTATTCCAGCATGGAAAAAGTCAATCAGAGCTAAATATAGACTTATTGCTAAAAGACGAATAATCTTTAAAGTGAGAGATTTGTTGGATTCATTTGAAGAACTACGGGAACAATTTCCAGAGGTAAAGTTCTTTTACAAACCAACTTTACGAAGAAGTCCTCAATGAAATACTACATTTACGAACAATATACCCTAATGTGCTGTCTGCAACGAGTTTTTATGATTAATTTTAAGAAGTAATGTTAAAATACTTTTGAATGTGTATGTGGAAGGGTGTTTCTTGGTTATGTTTTTGATAATACGACAGTGTTATTTGTATTTTTAGCAATCGAGGATTTTAAAAAGAGGTCCGCAAATATTTGGGGCCCGATTCCGATGTCGTTCGAAAGGCCACCGAATCGGATTTGACTTTCCCAGATCCAATTCGTAGCCCTTGTTTACGACCAAATTGTACACAGTTCCGGACGACCAAGTACGATGCGAAGATCGCGTACGCGCCGACCGAATTGTTCCCGGGACCCGAACCTGTCCACACGACTCGTTTGTAGGCCACTTCGCCTCAGTCTCAGAGAGACGAAACGGCTGTCTGAAGCGTACTTCGGGGGGTCATAGCAGGTCCCCTTCACCTGGGGCCCTCCGAATCTGTCACATGGGTGTGCCCTTGGGTCCACCCGGTCCAGGCATGCACAGTGTGGCGGGCACCATGAGGTGCCCGCCACAGGGTGTACGCTTTTCCCCACCCACCCCTTTTCTGCTATGGGAGCCTGTGTTCGCGTCTGTACACGGGCTCCCATGGAGTTCAATGGGAGTCCGAGCGAACCAAGGGGCAGATTTACAATAACTGGCGCATCCCTGCAGATCAGCAGGGATGTGCCAGTTATTTTGCGTGACGTTAGGAACCCCTTGTGCCACCATGGATGCGCAGCATTTACAATGCGGCGCACCGTGGCGCAAGGAGGGACAAATGCGTGACGCATCTGTCAGCGTATAGGTGACGCATTGCTGGAGTTGTGTCGCAAGCGCAACGCAACTCCAGCACTGCTCAGGGGCCTCCTATACTTGCAATGCTGCATCACTCCTTACGTCTGCTACAAGCAGGCATAAGGTTTTAACGCAGCAGAGACGTAAAAGTGACTCAGTGAAATCTTGTAGATTTCACTGCGTCACTTTTACGGGGCTTCCTTGCGACGGAACGCCCACCCTGCATACATTATACCTGACGCAGGTATAATGTAGCGCAGGGCTTTACAACGTGACGCATCTCACTAGATGCGTCACGTTGTAAATCTGTTGCATAGTGGCGCATTGTTTACGACGCCGCTGCGTCACATAAGTGACGCAACGGTGTCGTAAAGATGTTGCAAGGGGCTTGTAAATCTGACCCCCGTCCGTAAGCATAGGGCAGCATCGTACTTGCTCGTTTGGACTCCCGGAGCACGTCTCGCTCGGAAAGCCCTCCGGATCCAAGTCGTACGGAGGACTTTCTTAGCCAGATCAGAATCGGGCCCTTGATGTTACACGTCATTATCTTTCAACCTGTAAACACCAACATATGATCTTGCATCAGTAATAATAAGACATGGTGCAATCGGTTAGAAAAGGTTTAAGGTCAGAGAATCACTGATCCATAAGATTTAAATACATGTTCGCACTTCCAGAACATCATTCAACTCTCAAGTAAGTTTTTCGTATTCCTAGTTTTACTCCTGAAAATACTCAATTTTAAATAAAAGTTTACCATCACCAAAAGGCATATTACTGTTCTTTTTTGACTGGTTGAGGAGTTTGTTAAATAGCCATTGCAAAGCGGGCTTAAATGCCGCCAGCCTCCTAATGTTCATCATACTCTATTGACCCCAATTAGCATTTCTTTCCTTTTAAGTGGCAGGCCCTGCATCTACCTTGCATATCTTTTCGAACAATCTTGATGGAATTCTACGATTCAGTAATGCCAAGCATAATGTACATCCTACAACAGCAACCAAATGTGTAAATGTATTATCAAGGGTAAGATGATCCCATGAACACCTACACTTGCAACATCTAGACAAAGATCACATCTCATTAGAGCTAACCTCAAACCGAACAGAGAAAAAGTTGCTAGCCACGGACTACAGTTCTGCTGGCGGACGATTATTAGGGTTTTTTTCATCCCTGATAACCTCCTGCAATAAATAGCACCCGTTGTCTTTCGTTTCACGCCCACCTGCCCCAGAATAAACAAAAGATGGGATGCAGGTAGAATGTCCTTCAGCACAAATATTCAGCAGTGATGAAGAGCTAGGGATACTTTTGCGCTCCAGCATTGTTAGGGGTCGGGCAATGTATTTACACTATCCGTATTTTTTTAAAGTTAATTACTTAGTACAGCCTATGAAAGTGCATGAAAGCAGTTTCCACAGCAGTGACCCCTGTGTGTGGCACTTGCCTGTTAGACTGCAAGGAGGACGTGCCGGCAGGAGACACACACAAGCCTCCCTCCTGGGGAAGTTGCTTTGAAGTGCACTATCAGGGCTCCAGGCAATGTAATTATCTGAATGAAATTATCAACATTACGGTAATTACTTTTCCTGGCCAGCGACAATGGTTCTAAAAACAACTCTGTTGGGCTTATTATTTTTCCGTCCGTGGAGTAACCCTAATTCTATATACAACAGAGCAAAAGAAACAGTAATGTTTGTCTGTTCGCCTAGGAATTCGGTTCATCCCTACCTACTTCACGATCTGCACTCTACAGATACACACTACAGACTCTTCGGCAAAGAAGTACATATAGGACATCAAGTCTAGGGGGAGAGAAGGCAAGTGTAACGACAACATTCCACGATTACACAGACTAGGAATGTCTAAAGAACAGCCACCTGAGCAATACAACTATCCGTCTACAGGGACAAAACTACTAATGGTACTATGAGATTCTGTAATTAATCCCCCTTTGAGAGTTACCCCAGACACACTTGGGCCTAGAGTTACCAAACATTCTACAGCCACTTTCTAGTTCCTGTACATTTTTGTGCTGCACCTGCAGACTTTTTTTGGGTAAATAAATCAATGCAATGTTTTTGTTGCCCAGTGTTCCACTTTGTACCGCACAAGCAACCGTGAAAAATGTGAGTAAAAAACTCTTTGTGTCTCACAACCAAAAAGAGAAACTTCTAATACAGAAGGGCTCCTCGTTACTATAGGGGCCATAGACTGTACACAGCTTACAATTAAGAAGATTCCGAAACTCCCATTCGCATATTTAAAGTGCAAGAGGAACACCCGTTTCAGCATACAGCTAGTTTCTAATGAAGGCACACATTAAACGAGGCTCTCCAAATGGGACAACTACAAGGTAATGAAATTATGTTTTGAACAAGATAAATCCTCTTGCATGAACTACAATTATGTTATGTGTATTTGCGGAGCATTCAATCATCCGGTGGGGCGAGGGGGTATCCTGGTGCTTAAGCAGGTTCAGCATTGTTAGGCTAAGGGCGAAATTGGTGGAGAGTATTCCAAAAACCACATCTTCAGCTTCCTGTGGATATAGAGAATTGAAGAGGTGGCTCTGGTGTGCAGTGGCAGGTTGTTCCACGCTTTAGGAGCAATGTTGGAGATAGCTCGCCTGCTGGCTCTGAATAAGCACGGGGTGCATGCAAATAAGAGGTTTCTTGTTGGCAGTGGTCTGGCTGAGCAGAGGTCTCTAGTAGGTTAGTGGAAAGTGATACCGTTGTTGAGGTAGGCTGGGAGCATGTTGTGTTAAGCCCTGAACATGTGTGTGAGGAGTTTGGAAACAGTTTGTTTTTTATGGGCAGTCGGTGTAGCTCCCTGAAGTGTGGGGTGATGTGCGTGTGTAATGGAAGGTTGAGTGTGATGCTGGTTGCTGATTTCTTTATGGTGTGGATGCATCTGGTCAGTTGTGTGCTGATTTCGGTGTGGAGGGGATTTCTGTATTCCAGTGTGCTCGTAGATGAAGGCTTAGGTGACTGTTTTTCATGTGCTGTTGGGAGCAATTTGATGATCTTTTTAAGCATCCTCATGGTGTGAACAGAGGAGGTGGTGACGTCGTTGACGTCGGTCGGTCATGGTGAGTTAACTGTCAATGAATATGCTGGTGGGGGTAGGATCAGTCAGGCTGAGTGATGATCTTTGCGGTACCCGAATTAGCCTCTTCTCACTCCCTGGTAACTTTGCACAGAGCAGTCAGGCTTAACTTGGAGTCAATGTGTAAATTATTTGTGCAACACTTCAAAGAGTAAAACTGTGAAAAAACCACACGAAAAGATCACACAGAAGGTTAGAAAAATAGAGCTCAATTTATTAAATGAAACAAGACCAAAATGAAAAAATCCAATTATTAGAACCAGAGATATTCAATTGTAGAGTTTTTAGAGTATATAGCGCTAAACGGCATAAAGCACCAATGGTGGATATATATCTGGTCACGCCGGAACAAAGCCACAAGTTCAGTTCAACTGCGATGGAGCGTGGGCCAGCTACAGGGACCCAGTTAGGCCCACTGAACACAGTACCTTAAATACTGGTTTGCGGAGCATTTCATGGGTCCACGTAGAAATGCGTCACGAAACCGTGGTTCTGAGATGTGGTGAGGCTGCGGTGTGAAAGCCTTCATCGTTATCAAGGATCCCATCGACGGGCTTGCGATGCGAAGTTTGGTGTGGGAGATGCGGTCTGCAGTCTGGGCAAAGCGTCAGTTCCAAAAAGCTGTAATGTGGATTCCATCGTCGAGGCAGCTGTCGAAGAGAGATGTGAAGGCCTGCACCGAGGTTGCTTCGCACAGTGGCAGTTACGAAGGCAATGAGGGCTGTGGCTATGATGCGAGTCTTTGCAATGAGTCCAATCCATTGCGAATGGCTGTCTATGAGAAATACACAGAGTCAAACTGCCAACCTCACCCAGTAGTGACCAGAGACAGGCTGCAGGCACCAAATGGCTAAGGAAAGTAAATGCCAAGTTTCTAAAAGTTTCAGCACTCCGTCCATCATCTCCTTGTGTTTGCTTTGTTCACCCTAAGTTGCCAGGGTATGCCCAGACGTGGGTCCCTTGCTCACTTTGCCACTGGATTCAAGCTAGCCTGGCTGAAGAGGGGTGTTGCCCTGAAACCGGTCCCAGGATGCTTGTTTCCGGTTCAGGGAAGACCTGGCTTGGCAGTTCGGGCTGGACTGTTCCCATGAGGCACAGGGTCAAGACTGATTTGCATATGGCTGGGTCTGAACTGAGGTGGCAAAGTGAGCTAAAGAACGATGATGGATTCAACCCAGATTTGTGACGGGGGGTGAGTGTCTGAAAAGTTTCAGCACTCCGTCCATCATCTCCTTGTGTTTGCTTTGATCGCCCTAAGTTTCTAACAGTGGCATTTTTAGAATTGCAATTTAAAATCCGATTTTACCATAAGTTAGGATTTGAAATTAGGATTCCAGAGACACCAAAAATGAACCAGTTATATCTTCCCATTTGGAACTTATACTTATAAAATGTAATAAGGCAACTGCAATGTTTTCCTATGGAAGAGGTAGGCCTTGCAGTAGTGAAAAAAGATTTTAGGAGTTTTTCACTACCAGGACATGTACAACTAAAAAGTAGATGCCCAACATTTTAAATACACTGCACGCTGCCCTTGGGGTTGCCTACCTTATGGGTGACTTATATGCATTAAAAAGGAAATTTGGGGCCTGGCAAAAGGTATATTTTGCAAGGTTGACATGGCAGTTTAAACTGCACACACGGGCTTTGCAATGACAGGGCTAAGACATGTTTAAGGGGCTACTTAAGTGGATGGTACAATCAGTTCTGCTGGCCCATGAGTAGCATTTAATTTAGAGGCCCTTGGCACATGTAATGCACTTTACAAGGGACTTTCAAGTAAACTAAATATGCCAATTGAGTATAATTCAATGTTATTATGTTTTCAGCACTTTAGCACTGTTTAACAGTATTAATGTGTGCAGAGTCCTAAGGTCACCAAAAATGCAGTCAGCAAAAACCAGGGGTCTGAAGGCACAAAAGTTAGGGGGAAGCTATGCCAAGTGTGCCAGGTCTAATAATGATCATCCTGATGTCATATGTAGCAGTAATGAGGGCTGTTTCCATGCTATAGTCAGGTCTGAACCAGGATTGGGTGGCATCAAGAAATTGGTTTTCATCAATTTGGTTGGCTAAGCACTTGTTGATCAGCTTCTCCAGGTCTTTGGCTAGGTAGGGAAGCAGGGAGAAGGGTCTGTAGTTGGCTAGCGGTTCTGGGTCTGTGGAGGCTTTTTTTAGGAGGGTGAGTAGTGTGTCATGTTTCCAGGCAACCAGGTAGGCAGTAGTTTTGATGGAGGTGTTCGGGAGCAGGGTGAGCATGGACATGATAGGCTGGAGTCCTTTGACAAAGGCGTGATGGGGGAAAAGGTCCAAAAGGGCCCTGGAGAGTATAGACTGCATGGTGGACACAGATTCCTCTGCGGTAATGGCTGGCCAGGCTGTCAGTGTGGTACCTGTTGTCGAGATGGGAAGTCGTGTTGCGCCAGTGGGATCTGGTTGGAAGTCAAAGTTGATATTTATGTTAGTAATCTTCTAGCTGAAAAATGTGAACAGTTTGGTACAGAGGACCTGTGAGGGGGTGATGCTGGTGGAGCTGTCTGCAGGGGGGGCAAAATCTTTCAAGATGGCGAAGATCACTTTGCTGCTGTTGCTGATGAGGTCAATGAGGTCTGAGAGCACGGAGCGTCTGGTGGCTCAGATCTGTTGGCGGTAATGGATTTGAGGGTGTTGCTGTCTTCAGCCTGGCCCATCCTCAATCTGTGATCCAGATGCTTACAGTGGCATTTGGCATCCTGAATTCCTTTGTGTAACAACTGGCTAGTGGTCTCGATCTTGTGGTTTTTGCTGAATTCCATTGCGCGCTGCATCACCGATTTGGCGTTGCAGCGCGCGCAATTAAATTCGTTTTATTTATTTATTAATTTACTCAACTCCGTAGGCCGTATTCCGGAGTTTACTACCCCCCACCTTAACCCTCCCCCGCCCCGCCCCACTGCCCCGCAGCACTCCCTCGAGGAGCCGCCATTGCAGGTACTGCAGCATGAAGAAAATTATTTTTTAAAGAGTCTTTTAAGTTTACCTTACTCAGCGTCCACTGAAATAATACACCAGGAAGTAGGATTACAGTACTTAGCAGACTTGGGGGCATATTAGCAAGGGCACTATCGCCGCTTTAGCGGCACTTTTTGCCGCTAAAGCAGCGATATTCTTATCGCCCTATCAGCAAACTGTCTCTAACAGCAGTTAGCGACAGTTTTTGGGCATTAGCGCCCGTGTTTTTACCGCTTTGCATGTCAGCGATATTTATCGCTAATGACATGCAAAGTGGGCGTTCCCGACGAACAAACCTGGGAAACACCCGCTAACAGGCCTATCGCCTATTAGCAAAGTGGCCATGGCCCCAGTTAGCGACGTGAAAAGTCGCGCTAACCGGGGTCATCGCCATTTATTTAACACCTGCAATTAGCAGGTGTTAGCCATATCTAACATGGGGGGGTGGATTATGCTGATACGACCACAGGGTCGTATCAGCAAGGTCATCGCCGTTTTCCATGAAACATCGCTGGAAAACCAGCGATGTTTCATGGAAAACACCGCTATGGCTGGAATAATTATCGCCATAGCGCTAAATGTCGCTAATACAGCGTTAGCATGGCAAATTATTCCGACGATAGCCGGCGATAAAAAAGTGCTCGCTAAACACGCTTTGCGATGTTTAGCGCACTTTTTAGATAATATGCCCCTTGGTTTCTTTGCTACCGCTGCTGTTATGGAGGTCCATTAGGGCCAAAGATGAAACTAATTTTACCAAATCTATTATCATGGACTGTCTACTTCTGGATAAAAAAATGTGTATCTCTTGGTTAAGATATATCAGTAATACATACAGTAAACTGTTTAATCTACCAATTCAGTCACACCCTGTGCAGGTGACTACCTTAACTATCAGGTGATTAAGGATGTCTTTCTTAACTAGAAACTAGAAACTCATATGAGACTGGCAGGGAAACAATAGACTTTTATATTCTGTCAATCAATTAAGTCTAAGATGGGATTTCAAAATTATTTGACTCAGGTGACAAAGCCAACACATCGCTTTGTACTGACTAGACTCAGACTAGGAATAGTACACCATCTAGTCGCTTTCCCTGCAATGAAATCCTGCCCCCCAGATTCTCCGCCCTGCCCATGTGACGGGCAGTCTAAGCAAAGCACTGTTCACTTTATGCTTTTCTGTGATTTTTACCTATATTTTAGGTGTCATTATCTAAAACCACTATTTTTAAAGCAAAATGAAATGCAATGAAATTACTAGCTAGCCTTAATGATCTTGGGGTCTGTTTTAATGTTGCATCATGTATTTTAAAAGCTATAAATGTAAGAAAAAGCATTGTCTGCTGAAAAAATCAGTATGTACTCAACAAGGATTTGTTTTATGTAACTTGCTGCTAAAACCTTTTTAAACGATTGTTTTTATTATTGTATTTTAATCTTGCAACTGCTTTTATGGTTGTTTGTACATACCGAATAAAGCTTATATTAAATTGAATTGGGTGAGTGAGTGTGCTGGAGATCTTACAGGTGGTGCATAATACCCCTTCAGAGTTGTGTTGTGTGGACTGTCAGCAGTGTAGGAAGCCGAATCTGGGGTATGAGAGCATGCAGGGTAATGCTGGGATAGCGGTGGGGGAGGGGAGGACCAGGAGTCCTAGTGCTGGGTGCAGGCAGTCATGGACTGCGGCAGATGGGCTTGCCTTTGGCGCACAATGACAGAGTGAGAAAACCAAGCAAAGACACAAAAGCAGTGAGAGACAGTAGAACAGAGGCATAGAAAGCAGAGAGAAGCAGCAAAATAGAAACAAAAGCAGCGAGAACCTGGTGAAAAAACAGAGGCCATAACAGTCAAACAAGCAAGAATAGAAACAGGGCAATGACAGAGGCAGCAAAATAGGGAAAAACAAATGCAAAGAAAATAACAAACAGAGAGTGGAGCATGAGAGAGTGAGAGAGAGAGAGAGAGTGAGAGAGAGAGAGGAGCACGCGAGAGAGAGAGTGGGGCATGAGAGAGAGTGGAGCATGAGAGAGAGGAGCATGAGTGAGGCAGAGAGTGGAGAGAGAAAGGCAGAGATACAATGGACAGCACTGGTAGAGCAAGGCATAGAGCCTCACATGCACTGGAGCACAGTCCTAAGGGTCTTGCCTGGTTGAAGGTCCAGGTAAGTCCTAGGTGAGGACGAGGAGGGACCTGCTTAAAGTGGAATGGTAGATCAGGTTCAAGAGATGCCATACCTCATTTTAGTTTTGAGGAATTAAAGTATTTTGCAAACTTATACCAGGGTATTTCTGCGGCTCTTTTTAAAAAATATATTTGTTATGTTATTTGCTAATGTACTGTGACCCCTGCCACTGGTCATGTCCTCAGTAGGGCTGCCTTGCGTCTTTGTTGCAGAATCATTTTGCGCATCTATGTTCTGTGGTGTGGGTACAACATCTGATACTACTGGTTGACATGTACATCTCATATGGTCTCGTTGTGACTTTTTCAGGGGGTTGAGACTGCTGCAGTGGGCTGAGAGCACTGTGGTTTCTGCCTGTTATGTCTGACTTGTATCCATTATTATTTGTTTCTATGTTCTTCTCTCATACCACTGTGACATTGGTCCCTTTGGCATTTGTTATGCATTTGGTATGTGGCATACTGTGTTTTCACTGAGCGTGAAACAATTATCCCTCACTTTTGCATGCCACAAGTACCATTTTTGAGTGAGTAGGAACTCACAGTTATCTCCTTACCCTAATCTGGGTTTAGTTTGAAATCAATAACATCCATTCATTGTCTATGAATATAACACATATTCAGCTAATCATTCTGACACTTGAGATACAAAAGAGGTCAGGGGAAGGATAAGGCATCATTTGAATAGTTAAAATGTAAATTAAATTAGTGGATCAAAATGGTACATTGGTATAACAAGATTTTAAATAACAACAGTGACACACACCTCCAGCAGTTAGCAGTGCAGTTATTTGTGTAGCTCAGATTAGGGAAACAGTCTGGCATTAATAGGTCTGCTAGACCTGACAACCTTGGTGTGGTATCCCGAAACATTTTTGCCTTCACTTCATTACTTTACTGAAGTTGTTTGGGTTGGCATTAGGACACTGTGAACATTACGCTGCTAACCAGTGTTAAAGTGCTTGTGCTCTCTCCTTAAAAATGTTGAGTTTGCCTACACATAATTGGTAGATTTAATTTACTTAAGTCCCTAGTATGTTTTACAACATGTACCCATGACTTGTAAATTAAATGCTACTAGTGGGTTGCAGCACTCATTGTGCCACCCACTAAATTTGCACTGTAAATCATGTCTCAGGCCTGCTACTGTAGCCTGTAGTGCAGTGTTAACCTGCCATTTCGGCCTGGCAAATTAAACCTTTTGTTAGGTCTAAACATTCCTTTTTAATACTTGTATCTCACCCTAACGTAGACACTAAAGGCTCACAGGGGAGGGTGCATTGTATTTAAAACGTAGGACATGTGTGTATATGTTTTACATGTCCTGACAATGAAAAACTCCTAAAGTTGTTTTTCAGCATTCTAAGGTCTATCTCTTCCATTGATTAAAACTGGGTTACCTTATTACTCTTAGCAAGTGCTAACTTCAGTTTGGGACCAGATAAAGACATACTGTTTTCACTCAAATGAATTTTAATTGGAAATCCTCTTTCATAATAAAGTTGGATTTTAAATTCTGAAAATGTCAATTTTAGAAAGTGACCAAACCAACTATGCCTTACTATCGTGGGTCACATGACTGTGAATGGCTCTCCAGTAGTGGGTTGTGTATTTCTTCCAGACATTGAGGCAAAAGAGGCCTAGATGTGAGAGGAGAGGGTCTTTCTGAAAGGATGGCTCAGAAGAAAAAGTTGTATCCTGCCCTGATTACAATTCAAAGGGTCCTTCCTGCATCACAAACAAGCCAACACCAGGCCTGCCCTTGCCTTTGTCACCCTAGACAGTTTGGAGCAAGGAAAAGAGGAAGACCTTATCAAAAACAGAAAGATTCCAAGGGCCAGGTGGCTGACAGGTGAGCTAGAGGGACACAACAACTTCCAGAGGCATCCCTGCAACTGCCCACCACCAACTGGAAATGCCTGGACTTGCATGAGCCTAACTGCTGGAGTGTGTCCTGATCCCCAAGATGTGCCCCCATGTCCTGGATTTTTGTCTGTCATAATTGTGACCTCATCCTGAAGAAAAGGTGAAGATCCAATCATTTTGGGCTTCCTGCAATCGCAAAGGGACCTATGTGTGCAGAGAATCAATTGCCCGCAATGACTGCTAACACAACGCTCTAGTGGAACCTGATCTTCACAATGACAGCAAACATTTATGACCACTGCCAACATGAGACCTGCACTTCGTGCTGACAGTGACAGCCCACAACTATTGCCACTGCAAAGCTCCAGTCCCAACCAGTTCTTAGCGCTACAGCAATGACCATCCATGATGCTCAACTTGCTCCTCACGCTGACAGCCTCCTCATCGCAACCAAACAGAATGGCACACTTTGCACTGGACTTGATCAAGTAACTCCCCAGCAGGACTAACCTGATCCTAGTATCCGACCCGTGATTGCGGTTGACCTGAAATTGTGAATTGTCCTTGCTCCAGCATGACCAGATAACTGGGAGTAGTGCTTTGTGCTATTTGGCACTATTTCTAACTAAAGTTTTACAAACTCATACTTCCAGTTCTACTGATTGATTTTTGTTGTTTTGGTGTCATTTTAATTATTAAATTTTACTATATTGTAAATTTGTTAGGGATTTTTCTTAAGGGTTGTTTTCACTTTATTACTGCTTGAGTGCTGCATAAATACTTCACACATTTCCTCCAGACTGCTTTTGTGCCAAGCTACCAGAGGGTTAAACACAGGTTAATTTACTGACTTTTGTGGTTCACCCTGACAATTATTTTTTTATTTTTTTCAGTGCGGCTTCCACCCCTCTCAAATAATACCCAATTTCTTCCATCTGCCAAGATTGATCCAATCAGATTTAGAGTCATAAAGTGAATGCTGATTTGAATTATCCTTTGTAGCAAACGATGGTGGTTGATGATGATGATGAACGTCTATCTATCCTTCAGCACCAGGGCTCAACCATGAACATGCATTTGATCCAATCTCTATGTTGAACCTTGTAGTCACAAAGACAACAACAGAATATCAGATGTGAGACTGCCAATGTTCCTAGTAACTAGGACATTGGTTACTGTATGGGGAGGTTTGACTTCCAACCACTCACACGGAAGGGGCCCCCTGGAACTGATGACAGGCAGGGAGAGCAGGGGGAGAAACCACAATATAATCAAACAGAAATCCCTCTGCCTGTAAGCTAGTATATATAGTGCTAAAGAGTCACTGATACATTAGACCAGCCCTACGGCCCTGGCCTTCCAAATTATGATGCAAAAACATAATATACTGAAAAATCACATTTATTAATTTTGTTTTATCAAAATGGTAAAGAACATGATCAAAAAAATCAAGCGCATCCTAAGTCACACACACACAACCTCTCAACCAATCCAGACAAGCACATACCCAAACATACTCTATCATCCTGACAACTCCGGATTCATTCTATAACAACACAACATTTTTTTTAAAACAGTTACACAGCCCTCCCCAAATATAAGGGGATACATGAAATTCAGAAATACAGTTAGATAAAATCAATAACAGTATCAGCAGATCCGATGGTCAGTTAATCATGCAGCTCATAGTCCAGTTTCTTCTCAAAGAGGAGGGTGAGAATGGAAAAAACACACAACCAGCTCCAGCGCCGACGCGCGTTTTGGTGTCTGACCCAGCTGTGGGGCACACCTTCTTCAGGGCGCACAGGTCATGTGCGAGACACAAGGAGTGATGCGCCTGGAAAGACAACAATTTTTAGGAGATGTGTGTGTAACAGCACAGAGTAGAAGAAATAAACAGAAAAGAAAGACATTACAAGAGATAAGATATGAGGAAAAGATTTTGATAAGTTAGATGAAATGATCATCAGATATTTAGATCAACACATCCCCCTAGAAAATGCATTAAATATGCTACATAGAAAAGGTGACAAGGTGACATGCATCTAAAGCACCACGATGATTGTTAATCCAGTGATGACAAATAAGAAAGGGAAAAATGCAAACTAAAAGTCAGCTGCCCAAATATGCTAAATCGACAGTAAATGATATTCACTAATACTGTTGCTTATGTGCAAGGATCAAGAAGAAATGTTTTTACTAAAAATGAAAATCCCAGAAACGCAAAGCATGTGAAAGATAAAAAGAAGAGAGTGTGAAGAATACATAACATGCAACTGTGTCAAAGTATACAACCCCCAGTTAGAAAAGATATTATGAGGTTGAGAAAGAAGAAATTAATCATACCAATGCAATAATTTATACATCACTGCTGTGAAAACAAATTAACAATATGAATCTTGATCCCAAAAGACATCTGTAAATGTATTGTTGAGAAAAAACATATTTCAAATAAAGTTGTCATAATACAACAAATTGCAAAAGGCCTAGTGAGCTACAATCCAAATTTCACAAGGTTAAATGCGCCAAGTACTTACATAGTAATCAACTTAGTCGCATATTATGGGATCTGAAACCATCGGGTAATGAATCAAATTTATTAATCTGGGCGAGTAATTCAAAACAATCACTACAATGAAAGAAATAAAGAAACCCTGGTCAAGGATGGTGTCCAAACGTATGCCTGATACATAGGAGAAACAGAAAACAAAGAACGATAATAATTCCTGGTTGTATGAGTAATCTCAACAAAAAGCATCCTATTGAAGACCTTCTAATGACTGATTAGGAAAGGTATTCACCCCAGATTATCACAAAATGACCTGCCAGAGAATGCCATACTGCTGCAGCATCCATTCCTATGCTGAGAGCTGATACCAAGCCTATTCCAAGAGGAGAGGAGCTGAGCCCAGTTAATGCGTGTTTTGCTTTTGAGGGAACACTGTCTCCCGGCCAAAGTCTGGTAATGAAAGCTTTCTTGCTGTGAAAAGGTATGCAGTGCACTGAATCTCAAGAAACTCTAGATGCAAGTTAGCTACTCCATGCTCTCATACTACAGCACATAGAAGTAGACTCTAGGGTTTTAGGTTATCAATCGCATTTCAACTGTGTTAGAAATGTTTATATTATTCTTGCTGTTAGTGACATGCATTGGTGCTGTTTTAATTATATTCTGTGTGGTTATCACTCATGTGCTAATCATTAGGATGGGACTGTTGAAATAAACACTTTTCAATAAAAAGGGCCTCATTACTATGTCGATCGGAAAGCATTCTGACCAACACCTTGTCGGAATCGGTTCCGACCGACTCGAATTCGGAGAGTCCGACCGACCGATTATGATGTTTCCGAACACCGTTTGGAAAGTCTCCCATTGACTTCAATGGGAGTCTGTGTTCCGACCGACAACACAGCCTCCAATTAAAAACAGGGGGTGGTTGTGTAAAACCTTGCACCATGTGGCGGGCATCCCATGGTGCCTGCCACACTGTGCATGGTTGTAAAGAGGGTCCCATGAGTACCCCCACGGACCCCAACTGGAAGCCTCCGGGTGAAGGGGGGCCTGCTACGGGCCCCCAAATTCAGTTTCCGACAGCCGTTCCGTGTTTTACAGACTGATTCGGAAAGGCTGTCCGTTTCTGACAGCGTAATGCATTGGTCGGAAATGCGGTCCCTAGACCTGTACAATTCAGCTCCGGCCAACTCGGAGTCTCCAAATGCCGGTCGAACAGAGTCGGAAAGACCGAATGGTTACTTTTCCATCGTAATCGGTCAGACAGAAATGTTTCCGAGTCGGTCTGAAACTTGGGTTCCAACAGGAATCAGGAAAATCCGAATGCTGTTCTGAGCCTTTCTGACTGACATCGTAATGAGGCCCAAAGTGTCTATTTTTAGTGCAGTACTTTAGTGGGATATTCTAAAGAACTAAATTGGGTTTGAATTACCACTGCATCCCTGACCCCTTTCTAGAGGACTGTTAGTAACTCATAAAGCACAGACACCACATCGACAAGTATGTTGAGTGGGGTTGAGTGTGGCTACAACAACCTGGACGTTCGCGCTCAAGCGTTGGAGTACTAAACAGAGTTCAGGCATCCATGGGTGGGAAAGCCAAACGTGGTAGAACTGGGATTTTGGCGTAGAGCAGTGCAGCAAGGTACCTGAGCTGCTTGTATTGTACTTCTGATTATATGGTGACAACCTATAATGAAGACTGCAGCTTGATCATATTGTAATAGCATATGAAATGTTTGTTTTAGAGCTATGTGGTTTAAGGGTTTAGAGTTGGTGTGCAAAATGTAAAGGTGCCTCAGACCTCTGTGGTCTAGTCCAAATTTAGGAAATTATTTGAGCTTTGTGTTCTTTTCTTCATTTACAGGCTCTGCACTTTGAAAGGCCTTTTAGTAGGTGTTCTCGTTGGTTTCTCCACCTGCCAACATGTATAAATGTGAAATGTTGTGTTAAGTATTCAGGGCTGGAATGGCCTTAGCGGTCACTGGGCGATTTCTGGTGGGCTGGAGGGGTGGGGCTGGTTATGTGCCTGTGGGGGCCGGTTTTGTTACTGGGGTCTGCAATATCAACCCCATGAACAAAAGCTGTGCTTCTCACAAGCACCCCCCAAACCCCGCTCCCAGGGCTTGTCGTAGTATTAAAACAAATTTCATTTTTGAAAGGCCAAACGAGTCTAGAGTTTGTTGTGTTGCTGTGTACTGAGTTTCTAGCACGCAAACCTCTTAGTGTAAGTGTAGGACTTACCGTTCTGCTGCTATGAGTTTCAAGTGCTAAAAGGATAACTTGGGGCCTGATTATGATGACGGTGGGACTGCCACCAACAGCCCGACGGTGGCGATCCCACTGCCAACGTACTACTGATTACCGTCCTCCACATTAGGATGGCGGTTGGAGAGAGACCAACTGCCACGGATCCGATTGACTCGTCATTCCATCAGAGGGACTTGTACCCCTACATCAGTGACGGTGCCTTCTAGGAACCGTCGTAGGGATTACAATGTCCCTTCCCACCGCCTGTTTCATGGCGGTTTACCCACCATGAAAAGGCTGGTGGAAAGGGACATTGGGGGGCCATAGCGGGCCCCCTTTCCTCCCTGGCCCTCCGGCATGGCCCCTGGGGGGCACCTATGGCACATGGTGCCTGCCACATAGTGCAGAGATATGCACAGGGTGCATATTTTGTACTGCAGCGTGTGCTGCAGTCCGCAGCATACGCTGCAATACAAAATATACACTTTGCGACCAACTTGGTGGCAGTCCCATAGTGCTTCAGGGTGCAGGCCTGCCGACAGCTTGGTCCCGTTCCCCACCAGGATGGCGGCCGGACGTAAGTCCAACTGCCATCCTAATCAGGCGCTTGGTTCCCAGATCGTAGGTTTGAAGTACAGGTACCCCAGGATACCATAAACTATAGACCCTGGTTGTTGCAAATGGGGAATATTTATTTTTAATTGACGTAGGAAATTGTCACACAATTCAAAAGTAATGTGTTTTTTCTCTCTGCTAAATCACAGAGGCAACATAGACTCTTCAATCCTTAGTGCTATCATGATCACCACTAGACACGTAAATTCACTGGGGTGGTCGGATGAACCCAACCAATGACAAGAGGTAAGGAACAAACAACAGATGGCTCCCTACCTAGGGTCTGGGAATTCAGTCCTTTAAACTATTATTGAGAGCATTGAAACTAGCATTTTCTTCTACTCTATTCTTATCTAAGGGAAATAGTGATGTCACAGCACTTACCCTGAGACCAGCCCTAGAATGCATACATTCTCTTTGGTGTTTGCACTTCCTGGGTTTTGCTGTGTAATTCGACTATCCAAAAACAGAATTCCAAATCACAGTGATATTTAACACTGGTTATATTTGGGTTTAAATATTATGAAATTATCTGCACTTGGTTGTGAAAACTACTGTTTAATCAGTGTTCATTCAACCATACACCATTATTCAATACTTATTTTGTTTTGCTTCTCATCCAGAACATGTTCCATCCTGAAGTGTTTGATTATTCCCACACAATAGTTAACATACAAGTAACAATGCCATAAATACAATGTGCAGTATTATTTCTTATCACTACTGGCTATGACACAAATTCACACATATAATATGCCTACAGACAAATATGTGGAGAGTGAAAGGCATTGCATTGCAAACATGAGCGTTTACGTCCACTGCACATGTCTATAAAACGAGTTGGGGCATATTGACAATAGCCTCAGACACCCAAATAAAGGTTCACATTCAATATCAGTACTCCCTTTTGCACTCAAGGTTCCGAGAACCATCAATACTTCACAACATACATATAAATGGGCACTTAGCTCTTGACAGTCTGATGAATGGAAGGAACTGGAATACCTTCAGTATGGCCTCTGCCTTGGTCAAACTCCCACCCTTTAGATCCTTAATGTGAGGCACTGAGAACCTGAAGGGCAGCTCTTTATAGCGCCTGTCTCAAGACGGTCCGCAAGACTTATATGTCTTGATTGAGCTTTTAAAATTTCACTGAACTTGACTCCAAAGACTTGCATCAGAGCACCCCTGATTGTCAATATTACTTCATCCTCTGCAGTACTTCCTCGTCAACAATTAATGTCTGGACCCTTTTTTGAGAAAAGGGAATGTGCAGTTCAAAATAACCTACCAGAAATCCATGCTAGTAAACATCCAATACTTTAAAAAAACTAGCATGTTGACAGTGACACCAGTCCCACAATGTGGACCAAGAAAATGGCACACCAGGGGACACCGTGGGCAATAGTTTTACTGGGTAATTCCTGATAGATATTTTGATTTAGATTTCTCAAAGTGTTTTCTTTATAAGTTATGGGGGCTGAAAAATTGGATTACCCCAAGGTGAAAATAGACTGAATTGTACGAGAAAAGGCTGCATCCATATTAGAAATTAAATGAGAAATAAATCTATGATGAGACTTACCAGACATTTTAAAAGTAGAAAGTAGTATGTGAAAAACAGAAAGCAATGTTTGACTAATTAGAAAATCTGATCTATAGTTTAATTTTCAAGACTCTCCAAATTATAAACCTATTTTTAATGTTCACGTACTTCTTTTAGTAAATATGGATGATAGTAACCCAAGACCCTTTATAAAATAAGAACTCTTTTAAAGAATCTGAATTATATTTGAGCCTAGGGAGTTTTCCTAAAATATTCCAATTTGTTATGTACATCTGTATGTACTACCATAAACCTTCCCCACCAAGATTGAAATGGGGGTGACCAATAATCAACTTTTCTACAAATTGTGTGTGAATTATTGTAAATATTTTATCTTCACCAGACTTCCTTGAAAAGAAGATAAGTTATACAAACGTCCTATATAAATCACTAGGGGCCCAAACACAGGTTGTTCAGAGTGGTATTCCGGTGTATCCGGGATTGGAATTATTGGGTGCTCAAAGTATAGACCCAATAATCATTGCCCTGGAGTCACTGGTTCTGTTGCTATCTGCAGGGATGAGGGGATGTAGGCAGCTGCTGTGCATGCCCCTAACCACCTGCATTCTTCAGCATGAGGGAGCAAAAGAAGCTCCAACCCGTAAACAAAATAAATCTTCTCTCCTGCCATCCCTAGAAACATTTCACCCACCCTGGGGCAAAAGAAAAAAAAATTGTGGTATTCCCTGTTCTGGAGTAAATAACTGGTAATCCCCATAATGTCATGGGGGGATACTACCCAGTATTGCTAACTCCAGCCCGGGTATATCCCCCTTGAGATAACAGAAAAGTCATAATAGACCCCTATGTGGTAATATTTCGACCCTATGTGAGCTAGGTTTGTAACCTGAACAAATAACATGATTATATCTTGCAAAGAAGTGGATGGGCAGAGCTTTAGTCTTGTACATATTGGTACCTATAAACAAAGGTATTTTTGAGTACATAAGGAAGTATTCCTGTAGTACTCTCCTGCGTACTTCGACATGTCTTTCTGAATTTGCTCCAAAACATTTAATAAGGGAATAAAATGAAAATACTCTGTGACTATTCAAATACAATTAGCACAAACAGAAATGATTGTGCCCTCTTTGTATGATTACTAATAAGGAATTGGATGTCTGGGGCTGATTCGCAAAGGTATATAAGAGCACATAGAGGAGTCTACTGTAAATAGTACCTTCTATACTCAAAGGCATTAGTGAATCAGCCCCATAGGGCAACCTTTCATCAACTTTAACTAGCAGCTTAATTTCTACGTTGTTAAATATTAAACCTTCCACAGAATGGCTATTCCTAATGCATTAAAAAAAACAGTTCAAGAAAGAAAATAAAGGATAGCACTGCCTAGTAGCCTTTTGCAACTCAAAATAATAGGAAATTCCCCTCAGGTCATTCTTTTGTTGATGGGGAGAAGGGCATGGAGCCCCGCCCCGAAACTCTTAAAGGCTTCAGGGACCCCATCCTCTGGAGCTTAGCTTGGTCAAGCAGTGCCCTGGGGGCCCCAACCCAGGGACACTGTAGTTCCCTGCCTGGGAGAGTGTGTGCATACCCTCCCCACACTCTTTCAGACAGGGAACAGAATTTAGCTCCTGCTGGGGTGGGAGCAGAGAATAAAAGCTTCTCTCACCAAAGCCAGAGCAAAATAATGGAGCCAGCTGCTACCAGCACCTAGTATGGTGCTGCCCGAGGAGCCAGTAGGGCCAGCGGGGGCCTTGGGGCTGCCCCCATGGCTCCCAATAATGAAGACATTTTGTGTGCCACAGTTCACCACCGGGATACCTAGCAATAATCGAAGCCCCCAAATGAATACCATCCTGTGGGTGCCCCAGGTGGGCAATAGAGGACTCACTGCAAAAAATAAACAAAACAAATGCTGGCTGGGAAGCCAACAGACGCTGCAGGGGCCTTGTTCCCCCCGCATCACCTACTTTAAACAAAAATACGTGTGGGTGCCCTGGGTGGGTGCCCGAAAATATTTATTAAAAAAAGGAAACAATGAAAATTAATTGTTTGTCATTTATTATTCACTGATCCAGGGAAGGAGTGCCCCATAGTTAGGTCCAGTCAGAATTTTGATTCCGTGAGCAAAATTGGAGAAATTTGGTGACTTCGCATTACTGTTGTAACACAGAGTTGCCACAAAATTCCACCATTCACTGAGTGGTGGATTTTTTTTCCTGTTCCTTAATGACAATGAAAACAACATGAGGCTTTAGAATAGGGGCCTGGGAAGTGTGAGTGAGATATGCCGTCCCCTAGTGTGATTTCTGTTTGCTACCAGAACTTTCTGTGAGATTTTATAGTGGGGGCGTTAAGGTCAGTGGACTGCTTCTTGGGTTCATTTTCTACTTTAGCAGCAGCAAAATCAACTGGAAAATATTTTTTCAAATAGGTATTCTACCCGAATGGATGGTTCAGGTAGTTTTTTTAGCGCGAAACATTCTTCTATTTTACTTTTAACAGGAAGGAAGTGCCACAGCGACTCCAACTTACTCTTCCTGTCAAGAAAGGTCTTCCCACTGCAGTGTTCATCCCTTGGTTACATTTTATTTTGATTTGAAGGTAAAGGATCACTCTCTTTGTCTGCAATCCCTGCTGGGTATATATACCCACACCATCATATTTTCAGTTTTTTGTTAGAAATCAAGTATGTTAAAGAACTTTTGAATCTGTTTGTTGTTTGATGGAGGGCATGCATGAGTATGTATTTTACCTTTTTCTTACATTTTTGAATTTGATTGTGGTGGGCCTGGAGTTGCAGTAGGGGATTATTTTGAATAGTTTTTTTTAATTTGCGCATTTTGTGGGAGGGCTGGGGGCTGGTTTCAAAGTACATTTTCTCTATTTTCTTGTTTGCTGTTTGTGAGTTTTGTACTGTTTTGCTCATTTTACTGCCTGGAGCCTAGTCTGCTAACAAGCCACAGCCAGCCAGCACTAGGCATTGGAGGTATTTAAAAAGAAAAACCTTTTCTGTGCTATATGCTTTTTAAAATCATCCATTCACGTATGGATGGCCTTGGAATAAATGCAAAATGTGTTTTTGTTTGTTTTCTACATTTTTTCCACAAAATTGTAAAGTGTTTTTTTGGTGGGGTCATTTTTGATTCCTTGGTGTGTTAATGGTTAGGGAATTTTTAAAGTTCACTTAATTTTAGTTGAATTAATGGTAATGTTTTCTTGTTTGTTTACCATATCTTCTTATTTCTTTGCTAGCCAAGTGGCCATTTGTGCGTGCCCATTTTTGAATGCCCAGTGTCAGTTTGTGTATGTGTGTGTGTGGGTTTGCCATAGGCCAGCATTTGCTATTGTTCCAGATGCTATGTGGCCACTGGCCAGGGGCCATTTCTTTTAGTCAGTGGACTGTCCATAGGCCATCATGTGCTCTTTGTTTTACATGCCTCCTGCCTCTTGTTGTGAGTGACCATGTGGCTGGCGGACATTTTGTGTATCCAGCCACAGTGCTTTTGCCATAAATCTGCATGCGTTCTTTGTGTTCTAGGCCTCCTGCTTCATGTTGTGAGTCTGTGACCATGTGGCTAGTGGCCATTTTGTGTATCCAGCCAGTGTGCTTTTGCCATAGTCCTGCATGTCTTCTTTGTTGTGGCCATGCCTTCTTGTTGGTTGTTGTGACCCTGTAGCTGGCTGCCAATTGTGAATCCAGCCAGTGAGCTTTTGCCATAGGCCTGCATGTCTTCTTTGTTGTGGCCATGCCTTCTTGCTGGTTGCATTCTTTGTTCTAGGCCTCCTGCTTCTTGTTTTGAACATGTGGCTGGCAGCCATTTTGTGTATCCAGCCAGTGTGCTTTTGCCATAGGCCTGCATGTGTTCTTTTTTCTAGGCCTCCTGCTTCTTGTTGTGACCATGTGGCTGGCGGCCCTTTTTTGTTTACCACTAGCCAACCGGTCTACTTTGCCCATAGGCCTACATATGTCCTCTTGTGATCATGTGGTCGGTGCCTGGCCATTTTTGGTGTAGGCTAGGCAGCCAGTGTGCTTTCCCAATAGGCCTGCATGTCTTCTCTTTGTTCCCAATGCCTTCAAGCTCAGTGTTGTTGTTGATGGCAATGTGGCACTGGCTGGCAGGCATTTTGTGCGTCCAACCAAATTCGGCCCATTGCCATAGGCTGCATGGATGGTTGAGCAATGAGATAGCAGATTAATAACTTATTAATATATCTTTCAGGATAACTTCACTTATGTTTAATTATTTTAATTTTAATTTTTCCATTTTTTAAATTAACTGTTAAATTATATGTTGTATTCATTTCTGTAAAACAAATTGTATATTTTTTTTTTGTGCATAACATTTTTTACTACATCTGACATCAATCAACCCCAATGTCTGCTACAGGTGCACAACAGCATTCATTGTCTAGGAATTATTCCTTCCATTGTCAATTGTCAGCTGCATCTCCGTGAGTGCCACATCACACGTGAGTGTCGTCATGTGATGCACATAAAGCATGGAGTAATCAGTGACGACACTAAATGATATTGTGTTTGTTTGTACTACTAATTGAATAGCAACAATGCCATGTTTCACAGATGTCCTTCTTGCTTATTTTCTTTTAGGTGCACAAGAAAAGAGTCAACATCACCCACAGTACTGCCAGAAAGAAAGCCTGTGTACGGCATGACGCTTGAGTGACCCACACATCTTAGACATCTCTTCAACTTGTGAAGCTAAGTGCCACTGATAACTGATGGCCCCAAAGAAAGGTGCTAAAACTGCTACCAAGAAAGTGGCCAGTGAGAAGAAGGAGCTTACCACCACCACTGGTATGTTGCCCTAGATGTTTTTTGGAAAACAAAAAACTGTGCCTGCTGCACTGGCCTCTGGGGAGTAAGCTGGGAACAGCACCTCCAAATAAGTTGACCCACCCCAATCTAGGCCCAAGCCCATGTCTGTTACAGAGGCAACCAGTCTAATAACGCCAATGCCAATGAACAGTGATGTTGAAATTGACTTATCTCGATAGCAAAGTAGTACTCAATTGTTGAAGGAACCTCCAAGAAGTGGATAGCAGCAAGAACAACAGCCACAACCGCCAATAGTAGTTCCTCCCGAAGTAGGAGCAGTTCAAGAGATTGAGCTTCATGCTGAGGAAGTAGAGCAATCTGCTCCAGAAGATCCATTGTCTTCCAGATCTCCAGCTAGAAAAAGGAGGGTTACTGGTGCATCATCTTCTTCTTCAAGCCTCTCTTCTGATGATCTAGACACCACTTGATCCCATCTCTGTCTGAGAGTGAGACACACCATGAGACGACTCACATAAGGCTAGGGAAGAGGAAGTTTCCAGAAAGCCTTAGAGTTATGGAGGTAGATGTAGAAGAGGAGGATGACGATGAGCCAGTCATCATGGATGTTAGCCCAGCTCCAGTGGAGACTGACGTTACCCCACCCTAACTTCCCGGGGAGGATGTGGCAGTGGCACCACATATCCAACCACCGCCAGCTGCCATATTTGCAAATTCCCAGCAGCGACCTAAATCCACAACCACCTTAGTAGAAGTAGGTACTGCAGACAGTCAAACATCAAAATGACCACCTACCACCAGTTCATCTGACATTGGCAGTGGCACCAGCATCAGAAAGTTGAGCTCCCCAGTTTGAGGCTTCTTTTTGGTTAGCCAGAAGGAGGCGAACATTGCCATATGCTTCCTGTGCAGAGCAAGTGTTAGTCGGGGTAAGCTTAGCACAAACTATGGTACCGGGGGCCAGACAACCCATTTGAGAAAGCAGCATACAATCTTTTGGGAGGTGTACCTTAGCGGCCAAAAACTGCAAGTGTTGTTTGTGAAGGGGGTGAAAGCTGGCTTAGAAAGGAATCCAAACCTGATCTGATCACATTGGAAGGTGAAGAAGAGGAAGACATTCTTGTTACGCAAAGCAGCCCTCTCCCCAGCAGTGCAGTAGTATCGCCCACATCAGCAACATCACAATGGCACAAGACTCAGGTCAAGACACCAAGGCTCTCAGAGGACAGTGACTGCCCCACTGAAAAGCACATTGAGCCTACTCTCCAGAAGGAACCTGCATCAGTGGCATCAGGAAAGAAAAAAATTAAGGCTACTATTCCTGCCATGTTTAGGCCGGAGGGGCAGTATGAACGCAACCACCCAACGGCACGTTTGTACAACGCGAAGCTGGTTAAAATGTTAGTGCTGAACCTCCTCCCTTTTTCTTTTGTGGAAGGGATGGGTTTTCTTGAATTTGTGGCAGCCATCTGCCTGAAATGGAAGGTTCCAAGCAGGTCCTATTTTGCTGCTCAGAAGCATGCGACAGAAGCCATGTCCGCCATGGAGAAATCCCATACAGCTGCAAACATTTTGGAAGACTTTAACAACAAGGTCTTTGAATGGCTGCAACCAAGAGGGCCAGGATTGGATTTGTTGCCACGGACAATGGCAGTAATATAGTTAAGGCTATGGCCCATGGTGGTTATTTCAGGGTCCTGTGTTTGGCGCACTGCATCAACATCATTTTACAGGACTTTCTCAAAAAAGAAGACCAAGTAAACAACTTACGGTCCACCTTCAGAAGAATCGGCACTCATTTCAGCCATTCATTTAAAGCCCGGAAACAGCTGAGGGTCATTCAGCGTGATAATAGAATGCCAGTTAAAGCACTCATACAGGAGGTGCCAACACGCTGGAACTCGACTTATTACAAGCTTGAATGCCTGTTTGAGCAGTACAGACCTATCAATAAATATATAATTCAAAGAGGGGATACAACTGTGAAAGACATGATAATTGAGATGGACCGATGGGGCCTAGTCAAATGCCTGACAGAGATGCTGCTTCCCTTTGAGGTGTTAAGACGGGAAGTCAGCAAAGAGGACAGTACCATGGGCCAAGCTAGCCCGTTGTTGCACATCCTACAGGAACAGCTAAAGGAGTGCTAAGAGACATTGTGTCCTACAAACATTACATCTGTGCCACAATTCTCGATCCACGGTACGCAACATTACTGTCCACTTTAATTCCTTTTCCAGATGGGGATGTTAGAAAATACAAAACATGTATAGCTGAGCAAGGCAGTGAGCTAGAAAAAGAACGGCAGTGAATTAGAGACCCACTCTTTCATGGCACAAGTGATGCAAGGCAGCCTTTAATTTCAGAGCCTGAGGGCAGTGGTGTTGGCTCACAGCAGCCAAAAAAAACAACAAGAACACCATCAACATCAAGACCAAGAGCATCAGCCCCTAAATCTGCAACTAAGTGGTTTCTACTGGCTGAGTTTAAGTCCAGTGCAGAGGCAAAGGCAAAAGAGGTCAAGCAAAGTGGAGCACTAGCAATGAACATTGAGTGAATGGTCCAGGCCTACCTAGAGGATGCAACAGATGTCTACCTTGATCAAAACCCATTGGTGTATTGGCATGGGAAGATGGGCAAATGGCCAGTGCTTAGCAGTCTGGCAATAAACTATCTGGCTTGCCCTGTTACCAGTGTCACAGCTGATCATGTTTTCAGTGCTGCTGGTGCCGTTATCATAGTGAGAAGGACCAGTCTCTCGCCCCAAAACATGGAGAGATTAACCATGATCAAAATGAATCAGCACTTTATACCACCGTATTACACCATACCTGAAGTACCACAGGAGGAAGATGAGGGAGACTCAGGTCCTGAAAGTAGTGTATTAGATTACCTACTTCTGGGCGAACCACCAGAGTTTGAGGGAAAGCTCTACTTCCCTGACTACTAGGCCTGGGCCAACAACAACCATAGAACTTTCTCTCTCAGTCGCTAATCTATCGCTGATCCGCTTTCTTTCTTTCTATGACGCCCCAAAAAAAAGATATGGCTACTACGGAACATTATTATTTACTTTATTATTTGTTTGTGTCTGGTTGACCAATTCACCCCACTGTTTTACTCTCAGACACATTTTATTGCCGAATTGGAGTTGCAACTGTGTGCAGTGAAGAAGTCACTACTCCCCCCACTCGCATTTCCCACAAGCCGGGCAGTGGATGGAGAATACAAACAAACAAATGTGTACCTGACTCCAACCTTGGGCCTTGACTATCTATCCTTTCCCACCGTAGAGGGACTGCCCCACATGTGATATTATAATTCGATTTATACTGGCCCTTCTCTGCTTTGTGAACAAATGGTTCTGCATTCTGCAATGTACCACAAATCAATCACGGTGAGCACATCAGAAGAACAGGTAAATGGCATGCATTGCACGAAGAGTGATTGTTGTTTATTGTGAATTGTTGTGATGTGTCATCATGTGTATTGAGAAGAGCTGATTCATGTGGTGGCAGGCAGTGTGACACTGGGTGTTTGTCTGTAACTAATATGCTTAAAATGTGTTAGTGATGATTCACAATGTTGGTGGCCTACCGACGACTGATCACTAATTTTCTCCTTTAGGTTCTTTTTTTTCCTTCCCCTTTGAGAGATAGCAAGAGTCCTTCACCGGGTCCACTCCACAATCCACACTGCTTTGTTCTATTGTTTTCTGCTTTATACTCCTCAAAGATTCAGACCCGACCAGTCCCTTAGATAACGCAAACACAAATCTAGTCTACACAAAAAGTGACTCAATCTTTCCCTTCTTTTTGTGCAACAACAAAATTGTACTACAGGCCGATTTATTGTATTTGAGTTGGGACTCGGGACACAGTTGTTACGGAGTTGGGCACCATACTCTGAGTCAGGCTCAGGAGCATCAGAGATGATGGAATGACTCAGGGTGTGGGTGTGACTACTTTGAGAACTGCCACCAGAAGAAGATGGAAGTTATCAAATTCACTGAAACCAACCAATTTTATTTGGTGATGTCTTTGAAGTGACCTAAAGGTAAACAACATACCAACACAACTCAGTGTAGTGGTGGTGAGTGGTGAGTGACAGCGGTGTGTTTTTACTTGATTGGAAAAATGCTATGTTGCTTGGTGTGTGTGTGTGCTCAGTGCTCGAACCTAAGTGGTGGTTGGGTGGGGGGGACTGTTGTTGAAGGTAACTGGAAACAGACATTTAACCATGCTGCCTCTGAGTCTTCTCGTTGCACTCCGTATGCAGTTTAACTTTTCTCCTTGATTCTTCATTATCATTTTTGTTTTACAATCTACAGACCCTTTCCCTGCGCCATACTGGAAAAACAATATAACATGTTCACACCTACCTTACCGAGCCGCATTTGCCAGGTACCCAAGATTGACGGACAGTCCAATAGGAATGCAGATGCAACTCCCAATTTGGCAATAAAGTATATTTTTTTCTTTTTAATCATTAGAACTGTGGGGCATAATTAAAAGGAAGTGGCGGAGCGTGGCGGAGCGTGGCGGAGCGTGGCTGAGCGTGCCGCCACTTCTGAAATGCAGGGCGGCACTGTATTTATAAGAATACGGTGCAGCCTTGCATTTCCCCCTGCGCTGGCGCTAATTTAGCTGCCTAGCACCAATGCAGGTACCCTTGCACCTTTGTGCAGGGGTACCTGTGTTGAGGGGACTGATTGTATGTGCAGGAAGGAGTTCCTTCCTGCACATAAACAATCTGAAACAGCATTTTTAAACTTCTATGTGTGTGGTTAATGCAGCACACATAGAAGTTGCAAAACATACATTTTTTAATGATTGTTTATGTGCAGGAAGAGACACCTTCCTGCACATAAACAATCAGTGGCATTTTGCTGTTTCTATGTGTGCTGCACAATGCAGCACACATGGAAACAGCAAAAGCGAGGAGAAATTAAACATTTCTCCTCATTTCGCCAGGGTAAGATCAGGTTTTCCCTGGTCTTAATTTTGGCTCTGTCCCATATTTATGCCACCTTTGTAAATATGGGACAGCATCAAAATCAAATGGAATGCCCACCACAACACACATTACCTGCCTGTTTCACGCTAAGTATAGCATGAAAGTGTGCCTTATTCACAAGGTGGTATTAAGTGGCTTAACGCCACTTTGTGAATAAGGCAAAGCCCCTATCGCCACCACAACATTGAGAAATATGCCCCAGTGTGTGTTTTTTATGTTTGTTACTTGACTCCTACAGATATTTTAATTTTATTTGCTATCTTTTAAAGCTTGGTACAACAGAACATAATGTAACTTGGGTCCCTCTGGGTCAGATGGACAATTTGATTTGGTTCACCTGTATTCCTCATCATCATTCCTCCATTTCCTTTTCCTCCCATAACAGATTTATGATGGTCGGCTGCCAAGATGAATGTTGTCTTTGTGTAGTGTTTCTCTTTGTGAAACCTTTCCCTCAAAACCCCCATCCCATCCATTAATCAAACCCCTAACCCTCTTCCCCCATGGGCTCTGTAATTTATTGAGGTGTGACTAAATTACATTTACACCATTAATTGATCACACACTGGGTGGGGTAGGTGTAGTGAAAGCAACACCAACTCAAGGCAGAGCGAGGATCTTCTTCAGCTCTAAGTATAGCTCACACTGGCAATATTATATATATTTAGATTACCCACCCATGCACAGTATTCAATATTTATATATTTTTTGGAGGAGCATAATTGCCAGCCTCATGATCCTTCCGGCACTGAATTGCGTGCGACAAAGGATAAGCTTGTCCACTTCATAGCTTGAGTCGACTTCATTTGGTAACTTTTACTAGCTCACCATTCTGATTATTTTAATTTAGCATTGCTTATCATATTTTCTCTATTGGCTCTCTTCTTCTTGTGTATTAGTAGTCTAGTCTCCCTCTGCTCTGCTGACTGTCTCATTTTGTTGTTAAAGCTTGCATATAAAATGGCCTTAACTCAGTTTTTATTTCAATTTAATTAGTTCCCTGTGATGAATATTCCTCATCATACAGTTTAAGTTTGGCTAGGAGGGAGTGGGACCTCGCTTCTGGATCTGGTGCTTTAACTATTCGACTAGTGCGCTATCATGCTGGTACTGTCTACTACCACTACCATGGCACCTTGGGAAACTATGCAGCCATCGCATCATCTAATCACAGGTAAGAGAAGAACTGTGGGGGATTCATTGTTGAGCTGCAATAATCTATATACAAGGGAAATTCACACACCCACACCATCTCTGGGATCTAAGGGGTTAATATGGTTGCAGACTGCAGAGACTAGGAGGAAAGAGTAGTAGGACAAGTGAGGGTACGCATAACTATTTGTTGGTATTACACTATCAGCAGATTTTAAAAACTAGCTGCGGGCCTGCGGCAAAGGAAGCAGTGCGAAGTAAAACAGTAACCCCACCAAAAAGATTTGAATCATATGTACAACTATAAAGAATGTATTTCCCTAACAAATATAAACTAGAAAACCCACAACACCTGGCCCACCCTACCCCTTAACCCCAACCAATGTCCAAACTAAGCTTAGAAAGAAAGTCAAAAAACGTAATTCTCTAAAATAAATAAGAGAAACCCCCCAAAATGCCCCAACTCCCACATTACCACCCTCTCCCCAACACGTCCCACCCACCAAACAAAAAATAAAAAAAAGGGGCAAGAGAGACCTAGAGGTGGGCTGGGAGCTTCCTCTTCAATTGGTCAAAACGCTCCTCCATCCTAGCTTCGAGGCACGCCATCCTCTGGAGCATGCAGTGCTGAAAGGCTCTATAGAGTCTATAGGGCAGAGCAGCAGTGGTTGAATGGCGGCAGGTGGCTGCCTGACCATAGTCCCGGACTACCAGAGGCACTGGGGCCCGGATGTGGCCCGGGGCATTTAAGGCTTCAGCGGCTGCCACTGCCTCCTCCTCCAGGGCCATCAGCCGCTGATATCCGCCCTGATGGCCTCCAGCTTCCTTTGTCGGGTCCTGGAGCCTACCTCCTGCCTGTTGGGTTGTTGTGAAGAAGATGATGGATTGGCAGGAGTAGCTATATCAAGAAAGAAAAAAGACAAATTGTAACCGATACTCTAAGCAAAACAGTAACACATAAAAGTATATAGTGGCTCAGTGGCGCTAGCAGTACATAAAATTTGCTGGTATCCTCAATTACTCAGCCCATTCAATTTTGATGTGATTAGAGTTTCAGGCATTAAGCACTATGGAGTATACAAGTATTCTTCTTCTCTCTAAATTAATTAATGTAGGCATGCAAGCTCAACCTGCGCCCTAGACAGACATACTTGTGTCGCGTTACTTTGCTACTGTCTGCAGGTGGGGCAACTGTACTAGACAATTATCTTTTTTCCTATCATGGCCATGCTCTGTTAAATACCCCATTTTCACCCTGACTACAACAAGGCAGATGAATAGTTGCTAATATATGAATGATGTACGTCACATGAGGTAATACTATTGTAACAATGCAGCCGATAATTCACCTATGGCTGTCACTGGCGAAATGCCATGGGTTGGGACTCAGAGGGAGACAATTGATGATGATGGGTGGGTACATAATATATGTTGCACTTGAAAACTACTGTGTCAAGGGAGTAGTCTGAAATACCACCTAAAACCTCAAACCTTTGAATCAAAAACCTCCATAAAAAAATATTCCTTGTTTACTCTTCTTCCCAGGGATTCATCATTGCATTGTTCTTCTAGTATTTTTTATTCTACACCCTTGGCTTTGCTACTCAGTCACCATTTAAGTTTTACGTTCGCTTCATCCAGTGTTCACCTATGAATACCATCCATCCAAACATGGCTCCCATTCTCAACAAACCTTTCACTAACATACATTTGTCATTTAACTACCCATGCATCCTTGCTTTGACCCATCAAACCCCGTGAGGATTCCTTTCACCCATACACTTTCACCCAACCAGGCAGGCATCCTTTCACCTTTCATCCATCCTTCACCCACCCATGCATCCTATCAGCCACCTATAGTATATGCATCCTTTCACCCACGCATCCTTCTCTGCCAGTCATATTACATTTCACCCGTCCTTCCTCCTTCCATCCTTCTTTCCCTTTTCCATCAACACATCAATGTCTGACTCTTCATAAAGCTTTATCTGCTGAGTTGAAGATAGAGGAGGCTGTTAGTTACTCAACTCCCGCTGTAAATGCTAAGTAAAGACGGGTGTCTCCAACTGATCACAAGTCTCAACAGTACAGTGTAATACTAGGCCTAGATAAGAAGAAGACACAACTTTGGTGTGTCCAACGTGACCATGGCCACTCTCTTGTTTTACTGATTGAGCAATGATGACACGAGAAAGTAAAAGAAAGCCTTCTCATCTCAACAAACATGCATAGAATACCTTACTTGGGCATGCAATCTGCATGGTAGAGTAGTAGTACTAGTACTAGTTGTAGTATGTGACCATGTCCAATGGGTTCTCTGAGTTTTACAGTACCCCCACTAGGAAGCCCACAAAATTTATAAGGGGAGAGGGAAAGCTGGCTTAAAAACCAGAAGAACGTAATGTACAGACAGACTGGTACAAACAGAGACAGTTTAAGGTAAAATACAGACAAAAGAAGTATAAAATAACTTAGTAAATAGAATAATGTAGGGATAACAAGAATTTAGAAACTGATAGATCGAAGAGGATTTGGGAAAAAAATAAAATTAGGAAATGAGGAGAAATAAATAGTTGAAAATAAGGAGAGGTAAAAGTTAGGGAAATATATATTAATATTAACAACAGGAGGACTTACTGGGGCCAGACGAGCCATCAGACGAGGAGCGTTCTTGGGAGGCACCTCTAGCTCCTGCACCCACCTCGGATGCCCCTGGAAGCTGATGTAAGACATAATTAATGAATGGTGGTAAATAAATAATTGAAAATAATCTCTCCAAAAAGAGTTTTTGACAGGAAACAGGAATTGCAATAACATTGACCTTTCCTAAATCAGATTGACTAGTAGTAGACTAGTATCGCAGTCGCGGACTGTCCAATCTTTATTCCACATTTCCTAAACCTACCTAGCCCCCCTATTCCAAAGACTTTGGAATAAATTGCAACAAATGATATCCTGATCTCATTTGCAAACATTCTCAACCCCCTTTGATGAGCCAATTCACTAAGTCTGCATTTTGTCTTCAAATGCATTGATGGACGCATGCATACATACACCAAATTGGTTGGTTGCTTGTCACTCACTGTACAAGCTACAAAAATGGTTCTGACTAAGAACTGAAGTGAGAGGTCGAGCGCCACTAAATTACTAATACTATCTACCACTATCTTAGTGACAGGACAAAGGAAAGGAGTCTCTCTCTAGTCTATATTACTTAAGTTCTTACATAATCAGCCCAAGCGAGCGCAAAGTCGCACACAAGTACGATTAGGTAGCGCCAAGCACATGTCTAGAATAACGATCACATAATTTAAGATTTGTAAACATAACTTATCTGCATGTGAGCAGCATGCTTGCTTTTTGGGAAAAATATATTAGCAATAGCATAGAGCACACAAGTAACAATAATATTAATAATTAGCTACTCACTGAGCCCTGGGACCTCAATCCCTAGCAGGTCCAGCATGTCCTGCTCTCGGTCCAGGATGGCTGACCACCGGTTGTGGGTGCGCCGGACCCCAGAGCAGTGATACACTGCCAGGCGCACACTTGCCCAGCACTGTTGGTGCTCCTGAAGCACGTACCTGGACCTAGGCCTGTTGCCTGCTGCCAGGGTGGAGGGGAGGTGGCGCTGCACAAAAAAAAACGAACGCTGCCACCTCTGAAAACAATGCCCGGGCTGCACCCCTTCTGGGCGCCGCGTTCCTCAAGGAAGGCGGCTCTTGGTTGCTGCCTTTTTTGGGGAACGCTCTTCTGCCATGATGCTGGGAGCAGCCGCAGTCCGTGCAGGTAACAGCGGTGGGGCAGTGGGGCCGGGTGGGGGGGGGGGATTTCGAGGGACGATGCTGAGGGAAAATTAAATAAATAATTAATTTTCCCACATCATCGTCTGTCGGAATCCCACCCACCCAGCCCCACTGCCCCACCGCTGTTACCTGCATGGACCGTGGCTGGCTGGGAGGGGGAATATAGAAAGTATAAAAGGAGAAAAATGGTACAGAACTCACTAAAACACACACAAAGTGGAAAAAAATGCAAAATACACACTTAGGAAAATAGAGGGAAAGATAATAAATAAAAAATCGGAAAAAAATGTTTTGAAAACAAGGATTGAAAGGATTAAGAAGGAGCCTAAAAGTAGGCCCCAGCATCATAACAGAGAAAGAAACAAGATGGTCACGCCCATGCGCAACCGCGTGGTGCACTTCACGCGATATTTCTGCCCGAACACAAAATCCGCTATGCCAAATGGCAGAAACGTCACACGAAGGGGCGGGACAAGCAACTCCGCCAGCTCTTGGAGCTCTGCGAAGGGCAGCAGAGTTTGTTTACCGCTTCGTGGAGTTCCATGTACCGCCGCTATGCAAACTCTGCCCAGGCTTAAAAATAAGTCATTTTTCAGCAAAGAAGAAATACTGCATGGAGTCAAGTAACTTGACTTACTGGCAATGTCAAAATATTAATCCAGAGTTTAGACATAGTCAAATTTTGAAGGAGATCACATGACTGTGTAATCCAACATAATCGGATAAATTGAAACTTACATTAATTCTACACAGATAATCTAAACCACCTGTGTTAAAAATAAAACAAAAACAGCAATGGGGTATATGAATCACAAAGAATGCAAATTGCTATTGCTGGTGCTTTACATAGGTTTAATCTAGCATTGGGGCACAAGTCAGTTGAAGTTCTAAGAGAGACCTATAATGCAAAAATTGTAAACGTCTTACTGATGGCTGTGAGGTTATGTCAACAAAGTACATAAAGCGGCTGCAGATCATTGCAACCAATATCTGGAAAAGATGGCTCGGCTTACTCAGAGGCTCTGTGAACAGCGCCCTGAGGCTAGAGCTAGGCCTTACTAATATATTATTTAAATACAAACAGCAGATCCTTAATTATTGGGCCTGTCTTTTAAAGTCAGATGAGGGCTCCTTAAGGCAAATAATAAAATCCTACCTGCATGTGAAGAACGTAGGCCAATGGATTGTCAATCTCCAAGATATTAAGGCCTCTCTGGATATTCTAGGAGGGTTCGAAATGCAAAAAATGTCTGCATCACAGTAGAAACAAATATTAAAATGCCTGATAAAAGAGTGCGCCAGGAAGGGTGATTTAAATTATGTATGTAAAAGAGATCATCTGCAACATTTATTGGAGTCAGGCTATGGCAGGCACTCACAGCCTTACCTGCGTGATATAAAAAGTGGCTATATTAGGAAGTGGGCCCTGAAGATCAGGCAAGGGCAGGTCCCAGCCTTTATGTAATGGAAGTCGGTTAGACAAGTTGAGGTGGACAGTGGTATTTGTCCCTTCTGTCAAATCCCTTGAAAACCCTGGAAGAAACCTGTTACTCCCTGTTTTTAGAACTCTACAGGTCTCTTGTTCTAGTGACCTACTGTCAGTGATTTTAAAATGTAATAATATTACACTGTGTTTCTTAGTTGGCAATTTTTTGTCTGCAGTTACCGAACGGCTAGCAGAATTGAGTAGCTCATAACAACAGATTTACACTTATGGAATGTGGAGGTTTGACCTACCTATCTGTGAACTGTGGTTTTGATGAACCTGATTTTAATTACTAGTGTTATAGCATGCTTCAAAAGATGAAGCATGAACTGGAGGGACCTTCACTGTATTTACTCTCTATAATCATATTCAGCTCCTGCTTCTTGTAATTGAGTTGTGAGCTTTACTGTTTTTGCTTTAACTGTTTTTTTTGCACAAAGATAATTGTATTATGTACAAAGAATACTGTGATGACTGTATTCTGCACAAAAGAATGGTATTTTGCACAACTAATATTGTTACAGCTGTATTCTGCATAAAAAGAATTGTATTTTGCATAAATAATAATGATAGGGTCGTTCCATACTTAAATGTTTGTTTGCAGTTTTCTAAAATACTTTGCCCTTATGATCTGTGTATCGTTTACCACTGTATCTTACCCTCTAGAATTATACTTTGCCCATATTCTTTAAAATGAATTTGAGGTCCGCCTTCGCCCAGCCATAATTGTATTTTGCACGTAAACAATTGTATTTTCGCAAAAATAATTAGGACATTGTCATATTATAGGTAAATTCCGGGTTGTGGCTCCTTAGAATATTTTGCCCCATGATTAGTGGAAGGGTATAGATGGAAAGGTCTGTAGGTGCAAATTTTTTATTTATGATGTATGGAGGTTTTAAGAATAATGATGTCCCGTGTTTCGTTTTCCATTATATTTTACCCTCTATAATCATACTTTCCCTATATCCCTTAAAAGGAATTTGAGGTCTGCTTTATCCCAGCCATAATTGTATTTTGCATACTAATAATTGTATTTTGCACAAATAACAAGGAAATTGGTATATTGTAGGTAAATTGCGGGTTGTGGTTTTTAGAATACTATGGGCCACATGTATAAAAGTTTGAAATAGTGTGTTCCTAATTGCGATTTCCTGCGAATCGCAATTAGGAAATTACTATTTCAAATGTATGAAACTCTTTTGAGTTTTATTTGCAATTCCTAGGGGGTCGCAAATCGACCTACCTCATTAAAATAAATGAGGTAGATTGCAATTTGCAACCCCCTAGGAATTGCTAAAATCACGGGGATGGTGACCTGCTGTGGTTAGCAGACCACCATGTCCGTGATTGCTTTTAAATAAAGCAATCTTTTTTTTAAAATGCAGCCTGTTTTCCTTAAAGGAAAATGGGAGGCATTTAAAAAAAAAATGTAATGTTTTATTTTTATTTTTTAAGAGCAGGCAATGATCCATGGGACCACTGCCTGATCTTAAAAAACGTTTGTACAACCATTGGGGTCCCCTTCCCATTTGTGACGGGGGGTTGGTGGTAAATTGCGAATGTTTTGCAACTGCATTCACGGTCACAAAACATTCATAAATTAAAACTGGAGGGGATTATTAATTCTCACAGGTAGAGAGGATGGCGCTAAACCTAATAACGTGATAAGTTCAAACCAAATTAACAATTCTAACGGTGCTATAGGTGGGGGGAATAATCCCATAAACCCCCAAACCAGGACAAGGGTCCAAAGCACAATATGATACCAATCCTATGCACACGAAAAAAAATGTTATTCTGGGGTCGTTATATAGATGACTGTTTTCTTATCTGGTCGGGTACTGAGGAGAAATTGGAACAATTTTACACCTATATGAATAGTAATGATTATGACATTAGGTTTACACATCAGCATAGCACGTCTAGCATTACATTTTTGGATATTGAAATTTACATTAGTGACAATGACCTGCACACACGACTTTTTCGTAAGGAAACTGCTTGTAACTCTATTTTACACGCTGAGAGTGCTCACCCCTCTCACCAAATACAGGCTATTCCTTTTGGTGAGTTTATTCGGGCTAAGAGGAATTGCAGTAATGAAGTAGATTTTGAAACATGTCTTCGATCTATGAAATCTAGATTCAGGAACAGGGGCTATACTCAACACAATTTGGCAGAAGCCGAAAGAAGGATTAGGAACACACGCAGGGAGGTTACGCTCCGTGATAGGATGCCCAGACCCGGTACTAACGAGACAGTGAGATTGATTACCAACTTCAATGATTATAGTGACATCCTGGCCAAGAGCTTACGCAAACATTGGAAACTCTTGAAGGAGGATACTACATTGACTAAATATATTCACAAACAACCCCAGATTACGTATAGAAAAGGCAGGACGCTGAGGACTAGGCTTAGTCCCAGTTACCAGTGTTCGCAACATGTTGACAACTGGTTAACACCTCACACTTTGGGTTTTCATAAATGTGGATCCTGTGGGGTGTGTAGATGGGCATCCGATCACAGGAGAGAATTTAGAGGTCCCAATAAAATGTATTTGATTAGACACAATATCAACTGTAACACCAAATATACGGTTTATGTTCTAGAATGCAAGTGTGGCGGCAAGTATGTGGGCAGTACTATCAGACCCCTCAGAGATAGAATCATGGAACACACACGGGCTGTTAAACACCGGGATTCCAGGTATCCACTGGTGCTACATGTTTGGGAATGCCCCTTACAGGGCCCACATAAGCAATTCATGTTTTATGGTATAGATATGACGAGTTTGAGTCCCAGGGGAGGGAACCGGGAACTCAGACTCAGACGCTCTGAGGCACTTTGGATTATGCGTCTCAAAACCTATGAATGCGGTTTTAACAGTGACCGAGAGATGCATTACTTTCTAGGGGACTAAATGTGGAAAGGGTTCTCTGTGCCAATTTCTGTATTTATCTGTGGTGTACCTGTCATAATTCCAGCCGTAATGCGCTTTTGCAGTGTCAACGTATTCTGTTGACCATATATGTGTTACTTAATTGTTTCTAAGGATGGAACCGGGCTATATGTGTATATCTGGAGTGCATAGCCTACTGTTGATTTGCCATTGGGTACTTTGCCTTTCTGCCCTTGTGTTGTTATACCTAATGATAGTACTGTTTAAGTGCTCACTATGTGTATTAATGTGAGCTGTGCATGTCATGTGGTTCTTCAAGTTTTACATCCATTGCAGATGGAGGACACACCTTTGTATCATGTGCTTATTGGGATCTTTTTGTTACAACACTCGAAGTGATAGTATTGCAAGATGTGCCTGTTATGCGACTCATAATGGTAACACCTTTTGAAGAGGGTGGTTACTAGTCGACATTATGTTCTCAGTCGGATCTCTTCATAACTGAATACAACTAACCATGTCAGTTTGGTTATCTGTGTATTAGATAACGCGATGATTATAACTCGTCAAATTTTATTGTGTATTATTTTAGCGTAAATGTGCTCTATAAGTAGGTAGCACTTCTTGTGGTTCTCTTTTTTAAAATGTTCTCTCCTTTCTGATTATTTTTCTCATCACTGCTCACGTACTCGTTACTCAGCACTCGGCACCTATTCAGCTATGGAAGGTGATTTTAGTGAAGGCATACGGTCTAGTTGTTTCTTTCGAACTCCAGATAAATAGACTTCCGGGTTGTAACAGACAACCGCTTCCGGTTGATTGAAATCCCGGGAACTATCGGGAACTATCGGGACGCGTTGGTGTACTCGCCAATTGTGAGTGTCTCTTCCTTTGCGATCATATGTATACATTTAATACGTTTTAGGTGGAACTTTGTTCACCATTCGGGTTGCAATTGAGGTCATTGTTGTTTACCTTATACTTTTTTAGAGCTCGTTATTGAGTTGGTGTAGACGGCTTATTTTCCGTCTATAGATGGTTTTAAGGCACTCGGACGAGGAGCGCCGTAATTGAGGGATATACGGGCTGTGAATGGGATGTTTGGACAATATGCGACACACAGGATCCGAGGTAAGAGATGATACTGGATTTAATGGGAGGCTATTTAGTAGCAATCTCTTATGTGGGATTGCGGAGTCTGTGTTTCAATGTCTCGATTGATAGGGACAGACTACTGATATGGCACACTGTTTTGTTGTTCCCCTTCGTTTGGAAACCACAGGACTTGAACGATTTGTTGTTGTAAGGAAACAACTGTAAGACGACCCCGCCGGGTTGGAACTATCACCGGCCAAGAGGTGAGTCGTGTAGTATTTACGGGCTCAGTTCTGATTTTTGATTTTGATGCGATAAGAACCGTTCTTATTAGTTCTTGTTGGGATTCTAAAGAATTATTTTTTTTTTGAATGGATTTTCAGGTCTGAATGGTTGGTCAGATCATAATTGAGGTATGTTGCTTCACTTATATTAGGTGGCGATTCTTTCACTTTTGCATAGGTGGTAATGGGCACAGGGTGTTATTTATGGATGCATTGTAATATAGTGTTTCAGATGGCTTGTGGTATAGTGTTTTGGATTAGGGCACACGGATCCTATGTCCAGCTGTTCCCCTGTTTTAATGATATAAATATCTCCTTTTTTTAATTCACATGGTGTGACTATGGACTAAGCACTTCTTTGCTCTTTCTATCTTCCTCTCTCTCTCTTCTTGTACTGAAGTCCTTTTAACACAGAGACTTATGTGACGATCTTTTTCTTAACAATTGCTGCTATGGAATTTTTCCATTTTTAAATACATCTGGTATTAGATAAGTGTTACAATGTGAGGTGTAATTCTGTTTGGAATGTGTTAACACTGTATAATGTATGTTGGTGTATATAGAATGTGACATCACTACTTTTTGTTGTTCTCCAGCCCTGAAGAAGTCAAGGGTTATTACCCACTGACGAAACACGTGTTGGCTGGCTTGAAAAATACTCTGAACATTAAAATGAATTATAACGGCTGAAGAATTCATGGTTTTTGTACCTTTGGGACAGTGTTTATCATTACCCTGTATATTTTTTTTCGTGTGCATAGGATTGGTATCATAACAAAACATTCATACATACCGTTAGGATTCGGCATTTGGAAGGGATGCCCTAAACACGCCCTTTGCAAATACAGAATCGCAAACCCATTTTGCGATTCGGTAACATGTTACCGAATCGCAAAATAAGGTTTGATACATGTAAAAATCTCTTTTTGTGTTCGCGAATCGGCCTGTTAGCGACCTCTAAAAGGCTTCATACATGTGGCCCTATGCCTTTTAGGAATAAGGAAAGGTACAGATGAAAATGTTTATAGGCACCTATAAAATGTATTTTACAAAGCATGGAGGTTTCAAAAAGTATGATGTATTTTAATCAAATAAATGTTTGTATTGCCTTATTGACATGATATCAAACTGTCAAATTAAGAAAAGCAAAGAAAGATTCTGTGTTGACTGTCAGATTGTGCAATTTTTTCTAATATCAATGAGTTCTAACAATTCTCACTCTAAGCAATACATCAAAAAGGTTCATAATCAAGATTCCAAATTTGTGATATTTATTCACTCCAAACCCACTGATTTACGGTGTTCATCCATTTGCATTCTCAGAGGTTCAAAGCACTAGACAGTTTTATCTTCCCTGAAACAGAAAGTGAAGCTCGGGGGGAGGGGTTAGACTGTGCTGGTCTTCCCAGGGCATTTTGGGCAAATGGTGTGTCCTACTCTACAAGATAGAGTCCCCATTTATTGTAGGTGGTGATGGGGGTAACGGCAGGGTTTTTTGTCAGTGCAATGGTAAGACGCCCTATTGGCATCACACCCAGTGGGTTGGCAGGTTAGTATTTGTTTTATCACTTGCCACCATAATTCATTTGCAGTACGCTGCTTTTCATTGACGTGTTGGACAAGAAGGATGTTTGGAGTCTGACATCTTACCCTACTTTTATCCTACTTTTAAACCACAATTTTATATTTGGTGTGTTATGCAATGTTTTGCTAAGGGATTTATTAAACCCAGCAAATGCCCAACAGGATATCCTGGCACTAAGGGTGAATAGTAGCTCACACAGTAAAAAACATTAATCAGGATCTAGGATACTGAAAGGATTTCAGAGAAAAGGGAGTTCCAGAGCTTGGAAGCTTAAGTGATCTAGGCAATATATATTACATCAGAAAGGCACCTGATTCTATACTAACATTCACCAAAATACATTAGTGTGGTACTTTAGAATGGTTTGCATATCTCTCTGTGGTATGGTTTTTGTGTTTCTGGTCAATACACATGTAATGCAGTTTCCACTTTTAAAATGGTTCACTGGGCTCCTTTACAATCTCTGTGAAAATGTATTTCCTGATTGAGTATGTGTCTTACAATTTGATTTTTGATTAGTCTTACTTTGTAACAGAGAAACTCCATTTTGCTTAGAAGTGCGTTAAATCCAATGATTTGCTTTTGTGAAGTGTAGCAAAATTCCATGAAAAATTGAATCAAATTCTACATAATTATGTAAAACGAGTAGCGCTATATTTTGGTGCAAAGAATACAATTGCTGCTTGTGATTCTGTTTGTTAACTTGTTCCTGTGCTCTCATGCTATATTTTTGCAGTGAAAGGCGGCGCAATTGATCAATGTGGTGTAATAGGAGAATTTTGCATAACAAGCATAACTCAAAATTACTCACATTTTGCTAGTGTGGTTTAAATTTTGTCTGAGCTTAATTTTATTGGGTATTTTGAAGTCTCAGAAAAATGTGTTATGTTATGTTATGTTAAAATGCTTATATGGCATGAACAGCTACCCACTCTGCTTTTTTCTGGTGCTTTTAGATATTTTCCTGGCATAGGTGATTCTAAACAGTCACATCTTTAGTTCTCTATCAAAATTGGGCAATGATGTGCAAGATCTCAGGTGTTCTGGCATAGTGTTCCAAAGCCTAAGGCCAAGGAACATAAAAGAGCAACCTCCCATGTGAGTAAGTTTAATCTTAGGTATAGGGCACAGGGAGAGGCTGCTGGAATGCAGACAGCGGGTGTGCTGATGCAGTTTTATCAGTCCATTGATATGGTGGGGGACGATCCCTGACCTTGCTTTGAAGACATAACACAAAGCCTTAAATTGGACATGTTTTTCAACCCCTAGCCAGTGAAGCACATGGCAGAGAGATGTAACCAAGGCATGTTATGGCAGTCGATAAATCAGCCTTGTGGCTGCCTTCTGCACCACCTGCATGCATCTCATGGAGGCTTTGTCAGCCCTCAGGTAGAGGATGTTACCATAATCCAGGCGAGATAGAATGAGAGCCTGGGCTCTACTCTAATGAGAGCTTGGATAGCAGTTCTTTGGGCAAATATGGGGAGAATCCAGATGAATCTGCATAGCCATTTCAAAGTGGCAAAACAGTTTCAGGATACCTTTGCCACCTGCGGCTTCATGGAGAGCTTATTGTCTACCAAGCAGTCTAAGTTCTTGACTTTGGAGGTGGGGATAGGGATATCACCCAGCGCCACTGGCCAATGCCATGGTCCCCAGTGGCTTGGGTTCTTTCCAAGGAGCAACATCTCTGTTTTTCCACCATTCAGTTTCAGCGAGTTGTTATTCATGCATGAGGCTACTTGAGCCAGACTGGAGTTTTAAGACACGGAGCTGTTGTCCTTAGCAGATGATAATGAAAAGATGATTTGCATGTCATCAGCATAGGAAAAAAGGGTGAGACCACAGTGCTCTACCAACTCGGCCAGGGGGTGCACATAAATATTAAAAAGTGCTGGGCTTAGTGTTGATCCCTGAGGAACCTCAGCGGCCAAAGCATGACACATGAATGACACACTGCCTGAGGAAACCTGAAAGGTTGGACCCTTTAAGAAGGGAGATAGCAAGCCAAAGCCTTTCCCTTGATCCCTAGTTGTGTTAGTCTCCCTATGACCATGTCATGGGACACAGTATCGAAGGTGGCGCTGAGCTTGAGTAGAATCAGCGCTACTGTCTCGCCCTTATCTAGGATGTTCTGTGACTCCCAGGATGGTGGACTTGGTACTCTCCTGCTCTGAACCCTGATTGGGAGTCATCTAAAAAATGTTGAGACACCCCAAAAGTAGAGAGTTGTCTACAGACATGCTTTTCTAGAATTTTAGACAGAATAGGGTGCAAATGTTTATTACTAATACATTTGTTTAACCTGGTTGCTTGCCAGAATATATGTTGTTACACATTTAAATGAGCCTTAATGTTTATATTTTTCTGTTGGTGCTAACCAATCCCCATATGGGCAAACCTATGCTCTTTGGCTTCTGTGTATGAATAGCGTTGTGGGATATCTTTTGCCTATTATATATTAAACCAGATTCTTTGGGCCCGATTCACAAAAGTAATCTGAGACAAAATCCTAACTTTACGGCTTTCGGTATTTACAGAAGGCATTTAGGAGTACTAAAGTTAGGATTTTGTCTCAGTTAAACTTGAGTTTTGGTCTTAAGTTAAACTTAAGACAGACTTAAGTTTAACTGAGACAAAATCCTAGTCATAAAGTCAAGAGAATTAAGAAAAAGTGACCGGTTTGTCCTTTAAGGAATGTAGCATGATCAGAACAAATAAGAAACTTTTGAAAACATGTCTGAGGTCATTGCCATGGAAAAGGACACGCCTAAAAAAAAGCTAATTCAAACATCTCTTAAACTCATACTTCCCTTAGAGTAAAACTCCTAGTTTATGTTAAAAAGCATGATAAAATCACTCAAATATATCTTATATTACCATTCTGTAATGTTTTTCAGTGATTAATACACATAGATGTGCAACTGAGAATATGGCATACTACTGCATTCTCAAAGTAGTAACAGGGAAAATAATTTTTAAAGCATTTGACCAAACTCTTTTCATAGATCTAAAATCTATATAATATCAGGCATCTATACTAAAATTTTCAAAGCTCTAGCATGTCACAGATGAATGGTGCACAGATATATGTTATCAAATAATTTCTGGGTTTTTATGTTTCATTTTCATGACATCTTTGTTAGAAGTATAAGTAATTAGTTATAACATTTGTCTCAAAATCACTATGTTTAATGACTTTACCATTCTGTAACTAACAAAGCACACATTTACGGTGCTGGATGGTTCAACTTAGCTGTTCTCAGTATTGTTTTTCTACACAAGTGCAAGGTGCACATTTAAGTTTTGTTGTTGTTTTGTCTCAATCATAAAAATCTGTATTTTTGCTATAACAGCAGCAAGGTGGCTAGCTGCGTAGCGCTGGATGAAAGAAAGATAAATATGCCCCTCTGTATCTAGTGCTGGGTGAAATTGCAATTTTTTTGTCCATGTTAAATACTCATAATTTTCTCAAAATCCACACATATCATACGAAGCAAGCGTTAGTTGTCATGTATGTGGACATTGTCTATGAGTTATATCCACAGGTACAAACGTAATGCGAGTTGCCTAGTTAGTATTTTTCCTACACGTTCTAAAAGCATGCAGTCAACATTTTAAATTCAAAGCAAGCATCCAGTTGAATAGTTCCACTGAGATATTTTCTGCTGTACCCATTCTCCAGTAAGCAAAAATTACATGAAAAGCTGAAGAAAAAATGCAAATACACAAAACCAATTATTAGTGATTTACTCAAGATAAGGATCACTTAAAATTGTCCAGGCCTACACATGGCATAGCTGCATTTTTAAGGACCAGTTGCCATAGCAGATCACCAACACAGGTTATAACATATGCCCCTCCATACATATAAAAGGAGAAACAAAATAATAAATGAACAGAATGAGCAAGGTAACTGAGAAGCGGTTCTATGATGTACTAAAGACAAACTTTGCAAACATGCTTTTATCTCATCTGAATGAACTGCAATCTGTTATCCATAATTATGGTCTGAGGTATACCTCTTCTAGGAATCTTCTCATTATGAAACTCAATAGTTGATGCTATGCTTTGCTGTTACTTAAATTAAACTGCAATCAACAAACACCAGCATAAATTTTATCAGCAGTTGTACAGCCTGAAAGGCCCCATAATGTTCAATAACGTTTGACTCTACTTCTTTGGTTTCTCAACTGGTGATAACAGAGCTTTTGACTATTTATTTGCAGCACACTGTATGCAATCTTTAACTTGACTGCAATTCCATCTTGGATCATCTGTAAATCCTGACAGATTTTCAACAAACATAGGGGCTTATTTACAAGGCCCTTGCGCCACTTTGCGTCATTTTTAACATGGGAAAAGTGACGCAAAAGTGGCGCAAGGGGCTTGTAAATCTGCCCCATAGTGTTCATTAGAGCCAAACAACTCCATCTTGGCCTCATCTGTCCAGAGGTCATTGTTTCAGATGTCTTGTGGCTCACTAGGCTGCTGATCTTCAAGCTAAGCCATGCAACAATGTATCAGGGTTTACAAGGGGTAGACTTGCCTCAATTAGTAAACTTCCTTCTCAGGTGTCCTTAATATTCAAGACTAATTATCTTTTTTGATGACATTTTCTGAATTCTCTCTGCAGTATCCTCTCTTGAATTTTAAATGTGCATTTAACACACCACAACTCACTCATCTTTGCCTCAGGCACACTGTCTACTGCCCAAACCGCAACCATCATTCTAATTACATTTTTTAACACACACCCATTAGTTACTGCTTGCTCCCCTTTCACAATTTTCAAAGCCACTCATCCACCCCATAATAAAAACTTCCACAACCAAGGAAATCAGCACTACAGGTGCCCTAGCACTAAGGTCCAATTAAATCCATAGGTCTTTTTGGTCCTTCCTAGAAGATTCTCTCTTGTTTGTGCTGCACACATGTTTTTCCACAGTATTTCTCCTTTTATACATAATTTCATACATGAAATGCCAACAAAATCAGTACTACTCTTTCCATACTCTTCTAGTTAATATCAGCCTCTATCAACATGTATATGTGCCCCCAAACAATTTTTCAAAGATTTTGTCACTACATCCTCTCGATTTCCATTAATATGCCTCACCTGGAGCAAAACATTATTTCTTCATTCAGCACCTCAATCTATTTTCCCTGTCTTATACTGCATAGTCTTACAGAATGAATTTGCTTTGCAATTTGTGAATTAAAATTCATAGCAAAACATTAACTGCATTGTAGTATTTGAGGTATGCTCTTTGTTTCAAAATTAATTGCTTTCGTTCTAGAATTACTGTGTAGTACAAACTAGTTGGACTACTAGGTTTGAACTTTCTTTGCCAACCATACTTCATTCACATTACTATGTCCAAGCTATGTTTTTCATGTTTTCAATGATTGTTCTTTTAAAGTCTGAATTCCTGGCCAGCTATTTCTCCAGTACAGTATAAAATATTTGTTCATAGTACTAGTTGATCCCAGATAAGTCATTATGCAAAGATTGTGCCCTTCTTCTGTTTTATTCTACCGATTTTAGAACAACTCAGCTCATGCTCCTGCACCCCACTTCTTTCTGTAAACTTTCTCTCATCTCTCAAAGATAACAAACTGAGATGCTGGAACTTTCTCTACTAGTCATAGGACTGAGCAGATGTTTTATCCATCCTACTCCATTGCTGTTGCTGCCTATAGTGTATGCTTTTGCAGTGCTATATTTTTATCTTGTCTGATAAACTCTCTGCTACATTTCTACTTAAATTGGGAAAGCTCACTCTCACCACTGTTTTGACATTATCCTGACAAGGACCCAGAAAAATTACTTTAGTGGGACAATCATTGAAATGTTTTTCCCATTTTTCCAAAAGTATACACAACTCAGATATGTGAAATGAGATGTATCCCTGGATTTTTAGTTGTATAAATAGGCACAGTTGAAATCACTTATTTCAACTATTTAGGATTTCTCCACTGATATTTGTGTACATTTGCTGCACCTGAGCATTGTCTGGTCAGTGCACCCTGATTGTGATTTATATGACCATTGTTGCTGGATTATTTAAAGCAACTGCATTCTTTGAATGTAAATGGCAAATGGCTCACATTACCCTGCAGGTTAAGTACAATTGTGCATAAATATTACCAAAGGAGCTCCTTTTATTAATTGTTTGAACTGCAATGTGTCTTGAATCTGCTGTGGGTGGGCAGAGGCACACAGTTTATGTAGCTGGGATTTCATGCTATTCTACAGTATTTCAAAACGTTTTTTAGGAAGCATGCTGCTATATGTGTTCCTTTTCTGCAGGAGTGTCAGAAGGAGAATATTGCCTGAATCAAAATGGACAGATTAGCTGATGACACCTTCTAGAAGGAAGAGCTTCACTTAGTGAAGCAAATCGACTGGTGTGATGCAGCTTTTGTTTTCTATTAAATATGCATGTTGAAGCTGTCAGCTAGTATGGCAGTGAAGCTGTCAAGATTTTGACCTATAAGTCATTCTTGAACCTGTTTTTGCATGTTGACATTCAATATTCAGATTTGTATGGTAGAAAGAAGGTCTAAGGTAAAATCTAGCCTGTGGTTGTTGTGGGGAGAAAAGACATTTGAACACAGTGGGATGTAATGACATAGAAGTGCATGCTTATGTACATGATGACTACGAGGAGTCCCAAGCCCTTCAAGTACATGTTTCAATGACTTGGGTAGGACTTGAAATATGACATATGTTGAACGAAAGGAGACCGACATAAAGGCACTAATCTAGAGCAACTGGGCTCTGTATAAGTACAACTCAACGAAAGTAGCTGAGAGGTCAATCAGAACAAGGGGAGAGTTGTTATTGGGTGAGGCTAGCAGAGCATCACTGTATTGCACTGAGATCTGCGTCCAAATGATAATCGCTATTTATCCTTGTAAGGATCACATTGTCTTTGTGTTGTCCTCCATTTTTGTACTGTCTGGTTTTGCTGGCTTTAGAGCAGTAGTGTTTTACTACTAAACAGTAGTAAAGAGTGTGTGCTTTCTCTATGAAAACATGTGCAGCGCATTGGAACTTATTGTTGGTCCTATTAAATTTCCCAGTAAGTCTGTTGTAAATGGTGCCTATAATCCACCTATGACATGGACAGATAAATGTCATATTTGGGCTGCAATATGTATTTATACCACCCACATATATATGACAAAAATATCTGCCAGTAGTACCACTGTGCTCTGCCTAAGCTGCAGTTCAAAGGCACTGCAGTAATAAATCGCAAGGTAGAGTGCCTTTGTGATGCAGGAACACCTATTTTCACATATTAATATATTATTAGGTCACCTCCATAGTATACATTGTATATTAGACATGATGCCTAATATAGAAAACAGTGGCCCTTCACAATGACTTAAGATCAGAACGTTACTTCAGTTACATTTTCCATAAAAAGGGTCTGGGTTGTGATTAAAATATGTAATAGCATATCTCCTGGGAAAATGCAGCAAAACCCTTCAAAACCTTTCCCACTGAATTTACAAAATCTGGTTTATGGGTGAAATCAGATCTTTAATTACTTGAGTGGAAAAGTAACCAGTTCTGCCACTCATCACATCTTCAGACCTTGAATAGTGACAATATGCAAAAGTACCAGGGCCCAAATTCTTCTAGGAAGCCCATTGGTGTTGCTGTTGAATGTCAGGTTTACATAATACCAAGTCTGTTAGCGTTTATGACTCTTTCATCCACAAATACATTCTCGCTGCTGCTGTATAACTCTTTTGTATGTTCCTTTTCATACCTGTTTCAGTCTTTCTCTTCCTCATTTCTCTCTTTGCTGCTTTTCCGTCCTAGGTTCTAGGTCAAAGTCTGATGATTACGAATGAGTGCTGGTCCCCAACGAAGAGTGCTGGTGAGCCCCACCTGCAACCACCAGCATAAATTTAACACTGAACAAGAATACATGACCTTGGCTGAGAGAGGTTATGACCCTGGCTCAGGAGACAATGGCTGGTCTCTGTGACTGGGAAGGACAGGGTAGAGTTAACTGCTAAAATATATCAAATAAGAGAGGCAACAATTGTATCAAATTTACTTCTGAAAATCTTAAGTGCAAAGTCAAACAATCATTATATAGCAGTGTTTCCAGCCACTGCCATATAAACTGGTTCTTTATTCATTATGTCTTCATTAAAAGCAGCAAACTCATTTCGCTAACACTGGAGCTTCATTAGGGCTTATAGTACATGTCAAGATCATGGATGAAACTGGCTGCTGTCCATTGTCTATCAGAGATCCATGACAGGACAAACCAGCATATCCTTATAATCTTCAATGTGTTGAATTGGTTCTTTGACAAGCAGTACGTCCAACTTAGCTTGAAACTGCCAAAGGCTGCTGACCATTTAGCAGGGTTTAGTTATCTGGGAGAAGACAGAAACTGTTAGCAGAACAATGGGATGTCATAGGTCTACCTCGTTTCACTTGGCAATGCCATGGAAGCCTTCTCCAATTCATACCCAGAGCACCACTTGACAGCCAGACTCAAGTTACAGTGGTGGAGAGTACCAGTATGGACCTTGCCGGGTGGGATTAAAGCTCATCTAAATGGCTCAGGAGCTGTAGACGGTCGTGCCCGGTGGCAGAGGAGTCGGCAATATTGCAACAGGAGCTCCCGGACAATTTAGGACAAAAAGGATGTGCTACAAAATAAGGTGGTGGAACATTAGAAAATATTTCAGATACAGTGGCAATATTTCTGCAATCACTGGTCAGTGCACATGATAAATCTGGCACCTCAGCCACCACCTTCTCCCAACATTATAGGACATGGGAAGACTAAACCTGAATAAGAATGCCTTGATGGCCAGAAGAAAGAAGACTCCTGGTTGGCCTCCTGTTTGCCAGCTTAGGGACCCAAAAAGCAGAAGGACTCCTGATACCAAGAGGGCCCAGATGATCACATCTGACTGGACCTTGTAAGGGGCCTTGCTGGAGAGACAACATGAGTCTAGAAGCTTGCAATGAGGAGCTAGGGACCGTGGGACTGAAGAGTAGGAACTTTCCCAGCATTTGAGAAAAGTGGGGCTTAGTCATTTTTTGACTGCCCTGGAGGACCAGGACAAGGTGCTGCAGCTTGGGTCAGGATGGTCACACCATAGGCATGAAAGAAAAGCAAGTTCATGCCACTCAGATCTTTTTGCTTAGCTGAAAACGGGTACAGTAGAACCTCACAATAAAGGTATCCTACCTTGTGAAGCCGGGCCTGGCTACAGCTTCCAGTCTTGCCTCAGCAGACAACTTTGCCTTTCAAATATGACTGAATACCAAGATAAAACAATGGACCAGGGTGAGACAAGTCATCTATCGGACTGATCAAGCATCCCTTGTGGCCACAAAATGCAGCCTTGTACAGCTCAAATCTTTTGACACTAAAACCAATGGTTTCAGCAGTAGCTCAAATTATTTTAAGGGAGCCTCGCTGGCCACAGCCCTGGACCTTTCCCAGCTGGAAGATTTTGACTTCTGTTTCAGAGACAACGGTCCTGATTTAGAGTTTGTTGGACAATATACTCCATCACAATCACACCTTATTACAAATGCTACAGAATATCATGTACTTGTAATAAGATAGATGGTACAACCGACAGGTTTCTGACAGAGTAACTCGTCCACCAAACACTAAATCAGGTCTGTAGGTGACAATTTTGACCAGGACCAGGACAACACACTTGGGGGCCGATTCCGATCTCGGCCGGTAGGGCTCCGAATCGGATTCGGCTTTACCGGATCCGATTCGGCGCCCTGTTTCCTGACCGAACCGTACGCGGGTCCGGCCGAGCGAGTACGATGCGAGTCGCCGACCGACTCGTCCGGGCGTCCCGACCGCTCCGACCGACTCGCTCCCGGCTCGAACCGCTCCGACCGACTCGCTCGGACTCGACTCGCACCGCGCAATGGAGACGTTCCCCGGCCGGGTAAGTACGATGCGCGCCGCGGAGCAGTCCGACCGAGCCGCGCACTCCGGCTCGAAAGAGCTGTCGGAGCCGTACTTTGGGGGTCCGTGTCGGACCCCTGTACGCCGTAGCCGCGCGAGTCGCACACAGGGGGGACCCATGGGTCCCCCTACCTGTGCGTGTACGGCGCGAATCGCTTCGCCGCGTACCCGCTGTAGGGGGCGCACTTGTCCGACTCGCACCCATTGAGTCAATGGGAGCCCGCGTACGCGTTGTACGACAGGCTCCCATTGACTTCAATGGGAGTCCGACCGACTCGAGTCCGATAACATACGGACGCATCGTACTCGTTCGGTCGGACTGCACGGGTCCGATTCGGTCGGAAATCTCTCCGGGTCCGGCTCGGTCGGAGAAATTTCCGGCCCGAATCGGAATCGACCCCTTGGTGTATTCAATCTCTGCACCATCAAAATCACCTGAAATTGTTCCTTAGTCCTGGTCAGCTGTTCATTGCTCTCCATTTGTGCTTTGCTTTTTTTCTGTTAATTTTACTTAAAAATTAAAAAAATCATATCTCCTTTTCACCTTATTCTAATTTAATTATTATAGTTTTGTTTTACTCTACTTTTCTATAGTGGTTTGATATTTTTATTGTTGTTAGTACTAATTGCACTTAGCACACACTTTTCTGGGTGTTGCATGCTGCTTGGGTCAAAGCTACCAGGGGCTCAACAGAGATACATGGTTTTCGCCTAAACAGACTGTGTTTATTAAGTTGGTCAGGGTCAGCCCCTCCCAAATTAATAACCCAATTTCTGGTAGTCTTCTTTTCTTTTGGAGCAGGTTTGTAACTACCTTCTCAGCCACCTTTCATTGAAATGACTAGAATACGACTTGATGATAAATACCCGGTTCAGTTTCTTACTGAGGGGAAGGGTTCGTCTTGTCTGGAGCGAATACATTATGCTAAAACCCTTTATTGTTATCTAACCAATCTATGGCGCCTTTTGAAACCATATCATTATGGTGTACAGTTCAGTGTGTAGAAATGCTATTTTTTGTGCATTCACAAATCACTTGCAAATACTTACTTTATTGCATTGCACATTCGTTCTCTTTTTCTAATACTTTTCGTTCAATCACAAAAACACAAATTCCATCGCTTCTGAATAGCATTGTAGTGGGAAGCCTTATACAATATTGCATCTTTAAATGGTCTGATGCTCCTAATATTACTCGGTGGTTGGTGGAAACAGCATGTTTGTTGAGTAAGCAACCCACACAATGTTGATACAAGCCTTGCCAAAAAGCATACATGGAGACAAATTCACAAAGATTTCTTTGTGACTTCCTCTTGTGGTACTCCTGAATTCAAGGAGTATGCACCCATACACTAATATTTTTTAATCAGAATAAACATGCATTTTAATAAAAAACTGCAAAGAAAGCCAGTTGCATTGTGTTCACCTCTATAAAAAGATACATACCCACAGCGCTGCATAGCTGATGCAAATGTTTGTATCATACATAACATTAAAGGCACTAGATAGGAATATGTTTTAGACGTTATCAATTTAATACTGTTTTGGTTAGTATCTTGTTTTGTATAATTAAATGTAGCTGTCCAAGGTCATCAGTGACGTGCACCCAGAATTAGCTTAGTTACTAATGCACTCTCCCTCTGGAAACAGTCCAAGATTTTACAATGTGATACTGCAAAGAAACTGTAGTCTAACATTATTTTACATTAAAAAAAAAATCTCATGAGTCTTTGAGATATAGTGAACCATTTTTTCTGAATTGATAGGAGTCTAAGATTGCACTTTGGAACAGTGGATGCATTGATTTTAACATCTTATCATGAATGCATTGACCAGCAGAAATTTGCATTAGAGCACATTTTCCCATCATCCAGGTGAGGGTTGAAAGAGGAGAGACGGTCCTTTATATTAACCTGGCATTCTCTAGAATTCAAAAAGATATAAAATACTCCTTTATTCACTGTGAGAATGAGGCGGTTTTCGGAAAAATACGTCCAACTCCTAACAAAATATGTTTTGGCCTAATGTGTACCTGCATAGCCCTAATGATTTATTGGCGGGGTATTAGATAAAACAGAACAATGTAAACTCCAGGGCAGCTTCGATTCCACAAGGAATAGGGCCTAATGTAGCACACACCACAAACGCAATAGAAGGTGACTGATAACACTCCGCTATTCTAGACTCTTGTTCATCACCTTCCCAGCTCAAACCGATTAATCAAAATAAGTAAAAAAGAAAGGGAGCAATAGTAAAAAGAAATCACAGTGACTGGAAATAGGGCCGACTAAGACACTTTTGTAAATAAACACGATATTATTGATAGAAACCAGGACCTGGAGAATGGAGGAAGGTGTAAAACAGGTATTGGGCAAAGAGCAGTTAAGCGTTGAATAAGGAACACATGGAAACATCAGGGCTTATTTACAAGCTCATTGCGCCGTCGGTGCGTCACTTTTTTTGAGGCACCAGTAGCACAATAGGCTTGCCCATATTTACAAGGCCACTGTGAGTGACTTTTCATGGCCTTGTTATTATGGGCCCCTTTCATGCATTACTCTGTGTGAAAGGGGCGTTCCATGGGGGTTGCTGTGGGTGTTCTCAAGCAGCATCCATGGAACCTGACACATTGTCAGATTTACAATGTTTTGTAAAGATGGGAATGTGTCAGAATCCTACGCCTCCCCAGGTGTGGCACAACGAGGAGAAATACATTTAGGGGCTTATTTTTAAGTCCCTTGTCCACCGGTGCATCACTTTTTGTGGCGCACCGCTGGCGCAACCTCCTGCCTCATATTTACAAGGACACGTAAAGCCACCCTGTGTTGCTTTTCCTGTCCTTGCAAATATTGCCCCTTCTCAGGCAACATTTTGCGCAAAAGGGGCGTGACATGGGTGTTGCTGTGGGTGTTCCCACGCAACACCCATGTACTCTGCTGCATTTCCAGATTTATGAGAATTTGTAAACCTGGAAATGCGTCAGAATGCTACGCCACCCCAATGGTGGTGTAGCGAGGTGCAACAAGGAGAAATTTTGACATTTCTCCTTGTTATTTCCTCTTTCTAGGGGTGCTGCATTCTGCTGCACACATAGGAAGAGGAAAACGCCTCTTTTTATTTATTCTGTTATTGTTTTTGTGCAGTAAGGTACCCCTTCCTGCACAGAAACAATCTCCCAGCAAAGCAGGGACCCTTGCACCATCGCGCAAGTGTGCTTGCGTGGCGCAGCAAAATGGCTTGCGGCACCACGCTGCATCATTTTCTTGTAAATGAGGCTCATACTATTGTATTATGGATTCAATTTGAAAAGGTTCCTACGCAGAAAAATAATATCATTGTTGCACTGCCTTGAGGCGAATGTAAATGTGTCTTCATAAGAAGTGTCTGAATTATTAATGAACTGCGTACTACATTTTTGAGGTGCAATTTTCTTTTTTTTTTTTTGTCCTCATTGAGCACCAGGTAGCAGCCCTGGTGAGGGTTGCAGAACCTACAACATCTCGCCCTCTCTGCCTTAAACTTGAGCAAGACTTTGCCCAACATTTGATGACTTATTGTGGCGGCCCTGGTGTTTCTTATATGTTGGTTTCTAGGTCTTAATCATCAGACGATTCCCCAGAAATGTTTACATTCTCAATATACCATTACTTCCACCATCACTCTAATGGCTTCCACAGCTCCACTTTTTTTGAGAGTGAGTGTTACAATGAAGTTTGCTAACTCACTGGACCAAATGTGCCCACACAGTGAAGGTCGGTGGGAAAGGGGTTACCCATTTTGTGCAGATCACCCTTCTTCCGAGTAGAATTAAAACAAAAAGAAGTGATCTCTTTTACTTAACTTGTTTAGTGATAGACCTTTTATCCTCTAAAACACCAAAGATCACCAGTGCCAGGCTGCTTACCTTTATTTCTTTACCAATAATCTCAAATATGGCCTTACTGACTTCATGCCAGAAAAGCTGGATGGCGGGACACTGCATGAACATATGCACATCAACGGCCAGCTTGATGCCACATTTGAGACAGGTCTTCACTACTTGATTCCCCAGATTTGACAGCATGGGGTAAAGGAGTAAGCTCTGTGGAGTGTAGGCAGATGGTTTTTCCTAAGAGATGCAGACATCACCAACTTAAAAATCGTAGGCATAAATACTTGCCAGAAGTCCACCAGCTCCAGCGTTGGCAGGTCCCTTCTCCACACCTTTTCTGGCCAGGTAAAAGGTCCATCAATTCATCGCACTAGCATCCAGTACTTCTTCGCCACCTCCTTCATCATAGGGGCACCTCCTTGCAAAAGTTCCTCCCATTCAGTACTCCCCTTTCTTCAGCCACAACCCACGTGCCCAACTAGCTGGTTGATAATATTTAAATCTAGATAGCATGCCATCCGTAATTTCAGATATATCTTCCCATGTTATCAATCTACCGTCCTTAATAATCTGACCCCAGCTGTTCAGTTCTGCTTTTTTCAGTGGTCTAGCCAGATTGTCCAGCAAACATTCTGAGGTACTGGGTGATTTCCAAATTGGAGCAAATTTACTGTAGTAGGGTATCCCAAAAGTCAGTTTCGCCTGCACCCATAGCCTACATGCAGCCTTCAGAGCCTTCAACCTAACTTGTCTGAAGAATTTAGGATTCTCTAACTTATACAAAAATTGCCTACCCCCTCGTAGCAAGCCTCTCAGTATGGCCTGGAACATGAGCCACCCGCGACCGCCCGCATTGAGAAATTGACTGCCCGCGTTGAGAAATCTCACCGGGAGGTGGATTTTTCTCGCTTGCCAACTTGACGTTGGGGCGCACGACGGAGGAAAAATCTCACCGGGAGGTGGATTTTCCTCACTCGGGCTAGCTAACTTGACAGCCCGGCCGTCGAGAATGCACCACCCCAGGATCAATAAAGGGGGCCACGAGGATTGGATACACCATCCTCAACGTGGAGCTGGTATGTAGGATTGAGGACCTGTTCACCTGCTGGGGCTCATTCAGAGCCTATATTGTTGAAAAACAAGGATAGTGCGCTGATTAAACAGAGGGATTACGAACACTTCAACTCCCTTAATGCCTGAACATAGCCTCATATGAGCAGCCCCAATGGGGGCGTGTCATTATGCATATATAACGGGGGAAAGTGATCGCCAGAGCACGCACCTTACACCAAGCCTCTGAAGACGAGATTACTCGAAACGCGTCAGGCTGAACGCAAGGCTGTTTATAATTTTACTGGCATGCTGAACTGTGTCCTTACCTTTTCAATAAAGGCTGGTGTAGTGATTTCCACGAATACACATTAAGGTAAGTAGTAATTTATTAAATTCTCGACCAGACATAAGAAGAAGATGAGCCTCCGGGAGTCAACCGCTACAAACAATTGCTCTCCGGTGCCGTTAAACATTCAAAGGTAAAGATAACAGTTAAGCTGTAATACTTAACCCTGGTTCTACACTTTCCTCGCGGGCCCTCCCGAGAGCGAGAGTCCCACGAGGAAAAGGCAGAACACTACACATCTCCTCCTTTATAACACATTAAATTTCATTCACAAACAAAATCATTTAAAGCAACAGGACGTCTGATGATCCTTTTCCCACGAGCGTTGGTATCTTCATCCGGAGAAACGTCATGCTGTACAATGTCTTCATTTCTCTCAGCAGGATGAAACTGTGGTTTGTCAGAAAAGTCATGCAACACCGGAAACTGTTTGAGTTCAGAATTGTAAGCTAAAGGAGCTTTGCACAAAGCTACTCTCTTGAGATTCCAACACTTACCATCTTCCAAAATAACAGCATTTTTCCTTAACTTGGCAATGCGTTGAGGTTCAAAGAATTTGCTCACACTTTTCTTTACAAAGCCAGGTTTTTACTCTAACCCACTGTCCAACAGACAGTTTAACATTTTGCGTGTTATGCTTCATGTCATAGAATTTCTTGTACCTGTCATGTTTAAGAGAAAGATTATTTTTTACATCAGCAGAAGACCAAATCACTTCACCACAACTTTTGACCCAACCAGGGTACCACTTAGCTCTGGGTTTTCCCCCTCTCATGAGCTCGAATGGAGAAAATGTAGTCGAATCAACGATTGCAACTCTATAAGCCCAGAGAGTTTTAAACATTTGTGTTTCCCATGGAATATTATTTTTAAAAGCCATCTGAATTGCGCCTTTCAACACTCTGTTGTACCTCTCTATCAAACCATTCCCGCTGGGATTGTATAGGGAGGTGGTTTTGTGTAGAATACCACATTTGGATAAGTATTGGCTCATGACTTCCGAAGTAAATTGTACACCATTGTCACTAATTATGACCGCAGGAGTACCCTCTGAGAGGAAAACTTCATCAAAAACACTATAACAGTTTCAGTATCTAATCTTCTTATGACTTTAAATACAGGCCATTTAGAAAAAACGTCCATCATGGAAATAACATACTTCTCAGAACTGCCCACAGGACCCATGATGTCTACTGCAACGCACTCCCATGGTGAATCCGGGCACATAAAATCACCCATAGGAGGCCTTAGAGTTTTAAGTGATTTGTCCGCAGCGGAACACAAACCACACTCTCTCACAACTCTTTCCACAGCAATGTCCATACCAGGCCACCAATATCTGCTCTTGACAATGCATTTAGTTTTTAAAATTCCTAAATGTCCCTCATGACACAAAGCAATAATTTTTTCCCTTAAGTCAACAGGGGGAATAATCTTGTCACCCCTCAAAAGATTTCCATCCAACAAAGATATTTCATCTCTAACTTCACAAAAAGGTTTTACGTCTTTAATGACTATTTTGCGAGGCCAACCATTGCTCACAAATTCAAAAACTTTTTTTAAACAGTGATCATTAGTCACAGCTTCGTTCCACTCTTCTTTTTTAAAAGACTCCAGACCATGGTCCCATAACCATGCAACTTGAACATTATCCATAAGATCATCCTGGTTCTCCACCATTTGGACAGGTAAGCGTGACAAGAAATCTGCAACTGCGTTTTTTTTACCATGTAAATATTCAACTTTGTATAAAAAATCCAATAGCCTCATAGAAATGCGTGCTAATCTGGCAGAAACATTAATCATACCAACTTTAGATAATACTTTGACTAGCGGTTTGTGATCGCATTTGATGGTAACTTCACTGCCCCAAACAAATGTGCGGAAATGTTCTAAAGCCCAAGCACAAGCAAGTGCTTCACGCTCAATTACAGCATACCTACATTCAGCAGGAGACAAAGATCTAGAAGCATAAGCAACAATGGATTCAACACCCTTTTTTATCAATTTGTGAAAAAACAGCTCCCTTACCAGTACCACTGGCATCAGTAGTGATTATGTTTTTTCCCCGAGGATCAAAACCTTGAAGAGCTGGGGCAGAGGCAATAGCATTCTTGATATCAGAGAGCTCCTCATGACAAGCTTTAGACCACACAAATTTAGTATTGGATTTAAGGAGTTCCCTTATGTGAAATGTTCTGTTAGAGAAATTTTTTACAAACTTTGAAAAAAATTCCACAAGTCCTAAAAAATATTTAATTTCATCTTTGTTTTTTGGACTGGGGGCATCTGTGACTGCAGAAACTAACTTGGCTTTGGGATGAATTCCTACAGCACTGACATCGTGACCCAAATAACTCACTCTGCTAGCTGCAAACTTGTACTTAGAAAACTCAATAGTTAAACCAAATTTGTTCAATAGAGACATCACATGAAGCAATTTGGTTTTGTGGCCTTCGCTATTCCTACCCATCACAAGAATATCATCTTGAAATATGAGCACATACTTTAAATGACAAAACTTTTATACATCAAACGTTGGAATACTGCGGCCGCTGAAGCTAAGCCGAACGCCATTCTAGTGTATTGGAAACACCCAACGTGAGAAATGAAAGCAGTGAGATGTTTACATGAATTAACAAGGGGAATTTGATGGTAAGCTTGGGAGAGATCAATTGTAGAGAAAACTTCCATTCCTCTGGTCTTGGTAATCATTTAATTAATTTTGGGTAACGGAAATTGATCAATCAAAATATTATCGTTAAGGTGGCGTAAGTCGATGCATAATCTGAGCTTTCCATTGGCCTTCCTAGCTGCGACCAATGGAGAAACCCATTGGGAGGCTTCAATTGGTTCAATAAAACCATTATCTACCAACCTACTTAACTCTTTTTCTACCTCATCCCTAACAGAAAAAGGTATATTACGCAATTTATGAATTTTGGGAGAAGCATCAGGTTTGAGGCGAATAAGGTGTTCAAAACCTTCTATTTTACCTAAATTGCCAGAAAACACAACAGGGAATTTTTCACATAACATTTTACCTAAACATTCACCCTCATCCAAGACAAGAACTTGTTCAATACCATTGGGATCCAAAATCATATTGAGTTTCCTCTGGTCCTTCCATCCAAGAACCGAAGGGCCTTTCTTGGAAATATAAAGTTTGCAAAGCGCACTTCTATTCTTGAATCTAAAAATAAGGTTCCTATAACCAAGAAGATCAATTGGTTCACCATTGTAGCTCAATGGGGCAATATCAGGTTGAAGCAGATCAGAACCCAGTTTCATAATAAACTTTTCAGACCATACAGCCTCATTCACAATGGTGAATGGAGAACCTGAATCAGCTGCAATGTGAATATCAACACCCCCTAAAGATATATAACACATGGGTTTGCTAGAATCATTATTATGCACAATGATGAGGACAACATTACCCATGGAGCTTGAAGTAGGACAAACTTTGTCATCACTGTCTTCATTAGGAGACGAAACATGGCCTTCCTCGATACATTTGACTTTATCCTTACTAAAATTTTTAGCATGACAAACTTTGCTGAAATGACCGATTTTCTTGCAAACTGTACATCTTTGTCTAAGGGCCGGACAACTTTTATCATTGGCAAGGTGATTCCTACTATCACAACGATAACATCTGAATTTTTTTTCACTTGAATATACTTTCTTCTTTACAGAAGACTTAGGAGAAAGTTTATCTTTGGATCTATTAGAAAAAACTCTGGCAACCGTTTCTTGTTGTACACAATCAGGAATCTAATTTTTAAGCGCTTTAGCACATCTACCAGATAACTCCGCTTTTCTAGCTACAGCAAGAACTTCTTTAAGTGCGTTATCCCCATTAACCCATAACCTGTCTTGAATGGATGAATCATACGCTTGCATCACAACTTGGTCTCTGATTAATTCTTCTTCTAAAGTACCAAATCTACAATCTATAGCAAGTTTCTGAAGACCTGTAACGAAATCATCAAATGATTCATTCTTAAGTTGTTTCCTTTGAAAGAACTTAAAACGTGTTACACCAATGCATACTTTGGGTGAAAAGTAATTATCTAATTGTCTAATGGCTTGGTTAAAAACATTATCATCTCCAGCAACCGTATCCTTATTAAGTTTACTATAAATTCTTAGCCCTTCAGGACCTAGACTGTGCATTAATAAACCTTTTTTTCTTTCTGCAGATAACTTATTAGCATGGTCGATAGTAAATTTATAATTAATAAAATAATCTTTCCACTGTAATCAGGGAACAGGAGGATCTCCCGTAACACATAAAAATTCCTTGGGCGGATTAACTGTAATACTAGTAACAGGTGTAGACATGGTAAATTGTAACAAATGTGGAAAGTAATCGCTAAATTTAGCACAGACAGAAGAATGGAACTAATAAAGGAAAGATAAAATGCTACCTCTTAGAACCAATAATTTAACATGCTACATACGAATTGAAAAACACTATAATTATTCTTTGAAAGGCTGTGGGAATCAGCGAGAAAAATTAGTTGAAGAAATTGGACCATGCAAAGCTGTGCGAATCAGCGTATGACTGGATTCGCAATGTTTAAATCACTTATGTCAAAATGATGACAATTAATGCTAAATGCAAACAAGCTGTGCGAATCAGCGTAGAGTGACACGCAAGTTAGATCACTGAAGGCTTGTTGATAATATGAAAGAAAGAAGGCAGGTAAAGACAATGCAAGCAAACTGTGCGAATCAGTGTGGTCTGACTCGCAAATTAAATAATAAAGGCTTTGGTTATAATGGTACCATGAAGGCTGTGCGAGTCAGCGATAAAGAACAGAACATGAGAGATACTTGCTGTGCAAGTCAGTGCGGGAAGGTAGTACGGAACAAGTCACACGATCAAGAAAGGTCTCTCACCTAATGAGTGTCTCTCATCTCTCAACAAGCAAGTGGCACTTGTAAAAACTCACCATCGATGTAAGAAAAACTTTTAAACAGCCTGACGACACCTCTTAGGACTCACCAACCACGCAGCAACTCCAAATAATCATTTAATTAAAATCGTCATGAAATGAAGAGCGTAAGCTGCGAACAGGAAGGAGTGTGACGAAGTAGACATCCAGACAGAAACCAGGAAGTGACTTGTAGAAAGCGTTGGAGGTGCGGGCCAATAAAAGCGATGGAAATAGAGACGCTCCGGCGTAAGGCAGGTTGAAGGAAGGTGAGGGAGGTGCCTTGTTGAGGTGCAGACCAATGAAAACGGCGAAATGAACTGTGACTCGTCGAGGCTGCTCCAATTAAAAGCAGATTGAAGGACGATTGAAGAAGTCGACGAAGGAAATTCTCATAAAATGCGCAGGTCCTGTCTGGCTGAGATCGTCGCCAATAAATGTGTAGTGATTTCCACGAACACACATTAAGGTAAGTAGTAATTTATTAAATTCTCGACCAGACATAAGAAGAAGACGAGCCTCCGGGAGTCAACCGCTACAATCAACTGCTCTCCGGTGCCGTTAAACATTCAAAGGTAAAGATAACAGTTAAGCTGTAATACATAATCCCGGTTCTACACTTTCATCGCGGGCCCTCCCGAGCGCGAGAGTCCCACGAGGAAAAGGCAGAACACTACAGCTGGTAACCTTTCATCCCTGCTCGAGTGCGTCTCAAGTGGGTTACCTATGTTTTTTGCATCACTAGGCGGCAGCCCGGCGGCCGAGAACGCACCACCCCAGGATCAATAAAGGGGGCCACGAGGATTGGATACACCATCCTCAACGTGGAGCTGGTATGTAGGATTGAGGACCCGTTCACCTGCTGGGGCTCATTCAGAGCCTGTATTGTTGAAAAACAGGGATAGTGCGCTGATTAAACAGAGGGATTACGAACACTTCAACTCCCATAATGCCTGAACATTGCCTCATATGAGCAGCCCCAATGGGGGCGTGTCATTATGCATATATAACGGGGGAAAGTGATCGCCAGAGCACGCACCTTACGCCAAGCCTCTGAAGAAGAGATTACTCGAAACGCGTCAGGCTCAACGCAAGGCTGTTTATAATTTTACTGGCATGCTGAACTGTGTCCGTACCTTTTCAATAAAGGCTCGTAACCTTTCATCCCTGCTCGAGTGCGTCTCAAGTGGGTTACCTATGTTTTTTGCATCAATAGGCGGCAGCCTGGCCGCCGAGAACGCACCCCCCCAGGATCAATAAAGGGGGCCACGAGGATTGGATACAGCATACTCAACGTGGAGCTGGTATGTAGGATTGAGGACCCGTTCACCTGCTGGGGCACATTCAGAGCCTGTATTGTTGAAAAACAGGGATAGTGCGCTGATTAAACAAAGGGATTACGAACACTTCAACTCCCATAATGCCTGAACATTGCCTCATATGAGCATCCCCAATGGGGGCGTGTCATTATACATTTATAATGGGGGAAAGTGATCGCAAGAGCACGCACCTTACGCCAAGCCTCTGAAGAAGAGATTACTCGAAACGCGTCAGGCTCAACGCAAGGCTGTTTATAATTTTACTGGCATGCTGAACTGTGTCCGTACCTTTTCAATAAAGGCTGGTAACCTTTCATCCCTGCTCGAGTGCGTCTCAAGTGGGTTACCTATGTTTTTTGCATCAATAGGCGGCAGCCCAGCCGCCGAGAACACACCACCCCAGGATCAATAAAGGGGGCCACGAGGATTGGATACACCATCCTCAACGTGGAGCTGCTATGTAGGATTGAGGACCCGGTCACCTGCTGGGGCTCATTCAGAGCCTGTATTGTTGAAAAACTGGGATAGTGCGCTGATTAAACAGAGGGATTACGAACACTTCAACTCCCATAATGCCTGAACATTGCCTCATATGAGCAGCCCCAATGGGGGCGTGTCATTATGCATATATAATGGGGGAAAGTGATCGCCAGAGCACGCACCTTGCGCCAAGCCTCTGAAGAAGAGATTACTCGAAACGCGTCAGGCTCATCGCAAGGCTGTTTATAATTTTACTGGCATGCTGAACTGTGTCCGTACCTTTTCAATAAAGGCTGGTAACCTTTCATCCTTGCTCGAGTGCGTCTCAAGTGGGTTACCTATGTTTTTCGCACCAATAGGCGGCAGCCCGGCCACCGAGAACGCACCACCCCAGGATCAATAAAGGGGGCCACGAGGATTGGATACACCATCCTCAATGTGGAGCTGGTATGTAGGATTGAGAACCCGTTCACCTGCTGGGGCTCATTCAGAGAATGTATTGTTGAAAAACATGGATAGTGTGCTGATTAAACAGAGGGATTCCGAACACTTCAACTCCCATAATGCCTGAACATTGCCTCATATGAGCAGCCCCAATGGGGGCGTGTCATTATGCATATATAACGGGGGAAAGTGATCGCCAGAGCACGCACCTTACGGCAAGCCTCTGAAGAAGAGATTACTCGAAACGCGTCAGGCTCAACGCAAGGCTGTTTATAATTTTACTGGCATGCTGAACTGTGTCCGTACCTATTCAATAAAGGCTGGTACCCTTTCACCCCTGCACGAGTGGGTCTCAAGTTGGTTAACTATGTTTTTTGCATCAATAGGCGGGAGCCCGGCCACCGAGACCGCACCACACCAGGATCAATAAAGGGGGCCACGAGGATTGGATACACCATCCTCAACGTGGAGCTGGTATGTAGGATTGAGGACCCGTTCACCTGCTGGGGCTCATTCAGAGCATGTATTGTTGAAAAACAGGGATAGTGCGCTGATTAAACAGAGGGATTACAAACACTTCAACTCCCATAATGCCTGAACATTGCCTCATATGAGCATCCCCAATGGGGGAGTGTCATTATGCATATATAACGGGGGAAAGTGATCGCCAGAACGCGCACCTTACGCCAAGCCTCTGATTAAGAAATTACTCAAAACACGTCAGGCTCAACGCAAGGCTGTTTATAATTTTACTGGCATGCTGAACTGTGTCCGTACCTTTTCAATAAAGGCTGGTAACCTTTCATCCCTGCTCGAGTGCGTCTCAAGTGGGTTACCTATGTTTTTTGCATCAATAGGCGGCAGCCCGGCCGCCGAGAACACACCACCCCAGGATCAATAAAGGGGGCCACGAGGATTGGATACACCATCCTCAACGTGGAGCTGGTATGTAGGATTGAGGACCCTTTCATCTGCTGGGGCTCATTCAGAGCCTGTATTGTTGAAAAACAGGGATAGTGCGCTGATTAAACAGAGGGATTACGAACACTTCAACTCCCATAATGCCTGAACATTGCCTCATATGAGCAGCCCCAATGGGGGCGTGTCATTATGCATATATAACGGGGGAAAGTGATCGCCAGAGCACGCACCTTATGGCAAGCCTCTGAAGAAGAGAATACTCGAAACGCGTCAGGCTCAACGCAAGGCTGTTTATAATTTTACTGGCATGCTGAACTGTGTCCGTAGCTTTTCAATAAAGGCTGGTAACCTTTCATCCCTGCTCGAGTGGGTCTCAAGTGGGTTACCTATGTTTCTTGCATCAATAGGCAGCAGCCCGGCCGCCCAGAATGCACCACCCCAGGATCAATAAAGGGGGCCACGAGGATTGGATACACCATCCTCAACGTGGAGCTGGTATGTAGGATTGAGGACCCGTTCACCTGCTGGGGCTCATTCAGAGCCTGTATTGTTGAAAAACAGGGATAGTGCGCTGATTAAACAGAGGGATTACGAACACTTCAACTCCCATAATGCCTGAACAATGCCTCATATGAGCATCCCCAATGGGGGCGTGTCATTATGCATTTATAATGGTGGAAAGTGATCGCAAGAGCACGCACCTTACGCCAAGCCTCTGAAGAAGAGATTACTCGAAACGCGTCAGGCTCAACGCAAGGCTGTTTATAATTTTACTGGCATGCTGAACTGTGTCCGTACCTTTTCAATAAAGGCTGGTAACCTTTCATCCCTGCTCGAGTGCGTCTCAAGTGGGTTACCTATGTTTTTTGCATCAATAGGCGGCAGCCCGGCCGCCGAGAACACACCACCCCAGGATCAATAAAGGGGGCCACGAGGATTGGATACACCATCCTCAACGTGGAGCTGGTATGTAGGATTGAGGACCCGTTCATCTGCTGGGGCTCATTCAGAGCCTGTATTGTTGAAAAACAGGGATAGTGCGCTGATTAAACAGAGGGATTACGAACACTTCAACTCCCATAATGCCTGAACATTGCCTCATCTGAGCAGCCCCAATGGGGGCGTGTCATTATGCATATATAACGGAGGAAAGTGATCACCAGAGCACGCACCTTACGGCAAGCCTCTGAAGAAGAGATTACTCAAAACGCGTCAGGCTCAACGCAAGGCTGTTTATAATTTTACTGGCATGTGGAACTGTGTCCGTACCTTTTCAATAAAGGCTGGTAACCTTTCATCCCTGCTCGAGTGGGTCTCAAGGGGGTTAACTATGTTTTTTGCATCAATAGGCGGGAGCCCGGCCGCTGAGAACGCACCACCCCAGGATCAATAAAGGGGGCCACGAGGATTGGATACACCATCCTCAACGTGGAGCTGGTATGTAGGATTGAGGACCGGTTCACCTGCTGGGGCTCATTCGGAGTCTGTATTGTTGAAAAACCGGGATAGTGCGCTGATTAAACAGTGGGATTTTGAACACTTCAACTCCCATAATGCCTGAACATTGCCTCATATGAGCAGCCCCAATGGGGGCGTGTCATTACGCATATATAACGGGGGAAAGTGATCGCCAGAACGCGCACCTTACGCCAAGCCTCTGAAGAAGAGATTACTCGAAACGCGTCAGGCTCAATGCAAGGCTGTTTATAATTCTACTGGCATGCTGAACTGTGTCCGTACCTTTTCAATAAAGGCTGGTAACCTTTCATCCCTGCTCGAGTGCGCCTCAAGTGGGTTACCTATGTTTTTTGCATCAATAGGCGGCAGCCCGGCTGCCGAGAACGCACCACCCCAGGATCAATAAAGGGGGCCACAAGGATTGGATACACCATCCTCAACGTGGAGCTGGTATGTAGGATTGAGGACCCTTTCATCTGCTGGGGCTCATTCAGAGCCTGTATTGTTGAAAAACAGGGATAGTGCGCTGATTAAACAGAGGGATTACGAACACTTCAACTCCCATAATGCCTGAACATTGCCTCATATGAGCAGCCCCAATGGGGGCGTGTCATTATGCATTTTTAACGGGGGAAAGTGATCGCCAGAGCACACACCTTACGGCAAGCCTCTGAAGAAGAGAATACTCGAAACGCATCAGGCTCAACGCAAGGCTGTTTATAATTTTACTGGCATGCTGAACTGTGTCCGTACCTTTTCAATAAAGGCTGGTAACCTTTCATCCCTGCTCGAGTGGGTCTCAAGTGGGTTACCTATGTTTCTTGCATCAATAGGCAGCAGCCCGGCCGCCCAGAACGCACCACCCCAGGATCAATAAAGGGGGCCACGAGGATTGGATACACCATCCTCAACGTGGAGCTGGTATGTAGGATTGAGGACCCGTTCACCTGCTGGGGCTCATTCAGAGCCTGTATTGTTGAAAAACAGGGATATTGCGCTGATTAAACAGAGGGATTACGAACACTTCAACTCCCATAATGCCTGAACATTGCCTCATATGAGCATCCCCAATGGGGGCGTGTCATTATGCATTTATAATGGTGGAAAGTGATCGCAAGAGCACGCACCTTACGCCAAGCCTCTGAAGAAGAGATTACTCGAAACGCGTCAGGCTCAACGCAAGGCTGTTTATAATTTTACTGGCATGCTGAACTGTGTCTGTACCTTTTTAATAAAGGCTGGTAACCTTTCATCCCTGCTCAAGTGCGTCTCAAGTGGGTTACCTATGTTTTTTGCATCAATAGGCGGCAGCCCGGCAGCCGAGAACACACCACCCCAGGATCAATAAAGGGGGCCACGAGGATTGGATACACCATCCTCAACATGGAGCTGGTATGTAGGATTGAGAACCCGTTCATCTGCTGGGGCTCATTCAGAGCCTGTATTGTTGAAAAACAGGGATAGTGCGCTGATTAAACAGAGGGATTATGAACACTTCAACTCCCATAATGCCTGAACATTGCCGCATATGAGCAGCCCCAATGGGGGCGCGTCATTATGCATATATAACGGGGGAAAGTGATCCCCAGAGCACGCACCTTACGGCAAGCCTCTGAAGAAGAGATTACTCGAAACGCGTCAGGCTCAACGCAAGGCTGTTTATAATTTTACTGGCATGTGGAACTGTGTCCGTACCTTTTCAATAAAGGCTGGTAACCTTTCATCACTGCTCGAGTGGGTCTCAAGTGGGTTAACTATGTTTTTTGCATCAATAGGCGGGAGCCCGGCCGTTGAGAACGCACCACACCAGGATCAATAAAGGGGGCCACGAGGATTGGATACACCATCCTCAACGTGGAGCTGGTATGTAGGATTGAGGACCCGTTCACCTGCTGGGGCTCATTCAGAGCCTGTATTGTTGAAAAACAGGGATAGTGCGCTGATTAAACAGAGGGATTACGAACACTTCAACTCCCATAATGCCTGAACATTGCCTCATATGAGCAGCCCCAATGGGGGCGTGTCATTATGCATATATAATGGGGGAAAGTGATCGCCAGAACGCGCACCTTACGCCAAGCCTCTGATTAAGAAATTACTCAAAACACGTCAGGCTCAACGCAAGGCTGTTTATAATTTTACTGGCATGCTGAACTGTGTCCGTACCTTTTCAATAAATGCTGGTAACCTTTCATCCCTGCTCGAGTGCGTCTCAAGTGGGTTACCTATGTTTTTTGCATCAATAGGCGGCAGCCCGGCCGCCGAGAACACACCACCCCAGGATCAATAAAGGGGGCCACGAGGATTGGATACACTATCCTCAGCGTGGAGCTGGTATGTAGGATTGAGGACCCTTTCATCTGCTGGGGCTCATTCAGAGCCTGTATTGTTGAAAAACAGGGATAGTGCGCTGATTAAACAGAGGGATTATGAACACTTCAACTCCCATAATGCCTGAACATTGCCTCATATGAGCAGCCCCAATGGGGGCGTGTCATTATGCATATATAACGGGGGAAAGTGATCGCCAGAGCACGCACCTTACGGCAAGCCTCTGAAGAAGAGAATACTCGAAACGCGTCAGGATCAACGCAAGGCTGTTTATAATTTTACTGGCATGCTGAACTGTGTCCGTACCTTTTCAATAAAGGCTGGTAACCTTTCATCCCTGCTCGAGTGGGTCTCAAGTGGGTTACCTATGTTTCTTGCATCAATAGGCAGCAGCCCGGCCGCCCAGAACGCACCACCCCAGGATCAATAAAGGGGGCCACGAGGATTGGATACACCATCCTCAACGTGGAGCTGGTATGTAGGATTGAGGACCCGTTCACCTGCTGGGGCTCATTCAGAGCCTGTATTGTTGAAAAACAGGGATAGTGCGCTGATTAAACAGAGGGATTACGAACACTTCAACTCCCATAATGCCTGAACATTGCCTCATATGAGCAGCCCCAATGGGGGCGTGTCATTATGCATTTATAACGGGGGAATAGTGATCGCCAGAGTACGCACCTTAAGCCAAGCCTCTGAAGAAGAGATTACTCGAAACGCGTCAGGCTCAACGCAAGGCTGTTTATAATTTTACTGGCATGCTGAACTGTGTCCGTACCTTTTCAATAAAGGCTGGTAACCTTTCATCCCTGATCGAGTGCGTCTCAAGTGGGTTACCTATGTTTTTTGCATCAATAGGCGGCAGCCCGGCTGCCGAGAACGCACCACCCCAGGATCAATAAAGGGTGCCACAAGTATTGGATACACCATCCTCAACGTGGAGCTGGTATGTAGGATTGAGGACCCGTTCACCTGCTGGGGCTCATTCAGAGCCTGTATTGTTCAAAAACAGGGATAGTGCGCTGATTAAACAGAGGGATTACGAACACTTCAACTCCCATAATGCCTGAACATTGCCTCATATGAGCAGCCCCAATGGGGGCGTGTCATTATGCATATATAACGGGGGAAAGTGATCGCCAGAGCACGCACCTTACGCCAAGCCTCTGAAGAAGAGATTACTCGAAACGCGTCAGGCTCATCGCAAGGCTGTTTATAATTTTACTGGCATGCTGAACTGTGTCCGTACCTTTTCAATAAAGGCTGGTAACCTTTCATCCTTGCTCGAGTGCGTCTCAAGTGGGTTACCTATGTTTTTCGCATCAATAGGCGGCAGCCCGGCCACCGAGAACGCACCACCCCAGGATCAATAAAGGGGGCCACGAGGATTGGATACACCATCCTCAACGTGGAGCTGGTATGTAGGATTGAGGACCAGTTCACCTGCTGGGGCTCATTCAGAGACTGTGTTGTTGAAAAACAGGGATAGTGTGCTGATTAAACAGAGGGATTACGAACACTTCAACTCCCATAATGCCTGAACATTGCCTCATATAAGCAGCCCCAATGGGGGCGTGTCATTATGCATATATAACGGGGGAAAGTGATCGCCAGAGCACGCAACTTACAGCAAGCCTCTGAAGAAGAGATTACTCGAAACGCGTCAGGCTCAACGCAAGGCTGTTTATAATTTTCCTGGCATGCTGAACTGTGTCCGTACCTTTTCAATAAAGGCTGGTAACCTTTCATCCCTGCTCGAGTGGGTCTCAAGTGGGTTAACTATTTTTTTTGCATGAATAGGAGGGAGCCCGGCCGCCGAGAACGCACCACCCCAGGATCAATAAAGGGGGCCACGAGGATTGGATACACCATCCTCAACGTGGAGCTGGTATGTAGGATTGAGGACCCGTTCACCTGCTGGGGCTCATTCAGAGCCTGTATTGTTGAAAAACAGGGATAGTGCGCTGATTAAACAGAGGGATTACGAACACTTCAACTCCCATAATGCCTGAACATTGCCTCATATGAGCATCCCCAATGGGGGCGTGTCATTATGCATTTATAATGGTGGAAAGTGATCGCAAGAGCACGCACCTTACGCCAAGCCTCTGAAGAAGAGATTACTCGAACCGCGTCAGGCTCAACGCAAGGCTGTTTATAATTTTACTGGCATGCTGAACAGTGTCCGTACCTTTTCAATAAAGGCTGGTAACCTTTCATCCCTGCTCGAGTGCGTCTCAAGTGGGTTACCTATGTTTTTTGCATCAATAGGCGGCAGCCCGGCCGCCGAGAACACACCACCCCAGGATCAATAAAGGGGGCCACGAGGATTGGATACACCATCCTCAACGTGGAGCTGGTATGTAGGATTGAGGACCCGTTCATCTGCTGGGGCTCATTCAGAGCCTGTATTGTTGAAAAACAGGGATAGTGCGCTGATTAAACAGAGGGATTATGAACACTTCAACTCCCATAATGCCTGAACATTGCCTCATATGAGCAGCCCCAATGGGGGCGTGTCATTATGCATATATAACGGGGGAAAGTGATCGCCAGAGCACGCACCTTACGGCAAGCCTCTGAAGAAGAGATTACTCGAAACGCGTCAGGCTCAACGCAAGGCTGTTTATAATTTTACTGGCATGTGGAACTGTGTCCGTACCTTTTCAATAAAGGCTGGTAACCTTTCATCCCTGCTCGAGTGGGTCTCAAGTGGGTTAACTATGTTTTTTGCATCAATAGGCGGGAGCCCGGCCGCCGAGAACGCACCACCCCAGGATCAATAAAGGGGGCCACGAGGATTGGATACACCATCCTCAACGTGGAGCTGGTATGTAGGATTGAGGACCGGTTCACCTGCTGGGGCTCATTCGGAGTCTGTATTGTTGAAAAACCGGGATAGTGCGCTGATTAAACAGTGGGATTTTGAACACTTCAACTCCCATAATGCCTGAACATTGCCTCATATGAGCAGCCCCAATGGGGGCGTGTCATTATGCATATATAACGGGATAAAGTTATCGCCAGAACGCGCACCTTACGCCAAGCCTCTGAAGAAGAGATTACTCGAAACACGTCAGGCTCAATGCAAGGCTGTTTATAATTTTACTGGCATGCTGAACTGTGTCCGTACCTTTTCAATAAAGGCTGGTAACCTTTCATCCCTGCTCGAGTGCGTCTCAAGTGGGTTACCTATGTTTTTTGCATCAATAGGCGGCAGCCCGGCTGCCGAGAACGCACCACCCCAGGATCAATAAAGGGGGCCACAAGGATTGGATACACCATCCTCAACGTGGAGCTGGTATGTAGGATTGAGGACCCGTTCACCTGCTGGGGCTCATTCAGAGCCTGTATTGTTGAAAAACAGGGATAATGCGCTGATTAAACAGAGGGATTACGAACACTTCAACTCCCATAATGCCTGAATATTGCCTCATATGAGCAGCCCCAATGGGGGCGTGTCATTATGCATATATAATGGGGGAAAGTGATCACCAGAGCACGCACCTTATGCCAAGCCTCTGAAGAAGAGATTACTCGAAACGCGTCAGGCTCATCGCAAGGCTGTTTATAATTTTACTGGCATGCTGAACTGTGTCCGTACCTTTTCAATAAAGGCTGGTAACCTTTCATCCTTGCTCGAGTGCGTCTCAAGTGGGTTTCCTATGTTTTTCGCATCAATAGGCGGCAGCCCGGCCACCGAGAACGAACCACCCCAGGATCAATAAAGGGGGCCACGAGCATTGGATACAGCATCCTCAACGTGGAGCTGGTATGTAGGATTGAGGACCCGTTCACCTGCTGGGGCTCATTCAGAGACTGTATTGTTGAAAAACAGGGATAGTGTGCTGATTAAACAGAGGGATTACGAACACTTCAACTCCCATAATGCCTGAACATTGCCTCATATGAGCAGCCCCAATGGGGGCGTGTCATTATGCATATATAACGGGGGAAAGTGATCGCCAGAGCACGCACCTTACGTCAAGCCTCTGAAGAAGAGATTACTCGAAATGCGTCAGGCTCAACGCAAGGCTGTTTATAATTTTACTGGCATGCTGAACTGTGTCCGTACCTTTTCAATAAAGGCTGGTAACCTTTCATCCCTGCTCGAGTGGGTCTCAAGTGGGTTAACTATGTTTTTTTCATCAATAGGCGGGAGCCCGGCCGTCGAGAACGCACCACCCCAGGATCAATAAAGGGGGCCACGAGGATTGGATACACCATCCTCAACGTGGAGCTGGTATGTTGGATTGAGGACCCGTTCACCTGCTGGGGCTCATTCAGAGCCTGTATTGTTGAAAAACAGGGATAGTGCACTGATTAAACAGAGGGATTACGAACACTTCAACTCCCATAATGCCTGAACATTGCCTCATATGAGCAGCCCCAATGGGGGCGTGTCATTATGCATATATAACGGGGGAAAGTGATCACCAGAACGCGCACCTTACGCCAAGCCTCTGATTAAGAAATTACTCGAAACACGTCAGGCTCAACGCAAGGCTGTTTATAATTTTACTGGCATGCTGAACTGTGTCCGTACCTTTTCAATAAAGGCTGGTAACCTTTCATCCCTGCTCGAGTGCGTCTCAAGTGGGTTACCTATGTTTTTTGCATATATATATATATATATATATATATATATATACATATATGTATATATATATTCACTGAAAAAACCATAGGTTTCATTGACGTTATAGTTTGTTGGACATTTCACTCATACAAAACCAGAGAAATTCCGCCGTTATAGTTAGTTCAGCTAACTATAACTCGCGCCCCCGCAATGCACTGCTGATGACGTCACATATTACATCATTCATGACATGGTCACTGACATCATTGATGACATCACTGATGACATCTCAAATGACATCACTGATAACATCACTGATGACATCATCCACGTGATAATCTGATGCACCTCCTCACACTCTAATATAACCTTTGATATACCCACTCTAAAATACAGACTACCATTTTCGAAACCATCGACACACCAATACCAGTTACTACATACGCACTCACTGATTCCTAGGTCTACACACACATCCACTCATTCACCCATACAATCACTCATACATGCAGTCACTCATCAATACAACACTATCATATCGACTCATACACCTATACAGACACTCACACACCACCACTCATCCAGAGTTAATCAATCACACTTCCATTTACTCACCTATACAGTTATGCACACACCACATCACTTATTCAAACAGAAACAAACGCATACTTACTCACTTATACAATCACTGATACAAGTACACACTTATCCATACACCAACTCTCACAATCACTGACTCTCACGTATAGTCATTTATATACTCCAACTCTCACATATACTGTATTTTACATATGTAGTTACTTAGACAAGTACCACTGAGACATCCATTCACTCACCAAAACACCTATACACACACTCACCCACCCATACAGCTTTTTCAACATGCACTCTTAAACCCATACACCTAGTGAATCAACCACTCACACATCTATGCACAGAGTCACACACCTCCCACCCACCCACACACACTCAGTCTCCCATACAAATACTCAGGTAACCAATCGATAACCCATATAGACACTCATGTAGCTACTGACCAACCCATGCAGCAGAATATACAACAACAGACAGACTGATACAGACATTCACACAGTTTAGTCACTAACCCATGCATTCACTAAGAAACATTTAATCACTCACTTAAACAGTCAGTCACGCACCTACTAAATCCCCCATCCAGACACTTATACACCCACTCATTCCTCAATACACCTTGGCATATATATAAAACATATTTAAACTTTGCAGAAACACACAGTATCTGGATGATGTCATCAGTGATGTCATCAGTGATGTCATTTGAGATGTCATCAGTGATGTCAACAGTGATGTCACAGACCATGTCATGAATGATGTAATATGTGACGTCATCAGCAGTGCATTGCGGGGGCGCGAGTTATAGTTAGCTGAACTAACTATAACAGCGGAATTTCTCTGGTTTTGTATGAGTGAAATGTCCAACTAACTATAACGTCCCTGAAACCTGTGGTTTTTTCAGTGAATTTCTGAGGTTTTTCAAATGCTAATTTCTAACTATAACGTCCCTGAAACCTCAGTTTTTTTCAGTGAATTTCAAAGGTTTTTTAACTGCTAATTCCTAACTATAACGTCCATGAAACCTCTGGTTTTTTCAGTGAATTTGTAAGGTTTTTTAAATGCTAATTTCTAAATATGCCTACATAGGTAGGACATGTGCAGAAAGATGAAGGCACAGAAAGAAGCAAGAGAAGTGCAGAAAGAGGCAACAGAAGTCCAGAAAGAGGAAGAAATGTGCAGAAAGAACCAAGAGATGTGCAGAAAGAACCAACAGAGGTGCAGAAAGAGGCCTACTTTGACTGTACCTTACAACAGACTCATACAAAGTACCCTAATCACTAATCCTTCTCCGAAGATGTCTTAAACCTCACTTTTCTCTTGAAGGTTCACTATTAATCGACTGCTCAGAATGTTAGGCCTACCAAATATAAAACAGCAATCCTAAGCATATCACTGTTGTGAGTCTGACCAAGTTTGTGAAGGTATGCATTTGTGTCTATGCTTTTACCTAGTGACATGTTAAATTAAAATAAACATGCAAACACTTAAATACCTGTGTTTCCAACAGCATACTCTGTAAATTTGTATAAAAGAAGGTGTATGCATTTCTTTCTGCTCACAATACAGGGTACATGGGTATTCAATAGTATATTTGAGGCGCTCTATAACACATGTAGACATAAGACATGTCTGCCTGTGCAACCGAATGACAGAGCAGAACTGAGAAGATTTGACCACCTATTGGAGAAGTTACCCGCTTTTTAAGCTACCATCTTCAGATGCATAACACATGTAAGAATACATATACAAGTAGACATATACCTCAGTCATGAGAGCACGCAGACCTTTAAACTTGACAGCTTGCACTTCCCATTTGAGTACAGAAGGAGGCAAGAGAAGTACAGAAACAGGCAAAAGAGGTGCAGAAAGAAGCAAGAGCAGTGCAGAAAGAACCAACAGAGGTGTGGAAGGAGGCAAGAGGGGTGCAGAAAGAGGCAAGAGGGGTGCCAAAATTTGCAAGAGAGGTGCAGAAAGAACCAACAGAGGTGCGGAAGGAGACAAGAGAACTGCAGAAAGAGGGAAGAGAGTTGCAGAAACAGGCAAAAGGGGTACAGAAACAGGTGGACAGACTGAGGCAAGAGAGGTGCAGAAAGAGGGAAGAGGGGTGCAGAAAGCAGCAAGAGGATCCAGAAATTTGGAACAGAGGTGCAGAAAGAAGCAAGAGCAGTGCAGAAAGAAGCAACAGAGGTGCAAAAAGAGGCAAGAGGGGTGCAGAAAGGGGTAGGAGAGGTACACAAAGAGGCAAGAGGGGTACAGAAAGAGGCGGGAGGGGTGCAGAATGAAGGAAGAGAAGTGCAGAAAGAAGCAACTGAGGTATAGAAAGAGGCAAGAGTGGTGCAGGAAGAAGGAAGAGAGGTGTAGAAAGAGGCAAGAGAGTTGCACAAAGAGGGAAGAGGGGTGCAGAAAAAGGGAAGAGGGGTGCAGAAAGAAGCAAGTGAGGTGCAGAAAGAGGTAGGAGAGGTACAGAAAGATGCAAGAGAGGTGCAAAAACAGGCAAGAAAAGTGCAGAAAGAGGCAAGAGAATTGCTGAAAGAAGCAACAGAGGAATAGAAAGAAGCAAGAGAAGTGCAGAAAGAGGCAAGTGGGGTACAGAAAGAGGCAAGAGAGGTGCAGAAAGAGGGAAGACGAGTGCAGAAAGAGACAACAGGGGTGCAGAAAGAAGCAAGACAGGTGCAGAAAGAAGCATGAGAAGTGCAGAATGAAGCAATGGGGGTGCAGAAAGAGGCAAGAGAAGTGCAGAAAGAAGCAACAGAGGTGCAGAAGGAGGCAAGAGAACTGCAGAAAGAGGCAAGAGACTTGCAGAAACAGGCAAAAGAGGTACAGAAAGAGGGAACAGGGGTACAGATAGAGGCAAGAGAGGTGCAGAAAGAGGTAAGAGGGGTACAGAAAGAGGCAAGACGGGTGCAGAAATTTGCAAGAGAGGTGCAGAAAGAAGCAAGAGCAGTGCAAATGAACTAACAGAGGTGCAGAAAGAGGCAAGTGAGGTGCAGAAGGGGGCAAGAGAACTGCAGGAAGAGGCAAGAGAGTGGCAGAAATAGGCAAAAGGGGTGCAGAAAGAGGGAACAGGTGGGCAGACTGAGGCAAGAGAGGTGCAGAAAGAGGGAAGAGGGGTGCAGAAAGAGGCAAGAAGGATGCAGAAATTTGGAACAGAGGTGCAGAAAGAAGCAAGAGCAGTGCAGAAAGAACCAACAGAGGTGCAGAAAGAGGCAAGAGGGGGACAGAAAGAGGCAAGTGAAGTGCAGAACGAAGTAAAAGAGGTGCAGAAAGAGGCACGAGAACTGCATGAAAAGGCAAGAGAGGTGCAGAATGAGGCAGGAGATGTGCACAAAGAGGCAAGAGGGGTACAGAAAGAGGCAAGAGGGGTGCAGAAAGAAGCAACAGAGGTGCTGAAAGAGGCAAGAGGTGTGCAGAAAGAGGCAAGAGCAGCGCAGAAAGAAGCAACAGAGGTGCAGAAAGAGTCAAGACAAGTGCAGAAGCAGGCAAGAAAGGTGCAGAAAGAGGGAACAGGGGTGCGGAGTGCAGAAAGAGGCAAGAGAGATACAGAAATTTGCAAGAGAGGTGCAGAAAGAAGCAAGAGCAGTGCAGAAAGAAGCAAGAGAAGTGCAGAAAGAAGCAAGAGAGGTGGACAAAAAGGGAAGAGGGGTGCAGAAATAGGCAAAAGAGGTGAAGTGCAGAAAGAACCAACAGAGGTGCAAAAAGAGGCTTATGACATATTGATCCATGCAGTACCATTTGCTTCTCTAGAATCTTAGGGTCCACCACTGGCGTGCTTGCTGCAGGGAGTGGAGAGGTACGCTGTGTGGGCACATATGCACTGTGAAATGCCGGTCTGTCTTCAGGTCCCTCTGACACATGACGTGAGCCTTGTAAACCATTGCAGAAGCCTGTCCTGCGGTACTGTCACTTGCTAAGCATCTACATGCAGTGTACCAAAGAGCTCGGGGACAAGATGGCATGACTTCACAAATGTTTAGAGTTAGGTACAGAACAAACGGAAGAATTAGAAAAAATATATATATATAATGAGAATAAAACAGGAACATATAGAAAAGGCAAGGGGGCGTGAGGAGGCTGACAGTTGGAGTGTTTGAAAAAAAAGGCAAGTAAAGTAGAAAACAGAGAAGATGCACACATAGAAAATGGGAAAAGATGGGCAGAGGGGCAGGAGGGGAAAAGAGACAGAGTGGTCAACTGTCACAAAAGACAGGCAGAAAAGATTAAGATAGATAGAAAATGAGACAAGACAGACAGAAACATAGGTAACAAGGGAAACACGCAGATAAAAAAAATCAAAATCACAACAAAGAGACAGTTACAGTGAGCTATGGCTAAAGCGGAGGCAGGCAGATAGAAAAAAAGGCAAAAGGATGAACGAATATTCAGACAGACAGGTGCCACGCAGCAAAGAGACACAGGAAAGCAGATAAAAGGTGGAGAAAAGCTAGCTATGGAAAAAGTAAAAGCAAACAGAGAATGACAACAAGGCAGGCAGACAGTTAAGGAAGGGATACACACAAGTAAACCAAGAGGGGAAAATGAAGAAAGGCAGGATAAGGGACAGATACAATAATATAAAGAAACAGGCAGTTAAAAAAAGCCAAAAAATAGGTTTAACCAGGCAGACAGTTGAATAAACAAATGACGAAAGACAGACTGAAAAGTAGAACAACCATTAAGCAGTAGGACAGAGAATGAGCAAACGACACACAGACACAAAAGGGTAAAAAAGAAATTTGGCAAAAGACAAATGGAATAACAAGCGGATGGGAACTCAGACAGAAAATGGCAACCACACATTCGGGCAGCCATGCACAGCTTGAGCATAGGAGAGTCGGGCGGACAGAGAGAAAACAAGAAAAGCAGATAGAAAATGTCGAAAAGACAAGCGCTACTGATGTGCAGCGGAGGATAAAAGGGGGAAAGATAGGTCGGTTGAAAGACTTAAAAAGCATAAGACAGGCTTCTAGATAGAGGGGAGGGCAAATAGAAAAATACATAGATTGAAAAACATTTGCAGCTAGTGGATGGCAGAAGGACAGATACTAGCATAAAAGGGAATTGGAGTGAAACCAGACTGAGATGATAACAGAAAGACCGGTGGGAAGCAAATAACAAAAAACACTCTTAGAAATAAAGAAAAAGACAGGCAGAAAGACAAACAACTGAAAGCTAGAAGAAACACAAGTACATTTTGCAAAAAATGAACGAGTTGTGTGTAAAACACCAAATGCACACCCTACTCCCAATTCACAATGGAGGCAGAAATTTAGAATACAAAACTTTATCGAAAATATTTAAAAGCCCCTGTTGAAAATAATGTTCTACGGCAAAAAGTGTGGGTGTTTTTTCCCCTTCTGCTTCTTTGATGCAGGCATGGTGTGCCTTCTGTTCCCCTACACATGCTGACCATGGGATATTTTTTTGCTTCAGCCACGAAAGAATGCAGCAGTTCTTAATGTGCGTAATATCTATATAGTTACACATATATGTAGGCCATGGTTTCTTCAAAATGATTAACAATCTTAGCATACGAAGGGGTTCTATGGAACTGTATGGTATACTAGTAGATGTAATGTCCCTCCGAGCAGCTGCTAGTGTGCGGCGTGAGGCGATACGCCGATAATGCAGGTGTATTGCCATGTGACATGTATCACACGGTGCGTGCCAATGAAGGGGGCAGCTCGCGGAAAATCAGTGAGTTTAGGTGCGGTCGAAACTACTGCGAGTTTGGGGGGGAAAAAAAACCAACATCCACAGAATAGTGAAAGCAGTATCCACAGAGTAGTACAAGGGGTCAGAAATACAGGGGGAAATAAAAATTGGATAGCTACTCTGTAAGTTAAAGAGGGAGTTTGTGCCTAAAATGTCAATAAATTATTGCACAAAACATGGGGTAGAGTCAACTTCATTGTCGCATATAACATTTAGCTAAACCATGGGCTGTCTTCATTTAATATTTACATTTTTAATGTATTGAGCCATAAAAGGGGCATTCTATGTATAATATATGCCCTTTAAGGCTTAGTATGCGACATAAATAATTTTAAAAAAATAAAAAGAAGAAAAGGGGAGGCAACCCGGGCTAGTTCCCAAGTTTCAGATGAAGAGCAGTATATATATATATATATATATATATATATATATATATATATATATATTCACTGAAAAAACCATAGGTTTTACGGACAGTTATAGTTAGTTGGACATTTCACTCGTACAAAACCCGTGAAATTCCCCCGTTATAGTTAGTTCAGCTAACTATAACTCGCGCCCCGCAATGCACTGCTGATGACGTCACATATTACATCACTCATGACATGGTCAGTGACATCACTGATGACATCACTGATGACATCTCAAATGACATCACTGATGACATCATCCAGTGACCGTGTGTTTCTGTAAAGTTTAAATATTTTTAATATATATAGGGAAAGGCGTATTGAAGAATGAGTGGGTGTATAAGTGTCTGTATGGATGATTTAGTAGGTGCGTGACTAACTCTATAAGTGAGTGATTAAACGTATCTTACTGAATGCATGGGTTAGTGACTACAATGGGTGAATGTCTGTATCCGGCTGTCTGTTGCTGTGTAAGTGGCTGCATGGGTTTGTGAATAGCTAGATGAGTGTCTATATGAGTTATTGATTGGTTGTCTGAGTATCTGTATGGGTGCCTGAGTGTTTGTGTGGGTGGGGTGTGTGCGACTCTGTGCATAGATGTGTGAGTGGGTGATTCACTGGGTGGATGGTTTCAAGAGTGCATCTGTGATAGACTGTATGGTTGGGTAAGTGTGTGTAAGAGTGTGTTAGTGAGTGAATGTATGTCCCAGTGGTACATGTGTGAGTAACTACATATGTGAAAGCCAGTATATATGTGTGTTGGAGTATATAAATAGCTATAAGCGAGAGTGAGTGATTGTGATAGTGGCTGTATGGATGAGTGTGTGCTTGTATCAGTGATTGTATAAGAGCGTAACAATGTGCTAGTATTTGTATGATTAAGTGAGCTGGTGTGTGTATAACTGTATAGGTGAGTAAATGGCAGTGTGTTTAATTATTTGCATGACTGACTAGGTGTGTGAGTACCTCTATGGATGAGTGGCGGTGTTTGAGTGTCTATATAGGAGTAAGAGTGCATATGATAGTCCTGTACTGAGTGACCATAAGTATGAGTGACTGTACGGGTGAGTGAGTGGATGTGTGTGTGTAGACCTAAGAATCAGTGAGTGGGTATGTAGTTATTGGTGTTGGAGTGTCTATAGATTTGCGAATGGCAGTCTGTAATTTAGATTGGGTGTATCAAAGGTTATATTAGGGTGTGAGGAGCTGCATCAGATTATCACGTGGATGATGTCATCAGTGATGTCATTTAAGATGTCATCAGTGATGTCATCAGTGATGTCACTGACCATGTCATGAGTGATGTAATATGTGACGTCATCAGCAGTGCATTGCGGGGCGCGAGTTATAGTTAGCTGAACTAACTATAACGGGGAATTTCACGGGTTTTGTACGAGTGAAATGTCCAACTAACTATAACTGTCCCTAAAACCTATGGTTTTTTCAGTGAATTTCAAAGGTTTTTTAAATGCTAATTTGTAACTATAACATATCTGAAACCTATGGTTTTTTCAGTGAATTTCAAAGGTTTTTTAAATGCTAATTTGTAACTATAATTGTCCCTAAAACCTATGTTTTTTTTAGTGAATTTCAAAGGTTTTTTAAATGCTAATTTCTAACTATAACGTGTCTGAAACCTATGGTTTTTTCAGTGAATTTCAAAGGTTTTTTAAATGCTAATTTGTAACTATAACGTGCCTGAAACCTACGTTTTTTTCAGTGAATTTCAAAGGTTTTTTAAATGACATTTTTTAAATGTATTAATTTTTATATTAATTTTTTTCATACTGATTTACTACATTTTTAGAAACAATTTCTTTTACATATTTTATTTTTTAAATTACATTGTAATTACATTATACATTACATTACAAAAATACTTTATCAGAATGAATTACTTTAGTTTAAATACTTTGCACATAGGCAATAGACTTTTAAGTACAGTAGTTACAGTTGTTGCAATGGGCAACACATTTTCAAACACAATGCAACATTGAGCTGAATGTGAATTTCTAGTTAAATGCAATTAGTTACTTTATGGATTACTTTTCTAACCCCAGGACTGGATCCTAGATTCAGTCCTGGGACATCTCCTGTAAACAGTTGAGTAAAAGCGTTTTGGTTACAGTCGTGATTTTTAAGGAATATTATTGTATTTTAAAAGTTGACACTTTGAAACTTTTCCTCATAGAATCACCAATGTTATCCTATGGAAGGAAATTCACTTAGCAGGTAAAAACTGTTATCGTTACTTTTTCTTACTCAGTGTTGGATCCTGGATCCAGCACTGGTGCATCTCCTGTAAACAGTTGAAAAAATGCGTTTAAGTCATACAGGCGATTTTTAAGGAATATTTGTAGTTTGTGAAAATCGACACTTTGAAACTTTTCTGCTGAAAACCAGACAATGGATTCCTATGGAAGAAAAGATAAGTTACTGGTAAGTACGGTTAAAATTACTTTTCAGGGTCAGTGCTGGGCTAAAAGATGCAGCACTGGGTTCTCTCCTGATAACAGGTGAGTAAATCGGAATTCGTATTTCGGCTGATTTTAGAAGAATAATTTAAAGTTCCAAAACTCCACACTTAGAAGAATTTCCAAGTGAAACCAGTCAATGTTAGCCTATGGAAGGAAATTCAAGTTACTGGTAAGTACGGTTAAAATTACTTTTCAGGACCAGTACTGGGCTGAAAGATGCAGCACTGAGGTCTCTCCTGATAACAGGTGAGTAAATCAGAATTCGTATTTCGGCTGATTTTAGAGGAATATTTGTATGTTTAAAAATCAACGCTTAGAAACTTTTTCAGCAAAAAGCAGGCAATGATATCCTATGGAAGGAAATTCAAGTTACTGGTAAGTACGGTTAAAATTACTTTTCAGGATTAGTACTGGGCTGAAAGATGCAGCACTGAGGTCTCTCCTGATAACAGGTGAGTAAATCGGAATTCGTATTTCGGCTGATTTTAGAGGAATATTTTAAAGTTCCAAAACTCCACACTTAGAAGAATTTCCAAGTGAAACCAATCAATGTTAGCCTATGGAAGGAAATTCAAGTTACTGGTAAGTACGGTTAAAATTACTTTTCAGGACCAGTACTGGGCTGAAAGATACAGCACTGAGGTCTCTCCTTATAACAGGTGAGTAAATCGGAATTCGTATTTCGGCTGATTTTAGAGGAATATTTGTAGGTTTCAAAAATCAACACTTAGAAACTTTTTCAGCAAAAAGCAGGCAATGATATCCTATGGAAGGAAATTCAAGTTACTGGTAAGTACGGTTAAAATTACTTTTCAGGACCAGTACTGGGCTGAAAGATACAGCACTGAGGTCTCTCCTTATAACAGGTGAGTAAATCGGAATTCGTATTTCCGATGATTTTAGAAGAATATTTGCACAATGGTGAAGGGAGGGGTGGGGCCTGAGGTGACATCTGTGCAAACGCGCCCCGTGGCGCGTTTTAAGTTGGGGGATTAAGTCCCCTTGAATCCTGAGGGTCCCTAGGGGCCAACTAGCCCACCAGGAACCTCCAATATGCGCCAGGGGCTGCGTTGCAGAGACGTGTAGAGAGGCCACACCCCTTTTACACCTCTCTGCAACGCAGCTCTGTGGCGCTTTCTGGATGTACCTGTTGGGCTAGTTGGCCCCCAGGGACCCTCAGGATTGAAGGGGATTTAATCCCCAACTTAAACGCGCCACGGGGCGCGTTTGCACAGATGTCACCTGAAGCCCCGCCCCTCCCTTCACCACTGTGCAAACGCGCCCCGTGGCGCGTTTTAAGTCGGGGGATTAACTCCCCTTGAATCCTGAGGGTCCCTGGGGGCCAACTAGCCCAACAGGTATATCCAAAAAGCGCCACAGAGCTGCGTTGCAGAGAGGTGTAAAAGGGGCGTGGCCTCTGTACACCTCTCTGCAACGCAGCCCCTGGCGCATACTGGAGGTTCCTGGTGGGCTAGTTGGCCCCAGGGACCCCCAGTATTCAAGGGGAATTTGTTCCCCTCTGCAAACGCGCCAGGGGCGCGTTTGCAGAGTGGTGAAGGAGGGGCGGGGCCTGCGGGCCCGATCGTCTTTTTTTGTTTTTTTGTCTCTGAAGGGGGGCTGTGTGGCCCCCCTTCCTTTTTCCTGTTTTTGGGCCCTGGGGACCCCATCCCCCAGGGCCTTACCCCTTTTTTTTTATTAAATTAAAAAAAAAAAACGGGAAGGGGGCCGCGTGGCCCCCCTTCCCTGGGCCTGTATTGGCCCCGGGGACCCCATCCCCCGGGGCATGGCCTCTATTTCTACATTTTATTCTTTGGAGGGGGCTGCGTGGCCCCCTCCTCTGGCCATTTAAGGCCCCGGGGACCCCATCCCCGGGGCCGGCCATACCCTTTTTTTTTGTGTGTGTTTTTTTTTTAAACTTTGGGGAGGGGGCTGCGTGGCCCCCCTCCCGGGCCACTTATGGCCCCGGGGACCCCATCCCCCGGGGCCTGGCCTCAGGTTGGAGACTGTGGGGGTCCCCAATCCCCCACAGTCCCAGCCGGCTCCCGAGCGCGGCATTGCTTTTCCACATGGGGAGCTGCTAAGATGCAGCTCCCCATGTGGAAAGCTATCGGCTTTGGATATTGGAAGAGAGAGCAGGTTTCCTGCTCTCTCTTCCAATATCCAAAGCAGTTTGCTATGGCAGGACGGGAGCCGCGAGGCTCCCGTCCTGCCATAGCAAACTACAGTGTCCCGGGGTAGGCACCCCGGGACACTGCAGGAGCCGGCCCTGGGGGGTGGCGGTCCCCAGGGCCATCAAGGGCTCCAGGAGGGGGCCGCGTGGCCCCCTCCCTTAAATTGCACAGCCCCGGGAGGTGGTGGTCCCCGGGGCTCTGGGGGTCCGTAATGGACCCCCACATTTATTTTATAAGTGCCCCGGGGAGGTGGTGGTCCCCGGGGCATGTGGGGGGGCTGGAGCCCCCCACACCTTATTTAAATAAAAAAGAAGCCCCGGGTGTGGCGGTCCCCGGGGCTGCGGGAGGGCAGAAGAGCCCTCCCGCACCATTTTTTCTATAAAGCCCCGGGGGTGGCGGTCCCCGGGGCTTGGGGGCCCTTTGAGGCCCCCCATACAAACAATATACCCACCCCCACCATGCCCCCGGGACTTGGGCCACCCGGGGGCAAAATGCAATCGAAGCGCGGGAGACCGCGCTTCGATTTTTTATTTTTTTTCGGCAGGATTCGCGCACCCTGAGCGCATCCTGCCGATTTAAAAAAAAAAATTTTTTTTTCTTTTTTGCCCAGGGGGTCCTTGTGGGACCCCCTGAGCAAACCTAGGGGTCAGGGTGTTTCTACCCTGCCCCCTTTGTGCGCTTTGCCTACTTGTTTCTGTCCCTCGGTTCTACCGAGGGACAAAATGGCCGCCAACATTTCCTGAATCGGAATGTTGACAGCCAGCTGACAGCCAATTAACATGCAGCTCGTGATCGGGACGGTGCGCGCAGGGTGCGCTGAGGGTACGCGGACCCTACTCGGCCATAGATATATCTATACTTTTACTTTTGATTTTCTCAGCAACTACTGAACGGATTTACACCATTTAACAAAAAGGGTTCTTTCTGAACCAAGAACTACCTCTTTGCCAAATTTGGTGTAATTCCGTTCAGCAGTTCGGGCTGTAGCCGTGTCTAAAGTTTCCTATGGAAAATTGCATGGGGAAAACGCGTTTTGGGACCCCCTTTTTCTCGGCCCCGCTTGACGAATCCCCCGAGACTTTCAGGGTAGGAGCGGACCGGAGCGCCCCACAAAGTTTGAAAATTTTGCGAAGATACGTCAACCGGCAAGAGAGTTATTTCAAATAGAATGTCGCGGATTTCCTATGGATAATAGGTTGTAACTATAACTATCTACTGGCGACCGCCAGTAGATAATATATATATATATATATGTATATATATATATATATATATATATATATATATATATATACATATATATATATATATATATATATATGATATATATGTATATACACCTGCTCCGGGAGAATAAGTACCTCAAGAAGTGGGGAGGTGGCTGGTAGAAATATATCTGGAGTTGAAGAGAATTGGCCCATTTTGTATAGACTGCAACACAGCCCTTACAGTTGGTGAGTAGTGTGTTGCTATTATTTGGAAACTGCGAAATAACACCCTTGCTTTTTTTTACGCCACTTTTCCCACTATTTTTGAGTTTGTGGTCATAATGTTTTATTTTTTAAGTTGCCTTTTTGTTTAAGAAAAATACAAAAGGTTGGAAAACAAACAAACAAAATAAAAAAATCCAGACAAAAGGTTCTGCATTTCATAGTTAAAAAAATAGATACACTGTATGTCTGTGCCTAGATAAAGAGTAGTTGTTGTATAAGTGAGTGACTGAGTGTATTACTGGCTGCATAGGTGAGTGATTGGGTGTGTTAGTGGGTGCTTTAGTGATTGACTGCCTCTGTAAGTGATTGTCTGGGTGAGTGAAAGGCTGTGTAAGTGCCTGGATAGTTGAGTGAGTGTTTGCATTAGTGGGTGTATAGGTAAGTGACTTGGGGCCATATGTATCAACCTATATTGCGATCGCAAACGCTGAAATTTGCAGAATTTCTGCGTTTGCGATCGCAATTTAGAAGTGTGCAATGTATCAAAGACAAACGCACACACAAAATAAGGAATCGCAAAATTTGCGATTCTCTCTTTTGCGAATGCATTTAAGGAAATTGCGATTCCTTAAATGCAATGTATGAAGCACAAAAAAAGTGCAAATTGGTCATAAGGAATCGCAAATTACCACCAACTTCAAGTTGGTGGTAATATGCGATTTCTTTGAAAAATGCAATGCAATGCAATGTGGCACACATACATGCCCTTAGGGCATGTATGTGCGCCACATGTGCACCCATGCTTATTTCAGGGGTGCAACAGGGTGTCCTTTTGACACCCTTGCAACCTTGAAATTGCATTCTCAATTTGCGATTCTCTAATTGGTAATCGTAAATTGAGAATGTCTTCCCATTCATTCCTATGGGCCTCTAGGCTCATAGGAATGAATGGGGAGGGTTTCCTTAATTGCGAATCTCAATTTGCGATTCACAATTAAGGAATATGTAGGATTCGCACATTTTTGGGCAAATCCTACATACATCTCGTTTTGCGATTCTCAAATAGCGATTCTCAAAAATGTCGCTATTTGAGAATCGCAAAACCTAACATTGATACATATGGCCCTGTGTGTGTTAGTGCCTGTATGAGTGACTGACTGAGTGGATGAGTGTCAGTATAAGTCAGTGACTGGGTGTATGAATGACTGTGTGAGTGAGTGACTGGGTGTGTGAGGGTGCACATGGGTGAGTGAGTGGCTGAGTACCCATATAAGTGTGAGTGACTGTATGAGTGAGTGAGTGGGTTTATGAGTGAACGAGTGGGTGTATGAGCTGCTACATGAGTGAGATACAGTGTCTATACGTGGCAGTATGAGTGAGTGTGTGAGTGCTTGTATGAATGAGTGAGAGGGTGTGTGAGAGGGTATATAAGTGAGTGAATGAATGCATGAGTGACTGTATGGGTGAATGACTGACTGTGTGAGTGGCTGCATGGGTGAGAGAGTGTGTGTGTAAGTGGCTGTATAGGGGAGTGAATGGGTATCTGAGTATTTGCATGAGTGAGTGATTAGGTGGGTCAGTGTCTGTATAAGTAAGTGAACGGGTATGTGTGTGGTTCTAGGAGTGAGTGACTGGGTTAGAGTGGCTCTTTGAGTGACTGTCTACATGTGGGAGTGGCTGCATGATTGAGTGACTGTAACAGTTGCTATTTGAGTCAACAAGTGGGGGTGTGACCTACTATAAGAGTAAAATAGTAGGTATGTGAGTGGCTGTATGAGCGAGTGAATCTCTATGTGGGTGGCTGTATGGTTAAGTGACTAGGTGCATGAATGCCGGTATGACTGAGTGACTGTGTGTGTAAGTGTCTATATGGGAGAGTGAGTAGATGTGTCACTGGTTGTGTAATAGAGTGAGTGATTGTCTGAGTGGCTATATAGTTGAGTGTGTGGGTGTGTCAGTAGTAGTATAATTGAGTGTCTGATTGTCTGAGTGGCTATATAGGTGAGTAACTGGGTGTGTGAGTCTCTATATGGGTACCTGTATGAGTGAGTGACAGGCTGTGTGAGTGACTGTATGGATGTGTGAATGCTTCTATGAATGCCTGTATGATTGAGTGAGTGGTTGTGTGACTGGCTGCATAGGTGAGACACCATATGTGTTAGTGCCTTCATGAGTTAGTGATTGGGTGGGTGAGTGTGTGTATAAGTGAGTGACTGGGTGTGTTACTGGCTGTAGGGATGAGTGATTGGGTGGGTAGGTGGGTGTGTGTATAAGTTAGTCACTGGATATGTAAACAGCAGTAAATCTGACCGAATGGGGGTGTAAGAGACTGTATGATCCGGTGACTGATAGTGTGAGCAGTTGTGTGAGTGAATAACTAACTGTGTGGGTATCTATATTGGTGGTGAATATGTGTGTAAGTACCTCTATGAGTGAGTCAGTGGCTATGGCAGTGTTTGCATCAGTGTGTGTCTGGTTGTGTCAGTGGCCATATTATTATGTGTGTGGGTATATTAGTGTATAGAAAAGTGTGTTCCTGGGTATATCAGTGTATACACAACAGTGTGTCTGGGTGTGTTAGTGAATGCCTTGGTATGTTACTCTATGTATCAGAGTGCACATGGATGTATTAGTGTATGAATCACTGTGTCCCTGGGTGTGTCACTCGATGCATAAGTGTGTGTCTGGCTGTAATAGTGTCTGCATCATTGTCTGTCTGGGCATAGTGCTGTATACCCCATTGTGTGGCTGGGTGTGTCACAGTCTGAATCAGTGTGTAAATGGATGTGTGAGCATCTTTATAGATGAATAAGCATGTGCGTATTTGAATCAATGACGGACTGGCTGTGTAAGTGCCTGTATAGGTTAAAAACTGACTTAGTCAGTGGCTGTATGTAATATTGAATATGATTGGTAATAGCTGTATAAGTAATTGACTGGCTTTGTTAGTAGCTGTTTTCGTAAGTAAGTATGTGTCACTGTTTACATGAGTCAGTGAATGTGTTTCTATCTGTATGGGTAAGTGATTGGGTGTATCAGTACTTACATGGGAAAGGGATGTTAGCGATTGTATGTATGGTTGACTGGTTGTATAAGGTACTGAGTACGTGACTGAGTGCAAATGTTTGTGCCTGTATTAGGAAATAACTAAGTGTGTGAATATCTGTATGGGTAAGTAAGATTATGTAGTACTAGATGTATTTGTAAGTGAGACGGTGGGTTACTAACTGGGTCAATGAGTTAGTGGGTTAGTGAGTGGCTGAATGGATGAGAGACTAGGTGTATGAGTTGTGTAATCAGTGTATGTGTGAATGTGGCAGTGGTTGTAGTCTGGGGTTGCGTCTTTTTTCTCAGATTTGAACAATTACATTTGGCTGTAGCAAATTTGATTCATTGTGATGTGTATGTTTGGTTGAGGATGTTTGATGAATGAGTCAAAGAACTTCAGTTTTGGTATACCTCATTAGTAGCATCTGGGAAAAGAATGAAAGTGGGAGGGGTAATGCCCCGCTTACTTACCAGTAATTTTCATTACCCCTAGTCCATCTCATCCTCGTCCCAGTCATTAAGCTCCCAATGCACTATTGCTCTATTGACTCATTCTATTGCCTTGCCTTTCATCTGTTTTGCCACTGTCTGTCTTGTTCTATTGCCTTTTTCTGCTGATTGCCTTCATTCTTTCCTTCTTAATATCTGTTTTTCCACTGTCTTCCTTGTTCGATTGCCTTTTTCTGAAGATTGCCTTGACTTTTCCTTCTTAGTATCGTATTCATCTGTTTGCCTTCACTGCCTGTTTCCCGCCTCCTATTTCTCTCCTTCCGCCAAGCCCCGCCCGCCACCTCCCAGCACACCTCCCTCCTCCCAGGACCTACTTAATGGAGGCCGCAGCACAGCGATGCTACTGTTGTGCTGTAGGCATGCCAAAGGTAAGCCTGTCTGCACCTGTCCATACCTGGACCGTGCCCAGCACCAGGACTCCAGGTCCCCAGCCCTCACAGACCTATAGCACTGCCTTCCTCTGCGCCCTGAACACCGGGAACCCCAGCAAACACTTCTGCAATGCCACCACAATCTCTACACTAGGACCAGTCTCTTGCACCTGATGCACCTTCTCCTGCATCAGCACGACCACCATTGTACCCCAAAGCGCCACACCAACCCCCAGAGACACCACACAAGAAGCAAGCCATTGACTCCATGGCCTGCCACTCAACACACGCTCTATGGGCACGCACTCCACCGATTTATGGGACCTCATCCCCACCTGGCTCAGCCTCCACCCCTGACATCGTCACTGCAGTCCCCGCATCATATACAGCCACGTCACAGAACTCACATGGACCGATCACTCCATTTTCCACTTCAATATCTCCAGTCGCCACACTGTCAGCCCCAAAATGGCCAGGGCCCCACAGCAGCGGGGACAACATTCTGAGACCAGCTGGATGGACACCCTCAACACCTCCAACCCGGCCATCACCACCAATCTGGAACAGGGAATTAATAACTTCAATGCCTGAATCACCAACTGAGCTGACAGCATCACCCCCATCAACAGAAACAAGCCGAGAAGATCCACCAAAATAGCCAAATGGTACACCCAAGAACTCAGAACAGTGAAGCGGAACAGCAAACAGCTGGGGAGGAGATGGCATGCAAGCAAGAACACCTCTGACAGAGCAGCCTTCTAAACCTCCCTCAACTTCTACCATCACCTGCTGAGGGCAAAAAAAGAAGACAGCCCTAGCTGCATGCATCAAAACCAGCACCAACAAGAGCAGGGAGCTTTTCAGCATCTTTAAGGAGTTCTCCAACCTGGCTGCCAACCAAGACAACATCACACCCTCACAAGAGCTGTGCAACAACCTCACTGGCTTCTTTCATGACAAGATTGCAATCATTTACAGAAACTTCGAACCCCAGCCCTCAACCACGGACTTCCTTGACAGATTCGCCTCCACCGCAACTGACACGAACCACAGACTGACCACCTGGAACCATCTCTACACCCAGAACATCACCTCCATCATGAAGTCCATCCACTCGGGAGCTCCCACAGATCCTTGCCCACACCACATTTTCAACTTCGGACACCAAAGGAAAGGCTAAGATCTCACCATGCTGCTCAACACCTCAATCACCACCGCAAAATGCCCAGACGCCTGGAAACATGTCAAAGTCAGACCACTTCTCAAAAAAAAACCCTGCCAACACCAGTGAACTCAAAACCTACCAGCCAATCTCCCTGCTCCAATTCCAGGCCAAGGTACTGGAGAAAGCAATCAATATGCAACTCATGACACACCTCAAGCAGAACAAGCTACTCAACGCCTCCCAATCCGGCTTCCACAGCAATCACAGCACCAAGACCGCAGTGATCGCAGCCACTGACAGCATCCGAACCCTCCTCAAACAACGAGAAGCAGCAGCTCTAAAACACCTCAATCTCTCAGCTGTCTTCAACACCTTATCACACCACATGTTGATCAAAACACTCCACCACATCAGCATCCAAAGAGAACGCACTCAGATGGATCGCCTCCTTCCTCACTAGAAGAACTCAGAGGGTCCGCCTACCACCCTTTACCTCTAAACCCAAGGATATCATCGATGGTGTCCCACAGGGCTCGTCTGTCAGACCCACGCTCTGCAATGCCTATATTGCCTCACTCGCCAACATCTTCAGATCTCAGGGACACAACATAATATTCTACTCACTGTCCAATGACCCTACCACCACCAGGACCAACTTCCACAGATGCATGACAGATGTCGCCAACCAGCTGAGGAACAACTGCCTGAAGTTGAACGCAGACAAGATGGAAGTACTGATCTTTGGCAACAACAAGAAACCATGGAGTGACACCTGGTGGCCCTCAGACCTGGGTCTTACACCTACAACCACAGACCATGCCAGAAACCTCAGAATTATCATAGATAACAAGCTCACCATGAAATCATAGATCAACGCCATCTCCCCCGCCTGTTTCTTCACCCTGCGCATGCTACATAAGATCTTCAAGTGGCTAACCCTGCAAACCAGACGCCTCATGACACAGGCCCTCATCGCCAGCCAACTGGACTATGGCAACGCCCTCAATGTGGGAATCGCCACACACCACCTACACAGACTTCAAATCATACAGAACCCTGTATCCAGACTTGTCCTCAACCTCCCATCACAAACCAATATAACACCCCACCTCAGGCAACTCCACTGGCTTCCTGTACAGAAGAGATGCCACTTCAAGATGCTGACCCAAACACACAAGGCTCTAGATAACCAAGGACTCACCTACATCAACCACTGCCTGAACTTCCACCAGCCATCAAGAAATTTAGGATCTGCCTCCCTTGCACTTGCCCACACTCCTTGCATCCACCAAAGCAGAAGCGAAAGATGCTCTTTCTCTTACGTTGCAGTAAAGGAATTGAACAGCTTCCCCCACAGCTCCAGACTATCTCGTCTCTCCTAGATTTCCGAAGAGCACTCAAGACCTGGCTTTTCAAATGATCCTTCTGGGACCTGAAAGCTTCTGGATACCCTATCGGGTGATTAGCAGTGCTATATAAATCCAGTTTGATTGATTGATTGAAAATGCACCCAGCATCCTTTTCAGTCCTTTGACAGGCTTGGATATATACAGGAAGAGCTAAGAGTGCCAGCCCCCATTATCACACCCAGGTCGGGTGGGTGAGGCCAACTTCTTTTGGATCCTCCTACCCTGATTCCTGTCGTGAGGTTACAGCCACCTCATTAGTAATGACTTTGATGTGGACCAGATGGACTAAGGGTAATGAAAACTTCTGGTAAGTAACCGGGGCATTTTTATTTCCCGAATCCTGCTGATAAAATCTTCTTCTGCGTCATGGGCAAAGTCAAAATAAGCCTGTTAAAAATAAATATACATCAGCATAAAACTTTATATTGCACGCGGTGATCAAAAATGTTTGTATGGCATTACCTAAGAAATTTACACACCAGATCAGCTGTACACTAATCTGTTGAGCACATTTTTAGGTGATAACGAGCAAATTTATGTTTGACCATTGTGGACAGTCCGTGTTTTTTTTTTTTAATTTTCCGAATGCGGTCCAAAACTTAAACTGCATTAAAACCGTGGGGCATATTAGCAAGACCCACGTTAAAATTATCGCCGTTTTAGCGGCAGGAAACTGCCGCTAAAACGGCGATAATGGGCTTGCTAATATGCGTTATAGAATTCCAATAGAAGCCCAGGTTAGATGTGCAGGACATCTAACCTGGGCTTCTATTGGAATTCCATAACGCATATTAGCAAGCCCATTATCGCCGTTTTAGCGGCAGTTTCCTGCCGCTAAAACGGCGATAATTTTAACGTGGGTCTTGCTAATATGCCCCTATGTATTTTATTTGATGAGAAAACGGACTTTCGCGTTTTGAAGTTTGACAGAGCCAATTAGCTATTATAAAGTAAATCCTGGCATTTCCCCAGTTGATTCAGCTCATATGCGTGCAGGATAATATATGCAAATTCACAGGGAACCAGACATTAAAAGCAGCTCTCAAATGCAGAGATAAAAGAAGTTTCTATGGCTGCAACGCTGTTTATTAAATTTAGAGGATAGTCTTTGTTGTTAAACATTAATTTATGCATTACAGCAACACTTAAAATTCCATCAACTGCTTTGAAATTATCCAACAGTTACAAAATTACTCAATTAACAACAACATGCTCAACTGGCGATATTGTAGACAATGCATTATTCATAGTATTAAATAATTAATGATGAAAAATTTAGCAATGTATGTTTTCATTATAATTGCTGATAGAAATGCGTGCATGTAATGCATTTTAGAGACGGTACGTGTGCTGAAAAATCTTGAACAAAAGCCATCTCCTGTCTTCTGTAAATAGAGCTGAACTTTAAAGAGACATGAATTGGGTGTATTTTTTCTTAGGGCATTAGCAGGTATTCCTAAAAATTGTGCATCGTGCAAATTATAAAAGTGCACCTGATTTGAGACTTCAGGGACCAAATAGAAAAACACTTACAAGACTATGATCCGCTGTCTCTTGCTCAACTCCGGTTAACACTATAAATATGAAAATAACAACTTGGAAAATTTGCCCCAAAGTTCTACGGACGGAAAGGCAGAGTAAAACATGAGCTAATAACACAACTTATATACAAATGAATTATAAATCTACTACTGAAAAAATACATTACCATCAAAGCTATAGAGTCAAAGACACCTGAGTGCCCGAATACTCTAAATAAAGATAGTGGAAATACGAACATCGAAAGCTTTCAATAGAGACAGTGGAAAGACTTCCAGCCCCTGCGTTGAATAGATCAGAGGCAAGTAGTCTTTAGGCTGTGTTGGAATATTCATCAGTATAAGGAAAGACAGGGGTAAAGACTCTTTGGGGGTTAAGCAGAGCTGGAACAATAAGTGGAAACTGACAAGCAGACTGGAGAAATCTGACAGGCTATCACATGCATTTCAAAACACCAAGGGGCATATTATCAAGCGGCAGCGAAAATTATCGCTGGCCGCGCTTAGCATGAGAATTGTTATCGCCGGCTATCGCTGGAAATTATCGCCATGCTAGCGCTGTATTAACAACGCTTAGCGCAATGGCGATAATTATTCCAGCGATAGCGGTTTTTTCCATGGAACATCGCTGGTTTTCCAGCGATGTTCCATGGAAAACAGCGCTATCCTTGATGATAGTGGCTGTGGTCTTAGCCACACAATCCACCCGCCATGTTAGGTATGCCTTAGTCTGGAATTTAACAGACGATATTTGAAATCGCGTTAACTATGCCTTAACGCTGGAATTTAACAGACGTTAAATTCCAGTGTTAAGGCATAGTTAACGCGATTTCAAATATCGCTACCCCTTGTTGATAATATTGCGAAGCTGGGTTAGCGATATTTTCACATGGGGTTTTGTCAGGCACGCCCCCCTTGCATCTCATTAGCGATGCGATGCAAGGCGTGCTGACGACGGGCGCTAAGGCAAGGAAACACGCGCTAGCGTGTCCTTGTCAGTAAAGCGATAATATTATCGCTGCTTTTCGCCCGAAAACGGACGCTAAAGCGGCGATAATCTTATCGCGGCCCCTTGATAATATGCCCCTAACTTTCTTGGATCACAGAGGAAGGGTATAAATACAAATGAAGCAATGTGGTCTGTGTCCCTGGTGTATCACTTGAAAATTGTTACTTAGAGGAATATTGGATGGGGAGAAAGGGAAGTGAGAGGCGTGGCATGAATGGCGTCAAAGTAAAATGGCTGCCAGCTGCAGATATTGTGCTGGCTTTAAGGCATATGTGTCCTCCTTCTATTTTAGCGACAGAAACTTATGTATTTGAATGAATATGCTTTAAGGCAGGGGCGGTCCTAGAACTTTTGGGGCCCTGGGCGAAAGGGAAAATGTGAGACCCCTCTAGTGTGCATGTGACATCACAAGAAGTGAAGTGACATAAAGTGAAATAGCGGGACTGTTAATCTTCTTTGGAATCGCTGAAATGACCTAGTTCTTTCATTTGTATCCTCCTGCATTTATGAAGGAAAAATGAAAAGGCGCCTTCCAGAATACAAGGAACTAACAGCAGGATTAACTGCTTACATGTTGTATGAAGAAGCAATTTGAGATCTCCTTTGGTGGAAGTCTGTACTAGTAAAAGTGACAGTTTTCATATGAATCGCTTTTACTGTGACGGAAAAGAAAGTTTGATGATGAACTTATTTGGAAACATTAGTGGAGCCAATTGTGAGAATAAGACAGTTGAAAATTTGGTGTGTGTGTTCACTCAAGTGTGTGTGTTAGTTGTAGTAGTATACCAGTGCTGTTTATTCCTGTTGCTGCTATGAGATGAGCGTTTATGCCCTTGTATCATCTGGACAAGGAACAATATCAGCAATTAGGTTTTGCCTCAAGACTACTGGGAAACAGCTCAGTTTCTTAGCTAGAAACTGGAAGCTGACCCCTTACTCATCTCCAGAGAGTTGATCTTAAACTCTTGGAGTCAGTAGGAAGTTCCTGCATCGTTATGCTGCAGGATTTTACTAAAGAGGTTTTTATTTGGTGGTGAACTAAGGGTAGGATTACTGTGACAGACTCACTATAGGGAATGCATTATGGATGTGTCCGCAAGTGGGACTTAAAATAGGGAGGCAGACTTTGTTTAACAGGGCTTTGCAGAGAGCTGCAATAAGTTTCCTATACCATGAGGCTGGAACTGTCTAACAGATGTCACAAAGGTGCTTTTCCCTGCAGCTTCCTTAAAAAGTCAATGAGGATACACTACTACACAGTTTTGTCATGTAGTTCCTACTAATCCGTAGGATCAGGACATTTGTTTGGACAACATAAACTAGGGGCTTGGTGCCTAGACTGATTCTGGACACCCCCGCAGGATTTGTTGGCCTATAGACCAGCTAGCTCACATGCCACCATAAGCCCCCCTAACCTTACCAGGGAGCGAATGGTTTCTGGCAACCACTGAACATGACAACCCTGACCCCTCAGGGATCGTGGAAACAGTAAAGAATCTTTCACTCAGTCACTCGTGCTTACTTATTCTCAGGGAAGTATACAAAGAATACACTGTGGGACATTTTTCAATATGTTTATTGAACCAACGTTATTCTTGTATAAAATACGTGGGCTGCAATGATTATTAGACAGAAGCAGATAAAAGTGATTACAAGCAACAAAAGCGTGAATAGTAGATAGAGTTCTACCATGGTGCTAAATCAGTGTATATATGCAGGCATATAAAACAAGGCAGTAATCAAGCGTACTCCTACTATGCAAACCCTATTCTGAGTGTACCTAGAGTGTGTGTAGGTGTAGAGCCAAGAATTTACCCTAGGGATGATCTAACTCTATTACCTGATGGGAGAGAATGTAGGAGCCCGTCTTGGTCACAAACTGGACATCCCTCGTAGAGATGTCAGACCGCTGCTTGGTGAAATCTCAGCATGCAGGGACACTCTTAGCTGAAGTGCCTCCTCTGCTAATCTATCTGGATTCTCATTATTTATAATGGAAAGCAGCCTTGCTATGTACTTGTAGATTAGCGATGCTATGGATATGTAGATAGCCCTGTCGCCCCGTGAATGAAGATAGGATGACATTTGTACATAGTGCGTAAAGAGGCCTAGTACATGATGTTATAGGCATTGTGATAATGTTGTACGAAGCTAGATGTGTAAACAAAGTAGTTTCAGAGAAACTAATCCAACATTGTCATGCATGCAAATGTGTGCAAAAGTTCACAGCCAAAATGTTATTGTGAGGACAATGTAAGAAATAAGCTGCTTCGTCACATGGGCCTAACCCAGGAATATAACAGTTTATTTTAGACACCTTGCCTACTGCTACAAACACAATATACATCTCAAGCACAGCTCATGACACTTTGAGGCTCGCTCTACAACCCTACACTTAAAACAAAACATGCTAAAATGTACAATTACTAGTGTAACATTAAAGTAGCACTTGGGTGTCAGTCAAAATGTCATATCTATGATGTAGAGATGCCACACATAAACACCCAGCAAATACAGAAATGTCACACATAGACAAGGGACTAGCCAGAAAGTTAAAATACCCCCTCTTTGAACCAAAGCTCATATGGCACTAAGCAAGTGAGGTAATTCATTGTAACCCTCCCCAGAAGAGCTCCCTTGTCTTTTCCATCCAATCATCTATCCATTCATCCTTCCATCGACGCACTGATATCTCCATTTCACCTTTACATTTTGTCATCCATTCATTCTTTCATCCATCATTTAATCTTCCATCATTCAGTCTGACCGTTCATCCTTGTGCCCATTCATATCCAAACCTATCCATCCATCTCCAAACCTTTCCATCATTTCACTTATTCCTCTCTCCATCCACCATTTCGATCGTCCAACCAGCCATCCATCCTTTCAATCATCCATCCATCCTTTCGTTCATCCATCCATCCAGTTTTTCACTCCATCATCCATCCTTCTTTTCACTCATCCATCCACCCATTTACCCTTGCATCATCCAGCTATCCTTTCACTTACCCATCCACCCATTCACTCATCTGTCCACCCATTCACTTATCCATCATCATTTCTTCCATCTCTCCACCCTCCCTTTTATTCATCTATGCATTCTTTCACTCACCCACCCTTGCATCCATCCTTTCATTCATCCATTCACTCATCCATCGTGTCAATCATCCATCCATATGTCTTACTTTCCACTCATCTATCCACCCTTTTACTCAGTCATCCATCCTTTCACTAATCCATTTACTCCTCCACCCACCCATCCATCCCCTCATGCATCCATTGACCCTTTCACTCATCCATCCCTTTTCTCATCATCGATACATCTACCCTTTCACTCATCCATCCATCCTTTCGTCCATCCATACTCCTTTTCACTCATCCATCCTTACATATTATGTTAATGAATTTGATATTGCGCACCTACCCTTTCACTCAGTCATCCATCCATTTGCCCTTTCACTCATTCTTTCAACCATCCATCCCTTATCCATCATTTCACCCATCCATGAAGCCTTTCACTCTGTCCATCCATCCACCCATTTATTCCATCCATCCACGCATCCATTCTTTTCACTCATCTGTCATCCACCCTTTTGCTCATCCATCTTTCCACTCACTCATCCATCGATCCATCCATCCACTCACTCAACCCAGGTTAATTATGAGCCTTTGTCTGTGGAGTTCCAGACAGAAGAGGCTCTTCAAGAACTTCACCTCCGCTCGATGCCCCTGCACATAGGCAGTCTGGAAACCTGAGAGTCATGCATGATGCACAGTGCCAGGACGTGAGGTGACTGTATCATGATCAGTTTTCTTTTTTTGCAGTATTATATAGTGCTAACTTGGCTCCAGGTATTTTGAATGCTTTACACGAGTACACAAGTACCAATTACATTCTAAAAGGTCCAATTTTTTTTTTTAAGGGATGGGAAGATTTACGTGAATTGCCCAGAATCATAGGATTTAGAGCAGATGCCAAGACTTGTATCTGGTTTCCCATTTCCATTAAACTACTCCATGCACTGCGAGGCATCCCCTGGGATTCACAGCCATAGTGTAGCGCTGGGAGGCCAAGAAGACAGGGCCCCCTGCCCCGGGCCTCGCAGCCCCAGGGCACTGGATAATGGCTGCAGGTCCCAGGGAAGAGGGCTCCATGTCAGGACCTTGCAGCCTGAGTGCACTGTGCTAAAAGCTGCTGCCATGCCAGTTTGCTCTAGCTACTCCCTTGCCCCTTCCCTTCCCTCCACCTCTCCTCACATGATAATGTCCAGCTGGTCCCTGAAACAAAGGGGCCTTCTGTTACCAGGCAACCCAAAACAGAAAGGGCAGAGAAGACTTCAGGGAAAGTTTTTAAGAGAGGCGCTGCCCTGTCCCTGAATTTGTGAGCCAACAAAATTGTTGGTTTGCTGCTGCTCACTTCTCCACCACTGTTTCCTTTCCCCCACCCCTGCACCCCTTGCAATTCCACCATGCCCTAAGACCAGCGAGGTCAAGATACCTTGCTTAAAAAATGCATTTCTTAATGTGATCAGATGGGAGAGGGGGCATTGGAGGAACGGGTGGACTGATTGATAGTGTGGCCTTTCATTCGGAAGCAAGGCCCCATGTTTTTGACCTGATATCGGGGCCTGTGCAGCTGCCCACACAGCCCATGTCTAGCGCCGGCCCTGCTTTAAGGATATTTCCAATTACAGTGGGTCTTTCTTCTCAGAGCACTAGCCATCATGCGCTTTTTTTGCCTCAAGATTATCGGATGTATTAGCGCTTTGGTACAGCGTTTCTGTTTTTTCTGAGCCCCATTGGTGTAACATAAGCTCGCAGCCCCTGCAGTACTGGGGGCAAGCTTCAGGGGGCGCCCTCAGCAAGAGTGCTGGGTGGTTGGCCAGGGAGGGGATCCTCTTCCATGTACTTTGCAGGAGGGCCCCCTCAAGTTTTGTTACGCCACTGCTGAGCCCACTTCATAATGTTGTTATGGTGAACATAACTATTAGTCTCCATAATGGCACACTACTCGTGCACCCACCTGTCGCACTGCTGAATGAGGAATATTTCCTTTCATTGAACCACTTCATCCTGAGTTCTACCATATTTCAACCTTTGTGTACCAGTCTTTTTATCTTATCCATGTTTATCAGTCTTTCTGCGCAATTACATCACTCCGGAGACAGCTTCATTGCACCTTAATTTTTTATTCAAAGTTTCAAGTGTCTCCTGCATACCCATCCGCTTTCAACAGTGGCATGTGAAAGAACAATCACATTTTAAAACAGGCTCATTTCGTTACACCCAATGCATTTCGAGCCACATGGCTCTTCGTCAGGGGTCACTGACAAAATACAATCAAAAGGAAGCTCAATTGACTGCGCCATGCAAACTTACTGTAAACCAAAATTACTTAAACACCCAATGCCCCCACCCTCTTCTGCCCCCACTACCACCCCACATCACCTCCCAGAAAACCCTTGTACTTCAACTAAATCATAATCCTGTGTAGTGGGCTGGCCCCACGTTTTCAGGAGAGATTGAAGACGTAGCCGAGTTGAGTTTCTTGTAGTTTATTGAGTCCAAAAGTAGAAGTTACAGCAAACCCCACAAGGAGCAGCCTGCTAGCTGCTCAGCCCATCTTCCAACTGGCACAGTCACACGCCAGGCACCCAAGCATTCCACTCATGTCAATCACACCAACATTCTACACAGAACATTCACACTGGCTGAGCAGCTAGGGACAAGGTGAAGGGGAACATTACAGCATAACATTAGAATACTACATATCCTCTCCCTTTTATATTGAAAAAATAAATAGAACAACATTAAAATGAAAACCACTATACACAGCAATGTACAAAAGATGTAACAGTCCATAAACCCTGGGATGAATGGTAAAACCACATCACGAGAGGGAAAACAGACAAGCAAAGAAGGAAAGAAGGATGAAAAGATAGAAACACATACTAACACCATCCTCCTCCTTTAATAGTGAACAAAAAAATGAAAAAGTAAGTACTGTAAGAAGAACTCACAGATACCAAGTGAGCAACAACCACATTGAAAGTAAAGGGGAAACATACCCCAAGACTAAGACACTATGGGTGGACTACACCCAAAGTAGTACTCCTCAACTAAGGAGACTGTGGCCAAAAACGCCACCCCTCATGTAAGGGACCATGCTAAGATGGGACTATCCCAGTGGTTCCCAAACTGTGCGCCACAGCGCCCTGGTGCGCCATCAAAACCAGCCAGGGGTGCCGTGTGCTATGCTTGTGCCCTGCTGCATTTTATCACTGGCCCCCCTCCCCTATATGACTGCCTGCCAAGGATTGCATGCAAACACGTCTGTGTTTCACGGCCTTTGCCTTGCGACTTATTAGGATGGGCAGGTTCTCCTACAAGTTATGAATTTTGGTGAAACAATATTTAACAAAGGGGTTATTAGTGAACAAGGCACGTCTGCTATATTTATCACCTTCCTGGAATGTTCCGTGTGAGAAATCTGCGTGGGAGCGGGATAGGAAAGCGCCACAATGACATTTTAAAAAGTCACAAGAAATAACTGTTGCAAAAATCTCAGCATACACTCACTGCTAATTTTCTGTGCAGTGTACACACACGAAGCTCTACAATAGTTTATGTAGTAACTTAGGGAGAGCTTCTCCCGTAGGAGCCTGGGTATAAATAGGTGATGTGGCTAGAAACTCGACTCCTATAGCCCATCTTTTGCAAAGGTAAGAAGACCACATTCAAATTTCAATTATGGAAGTGCAATATATGTATTTGTCTGAGCAGACAGAAAAACTGAAGTTTAAGTTGGCTTGAACTCAAAGGGCAACAAAAATATGCAGACTGCCAGGATACTCCGGATGAATGCTTTTTGCCGATTTATTTGGAGAGGGAGGGTCCCAGAGTTTTTTCTGATATTACATCACACGAATCTCTGAAAATCAGGAATACATTTAAGTACCCTGTCTCACATGCCCTTGGCGCTTCAGAGATCTTTTCAAAATGTTCATGCATTTCTTGTGCCTGCCCGTATTTTCTGAATTCCAACAGAGTTTTTCAATTTATAAACGCATTAATTGCACTAATCATCAAAATTTAATTAAACTCTTAGACAATGTTACCAGTTGTGTCTCACATTTGCACAATTGCTTGACCAAGAATGTGCTTTAAATAGATGAATGGCGAGTAGCTGGAGCTCCTATGACTATTGTGTGTATTTCTGGGAATTGTCAATCTGGCCCTCCTACCTTGGTCTAAAGCCAGTCGCTGTCCCTCATGTGAAAAAAAAGTGCAATAAATTCGACACTGAACTTTGTATGCTTAGTCAAATCACTACTATCATCAGTACTTGTTTTTCCAACTTTGCACTCAAAAACATACCCAGTAGCTGTTCTTTTTCTCCACAAAAGTGCAAATTCGAAAAGGTTTTATTGCAACGGTCTGGACCATTGTAATTCATTCTACCTGCACTTGTTCAATTCACTGAGGAGAAGCTACAAATTGCGCTGGCAAGATAGCAATGGGTTCATATTTCTTCCTCCCTTGCTTCCTTACATTGGTGGCCTGTTAAGGAACAGGTTTTGTTTCAGTTGGTCTTTCTGGGTCAGAAGGAGATATCTATCTATCTGTCTATCTATCTATCTATCTATCTATCTATCTATCTATCTATCTATCTATCTATCTATCTATCTATCTATCTATCTCTATATATATATGTATGTATGAATAACAGCTGTTCCGTCTTTGATATTCACGATTTTCTTTTTATATCATGGCAGACAGATATTACGCTTTTCGACTATGAAGAGTCGTGATAGATATAGATATAGATATATAGTGCTACCCATCCTAAATATAGCCTTGTTTTATCCACATTACATCATTGCAGTACTTCATGTTTTTAATACTTTCATCGGCTGCATCCCAGTTATTTTCAGGGAGAAAAATGGAGGTACTCCCAAGGCAGGATTTACATTCCCCACCCGCCCCAAAAAAAAGTAACATAATGGGGAGCCGCGGCCAACAGCCTGAATAGGTCAAGGGAGCCGTGGGTTGAAAAAGTTTGGGAACCACTGGACTAACCCATAGGCTAAGCATGGTAAAGACTAATGTTGCATGGGACTAGCACCCAAGAACATGTGCAGCACGAAAAAACAACACAGATGCAGCACAGTGTGACACACGCACACATTACGTCAACGTGGAGCACAGGGTGACTTACACACAACAGGTCGATGCAAAAGCACACACAACAAGGCAAAGTGAGGTGCAAAGCGACTTATACACAAAAACTACAACATGACATTAAAACACGTGTAAGTGGGACTAACACCCAAAACACACATCCAAAAGAAAGGATGTACATCAAACCCACATAGTGTAAGGGATTACGTAAAACGAGAAATGTCCAACAACATGGAGTGTAACAGCTAGTGTCACATGGGACTAAAACCCATACCAAACGTAACTAGGGTATGCACCCCCTAATCAGTGACAATAATGTGAAGAAGAGACATGGGACTAAGACCCACACCCAACCCTTAGGCAGGGATATGACATCTGAAAAGTGAACATGCATGAAGAAGAGACATGGGACTAAGACCCACTCCCATCCCTTAGGCAGGGATACAACATCTGAAAAGAGAACATGCGTAGAGACGTGGGACTAAGACCCACTCCCATCCCATAAGCAGGGATACAATACCTGAAAAGAGAACATGCAAAAACCTTAAAAGTAATACAGTGCTGAGGGTGAGTGGCCCCAACATAGCAATGTGCATAAAACATGTCATAGCTTAGCAAATCTATGTCAAGAATATAAATATGAGACATGGGACTAAGACCCACTCCCATCCCTTAGAGAGGGATACTATATCTGAAAAATAAACATGTGACAACTAACATTGTAGAACAGACGACCACCCTCACGTAAAAGTGAGTACACCCATCAAAACGAAATGGGATAACCAATTTGCATGTTCCGGCAAGATCAATTGAATGACACAAATCTGTTTAAAAACAAAAAAAAACATACACCGTAAACTTAGCATTAAATCGTCACAGGTGTGCCTGTCACCGGTAAAAATGATTGACAGGCGTTCCTAGGATCCAATCAGTTCTGTGTAGAGATGAATCAGCTCCAGGAGACTTGCAACAAGATAGTACATTGCACCAGAAACAAATCCCATTGAAGATAGAAGTGCTCCTGAGTTTGTACTAGAAATGGAACTCACCACATGAGCTGGGAGAAAAGTTGAGTGTCCTCAGAGTGTTCAGGACCAACGAAACTCAAAACACAGCCCAAACAAAGAGACTGCCAATGAAGTAAATTCCAGTCCTGACGACGTTTGTGTTCACACATTAAAAACGTTGCATTCGCTAGCATTGTTTCACGAACAGACCGTGGTTGGCAAGAATACGGGAAGAGCAAACTGCATACCATAACATCCAGCGTAACTTGAGTCACCAATCCAAAGATGGCGGCACGCTAAGCACGCCAGCACAGGGTGGCTCACGGCGTGTGTGTGCACCCCACCATGCAACACAGAGAGGCTTGTACTTAACGAAGATAACAATAGCGGGCCCGTCACAGATGAAGATCTCGAGAGGTGCAAAAGGTAAGAGCACGCGCATAGATAACGCCACAAGCCTCTTTTTTAAACCGCAAGACAGCGGTTGAACTGCCAAACCTTAATGGGCCCTAAAATTATTTAATAAGGATGTTTATACTCACGAAAAGTCTCGCTATTTCCTACGTAAATGGGCAGATACACATAGACAAATGTAATGATTGAAGAAACAATAACCCAGCAACACGATGCAGGCACAAATAGACTTTCATCAGATCCAACGTTGACACAGGGACACTGTCAGATGAAATTTCCAAAGTCCATGAAAATGTCATAATACACGGGAATAAAACACGAATCCCATAGAGCAGATTGTAGAGCCATCAGCATTATTCTTGAGCTTAAAGTAGCACAAGATAGTTGTAACCATAAGATCCATTAAACGTGAAGCAGTGGAGTGTAGCACGCCTGGGCTGGGGCTGTCCGGTGTGATGGACACTGGTGGGGCTGCGAGGCGTGCTGCTCCAGTTTCCTTTGTTTCCAGTTTCTTTGAGTACCTCAGTTTCAAAGCTTGTCCTCATCGCCAAAAATGTAGTGGGCTGGCCCCACATGTTCAGAAGAGATTGAAGACATAGCCGAGTTGAGTTTCTTGTAGTTTATTGAGTCCATAAGTAGAAGTTACAGCAAACCCCACCAGGAGCAGCCTGCTAGCTGCTCAACCCATCTTCCAACTGGCACAGTCACACACCAGGCACCCAAGCATTCCACTCATGTCAATCACACCAACATTCTACACGGAACACTCACACTGGCTGAGCAGCTAGGGACAAGGTGAAGGGGAACATTACAGCATAACATTAGAATACTAAATCCTGTCCTCTGCATGCTAAACCCCACCTAACTGAGAAATATGTCACACTGAATTTACAACCAAAACAATACTTGAGTTCCAAAGACTGTGCCCACTCCCAATGCCCCCACTCTCAACTCAGTCAATTGAGCTTCCTTTTTATTGTATTTTTTCAGTGACCCCTGATGAAGAGCCAAGTGGCTCGAACTGCATTGGGTGTGACGAAATGAGCCCGTTTTGAAATTTGATTGTTCCTTCACATGCCACTGTTGAAAGCCTGGATGGGTATGCAGGAGGCAGTTGAAACTTTGTATAAAAAATTAAGGTGCAATCAAGCTGTCTCCGGAGTGATGTAATTGCGCAGAAAGACTGATAAACATGGATAAGATAAAAAAACTGGTACACAAAGGTTGAAATATGGTAGAACTCAGGATGAAGTGGTTCAATGAAAGGAAATATTCCTCATTCAGCAGTGCGACAGGTGGGTGCAAGAGTAGGGTGCCATTATGGAGACTAAATGATGAGCTGGGACTTGGGACGGTTCCCAGTAACTGTGCGCACGCCTCAATAGAATACCGCAGCTACAATGGATTACGTTTAAGGGAAGGAGTGCACTCTGCTATGAACTTGTTTTTGTTTCGAAATGTATCGTCCCACCACGAGTTTGCACCCCGGAGTCTCGGATCTGAACTTAGTACGTAACAGGTTAAATAATATTCCATCACCTCGGAGACAGAGTTTAATGGAAAATCTGGAGCGATTCTCATTGAGTCATAATAGAACATTTCAGATGAGAAGAGTAATAACGAGGCAGTTGAATTGTGATTCCTCATATGGTTTTGGTTGAATTTATCTAACTACAGTTGCAGTGGTTAATTCATGGATTTTACATTCAAGATGGGGTGATAAGCCTGTTACATTTTACGCACAGACATTATTTTGGTTTTTATTTTGACACGGGTTTCATAACGAGTGGGGAGAATATTGTGTTTTTCTATTTAATTGTTTATTTGCACAAAATACATTTTATTTTGGATTAGTGAGGCGTGGGGTATACTATGGAAACATGTTTTTTGTTGTGAGGGTAGTGCATTGTGGGTATTTGAGTTAGTAGAAAAGAAGCACAGTCATAGGAGGGTTTGGGGGACGGGGATTGAGTTAATTTAGTGAGTCACTTAAGGTGATTGGATACATGTGGACGAGGACACTTTAAGTAACGGTCCGATCGGCAGAGTTAGTGAATACATAAGATCAAAGTAAGATGTACGAAGGTTAGGCTGCCAGTTCGAGTGCTCATAGATAATTTGTTGAGGGGATGGATATTGGTTACGGGGAAGGTGAACTCGTAGGGGAGGTGGTGTTGTGTTAAGATTAAATCAGGGGAATTCGGGCAATTTAGTTTAAACACTGGTTGAGTTGATAGTGGGGGCATTGGGAGTGGGCACAGTTTTTGGAACTCAAGTATTGTTTTGGTTGTAAATTCAGTGTGACATATTTCTCAGTTAGGTGGGGTTTAGCATGCAGAGGACAGGATTATGATTTAGTTGAAGTACAAGGGTTTTCTGGGAGTTGATGTGGGGTGGTAGTGGGGGCAGACGAGGGTGGGGGCATTGGGTGTTTAAGTAATTTTGGTTTACAGTAAGTTTGCATTGCGCAGTCAATTGAGCTTCCTTTTTATTGTATTTTTTCAGTGACCCCTGACGAAGAGCCAAGTGGCTCGAAATGCATTGGGTGTAACGAAATGAGCCCGTTTTGAAATTTGATTGTTCCTTCACATGCCACTGTTGAAAGCCTGGATGGGTATGCAGGAGGCAGTTGAAACTTTGAATACAAAATTAAGGTGCAATCAAGCTGTCTCCAGAGTAATGTAATTGTGCAGAAAGACTGATAAACATGGATAAGATAAAAAGACTGGTACACAAAGGTTGAAATATGGTAGAACTCCGGATGAAGTGGTTCAATGAAAGGAAATATTCCTCATTCAGCAGTGCGACAGGTGGGTGCACGAGTAGTGTGCCATTATGGAGACTATATGATGAGCTGGGACTTGGGATGGTTCCCAGTAACTGTGCGCACGCCTCAATAGAATACCGCTGCTACAATGGATTACGTTTAAGGGAAGGAGTGCACTCTGCTATGAACTTGTTTTTGTTTCGAACATAACTATTAGCCAGTCGCTGTCATGAGTTACAGGTTTATCTTTGCATGAATTTCTGCTGCGGCACCTTTGCTTTTGTTTCAGGTCTCACTTCAGTTGTATTTTCTGTTGTAATTAAAATGTTATCTCAATTTGGGGTAGAAAAACTGTACTGGTGGTTTATGAACCTGCTCAGCAAAATATGACTGCTCCAATGGTCACATTAGAGATCTTTCATGATTGATATATTTTACAGACATTTGAGACTCCCTTCATCAGCCAATGTATGTTTGCTATGCAAGTCAGATTCATTTTTACTCCCTTTTGCTTTTATTAGTCTTTATGTTTATACTCTTACTTTTGGCCTTGATATTTTGACAACAATGTTATCAAAGCATAATATCCCATCCTCTATATTCTGTATGACAACCGATGCATTGTAGACTGATGTATCCGTGCTAAAAATGCAAACAGGGGAGACTGACCCAGAAACTGTTGAAATCATTTAAAGCTGTAAAGTCTTCCATTGGGCCGGTAACAAGATATTTGGAAAATACTTGAACGACATTCCTGTTCTTGGCCTTGAAAGTATTAGAGACGTAAGAGAATGCATCACTGGGGTTAAAAGACTACTGTTTTGAATGGCTGCCTTTGGTAGCATTATTAAGAATAGCCGGTTTGAAATCTGATGATTCACTGCTGTGAAATAATAAAAGTGGGAAACCAATGTTGTTTCCCACTGTCGTGATGTCACCAGGAAAGCATGCATTTCTGCTGTGTTCTGCCACTTCTATGGGTCTCTGCGGACTCATGATTACAGGGAAAAATGTGTGCAAACCAGTGTCTCCCAGAGAGGCACTGTCAGTGCTGTGCTGGCTTTCTGTTCTCAATGTGAGAGTGGAGAGTGTTGCTGGCACAGAGGGTATTTTTTTATATTTGAGCAGGGGAGGGTAATACTATAAGTAGTGGAGGAAAGGGTAAGAAGCCTTTTTTTCATATTTGAGTGGCAGGCCTGAAACACGGTTAAGGGGCTACATATGTAGTTGGCACAAATAATGCTGCAGGCCCACTAGTAACATTTATTTACAGGCTGTGGGCATATGTAGTGCACTTTATTAGGGTATTAAATATGCCAATTGAGTATGATACAATGTTACCATGTGTAGGTGAGAGAGCACAAGCACGTTAGCACTTGTAAAGTGTGCAAAAAAGTGAAGGAAGGCAGGCAAAAAGTTGAGGGAAGACCACCCTAAGGCTGTTAGGTCTAACAAACACCAATACATTAAATAAGTAAGAAACAATACACAATAAAAATCCACAACCACTTTATAAAAATAGGAAATATTTTATGATTAAAATGACACATCCAATATAGGGAGCCGGAGATATGATTTTTTTTAAAGAATAAACACTTTCTAGAACTTACAAACATATAGTGCCAACCTGGGACATCTGGTCACACGTGACTGGGACAAAGTCAAGGTTTGAAGGCGACCACAATGGAGCCCTGGTTGGATACACTAAGCGGATGGACTGGGTCAAAATGTTACCTTTGCACTTAGAAACTTTTCTGGAGGATTTTCTCTTGATGTTGAGCGGGCCTTCCCAGCAGACCAGATTCGCAGTGGCTTCATCGGCTTGGTTCAGCAGGAGCCTCAAGTCAACTCCTGGAAGTCTTGAGCTCCGGAGCTTTTAGCATGATGAACCTGAAATCCAGGTCGGGTCCCGGTGCGAGGTAGTCAGCTTGACTCTCGATGTAGGGTCGGTCACCTTATGGAGCTTGTTCCAAAAGTTGCTCCAAACATTTGGAACTTCTTCCTGAAGTAGTTCCTCTTGAGGGTTCAATGTGTCCACAATACAAATCCAAGGTTCCAGAGTCTCTGATTTGCTCATCAGAAGTTGGGACAACAGTTTCCGCAATGCACCTGACCCAATCCTTAAAAGTCCACTTGACGCACTCCAGGCTGGGACTTTTTGGGGGAGATGGTGCAGGTTATTTCTGTTAACCTGCTGCTTTCAGGGAGTCCACTCCTTAATCCTTTTTGAAGCAAGGCAAAGTCATCAGGGCTGTAGTTCTAAGTGTGCAGCAGGAGCAGTTCTTCAGAGTGCAATCCTTTGGTGTGTAGACGAGGGTGCCAGCAGGACAGTCCTTCTTTTCCTTATAGTGTCAGGCAGCAGATATGAGTTGCTATGCAACTCTCACATATTTATTCAGTGCCCTGTGGTGACAAGCAGGGGGGAACCCCTAATCAATGGGGTGCAGGGTGCCACCCAAAATCATGACTGCTTCCTCAAAAGTGTGGCATGTTCGTGCCCCACAAAGCACTGTACTTTAAAAAAATCAACATTGAGATGTTCTCTCCTTGAGAGTAAGAGCTGGCTAAACCAGCCCTCTGGTGTGGCTCATTTCCTTTAATACTCCCTTTCCAGACCTCCTACACATTCCATTCCTGGGGCTGCCATCTGGCTGGGGGGTACAAGAAGAGGGGTTAGGCCCGGCTGGCTTTCCTTACTGTCCTGCTCTCTTTGAAGCACAGTTTGATTTACCCAGCCCCCGTTGTGGCCTGGTCTCTGAAGGTGAAGAGGTCCACCCCATCAGATATCCTCTGTCTCTGTGCAGGCCACTTATCACCTCTTGAAAGGATTTTGGCTAAGCCTTTTAAGGGCTGACCAAACAGGAGAGGCTGCTAAAAGGCTGGATTTTGGCTCACAGAAAAGAAAGCTCTATAACGTATTTTCTGTTTTAGTAATGATAAATTCAACAGTGGCAAGTTGTTGGATTTATCGTTACCAATCTTTCAAGTCCTTGAAATATTATTTTAGCTCACTCCAATCAACAGATACACTGTATTGCAGTATTCCCATGTTAGCCTATGGATCTAAAAGCTACATTGGGGAATAACCAAATCATTAGTTTTTCCCTCACCAGGAAATATAAAACACATTTTACTATGTCCCTGCTTATTTTTACATGGCACCCTACCCCGAGGGCACTTGGGGGAGGCCTTAGGGGTGACTTAAATGTAGAAATAAGGTAGTTTAATACTTTAGAAGTCCCTATAAATCCCAAGTTGAATATGAATGTCATTTCAAAGTAAAAGCAGCTTGCAAAGTAGGGGGGACTTTTAAAATGACAGCAGACAACACAGCAGTGCACACTTAAGTGCCTCAAAGCTGTTGGGCCTCTAAACCAACATACCTACCATATACTAGGGACTTACAGGTAGGTTGTCAGTGCCAATGGTAATTACACCTAATTGCCATGTACCTTTTTAATCAGAGCACTGGCCTGGTGCCTGGTTAGCAGAGCCCAGGGTGCATGGTCAGTCAGTTGCCACCAGTATCAGTCAGAAAACTGGGGGTGATAAGGGCAAAGAGGATGGCTTTCTCACAACAGGGATGTCTTCACCTTGGAATTTTGAGTGGCACCAACTTAAGATTTGCTCTCATTGTCTAATTGATTTCATTCCGCACCCCTTGTTGAAAAACAATCCCGTTATTCACTGTATTCATCTATAATTCTGTAGGTTTTATATAAAGATAAATATAAAGGCATTAATGCAGGTTCTTGAAAATGTCACAAACAGGTAGTTCATGTTGCTGACAGATAGAAACAATCAACCTTGTGTGATAATACTATCTATTTAGGTGAAATCTGCTCAGAAATATTGAACCTAGGAAAACATGCTCTTGACATAAGATCTTCTTTGAAACAGCAGAACAGAGAATATGGCCTAGTTAGCCATGTTTTTTCAAGATAACGCTTAAAGTGAAAACTATGTATTGATTCAAGATTATGCTATGAGTAGGTGTGACTTATTATTGCAGTTCACCTGTATTTGTCTACTATTTCCCATCTGTACTTTGATTGTAATGGGTGGCTGCAGTCAGAAAATGGATCCCTTAATTGACAAGATATTTTTTTAATACAAATATAAGCCTAAAAAAATCCAAAAAGCTATCAGGGGTCCAATATCTGCCATAGGTTTTTCAGACTCCTGCCAAATTTTAAATTCTTAATGCTGAGACTATTACTTTCTCCCTCTTCATAGTTGCCAAACTAGAATTGATTTAATTTTTAAAAGCAAGCAATACTCTCACTGCTCATTTAATGTACTGTACTCTAAAATAGGTGTAATTTTTAAATGGTGTTCTTTTTGCTTCCTCTCTCAATTTATTATTATGGTAGAGAGTCCTGTAATAGATAGAGATTAAATAATTTTCTTTCAGCTGATAAAATCTCCCACCAAGAAATGGTTTATTTTGCTAACACATTATATGCATTAGAAGTCGAGAGTCAGAGCCACAAAACAAGAGGCAAAAGTCAAAGAAAGGGAGACTACTACATACAGTATTAGCTTTAAATTTATTTCCTGGAGACTTCTCCCTCTTTGGTAAGCCCTTGGTCATTTTGAATTTAGATTCTGTAGCAAAATAATCACAATCCTTTGTCTGCAATCTCTGCTGCACATTCCACACTTAAAAGATTTGAATTCTTTTGGGAAAACCAATTAGGTTTGGTGCAGTACCTCGCAAAATGTGTGATGTCTTAGGGAAGAAAAACATTGCTATTTTTAATTATATTTATTTGTTGTTAGATGGCCTTGTGTTTATACTACAGGGTGCAGATCAGGGTCATGTCTTATTAGGTGATATGGATGTGATGATAATGAACACTTTGGAATGGTTGATGTGTGTGTATGTGTGTCTGTGTGTCTGTCTGTCTGGTGGCTTAGTGGACTAATGCATCCACTGCAGGAGCTTGTGTTCGTCCTCATGGTTACAGGTTCAAAACCCAGTGGGTCCACTCAGCCTTTCATCCTTCTGAGGTCAATAAAATGAGTGCCATTAGTTTGGTAACAATAAACATCTGTTATTCAGCACCTAGATACTCTTGGGTGAACACCTGCTTAACAAATGTGTATATATATATTTATATTTTTCCTCCTTTTCCAAGTGTATTTGTATAGATTTGTGATCATGCTGTGTGGTTTTACTGTTTGGAGCCTAGTCGACATAGGTGTAGTTTTCCAAACTATATTTCTCACATTCACAATGCTGCTGTGCTACAAATATATGATTTAGTATTTTAGGGACTTCCAGATGCCTTTGAATTGATGCCACATTAGGCAATTTTTAACTATCCATGCCCATTGCTAGCCGGAGTAGTCGGGTAGCGCCAGGAGCTCAGACCCATGTAGCCGGACATTTTCCCTCATTCTCAGCCACCCTCTTCCACATGTGCCCATCATTTTATGTCTCTGTGAGATGGCTGATAAATGTGCATTTCTATACCTTTTGCTGGGATAATTGTCGCCTACGGATGTTTGCGTCTGAGACTTTCTAAAGCATATTTTGAACAATTTGTATCAGTTTCCTTGTTACTATACTGGTATTATCTTTTACCTTGTTTGAATTTTTACTTCACCTTTGCTGCTTTACTGGTGTTGTAAAGGCTGATTGATGGGTCCAGGCACATTTAGGTTATGTGTTTAAGTAATCTTATCTCTGCAAAGCAGCAGGTGTTTGTTGGTGGAGGGAACAAGAAGAAGATGTCATTTCAGGTGTTGCAGAGATGTTATCAATGATGTCATAGAACATGCCATGAGTGATGCATTATGGGAGGTAAGTAGCAGAGCATGGCAAGGGCCCACATTATAGTTTCTTTAGGACATGAGTTATAGTTACTTGAGATAATTATACCTGTTGAAATTCTGTGGTTTTGTTAATCTCAAATGGTATTTTCACCTATCTATATCGTCATTTTAACCCTTGTTTTTTCAGCGAATTTCAGTTTTTTTAACATAAAGTAAGATGTCCATTGCTGTGTGTTGCATTAGCTGGGCAAAGGGCCTGCCCTGTGGTCAGGCCCTGCACCCAAATCTCCACTTGTCCTCAAACTCCTGCTGTGCACAACCTTTGGCTGTGCACTGCATGTGGTTGGGTGGAGGGCCTGGCCTGGGTTCTGCATCGCTGACTATGTGATGTAACAATATAAAAGGTGTAATTTCAATTAAGGTAGACCTACTGACCTTATCTAAGGGTCATAACACCAAAATGTCAAAGGTGGGCTTATTTGCTTTAACAAGGGGTTAGTACGTCAACATATATATCAAGCAGACCTATTGTTTTTGTCAAAAAGTCACTAATAATCGTAATCAAATGTATATTTTATAAATTCACACATTGCACGACTCTCCTAAATTATTTTTAATAATGTTCAGCCAGAGAACCCACCACAAGGTTTCCCTGCACTTCAGCTCAAGAGAATACAGCTCCAGCTAGGAGGGCTGTAAGAAAGGTGGTAAAATCTTCTAGGGTCATGGTTCAATGACCCAGGAGACCTACAGCTGCTGTAAACCCATCAGAACCTTGAACATTTAAAAAATGGTTGGTGGTGCCCCTCCCTATGTCTAAGGGCACCATCAAGCTCCAAAGGTTATTAGTAAAAAGCCCTTGCAGGACATTATGTGTAGGCCTAGATGGAACTTGTGGAATTTCTTGAAGTTACATAAAACTCGTTGAGATTCTGCAGAGTTCTGCCAATGGAGGGAAAATGCACGCATGCACTATGATTTAGCGCCAGTAGCATATTCTGCACTGAAAACATAGGGGCTTATTTACAAGCCCCTTGCGCTGCCAGTGTGTCACTTTTTGTGATGCACCAGCGGCGCATTTTCCTGCCCAATATTTACAAGGACAGGAGAAGCCACCCTGCGTGGCTTTTCCTGTCCTTGTAAATACGACCCCTTTACACGCAGCACTTTGATTGAAAGGGGTGTTTCTTGGGTGTTGCTGGGGGTGTTCCCACGCCACAGCCATGGAACCTGACACATTTCCAGATTTATGAGAAATCGTAAACCTGGGATGTTGGAATGCACTCGGATGTGCACACATGCTACTGTAGGAAGGAGTCTTATTGGAGATGGTATTGGTGTTTATCAAAGTCTATTTATGCTCATTGGTTCAGGAAGAGTTGTGAGTAGAGTTAAAGCTCATCCAAACACTCTACTGTGCACACTTGTTATCTGGGACAGGGGTCTGAAAGGAAAGCCCAGTCCCTCCCCACACTCTACTATGCATACCCATCATGTAGAGGCCAGTCTCTCTACACATCCTATTACGCACACCCATCATCAGAGAGAGAGGTCTAAAAGGAGAGCCAAGTTCCACCCATACCCTACTATGCGTACCCATCATTACAGAGAGAGGTCTCAGCAGAGAGTCCAGTCCCTCCACACACCCTACTATGCACTCCTGTCATCTGAGAGAGAGGTCTGAAAGGATAGGTCAGTCCAACCGCATACCCTACTATGTACACCTATCATCTGACAGGGAGAGAAGTCTGAAAGGAGGGCCCAGTTACTCCCCAAAGCCTGCTACACACACTCATCATTGCAGACAGAGGTCTCAGCAGACAGTCCAATTCTTCTATAAACCCTACTATGGACACCTGTCCACTGAGGGACAGGTCTGAAAGGAGAGCCCAGTACCTTCCCACTCCCTACTATGCACACCGGTCATCCAAGAGAGAGGTCTGAGCGGATAGACCAGGTGATTACTGCAATTGGGAGAGACATCAACCCTCCAAAAATTTTTAGGCCCCTAACCAACCACATCATAATTGCCCTGGCTCCTCTTTCACCCCTGAAGCGAAACAGCAGCAATAACATCAAACTGCATACTTATTAACTGCAGCTCAGCCACTAAACATGCAACGGATCTAGCTGAAGCCATCCTATACCATGACATTGACATCGCATTTATCACCAGTACATGGCTAAATGACTCCTCTCATCGTATCCTAGACCTACTTGTCCCCCCTGGCTTCTCCAACATTAAGAAAGACAGGGAAAATCGCACCGGGGGTGGCATTGCTATTATCTACAAGACAAACATCCACATGACATACCTACCCCACATTTGAACAAATCACCGTAAACTTAAAGACAAAGAACAACAAAACTATGAAATGTAACCTCCTCTGTCACCCACCAGGCAACACACCCTCCTTTGGAGAACGCCTATCGGAACTGATTATGCACAACTCACTCTCAAATGACGGCAACCTATTCTTAGGTGACTTCAGCCTTCACTGGGATGATGAGAACAACACTCTTACTATCGTTAAACAATCTCCTTCTCAGTAAATACCTAATCCAGCACTGCAAAGGGCAAACTCCTACCCAAGGTGCAACCCTGGACACCGTCATAGCTCACAAGGAAGCAACAAATATCGACATCATCATTTCATTCAACAGGTCGGACCACCACATCATTCTGTTTCACATCAACCAAATGGAAGCCCTCCTACTCACAACCATGCAATGCTTGCGCAACATAAATCAGATTCCCCTGGAGGTCCTAGAAGAAAGAATGAAATCAATACTATCCCTGCCAACAGACAACCTCTCAACAGTGGACCTTACTTCCCACTATAACTCAACAATATAATCCACCCTAGACCAACTAGCTCCCTGAAAATGTTGCCCCCTTCGAGTTCCTGGTTCAACAAAGACCTTAACGCAGAAAGAATACAACTGAGAGCGGCAAAAAAAGTCCAGAGAAAAGAACCATGTGCTTCCCACCTTCAACAGCTCAGACTTGAATGCAGAAAATATTTTTAAAAAGGTCAAAGAAAAAGCACTTTCTTCTGCAGAGCACTAGATAAAGCTAAAATCCGCCCCAAAAAACTGTTAACCATCATTAAGCAACAAACTTGAAAACCAGTAAAACCAAATCCCCTTGTCTCCAAAGAACATTGAGACAACCTCGCCATATTCTTCAAGGATAACATCTTGAAGATCGAACTCTCCTCAGACCAACACACTCTGCCATCCTCCGGCAAGCCTCCACTCAGAAGGGAGGAACCCAACACACCGCCGCCCTCTCCGAATTCACCAAGGATGGCCTTTCACCTTGAGCCCTTTGGATGTGGCACAATCCCGGGACCCCCCTCAACTCACAAGAGATGGAGGTCATTGTTGTAATCTATTTTTATCCCTAGGAGCCTTTGTTCCTTTCCCTTCTTGGTTCCTCCCTTCCCTTATACCCCCCTCCTCCTTGTTAACAATGGAATGTCCTCCTGGATTTCACAGTAGAATGTTGAGTTTACTGCATTGAGGGGAGTGGATGACTGGAATAAAGAACCGTTTTTCCTACCTCGTTGTACTTCTCTTCATTCCTTTGAATTTCAACACTGGCGACGATTCCTGCGCAGGGGTCAGCCAGTCATCTCCCCTTTCAGTGCTCTCTCCAAGCTGTCATTCTATATCTTCATCGGGACACGCAATGTTTTGATTTCTTGGCGCTGTCCATGCAGTAGTTACTTGACGTGACTGTCTTGCTTTACCTTGCCTTTACTTAAAATCTCTTTCTGTTGGGATCCTGCTGTAGTAGTGAAGAACTTCCTGGTACAGTTCTGATAGTGGGCTCTCTTTGCAATTTCATCATCGTGCATTCCCGCATTTCCCCTCAGCCAGCGCAGCATACGCAGCATCGCTCCTGGTATGGGAAGCTGCACTAGACGTCCGATTACCTGATCTTCGAGCAGCCATGTCGCCGCCTCCAGGAAATTCAGCGACGGCTGTTGTTAGCATCTTGGCTACGTGCAGCTGCTTCCCTGTATCCTAGGGCTGTGGTGACGCTGATCACCTCAGCGCACCCTCAGTGTTGCCACGTCTGCTTCCACAGAGCGAGGGTTTCTGCGCTCCAGCTTCTCGGCAAAGGCTATTGTCAGCACCTTTGCTACGCGAAGCCGCCCCTTTATATACAAAGGCCTCAGCGACACTATGCTCCTCAGCGCAGCCTCAGCTTGACGTGTCAGCTCCTACTGATCGTGCCTCCACCCTCCAGCATCTAACGCCACAGGGGCTTTTCCACGCTGTTCACGGTCTGTAAACTTAATTTATTCTTCATGTTTTCATTGTCATCTGCACGGTGATGCACACACCACTCTAGTTTGTCCTGTATACACGGTGACACACACACCTTTAATTACTTATTTTATCTTCGGTGACACACTCACCTCAATTGTGTGTCACTTGCTCAACGGTGACACACAGACCACATATTTGCCATATCAAAAGAAATCATTCAGAGCATTACTTTTGTGCCTGCTCCCCTCTCCTGCCTATTTTTGTGACTTGGTTTAGTTCCCTTACTTATTTAACTCATATTGTGCACCTCTTGTACCAAGGAATTCCTTTGGTTGTGTATTAAATTATGCAAAGTTTTTCATCCATTATATAGTAGTAACACCTTCTATTTTGGGTTTTGTATTGAAGTATTTTTTGTGGTCTTTTAGTACCGAGTGTATCCTATTATAAAACATGGCAAATACTGGGATCAGTCAACCCCCATCTTTCTTGAATGAAATTGGTGAACCAGAAGTTCATTGGAAAGACTGGATAAAATTGTTTGAATCATATTTAATTGCTATGGGTGGAGAAAAATGTTCTGCCTTGTGTAAGCAACATATTTTGTTACATAACCTTGGAGTGCATGGTCGCAAGATATATGAGACATTACTAGAACCTGATTTCGAGGAGGAGGATGAACAAGATGTATTTAGTGTCACACTATTGAAATTAGAAATACACTTTGTGGACAAGATCAATGTAGTTCTAGAAAGTCATAAATTCTTTAGTAGTGTGCAAGGTAAACACGAGTCTGTTAACAACTATGTAGCAGCATTGAGGGGACTGACTAAACTCTGCGACTTTGGGGAGCTTAATGATTCTCTTATAAGAGATCAGTTAGTTAGATGTACTAATATTAGCAGGATCCAAGAGAAGTTGCTAGCGAAGAACCCCACACTCAGAGAGGCAATTACTTTAGCACAATCTATTGAACACAGCTAAATGTATGAAACAAATGAAAATTACTGATGAGATAGTAGCTTCTGTCCAAGATGGGGAAGTTCTCAAAGAAGTACTCAAAGTGAAAAATAAAGATGTATCTGTTGGCAAACCTATAAGGGAAAGTACCGGACTTAAATGTTTCAGATGTGGCAGAAGTAACCACCTGGCTAATAGTTTGCAGTGTTCTGCCCGTAGTGCTACATGTACAAAATGCAACAGTAGAGGACACTTTGCCAGAGTGTGTAGGAATGGGGAAAACAACCAAGTTAAGGTTATTAATTTTGATGTTGAACAACACCAGAAATTTGTGTTCCAAGTGAAAAATGAAGAGTGTACTTTCAAACCTGACTATCCCAAATGCACGGTTTTCCTTAATAATAAGCCTGTAGAAAGGTTTGCAGATTCTTATTCCCCATTCACTTTACTTAACATACTGACTACAAAGATGTGTTTGGAGTTTCGGATTTATCTATATGTGAACCGTATATTTCACCAGAGGGGTATACTAAAGATTCCATTCCTCTGGTGGGAATGATAAACATACACATAAACTTTAAAGGAAGATCCACTGTGGGGAAGGTGTACATTGTCGAGAAAGGTTCTAATCTAGGCTGGCAACACCAGAAGGAGTTAGGCATCATACTTGACCCCAACAACAAAGACCAGGTCATTCTTGTCGAGTGTTCTACTGTTAACACTACTTTATGTGTTGAATTTCCTAAATTATTTATTGATAATCATGGCTTATTGAAAGATATTCAACATAAATTAAAAGTCAAAGATGGAGCTAAACCTATTGTACATAAACCTCCTCTGGTTCCTCTCCTTATAAGAGAGCCTCTCAAGAAGGAATTAGACAAATTATGCGAGATGGGTGTTATCCAACCCATGGAATCCTCTGAGTAGTTGGCACCCATAGTTATAGCAGCCAAACCTGCTGGAGAGGGAATTCGCCTGTGTGTAGACCTGCGCAGCCTCAATAAAAATATTTGGGTGGAGAGATTTTCTCTCCCCAATATAAAGGAGATGCTGAGCATGATGGTGGAGGCCAAATATTTCTCTGTCATTGACTGATCTATGGCATATCACCAGGTGGAACTCCACCCAGAGTCTAGACCACTTACGGTTTTCACTTCTCCCTTTGGAGCTTATATGTTTGTGAAGATGCCCTTCAGACTTGCCTCTGCTGTGGCAGTTTTTCAAAATATTATGCAGCAAGTTTTCAAGGGTATCACTAACACCCTGTGTTTTCAGGATGACATATTGATTTATGGGTCATCTGTTGAAGAACATGACAGAATTTTTCAGAACAGTATGTGAGAGACTTTGTTAACCCCTTCGATGCTCATGACGAGCCCAGCTCGTCATGCTGCGCGGTCGGCCTGTGCGCATGACGAGCTGAGCTCGTCACGACCACACCCGCGATCGGAATGTCCAGCACCTGGGCGGAATTCCGATCACAGCGAAGCGGTTAAGCTGGATTGACAATAAAACCTGAGAAATGTAAGATCAGAGTAAGCTTTGTGGACTACCTTGGTCACACCATTTCCCAAGAAGGTTTTAGACCTAAATACAGTTTGATCCAAGCTGTTAGTGATGCTCCATACCCTAATAACAAAGAGGAGCTCAAATCCTTTTTAGGCCTTATTGAATACATGGCTAAATTTGTTAAGAATTTTTCAGAAAAATGTGAAAGCCTCCGTTAGTTGTTGAAGAAAAACAAGGAATTCACTTGGGAAGAAAAACATAGCACAATGGTGGACATGTTAAAGAAAGAGATTATTCATTCACCGGCTTTGGGATCTTTTGATCCTAAAAGGAAAACTATATTTACCACTGTTGCATCCAACAAAGGTCTGGGGGCCTCTTTATCCCAGAGAGGAGAGGGTGACGAAACCATTATAGCCTTTGCTTCCCGTTCCTTAAGTCCAGCTGAACGTATTTACTCGGTCATCGAGAGAGAGAGGCCCTAACATGCTTTTGGGCCATTAACCATTTTAAATTCTATCTATGGGGTACCAGATTTACCATCCGCACCAATCATAAGCCCTTAACATTCATTTTCTCGTCCAAGAAGGTTCAGTGCAGTTCTCCACGCATATCCAAGTGGGTCCTAGGGTTGGAAAATCTTTGTTTTAAGGTAGAATATTTACCTGGTGATGAAAATAAAGTGGCGGATTACCTCTCAAGGTCACCATTAGAACAATCTACTCAAGAAGAACACTTAGATGTACCCATCCTAGCCATTCAACTTCCTGCTTTGAGTAATGCAGAATGGGAGGAGAGCATGAAGAAAGATGTCAATATGAACATTCTCAAGAACCTGATTGTGAATGGTTGGCCTGAAAAATGTAGAGATGTTGTAGATGCATTGAAATATTTTTGGGAAGTGAGGTTTGAACTGACATTAATTGATGATAAAGTTTATCGCAATGAGAAAATTGTACCTCCTTTTGACCTCAGTAACAAAATCATAAATTTGGCCCATGAAGGGCACCTAGGCAGAAGCATCACTAAGAACAAGGTAAGAAGTTGCTTCTGGTTCCCCAGAATGGATTCAATGGTGGAGCAAAAAGTCAAAGAATGCATCAGCTGTGCAAAAAGTGATAAGAGTAAGATTTTGCGTAGAGTTCCCTTATCTCCTATAGAAGTACCTTTCGTGCCATGCAGCAAATTGGCTATTGACATAATTGGTCTCACGGAGAGTTTGGGACCCCAAAAGGAGGTTCATGTTTGTTTTAGTCGACTATACATCTCACTGGATAAATTTCAAATTCACACCATCTACTACAACTAGCAACCTTATTGAATTTATAAGGAATGTTTTTTGCAACGAAGGAATCCCAGCAATTTTAGTCATGGACAAGAGCGTACAATTTACATCAGGGGAGATGAAAGAGTTCTTAGAGGAATTGAACATTAAACATGAGAAAACTGCACTCTATTGTCCCAAGGCCAACAGTCTAGTGGAAAGAACAAATAGAAGAACAAATTCAACTGGCCATCATAAATGGCCATAGAGTAGATGATTCTCTCAGGGAATGTGTATGGTCATACCACACTGCACCTTATCTTGTCACTGGTATATCTCTGTTTGTTTCCTTGAGAGGGAGAGAACCAGGCACCAAGATGAACCCGTTATGGTTGAATGGAGGTAAGAGTGTATTAACCAATGGTTGGGAGGGTCACAGGAAAACTCAACAACACCAATTGAAGTATAAGAATTGGTATGATCAGAAACATGGTGTGAAGGAGCATAACTTTAAGGCAGGTAACTCTGTCCTGGTACAAATAACCCACCAAAGCATACATAAGTCAGAGTAAATTTCAACCTTCTCAACAATTGGTTAAGGTAAGCAGGAACGTGGTTCAACTTGAAAATGGACAAACATGGAGCAGAGACAGACTTGTAGATGTAGAGTGACTATTCTTCCTCCCTAGGAAGGGAGATGTGTTGTAATCTATTCTTGTATTATATACTGCTTCCCTATGAGCCTTTGTCTCTTTCCCCTCTTGGTTCCTCCCTTACCTTATACCCCCCCCTCTCCTCCTTGTTAATAATGGAATCTCCTCCTGGAGTTCACTGTATAATGTTGAGTTTACTGCATTGAGGAGAGTGGATGACTGGAATAAAGAACCATTTCTCCAACTTGTTGTACTTCTCTTCATTCCTTTGAATTTCAACAGTCATTTAACACCCTCTTGAAGGACAACTTTTTTTTTTTTATAAATGATTTTTATTGATTTTAATAAAGTAACATCCATAGCATTTGCATGACAATTGAAGCATACTGTTAACATTGTAGATTAGCAATAAAATCGAATGGCATAGGTAGGGGCATAAGGAAACACTCAGTCAAATAGCATTTCCGAGTCTACTACGCTGGGTGGCTTGCTGCCTCACTCCGCAGCGCCGCACAGCCGAACATAATCGGTTTATAATTAAATTATCAAAAGGAGAATCGGTCATTGCTCCTCAAGTCCAGTTCTACGATATATTGCATACATCTGTGGAATAAATTATAAATTTAAACAAGAGAAACACAACAAAATGTTAAGATAAAGAAAAAATTAACATATAACATGAAATGAAAACAAGAACCGATCTCTATATGTAAAGATCATCGCAGGTACGTTCGCCGGTCTAGTGCGATAGGAAGTGACGTGTACATAAACATAGGGGTGTGATGGGCCGTGTACTGGCATGTACCTCAAGGATAAGAATAAGAGTGAGTACAAGAGGGGGGGAAAGTAGACGCGTGGGGGGAGGGGAGGAGGGACTAAGTCAAGTGGGGGGAAACGACAGCGCGTCCCTGCTAATGTAGGAAGATTTAGGGAGGAGGGATGCCCGTAGCGATTCTAGTTTCGACCACTGCTAAATATTCCTGCTACTGCGCAGGTGCTTGCCTCGGAGGGGCTGACGCCCTTGCCGCAGCCTCTTGTTGATTTGTACATTCCGAGACCAGTGCCCTCCGCAGATCCAGCAGCCATGCAGCAATCTTGGGGCCCGTTTGTGCCTTCCAGGCCATGGCAATTTTACGTTTAGCCAAGCCCAGAGCGAGATCCAGGAATTTGTTCATATTCTTACGGGACAAGTTGAGTCGCGTGACTCCCAAGAGGAAGTGGAGGGGTTCCACCTCTACCCATGCATCTGCTGCTGCCGCGAGCACAGACGTGGGTCCTGGGCTCACTGTGCCACTGGAATCAAGCTATCTTGGCTGAAGAGGGGTGAAACCCCGAAACCGGTCCTAGGATGCTTGTTTCCGGTCCAGGGAGGACCTGGCTTGGCAGTTCGGGCTGGACTGTTCCCATGAGGCACAGGGTCAAGACTGATTTGCATATGGCCAGGTCTAAACTGGGGTGGCATGGTGAGCAAAAGAATGATGGATTTAACCCAGATCTCTTGACTGGGGGTGAATGTTTTGATTTGTTCTGCATTCCGTCCATCAATTGTGTGTCTTTTGCGAGCACAGTAGCCACTTCCAACCAAAATACGTGAATGGTAGTGCAAGTCCAGACCATGTGCGTAAAAGTAGCTCCCTGGTCTCTACATCTGGAGCAGACATCCATGGCAGTAGGGTACATGCGTGCCAGTCTGTGGGGGGTGAGGTACGTGTAGTGAAGGTAGTGGACAGTTCGCTATCCCAGTATGCTTGCAGTGTTGTCAATGCAGGAGGGTCGTCTAATCTAATGGAGGTGTATATGGCTGTTATGGATCGTTGACCGCGGCCATGTGTGAGCAGTGTGTGTAAAAGGTGCGAAGAAACAGGTTCCACCCCGTCATCATTCCATGCCTGCAAGGATAGGCGAGTCAGTAAGGCATGTAATAAAAAGGAACCCTGTGGCACTCCATACATTTCCACTAATCCCTCAAATGTTAGCAACTGCGAGTCCGCATACATGTCTGCCCATGTGTCTAGTCCATTCTCCCTCCACGCTCCCAACTCCGGGCGTCCATGAAATGAGTACCTGTCAGGGAGCAGCTCCAAAGGAAAACTGGGAGCGTAAGGCGTTAGACGACCTCTGGGCTTCACATACCTAGTCCAATGCCGTCTGGCTGCTGTCATTAACAAGTTACCTCGCCGCTTCTGGGTCGGTGTAGTCGTTCCCGACAGCCACTCCAGGAGTGTCGGGCGGTCCCAGGTCACGGCACCAGTGATCAACTCAGTGAGGTTGCTTCTGGTGAGCCACCGCATTGGCCATTGCAGCTGCGCCGCTGCATAGTATCGTTCGCAATTTGGCGCGCTCAGGTCACCTTCTGACAATGGCAAATATAGTTTATGGAGCGCCATTCTATCCCGTGAATTTCCCCATATCAATGATGCCAGTAGCGACTCCAGGTCTCGGAAGAGTCTCCAGGGTAGGCGGTATGGATGTACGCAGAAAAAATATAAGAGACGAGGAAGGATTAACATCTTGGATATTGCTACCCGGCCCATTGGAGACAAAGGGAGACCCATCAAGAACAGGAGGGTCTATCTAGCACGCGTTATAGCCCGGCCTAGGTTCCCATCAATCGTGTCTGATTCTAGGTGATAAATCTGGACCCCCAGGTATTTAAAAGTATCGAATGCCCACTTCAATGGAGTAGGTGGCACCAATTGTCTTTGTGTAGGTGACATTGGTGCCATTGGAAACACCATCGATTTAGTCCAATTAACCTGGAGTGCGGAGACACCTGCATGAGCATTTAAAAGAGCCATGATCGATTGTAATATCTCGGCCTTACCGAGTAAGTAAATTAACGCGTCGTAGGCGTATAACGAGATGATGTGCCATCGTTGATCGACCCATAGACCCCAGTCTCTAACCCGTAGCTGTAGTTTACATGCTAGTGGCTCCATGGCCAGAGCAAAAAGGATCGGTGATAAGGGACAGCCCTAGCGTGTTCCCCTCGCTATCGATAAAAGCGGTGAGTAAGTGCGACCCGTCTTCACCCTAGCCTGTGGTCCAGAGTACAGTAGTCTTATGCATTTTAAGAAATTAGGGCCTATGCCGAACAGGGCCAGTGTTGCCTCAAGGTAAGCCCAACTTAAGATATCAAATGCCTTTTCTATGTCTAGGGAGGCAACCCAAGGCCGTTCCCCTCCACCCTGTGCCCATTCCAGTAGTGCAAATAACCGTCGCAAATTCAGCCCTGTATTTCGACCTGGAATGAAGCCATTTTGGTCCTCGTGGACCAGCAGGGAAACAGTAGTGATTAGTCGGTTAGCTAGTAATTTCCCCAGGACCTTATAATCTACGTTTAGCATCGACAGGGGACAATAGGAGGTAAAATAACCAGCGTCGCCTCCCTCATAGTAGGCGGTAGCTCTCCCACCTCAAAGGCCTCAGCATACACCTTGGCCAGTCTAGGTGCTAACTGTGCAGAGAAGGTGGAATAAAATTCTGCTGGCCACCCATCCGTCCCTGGTGTCTTGCCCGTTGCCATCTGTCCAATGGCATCCGTGATCTCATCTAGCGCAATGGGCTGTTCTAGGGCATCATAGTAGGCCGGGGTGACCTGTGGGAGCTGAATTCCCACCAGAAATTCCTGAATGAGAGCAGGGTCATGTGGGGCCGGTGCTGCGTACAACGTTGTATAATATTCATAGAAAGAATGATTGATAGCTGCCTGCGTGTTCACTAGGGTCCCAGTGCTCGTGTATATGGTAGTGATGGGAGGCTGGGTAATGTCGGATCGTTAGGAGCCACGCCAGGAGCCTCCCTGCCTTATCTCCCTCTCTATGTCTATGCGCCAGATACATTCTGTAGTCTAAGGCACATAAGTCATCCATCGCGCTCTTATATGCTAAGCGAGCCTAGGCGAGTGAGGGGGCAATCAGGGGATCAGTTGGGATACGCTGCTCGTGGCTCTGGTTCGCGGATTCGTGTGTGGCAAGCGCATCAGTCAGAGTTTTTCATGCCCCATACGTGGTCTTAATGGCGTTCCCTCTGAGAATAGACTTGAAGGCGTCCCATTCCACCCCCACCGAGGAGGCAGTCCCTTCATTCTCCCTAAAGTAGGAGGTGATGGACTCTAGGAGGATGGCCCGGTAGGAGGAATCAGCAAGAGCTGCCCCAGGCAAGCGCCAAGTTGAAATCTCAGGACGTTGACCACCCCAAATCAGATTCAGTTGTAACGGAGTATGGTCAGAAAGTGCGCGCACCAAATAAGCAGCATGTACTACACTGTGTATAGCGTTGTCCGAGCAGAACACCATGTCTATCCGCGTATATAAATCATGCAGTGTCGAGTAATGAGAATATATGCGCGCCTGCGGATGTAATCTGCACCATACATCATGGACCTGTTTATGGGATGCCCATTCCTTCATGTGGTGTGCTAGTTTGATGGATTGTGCCCCTGTAAGAGGGGGACGGGAGCGATCCAAGGCTAGATCCCATACTCCATTAAAATCGCCTCCCCAATATGTGGGGACTGTAGGGTCCGTAAGCAGGGATGGTGTGAGCGTTCGCAAGAAATTGGATTGTCCCGAATTTGGAGCATACAGGGAGACCAACGCCAAGGGGGATCCATTCAGTAGGCCCTCCATGGTAACATAACGGCCCTGCGTGTCTACCCTGGAATGTGTGATTTGTAGTGGATTTCCCGGAGCTACCCATATAAGCACTCCCTTGACGTATCCAGAGTACGTCGTGCCCTGGACTGTGCCCCGCCAACGCTTGCGGAGCGACGCTAATGTCTGTGTTGTGAGATGTGTCTCCTGCAGCAATGCAAACGTGATCTTATGACTGCGCAGGGATTGATATACTTTGTGGCGTTCGGCGCATCCCGCCAACCCCCTCACATTCCAGGTCAAAAAGGAGTAATCCCCTTGTGACATCTACGTGGGTGTGTGGAAGAACACAGCATAGAGCCCATCACTGTGTGACAATCCGTACCCCCTCTATTACACTCACATCCCCATATAATCGGGTTCAAACATATTTTGGCACCAGACCTCGTGGTTTGCAAACATAAAAGGAAAAGAACAATTTACCAAAAATTCCCAATCTTCCCACCCCAAGCCTGGTTGCCAACGTGCAATGGGCCATTCGCACTAAATTGCAAATCCAATAACACACCAATTAAAACATATAACAAAGAGAAAACCAAGTGAGTTGCTGTATCAGCTACTTATCACTCGTTGGGGAGGGTATTGCAGAGTTCGTGCACAGTGTCCATGCCGCCTCCTGTGATTCAGTCTGGCTTTCAGCGGACGTGCGCGGGTCATCCGGCCACCACAACGGAAAACAGGCCTGAGCTCGGTGTCTCCAGCCCAGTGCATCCGCTGTTTGTGGTGTGAGGGGTGGGCTGTCCCCTGCCAATGCCTCGATCTGTGAGGCCGTGAGCAGCAGTGTGCGGTCCATTTGAGCATCGGAGTCCGAGTCCTGTGTAGAGGAAGAGTCAGGGGAGCCCAATTGTTCCACCGTCTTGATGGCCTGTGCCCATTCCTGTGCAACCTGCGTTTTGTTGGGCGTTGTGTCCGATCCCTGCCCCAGCCCCTACGTGCCGCTACTGTGGTCCACGGCCGTGCAAAGCCCATCTGTAGCATAGGAAGATCATGCTCCATACCCTGTTGGTCAATCCAAGTCCATGCTTCTTCAGGTGTATTACAGAAGACTGTGCCCTCCTTGTGGCAAATACGTAGACGTGCTGGGCACTGTAAGGAATATTGGATATCGTGGTCCCTCAAGCACTTCTTGACCTCCAAGTATGAGGAGCGGCGGCATTGCACGGCCAAGGTATAGTCCGGGTAGATGTGGACGGTAGCGTTATCGATCTGCCAAGGGCCCCTAGCCCTGGTGATTTGCAGCACGTGATCCCTGTCACAATAGTTAAAGAATCTGGCCACCACTGGCCGAGGAAATGCACCTGGGCGTGGAGGGCCCCCTGGGACCCTGTGTGCTCGTTCGATTGAGAAGAACTTCGACATTTTGCCCTGTAGGACTTCACGTGAAAACCAGTCTTCCAGAAAAAGCTCCATGCTGGGACCCTCCGCCGGTTCGGGGAGACCCACAAGTCGCACATTGTTGCGGTGCGAGCGCCCTTCCTGGTCTTCCACGTGCACCGTAAGGTAGTCCACCTCTTGTTGGAGGGCCCGCAGTTGGGTGGTCGTCGTGGTCACTGTAGGTCTTATTGACGCCAATGCGGATTCAGGTTTTTCGACTCGTCCCTTGAGCTTCTTATGATCCTCTCGCAAATACCCCATGTCGATACTGAGGGAGTCAATTTTCGTGCCCAAGGTAGTTTTGATATCCAGTATCGCCACTAGTAGTTCATCAAAGCGATGTGATTGATCATTGCGATCCCCCTGGGTGGAGGACCGTGGGGGGTCCGTACTCCTGTGGTCCGAGGACACTGGCCCCATCTCTGGAGGCTGCGCCTGGGACCTGTCTGTCCTGGGTATGCCCATTATGCCAACTGCAAGAGACCACAAGCTGGTTGCTGGTGTATATACACCCCCAGAGGCCAGGAATAGCTAAGAGTGTAGGCGTAGAGTAAGGTGCGCGGATTGAGCTGCCTAAAATCAAGGCGTCCCACGTCGCAGGTCTTCACTGCGAGGCACCTCACAGCCATACGATGCCCATGGCATCTTGCACACAATGTTATCAGTGACAATTCCAGATCACCAGGATCCCACAAGACTCCCCAGATGCTTCTCACTCAGGTGTCTATTGGTGCACTGAGTATTCTCTCGTGTACCCACTTGCAGATCTCTGGGGGATGCGGAAGGTCCGCCACAAGGCACGCTCCTCCAACAAGGCACCTCCCTTCGCACTACAGAGCACGCATAGCCTGGTTCCGATATGTATCCCTCACCGCCGGTCCATAGATAATGTTCAGGGATTCAGGTATGTCTTTACTGGCCGTGAGAGGCAGTTCACAGCCAGCCGGCCGGTCCCAACTGACCCTAAAGGTCACCTTAAATCAGGGCAGCCCACGGAGATCGCACCCGCTGCAGAGCGAAGGTCCCAGCAGCCTCGCACGCTGTGGATCAAAGTGCGCAGGTCCAGCAGCTCAGCCACAGCTTACTCCGCACTCACCAGGGTCATGAGGGAGCCGGAAAGAGGGGGAGGTCACGGGTTTCCACTCACCGCATCCAGGGCATAATTGCTGTTTATCTGCCAGGCACACCGATCTCGTGTCCTCACCGCGGTGGGCCCAGCTGTCACAGGTCACCCGATGTAAAATGGTGGCTCCGATCACGCCGCCCACCTCAGGCCAGAAACCACGGGCACATCCAGTGGAGAATTCAGGGCACAGCTTTTCAAATTCCCAGGCATAGGGGGAGATGGGTGCACACACCGCATGGCTGATAAACGGCCCGCGCCAAATTATTCTTGCCTCGTTGATATGCTCCGAGCCGCAGGAGCACACCCTGTCACGTAGCCGGAGACCGAGCCCGCAGCAGTCTCACGGAGTCCCAAAGAGCTCCAATTTTTGCAGGATCAGGGGGCCGGTCACCCTCCGCACCGATTGCAGTGCAGGATATTTGGCCAGGCAAGGGGAATATAGGATATTTACGGCGGGCATAGAGCGGAGCTCAGGGCTCTGTGTCCGCTCTAGCCGCCATCTTGGCCACACCCCCTCCTCTTGAAGGACAACTTCACAAAGATGATTATGAATACAAAGCCCTCCTATCACCTTGCAAATCCTCTTCCGGCCTCTTTAACAAAAAGACTCAACCACTCCCAAACCCCTCTATAGACCCAAATAATAAACTGCTCTCTGAGTAATGGGCCAATGCTTGACTGCTTTAAACTTTGACAAGTCACTCCCTTGCTGCAGAAACCAGGTGCAGATCCAGAAGAACTCAACAACTTCAGGCCTATCTCCAACCTCCCCTTCCTGGCTAAAATACTTGAGAAATGTGTTCTATCCCAACTCACCCAATACATTGACGACAATAATCTTCTCAACTCACTCCAATCAGGGTTTAGAAAAGGATGTAGCATGGAAAAAGCCCTACTGAACATAGCGAATGACATACACAAGTCACTGGGCTCTGACAGATACTGCCTAATCATTCTAGACCTATCAGCAGCCTTCGACATGGTTGATCACATTTTGCTTCGAGAAACACTCCAAATTCAGATCGGAATTAAAGGCCTGGTTCTCAAATGGTTCACCTCCTATATCCATAACTGCTCCCAGCTAATAAAAATCAACAACTCGACCTCAGGCACATCCACCATAACCAGGGGTGTCCCCCAAGGCTCAGTCCTCTCTCTGCCACATTTCAATATATACATGGAACCCTCCCCACCATTCTCAAATAAGCAAACATCCTCTATCACCATTATGCGGACAATACCCAGATCTACCTAGAAATATCCGCACTAGAAGACATATGATGACTTCATTGCACTCTCATAAAGTCTAAATCTGGCTCTCACTTAACCACCTGAAACTCAACCAAGACACAACGGAAATCCTAGTCCTAACAATGGACTGACCTCCCAGGCCCAAGAATGGATAAACTCCATTGACGCATTGAACTGCAAACTCACCCTTTCCGAATCCATCAAGTCCGTGGCGATCTCCCTTGACCCAAACCTGAACAAACACATAAAGAATACAGCTAAGAGCACATGTAGCAACGTAAAACTCCTACACAAAATCAAACCCTTCCTCCACCTGGATGATCTAAAAACCTCCACGCAAGCAATGGAACTGTCTAGAATGGACTACGGGAATATCACCCTCACTGGTTCTGCGAAATTGCACCTATCTCCCCTAAGAACCACACGTAATGCAGCAGCAAGGATGGTCACCGAAGCAAAAAGCTATGATCACATCTCCCCTCCCTAAAAAATCTTAAGTGGCTCCCAATTGTAGCCCACTGCTGTTTCTAAATGACCTGCCTCATCCACAAACTCCTCCAAACCGGGAAACCAGCTTACCTTGTGTCCAAACTCTCTAAGGCAGGCCAGACAAGAAACCTAAGAAGCATCAACACTCTGCTGCTCATCACACCAAAAAACCACATAGAAAAAACCTCACATGGTTCTTCTCAGGCAATGCACCCAAAATCTGGAACTCCCTCCCAGTGCATATCAGGACAAACTCTCCAAATGGACGTCAAAAGACAGCTAGCAGATATTCTCCTAAACCAACACTTCAAACCTTTAGACACCAACACCTAATCCCTCCTCTGAACTTTTTCCTTCATAGCTCCCCTCCGCAAACTACTGTATTCAAACCCTCAATGAATATGTATATTGTAATCTATGCTCTCCAATCATGGCCTTTGTCCATCATCCGTGTCTCTGTCTGTAAAGCGCCCTGATACACCAGGGTCTTGCCATTGCTATAAAAAACTCTTTTAAATAAATAAAAAAAATTAAAAAAAAGATCTGCATTTAAGAAAGAATTCCAAGTTTAGGTATTTTATAATATATTTTATAAACTGTGTTGTGAAGTGTCAGTTGGTGAACTATTCTATACCATGTTTACAGAGTAAAAAGCAGTTTGCGGAGGTAAAGATGTGTTAATGTAGCTTTTGAGATGTACACATTACAATGTAGAGAGATGTAATGAAGGTTTGTAGATTGTGTTAAAAAAACTAAGGGGCATATTACCAAGGGCCGGCGATACAATTATCGCTGCTTTAGCGTCCGTTTTTCGGGCGCAAAGCGGCGATAATTATATCGCATTATTTACAAGGACACGCTAGCGCGTGTTTCCTTGACTTAGCTCCCGTTTTTCACACACCTCGCCCGCATCGATAATGAGATGCAAAGTAGGTGTGGCTGTGAAAACAACATGGGATAATATGACGAAGGTAGCTTCGCGATATTAACAACGGGGCGTAGCGATAATTTAAATCGCGTTAACTCTGCCTTAACTCAGGAATTTAACGTCTGTTAAATTCCTGACTAAGGCATACCTAACATGGGAGGTGGATTGTGGGGCTAAGGCCACAGGGCCTATCATCAAGCTTATTGCTGTTTTCCATGGAACATCGCTGGAAAACCAGCGATGTTCCATGGAAAACCCCGCTATCGCTGGAATATTTATCGCCATAGCGCTAAGCGTTGATAATACAGCGCTAGCTTGGCGATATATTCCAGCAATAGCCAGCGATAATTATCGCTGGGGCTTGATAATATGCCCCTAAGTGTTTTAACTGTATATACTTGTTAGTAAGCAAAGCAGTGTGTCTTAAATTATAAAACAAAGAATGCGATATTACAAGCTCTCCTGGTCTTATGACCCAGATTGTACATATATTTTAGCCCTATTAGATGTTTAAGAAGAGATATTGATATTTCTAGAGTGAAACACTGTGGTGAGTGTTAGCAAAGATGTGTCAAGATGATTGTATTAGTTTAGAAACTGTTATGGAAGCATATTTATGGCATGATATAATTCAATTGCAAAAATATGAAGATAGACTGGTTGCGGGTGTGGTATTTTTCAGGAGTAAGGAATAACAAGTTACTGGTGCACTTGATATAAATATGTGATTATGGGTGAAAAATGTAGTAAGATTACACAATATAGTGATGTATCACTATTATGAATTATTGATCAGTATGTAACTTTTTTAAATATTTTATCTTTTTTTAGGAGGAAATTGGAAACTTGTCGCAGAGTAAATAATGATCTGCTTACATAAGCAACAAAAAGAGCCTTGTTAACACAAGCAGGATTAATGTGCTGTTCAGCAATACCTACCTCTTGAAGCACAGTGTTTTCAGGTTGTAAGGATGCGGAAGTGACTGAACAGTTGTGCAATACAGCAGCACGAGCTAACTCTGCGCAAGCTAAGCTTGGTGAACTGTAATTTATACGTATGTGCTTTGCTGAAACTTTCTTGCCACCTATTATGCTAATATAACCCAGAAAATTCTTTGGCAGGCTAAGGTGGCTAAAAGACTGGAAAAGCAGTGCTACAAAATCCAGCAGATAAATAAAGAAAAAAGGGGAGGACACATTATCGACTGCTGATGAGCACTAGAGATTTTTTTTTATATATACATATATATCTTAAATGCAGGGTGGCGCGTGGCCCCCCTGCAGCCCCAGGGACTGCCACCTCCCAGGGGCTACATTCATAAAGATGCGGGGAAGGGACTGCCACCTCCCGGGACTATATTTAAAAGTAAAGTGTGGGGGGCTGCAGCCCCCCCTACACAGCCCTGGGGACCACCACCTCCCGGGACTAAAATATTGTTGGAGGGGGGCTGCGCAGCCCCCCTCGCGGAGCCGTAAGTGGCCCTGGAGACCACCACCACCAGGGCCGGCTCCAGCAATGTCCCGGGATGCTCACCCTTGGAACATTGCAGTTTGCTATGGCTTGGCGGGAGCACTGCTCCCGCCAAGGCATAGCAAACTCTGGTCAGCTTCATGGAAGAGAGAACAGGAAAAATGCTCTCAGTCCCATGAAGTGGAGCAGAATTGTTTTTGGGCAGAGGGAACTGCATGTTTGCAGCTCCCTCTGCCCAAAAGCAATGCCGGCTCCTGCAGGATGCGGGGAGCCGGCAAGGACTGGTGGGCCTTGAGGCTCCCCTAGCGATCTCCAATGTTGTGGTCATGCCCCAGGGGAAGGGGTCTCCGGGGAAATATCGGCCTGGATATGGGGGCCACGCAGGCCCCTCTACCCATTTTTTTCTTTTTTTTAAAAAAAAAAGCATAAGGCCTGGCCCTGGGGGATGGGGTGCCCAGGGCCAAAATTGGCCTCAGGAGTTGTGGCCACGTTGCCCCCTCCAAAAATTAAAAAATAAAATACAGGGCAGGCCCCGGGGGATGGGATTCCCAAGACAAAACTGGCCCAGGGAAAGGGGGCCACGCAGCCCTCCTTCCTTAAAAAAATACATTGAACAAAATTGGCGGAGGATGGGGTCCCCAGGGCAGAAATCGGCCTTGGGAGGGGGGCCGTGCGGCTGCGCGGCCCCCCTCCCTTTTCATAACTCTTAAAAAAAAAAAAATGGGTCAGGCCCTGGGGGATGGGGTCCTCAGGGCTCAAAAGCGTCGCCCCCTTTTTCCACTACTCTGCAAACACGCCTCCTGGCACGCTCTTGGTTGGGGGATGAAGTCCCCTTCGCTGCCAGGGTCCTTAGGGGCCAACTAGCCCACCTGTTACCTCCAGTAAGCCCCACACAGTGGGATTGCTGAGAGGTGGTCGGAGGCAGCGCGCCTTTTTCCACCACTCTGCAAACGCGCCTCTCGGCGCACTGCTGTTGGGGTGATGAGGTCCCCTTGCCTCCCCTTGCCACCAGAGGGCCTCAGGAGTAAATTAGTGTTGTCATTTGAGATGTCATCAGTGACCATGTCATGAGTGATGTAATATGTGACATCATCAGCAGTGCATTGCGGGCGTGAGTTATAGTTAGCTCTGCTAACTATAACGGCTGAATTTCACAGGTTTGTACAAGTGAAATGTCAGCCTAACTATAACGTTTCTGTAACCTGTGGTTTTTTCCCCCGGATATATAGATAGATAGATAGATAGACAGACAGACAGACAGACAGATAGATAGATAGATAGATAGATAGACAGATATAAATACATAGATAGACAGCTATACATGCATAGATAGATAGATATACATACATACATAGATAGATATATCTTCTCATTGTGGCCACATGTGCCCTCTGGTGCAAAAGAAACATTTTATTTATGAGTGTGGTCGCATGTTCAGTCAAGAGGCGTTTTAATGTTAGTGTGTACCACTTACATAACTAAATGCACTTTTTGTATTACTCTGTCAAAAAGAGAGGGTATGTAATAAACCAAGGTTTATCTATGCACTGTGCAGAGTGCATTGGGTCCAGTTTTATCAAAATTTCATGCAGGGCAGCAAGGCAACTTTCTGTACTGCGCTGCGTCAAAGGGAGAGGGCAGAAATGTGACATATTTATTTACCAAGATATGTTTCATTCCTGCTCCCTCTCTGCAGTAGTGGAAGTTTACACTCTAGATAATTTTTGTGCAGGAAGGGATACCACTTTGACACATTCCCAGGTTGTGCAAAATACGTTGATGGATGTGTGGGAACACCCACTCTCCACCCATAAAAAACATTCCTGGTACGAGTAACACAAGGCAGCAACTTCTTATGTTACTATATGCAGGGCCATGCAAGGTGGCTCTGTGTGGTTTGGTAATAATCACATATGGGTTTGGGGTGCCCTTGCACCACCTTCTGTGACACAAGGCCAGCACAAACACTTGATAAATCTGGGCCCTGGTATCCAGAGTAGTGGTGAAAGGTGCCAGCCTGACAGGGAGGGTGTAGCATTACCGGAGTGGAGTGGCCGTCAAGTGAATGATACTGCCAGGATTCGTTTCCACTGTCAGCCAGGCTCTGTTCACTTGGGCTGACTTAAGGGATGTCACTATTACGTAATTAGTATATCAGGGTAGTTAGTGTTCTATGTGGCTTTATGTAGCTCTTACAGACCCAATCTCCCTGAGGTGCAGTACGCAAATGAAGGCCAACATGGCACTTCAATCGCTAAAGAGGGTGGAGAAACAAAGATCATTCATTGGAATGTGTTAGAATAAAAATTATGCTTTTGTATTGCCTTTACGTAAGTTAGCATTCTCGGCGCCATTTTGTGTACAGGCACCATTTTGTATCACTATTGAAACTAATTCTTCTCTATTTCCGAGAAACGGCCTTCTCTAAGTTATGTTTCTTCGGAGTTGGGTTTTGCCACACTAATGAATGCATTGCTCTTATTAGCGCATACTTTCTTCTGAGATGTAAGCCTTCTCCCACTTGTCTAATGGTGGGCACAGGCAGAGTAACCTTGAGAGATAGATAATGTGTGCCCGGCCTCAGAACCGAAACTTACTCCTTTGTAATTTGCTGTCCATCTGCGTCCCTCTGGATAATTCCATGGTGGGCGGGTTTTCATTGACTCTGAAATGTACATAATGTATCGTTATGCTTGCTTAAGTCAGACTCTCTCTGCAGCACTCTTAGCGACTGGGCAGACAGGGCTCCGCTCTAAGCGAACTTCGAATAAACTGTTATTGGTTTGTATTCTCTACTGTCTGACCAACTCTTCATTTCGTAGAAGGCAAAGAGGTGGTCATTGGTGACCCAAGTGACCCGAATCGGGCCATTTCCTTCAGTTGGCGCCCAAACAGGGACTCCTTCGGGTGAGTGGTCCTTCCGCGGATGGGGGGAGGTCGAGGCCATCGTCAGGTCGGACGGACGGATCAGGGATCCCTGCATGAAGAGTTCCTGATACTCGCAGCTGCCCCTTCTGTCCTGCCGGACGGTGCCTCGCCCAGTGGTCATCTGACTGGAGTCCTATACGGCGAAACCCTTGAATCTGACCGTTTGGTCTGAAGAGTCAGAAGTAGAGAATAGATTTGTTTGACCTGCATATATCAGGTGAGTTTGTTTTGGTTCTTTGTGGATATGGTACCATTTTGGTTTGTATTTGGTACGGTCTAAGGACCGTCTTTGTGACAAAAGCAATTGCAATTGTTTTGCTGGGCATAAATAGTGAACCTGTTTTCTTTTGAGAAGGCCCAGTTTTAGTAAATTGTTTATTTTGTGTTGTCGTTGTTGTTCTACTGATGCTCGATTGGAAGAAAGTCAGTCAGCACCTCCAGAAGGTCCTCCGAATTTTGATATGTATGTGAAGCATGGTCTTGGCCCTATTATGTTTAGTACATTATGGCACAAATATACGAGGGACAATGCTGAGTTGCAGTGGCCGTTAACGGGCACTTTTAATGAACAAAAGATTGAGTATTTACAAGAACAGTTGTTTAAGAGACGAAGTAGGCAGTTTATGTTTGATTTCCAAAGAACATGGTAAAAAGCAGCTCGGCAGAGGCGATTGAAGGCAGAAAAAGAGGCCTGAAAAGGGAAAATGCAGACACTGACTCAGAAAGCTGTAGCATATGATAGGGAAAAACAGGAAAAGGGTGATGAGTGTGAAGATAGAAGGTTTCGATTACAAATTGATAAATTGTATGTGGCTCAGGAAGAAGATGACACTTTTGTGGAAGAATTGTTGGATACCCGACCCCCGCCTCCATATGCCCCGCAAAGAATATGTCCCACTGTTCCGGTGCCCTCACAGCCGCCCGTTACAGTTGCGTCCACTGTCTCTGTCCATGTGTCTACCGCTGTTATGTCAACGGCTGTGGCTTCGGCTCCTCCTCCGCCTCTTTCTTCTGTTTCTTTGCCGTCTGTGGCCCCTGTGACTGTTAGTGCTCCTGCCACATCTATTGTTTCAGCGTCCCTTTCACCAGCTCCTTCTCCCGCGGCACAACCTCAGCGACAATAGTGCCTGTTACTTCTGTTGCTTCACCCACTGTGGTTTTTCATCCTCCAACATTAGTAAGTAGTGGGACATTAGTAAGTAGTGGGACACCAGTACGTGGATTTGAGGATAGGGATTGGACAAAATTTAAGGAGCGTATGGGACCGTTAGTGCGATCTGATGTGGGAGATGAAGAGAAACAGGTAATAGCCAATAAGGCTGCACAGTGGGCCCGTAATCCTTTTTATAGTGTAGAGGATGTTTGGGCAACTATGAAAGAGTTTGAGCCTTTTATACAGCAGCATGCCCTTAAACATATGTCAGCTACTTTGATTGGTCTTTGGCAACAGCACTTTGAAGCGGAGGTGCCTCAAATTTTATATGACATTAGAGATCGAGTATATATTAGTGAACTGGGGCCAGAGCAAGTCTTTGCTAATATTACGACAATCATAGCTTATAGGGGAAGACTACATGAGAAAAGTCCCAGGTCGGTGTCCCAGTTTCCGATGAGAGAGGTACATCCAATATATCACCCAGAGATACCAGAGTTAACGGATGGGTGAGGTAATGTTACTCGAGCGTCAGTGGCGGCTAGGTTTCAAGAACAATGGTTTATACTCCGTGGAAAAGAAGTGAAGTGTTGTCCCTTAAGACTCATTTACCAGATCCTAGGAAGCAGTAGTGGCTCGTGGAGGGAGTGCCGCGGGGCGGTGGGGCGGGGTGGGGGAGGAGCAGGGTGAGGGGTAGTAAACTACGGCATACGGCCGAACAGAGGTAAGAAAACAAATAAATAAATAAAACGAATTTCATTGCGCGCGCTGCATTGCCAAATGTGATGCAGCGCGCGCAACGAAATTCGTTTTATTTATTTATTTGTTTACTTACCTTTGTTCGGCCGTATGCCGTAGTTTACTACCCCCCACCCTGCTCCTCCCCCACCCCGCCCCACCACCCCACGGCACTCCCTCCACGAGCCGCTACTGCTAGGAAGAATCCCACTGCTTACTATAAAGAACTGACTGAAGCTGCTTCTTCTACGGTGATGACACTTGCTGATATTGAAATGTTTTTTGGTCTTCTTGTTCCGATTGATATTTGGAGGCAGGTTCATACTCAAGACCATGTTCCGGAGTTGGGTGGTACTTGGGACCAAATAAAGGCATGGGATCAGGAAAGGAAGCCCGGTGATAAGCCTCGAGCGGAGATTTTAGCTTTGCCAGGTCGCATAATTACATACATACATTCTCTTATTCCGCCAAGAAAGGTTGATAGGGATAAATTGTCAGCCTGTCGACAGAAGAAAGATGAGAATGTGTCTGATTTCTTTACCCAATTCTAAAGGTACATTTTTGGATTATAGCGGACAAGATTTGTCCGTTGAGGGGGATGTTCGGTTGTTTGTTTATAGATTTGTTTCTAACATGCTTCCTGAAATTGTAACTCGATTGCAGGCTTCTGAGAGTACCTGGTCCACCTCTTCTCCCTCTGTTATTTTGAACATGGCACAATATTATGAGCTTAGGGATAATGAGGAAAAGGAGAGGACAGAGAAGAGGCATAAGAACTTAAAGACAATGGTGTTGTTACAGCAGGCTTTTAGAGGGAATGGGAGAGGACATGGTGGTCCTGCCCGACAGCTTCCAAGCACTAATAGGCAGCCAATAACTACGCCTTTGGGTCTGAATCGGTGTGCGTATTGTAAAGAGGTGGGACACTGGTGTTGCGAGTGTCCTGTGCTTTTTCAGAAGGTGGCAGCCCCTAGAGGATGAGGTTCTCGGGGTCTGGGTCGTGGAGCTGGTGGGGCTGATAGGACACAGAGTGCTGCAGCCTCACAGGTTCGTCCCGATAATAATTATTTTGGTGACCCTCGTGAAGGACAGAACTATCATGACGAATATGATATAGGAAGTGATAGTGATGTCCTATAGCTAGGACAGCCAGGGACAGAGTGGGGAACCAGTTCCGATACCTGTAGACCAACGTGGTCCTTATGTAACAGCAGAACTACAAGGTTCGACTAAGGAATTTTTGGTGGACACAGGTGCGACGAAAAGTTCTGTTTCTCGAAATGTGGTCCCTGGGGCGGCTCTGTCTAGCCAAAATAATGTGTTGGTTGGTTTTGCTGGTATACCGGTTGTTAGCTCCATTTCAAAACCTCTTGCGTTGACTATAGATCCTTTCACTGTGGACTCGCCATTCTTGTTGACATCTAATTGCAGTGAGAATTTGATGGGTTTGGATTTGTTGAAGAAATTACATGCCACTATTTATTGTTCTCCGGCGGGTGTCTATATGGCAATGGGTCCAGATGTAGTATGCGCTAAGCAGTGTTTGTCTAAAGATGCGCCCCTTCCTGTTGAATCTAAAGATGTACCACCCACTCTGTGGGCGACAGGCGACACAGACGTGGTATTGTTGCAGATATCGCCGGTTTAGATACAGGTGAAGGATGGTGCTATTTTGCCTCGTATCCCTCAGTATAAAATACCGCAGGCAGGTGAGCGAGCCTTATTGCAAATTATACAGGATTTGATTGAAAAGGGAGTGGTTGAGGAGACAACTGCTAATATTTGTAATAGCCCTATTCTTCCAATTCTTAAAAAAGACGCCCTCCGGTTCTTCTGATGACCATGAAAATGTTTATCGTTTCCTGATTGATTTGCCCGAGGTTAATAAAATAGTGGTCCCACAGTTTCCAGTGGTTCCTGATATTACCACTCTTTTGACCATGATCCCCTCTACTGCTAAATTTTTCTCTGTCATTGATCTGAAAAATGCTTTCTTTAGCATTCCTATTCATCCAGATAGCAGGTACTTTTTTGGTTTTACTCTAGCTGGTAGGAGCTTTAGATTCTGTCGAGCTCCTCAGGGCTATACAGAAAGTCCAAGGGGCATATTCACATGGACTTATCTCCGAGTTATCGCCACCTTAACGCATCAAAAGTGGAGATAGATTTAACGCCCCATTCACAAGCGGGTGCAAACTGCAGACATCGCCAGTATCCCCGCGATAACTGCCCCAAAATGTATCTCCACGGGTGACACCACCAACTAACCCTAATGAGATGCAGAGTAGGTGTTCCCGTGCAAAAACACACGAAAACACCACTACACCACTTTCACAACGAACTGCTAGATCTGTGATGCGAACCAAAAACAGGCAATAAGCCGCGGTAGCACCAGGGAATTAACACCTGCCTTTTGCTGGTGTTAAGCAGGACGGCTACCGGCTGCATGAAAGGGAGCCCAGCCAAGAGCCACATCTGAAGACCCACAGATGCCATGGAGACAATGATCATGCAGCTCGGAGACCCATGAGGGCCACAACACCCACCGCCACCACCCCCAGGACCGCCACCACCCCCAGGACCGCCACCACCCCCAGGACCCGTCCCGCCCCCCCCGGACCACCACAGAGGCAGCGTACACAAAGACAGCGGACCCACCGTAAACGCACCAGCCGAACAGACCGAACGCCAAAGAAGGACATTGCCCACTACAGGCCCAAAAGGACAACCATCCCCCGCATCCTGACCCACATCGCCCACCTGCTAACGGTACCAACACAGCGCACAACGAACATCCCTCCGCAGACAAAGCTGCCGGCTGTGCTGCACATGTTGGCCTCTGGTACCTTCCAACCCACAACTGCCAGAGTCGGAGGAGTCTCACAGCCAGCCCCATCCAAGTTCACCACACCTGTCCTGGATGCCAACATCAGCCCGGTACCCCAGCACCTCCACTCCACCCACACTGCGCAGGAGCAGCTGGAGACCAAGCAAGGCTCCCAAGCCATAGCTGGATTCCCTCACGTGTCGCGGGCAATCAACTGCACACATGTACCCCTCCTGCCCCCTGCCGACACTGCACACAACTACCTCAACAGAAAGCACACGCATCCCATGAATGTGCAGGCAATAGTGGACCGCCCGGGACTCCTCAACAATGTCGTGGCCAACTCCTCAGGCAGAGTGCATGATTCCTACATCTCCCGACAGTCCATCATCAACCAGCGCTCCCAGGATGGCACCTATGGAAATGCAGTGCTCGTTGGTAAGCCCAAAATGAACACACCACACACCTCCACCCACAGTCATGCAACTCACGACACTGGCAATGGGCACGCTGCACAACTACATTCAACATGCCACACAACATGCCAACCGACCAGACACGACAACACGACTCCATTGGGAACCTGGGCTTGCCATGCACACAACCCAGCCACGGCATGGTACCACAGCCACACAATAGCAGGATGTGAGGAGAGGCTTGGAGCAGTCATGTGTGAGAGCGGCAAGTGACTAATGAATGTGAACCTACCCAATGCCAGGTGTGGCGTGGAGGTGCCGGACAGACTTCAGTGTGCAAACCACGGAAATGGCCATGTGGAGATTAACTGCTGGTGCATGGAGTGTAGTGGCCAGTGGACGCTACCATGTCCCCACAGGCTGTGGGGCAGAACGCGGAAATGCCGCACGTTACATCCCCCCCTGTGGGCGGAGTGGGTTGGCCCTGCGTACGCCAGGCCTGCTTAGGGGTGTGAATAAAAAGCCCATCGCACTGGGTGTGGTTCTCATTCGGAATGGCCAACGCGTCTGCCAGGGCGGCACCTCTCAGCCCGCCTCGAGGCCGGCGCCGAGCGCGGCGGGGCCTGTATCCCTGTGCGCCTGCTGCACCCCGGGCCGCTGGTCCCCAGACCCGTCATGCCTGCCCCAGCGCACCAAGGAGGCTCCGCTCACCTGCAGAAACCGGCGTGTGTCAAAGAGGGCCCACCACGTGCCGGTGCAAGCTCCAAGCCCCAGTCCCGCGACCTTTGCAGCCTCCGCAGACCATCGCTGGCCTCCACGACGCTGGCCCACAGTGCTCCTTTTTCATTGACATACTCCACCGGCGTCCTCTTCGGCCCAGTTGTGGGCACATGTTGAACTGAGTCGTGAGTTCTGAATGGCAGTGACCAAAGGTCTGTGGCAGCGTCCACATCACTATACTCCCTCCGATCAGTGAAGCCAAAGTCTGCATCGCAGGCCTGCGACACGTGGTGCCACTAACCCTGTTCAACGCAAGCCGGCGACACGTGGTGCCACTAACCCTGTTCAACGCAAGCCGGCGACACGTGTTTGTGGGCCCCTGCAGACTACTGGTTCTGGCCTACCCTGCGCTCCAGTAGGTCCCACATATGGAACTGTGTTCTGAGTCTTGAATGGCAGTGATCCCAAGTCCGTGGCAGCGTCCACATCACTAAACTCCCTTCGATCAGTGAAGCCAAAGTCTGCATCGTAAGCCTGCGACACGTGGTGCCACCAACCCTGTTCAACGCAAGCTGGCGACACTTGTATGAGGGCTCAGGCCTACACTGCGCTCCAGTGGGTCCCACATGTGGAACTGTGTCCTGAGTCTTGAATGGCAGTGACCAAATGTCAATAGCCGCGTCTATATCACTGAACTCCCTTCGATCAGTGTCCCAGACCGTGCATCGCAAGCACACAACACGTGTCTGTGGGCCCATGCTGACCGCTGCACCCGGCCTACACTGCGGTCCAGTGGGCCCACATCCAGCACTTAGTCGTGATTCATGACTGGCAGAGTCCATATCAGTGAACGCACGGAGAGGAGTAAGAGGAAGATGCGGCTCAGTCCGGATGAAAGCCGGATCCAAGTCACGGAGGTGACCGAACACTAGCAACAACTGACCTGGCGCCACCAACCCTGTTCACCGCAAGTCTGCGTCCCGTGGTGCCACTGAACCTGAACTACGCAGGCCGGTGGGACCATCCAACGTAAGCCGGTGACACTCGGTGAATGGCCCCTGCTGACCGCTGCCTCAGGCCTACACTGCGGTCCAGTAGGTCACACATGTGGAACTGTGTCTTGGGTAAGATGTGGAGGAGTCCACACCATTGGACATGCCTCATCGCAGGCGCCATCCCCTATCAGCACTGGTGCCACTAACTCTGTGCACAATGAGTCATGGCCACTGTCTGGTTGGACTTTGGTGGTGTCTGGGTCCATGGCCTGGGGGTTGTCTGCATCATCATCTGGCTGGACCGGACTTGGTGTCCAACATGTGTCTGTTCTATTCATCTCCACCATAGTGACTGTTTCAGCGTGGTTCTGCCCTCTGCATCATGCCCTGGGGGTACACCTTCCACTATCCACCGAGACACTACGCGACAACCCCCTTTGTCATCTACGAAAACCTGCTCTGCTCTCGTGAACCTGCCCCAGTGGACCGCAAGTCAGTGGCCCGTGGCGGTAGGCCCGTGCAGGACGCTGTGCATCCGGGGTCACTGACTCTGTGCAGCTCAAGTCATGGGGCCTTTATGGTTGAATGGGTGTGTCCTTAACAATGTACACTGTTGTCGTTTATTGACTCCACCAGCACTCCATGATGGCTGGTGTGAACACACCCCACACACATCCAACACAGGTGTCACTCGACATGTGAGCCTGCTAATAAAAGCGGCCGGGTGCACGTGCCCATAGCCATTCCGACCATCTAAGCAAGTGTGTCCGTGTGGTCATTATGTCAGCCTGATGGGCCCGAGCCCTGCAACATCACAGTGTGCTGTCTTCAGCGGACGATACCATGTCACCTCAGCAGTGGCTGAGACCTTGGACATGTAGCTTCGCCCGCCCCCCCCTGCATGCACAAGCGGCGTGTGCTGGTCCGGCGTACGTCAGGGCAGTGCAGGGGTGTGCTGATTCGGCAGGGGGATCAGGGCGTGGCTCTGGTCTGGCCTTGAGCAGGAAGTGCGGTAAGTGTGTCTCTGTGTTGGGGTGTTGTCACCACCAGGGCCAGAGTAGTCAATGTTGCAATGTAGCATGCACCAGGAGGGCGGGCCCACACGTACGGGGAAATATAGGATCGCAAGCCGCTCGGGGTCTTGGCACATGCATGCCAAGCGTTATGTGTATCAGTCCTGCGGCTGCATAAGTCAGTTGCCTAGCCTCAATCGCAGCGCGATCACAGCCAGCCATGGACTGTACACCTGTGTCCGCCCTGTCCGGACCATTGGCCTACACTCACGTGGCTGCACACCCTCAAAGGCCAGCTTCACGGTGTTGTTGGCATGCCACTGGACATGCGCGGACAGGCATTACAATGGTGTGCCGTAGGAGTGCACGTGATACAACCGCGCAGCGCACACAAGTGTGGGGCCTCGTGGGAGGGAGGAGCAGCTGTGAGGCAACGTAACACACAGTGAGGCTGCTCATGTGCCACGTGCTGGGCATATCATCCATGATTCCCTGGGTCGCAGACATCCCACCACACCCACGACAGGCCTCTGTACATCTCCTGTATGCATGCAGATGGTGAAGTTACTGTAGAGATGAAAGGTCCTTTGTCTGAACTATCAGGCGGTAGCACATCTGCAGCTCCAAGCTGGGACTTGCATGTGGCCAGCACCACCTGACAGATACAATAGCATTTGCTTGCGACTCCCACACTACGCACTGCCCGACGTGAGACCAACGTGTACACATCCCACACGCAGAAGTCCTTGGTCGTAGTTAGCGTGCGTGAAATGGCCTTCACACGTACTCCCACCCCAGGCCTGCACACGTTGCACACAGACACTGCTCATTGCTCCGAGCTGTGCCATTTCATCCACAGGACTGGCACAGGGCAAGCCAGTGCCGCTTCAAGCAGAGCCACTGACGCAATGGCAGACCATCCCGGACACATGCTCAATTCCAGTCACGTGGACCTGTACTGTGTACTTCTGCTGCATGTACTGGGGGCACTGCCGTTGGCAGTGCTGCGGATCAGTTACCGGCTGAGCTTCCGCCTTGTGCACGTCACCTGCGTTCAGCCTGTGTTGCATTGTCGCTCGTGCATATTCGAGTGGACCATGAATGTCTGCCTCTCCAACGTAACTGTAGCTGACCTGGTATTTCAACGTGTGTACGCCCCCTGTTGGCCCACGACCAGGAGTGTCACTGTGATGCCCGTTTATGGCATGCCTGGATGTTTGTCATGCATGCTGGCAACTGGACCTGGGAGATTGCACGAGTCGTCATGTGCAGTGACCACATTGAGCCGCTCCCCGATTGGGCTTTGGTGCAAATTGGGGCCAGGGGTTGGAGTCAGCACATCTGTCTGGGACAGCTGATGGATTACGTCGCCGACATGTTAGATGTGGTGGACAATGATCTCTCATTGGAAATGTTGGCCTACGCTGCTGCCCTCGTGTTCATGGACGAGTGACAAGGTACCTGCAGCCACAACTGGATGTGACCCATTGCACGTGTCCCGACGCCTGGTTGCATGTTGGGGATCTGGTCACATGTCCCAAGACGACAGTGGACATGGCTGCATTGGCCTGGACTCCTGATCCATGCACGGACAACCAACGCGGGTTGGCACTGACTTGTGTTGGTGATGGACTCCCCAGGGGTGGACATGGGTGCTTTCAAACGTTCCTCATTCAGACATGCTGCTGCATTGGTCTGCATGTCGTGGCACTTCTCTTGGCCGTACTGACACGTACTTGTTGATGAAGTTTCCGCACTTTCACTTGTCTCCAACTGTGTTGAGTCTTTATTTGTATGCCAATGTGTGTGTCACGGCCTATCTGGGTCCCTCCATACGTGCATTGCTACCCCATCAGGGCTGTGGGTTTGTACTTGTGCATTATCATGTCCCTGTTTCGTGCTTTGCCAGATGCGTACGGCCATTTACCGGCCACAAGCGGGTGCACTTGTGTCCTGTGTTCGGTTGTGCAAATGTTGCTGTTTGTACCACATTGTGTTCGATGTTGGGGTGCTCTGCTTCCTATGTGTGTGTGCTGCATTGTGTGTGAGATGTCCCTTCAGCTCTGATTTGGCTCACCCTTCTCCCTTTCAGGCAGTGTGGTTTTCACTTCTGTGCTTGTTCAGTGGTGTGATATTGCCGGGTTGTGTGACTTGTGCTCTTGGTTGGTGTTGTTACTCTTGGGCATGGTTTGTCTGCAGTTGTGCTGTGCTTCATTGTGCTTGTGTGCCATTGTGCCCATCTCCCCCCGTCCCCCCAGTCCCTGGTTGTTCCTCTCCCTGTTGCTGTTGGGCAGTTTCCGGTCCCCGAGTCCTGCCACAATCTCCAGACTGATGTGGTGGACACCATTTCCTCCATGTCATCCAGCTCCTGGTGTGGTGCTGGACTCCCACCTGTGTGCATTGCTGCCTTCTGGTTGTTGGCTTGTTTCTGCTTGTTTGTGCGTTTCGCATCATTCCAGCTGTTCTGGTTTTCTTCCATTGTCCTCCTCCGCTCTCCGGCTGCATTCACCTTGTCCACGATGGCCTGCCATGTACAATGTTTTGTTGCCAAAGGGGCTTGTGGGGTTGTGTACTGGCTCCGGTTGCCTCCATTGTGCTTCGCTGTTGTTTTCTGTTTGGTTTGTCTTTCTTTTTCAGGCTTTTGTTGTGCTTATTCCTGCCTGCCGTGTGTGTGTCGCGGGCCTGGCGCTGCTTGTCGCTGCTTTCCTCATCGCGAATGGGCTCATCGCACGTTTTTTTGGTGTTGAGGTTTGTGTTTTTATCTCCGTCGAGGTGGTTGTATCGCAGACATTGGCCGCGTTTTCGGCAGACTATCGCATGGTACCGCCGTGTTGTGAATTCCACGTTAACACAGGGTTATTTTCCCGCGATAGGCTGCGATGTGTAAAGTTGAGTTAACATTTTTTGGAGATGTTTAGCGCACGTTCTTGTGAATATCCCCCCAAGTATTTATAGTCAAGCTTTAAAAAGTCAGTTGGATTCTCTATCGCTTCCATCACGTAATGTATTGTTGCAGTATGTTGATGATTTGCTCATCCCTTCTGACACGGAACAAGGTTGCAAAGACAGTACAGTTAAAATGTTGTTGCATTTGGCCCAACATGGACATAAGGTGTCCCTTTCTAAATTTCAATATTGTCGACAAGAGGTTACGTATTTAGGTCACCTACTGTCGAAGGAGGGTAGGAGATTGACCCCGGAGCGCATCAGTACCATTGTTAAAATGCCCATCCCACAGACTCAGAAAGATGTGCACGCTTTCATAGGTATCACTTCCTACTGTTGGCAGTGGATACCTAGCTATTCGCTATTAATTAAACCCTTGCTTGCACTAGCGCTAAAAGATGTGCATGAGCCCCTGCCTTGGACGCCTGACTGTCAGCAGTCTTTTGAGCAATTGAAAACTGTGCTTTGTTCGGCTCCAGTACTTGGTACTCCTGACTATACTAAACCGTTTGTGTTGTACGTTCATGAGATGGCTGGTTGTGCGCTTTCTGTTTTAACACAAAAATTTGGAGATGAGCAACGGCTGTGTGCTTATTTCTCTGTCGTCCTAGACCCAGTCGCACAAGCCCTCCCGAGCTGTCTAAGAGCGGTCGCGACTTTGGCCATCTCTATCAGACAATTGGCTGGACTCGTACTTGATACTGACCTCACACTCATGGTACCCCATGATGTGGATACACTTTTGAACAAGACTAATACACAGCACCTCACCATTGCACATCTGACTGGATATGAATTAACTTTGTTTGCCAAACACATCACGTTCAAAAGATGTGCCACTCTGAATCCAGCCACGTTACTGCCCCTCCCTTCTGAGAATGATGAGATTGATAAACATGACTGTATCTTCCGGACGGAAGAAGAGACGAAAGGTCGGGTAGACCTGACTGATGTTCCCTTATCTGACCCCCAGGGGTAACTATATGTCGATGGCTCTTGTTTTAAATTACCAGATGGCACTACAACTGCTGTGTATGCTATTACTACACTGCACACAGTAGTTGAGACATCACAAGTTCCCTATCAATCGGACCAGGCTGCTGAGCTTGTTGCTCTAATAAGAGCTTGTGAATTAAGTGAGGGACTGGTTCTCAATATTTATACTGACAGTCAGTACGCCTTTGGTGTCGCTCATAATTTTGGGTGACTCTGGGCTGAGAGAGGGTTCCTTACTTCCCATGGCACCAAAATTCAGCACGGTCACTGATGATGTAGGTAGGGGAAATGCTTTCGCAGACCAGACAGCTAAGGAAACAGCCCAGACTAAAATGAAAAGAATGTTTGTAGCAGGCCCCGCTAGGTGGGTGCCTGAGGTTTCTATGTTTTAGGATACACTTGAAAATGGGAAACAGATACAAAGCGAAGCTACAATAGAGGAATTAGCAGTGCGGCAAGAAAGTACATCAAAATTGAATGATGAGGGATGTTGGATTGATAAGTCAGGGATGCAGAGATGGATGTTACCAGATGTATATGTTCTTCCTGTAGTCACTATGGCCAATGGCCCAGCGCATATTAGTGCTAAGGGTATTTGCAAGTTGTTAGACCCTGTATGGCAGAATGACAACATTTCTAAGACAGCTGCACATTTGGTGAAGTACTGTATGGTGTGCATGATGCATAATCCTGAGAAGGCTACTCCTTCACTCCCTGGTAATTTCGCACCACCCACCTTCCCTTTCGAAGTTCTACAAATGGACTATATTGAATTGGAACGATGCAACAATTTGACGTATGTCCTGGTGGTTGTCTGTGCATTTAGTAAATGGGTTGAAGCTTGTCCCACTAAAGATAATACAGCCGTTACAACTGCAAAGGTACTCCTGAAGGAGTTATTTACTCATTTTGGCTTGCCCCATTTGATTTGAAGTGATAACGGAAGTCATTTCAATGCCAAGGTTTTTCAGTTAATGTGTGATGGTCTGCATATAAAACAGAAGTTTCATGCTGCAAACCACCCCCAGTCAGCAGGTTTGGTTGAGAAGTACAATGGTACTCTCAAACTGAAATTGGCAAAAATTCAGGAGACCACAGGGTTACAGTGGCCAGATGCTCTACCGTTAGCTCTTTTGTCGACAAGAACAACAGCACATTCTAGAACAGGATTGTCACCGTACGAGGTCGTGTTTGGACACCCGGCAAATGTCTGGGGCGTCCCACGTCCTCGGCGGTTTACTGATATTGAGTACCCATTGTTGATCGATTACCTTTGTCAGTGAACTGAAAATTTGCGTTCTATTCACCAACAGGTCCGTGAGTCCCTGCCAGCTACGCCAGAGTGGCTCGGACATGACATTCAGCCTGGGGACTATGTCCTCATAAGGAATTTTCAGCAGAAGAAGAGTTTGGAGCCGCGTTGTAAGGGGCCCGAGTAGGTCCTTTTGGCTACCCGCACGGCTGTCAAGGTCGCTGGCCGGAAGAATTGGGTGCATGGCGTGCATTGCAAAAAGGTGCCCTTACCGTTACTCTATGATCAATGTGTGAAGGAGGGGATACCTGACCAGGAGTGTGAACAGATTCCTTGTTTTGTTCCATTCAGCAACGCTGTCCTTACATGGACGCAAAGTGACAAGGAAAATGATGACATCCTGAACGAAGCTGTCCCGCCAGAGATAAGAGCTATTCAGGAGCCCCTTTTCACAGACCCCTCTGTGCCTGGAGTCACCAGGTACAATTTGCGTCCTCAGATGAGGAACAGTGCACCAAAGGAGAAGTCAGATTAGTTAGGGATGGACTGTGTAAGTTAGGGTGTACTTTGCTATAGTACCAACCGAATTAGTGCAGGGTGATGTGAGATTTGCACACTGTTTGAACATTGGACAGGATAGATTGAATGTATCCTCTTGGGGGTTCATTATCCTGAGTGGCGTGGGATAAATCAAGAGCTTAGGACAGAGCAAGCTCCACCGCCGGTGCTCAAGAGCACCAATGTTTGATGGACAATAGGAGCCTGTACCAGTGAGGCTCTGACTGACACTGGGAACTTGTAACTTTCTTCTGCTGGCCATTTCCCCCTTGTCTTATCATTTGCTATGCACCCCTTTGGTAGAATGGTTGCCAACGAGGAGCAGCCAGTAATTCCGCTTGTTCATACACGTGAATTTTGGTTGACTAAACAAAAAACGCTATGTGCTGTTCTTGTGTTAATGCTGCTGTTGGTTCTGGGCGGGGTGTCCCAGGTTTTGGAATGTATTCAGAATGCATCGTTATGTACTAAACACAACATTGTTTCTCAAGTCCGTACAAAAAGGGCAGCCCCGAGTAATGTATTTCTGGACACACATAAAAGGTTTTTTGGAGAAGGTACTGCTTGCTATCCTACTGAGTCTGTTACTAGCTTATGGACTCCTTAGCCACTATCACTTGTTAATTACACTTATACTCTGCCCCCTGATTTTGTAGAAGTACAAGGAGTATTTGAGTTTGGTTATCCAGGCCCATGTCTGTATCATCGAAAGCCACGAGGCACAGGCTATTCAGGATGTAATAACAACACTTATTGTGATAATTTCTATATGGAGAAGCAGAATGTCACACTGGTGGGTTGGCAGTACAAAGAATTGACAGTTCCCCGAGAGACTGGTTATTACCCTGCCTGTTGCCCAATTGTTAATTTTACTGACCTCGTTCTATATGTCAACTGCTCAGGGATAATTCTGCGTAAGGGCACGTACTCTATGGTAGATCCAAAGGACCCTCATACTGTTGGGTAGAATTCTGGGTATGCTGCTGCAGATTATGATAGGCCGATCTATGCACACCAAGGGTTTTTCTTTCTGTCTAATGGGACTTATTCTAATATGTATAATTGTACAGATGATGTAGCCCTTGGGATGGTGTTGCCTTTAGGTGTGCCCTGCAAACATACAAAGCCTCAAGTCAGATGGGTGAAAACAACACTGACAAAGGAATTTTGCAAAGGAGTTACAGATCTGGAAGTCAAAAACTATAGCGATGGTATCACCTTCGGGTATATTCTTTCCTCCATTATTACATTTGGTGGTAGCGCTATGGCTAGAGGTGAAAGGGCTAGGGAATATTTTGGATGTAAGCTACAGATACTGTCTAATTCCACAGTAGCAGCTTTGCGTGACATCACCACCCAATTGGAAAGTATGCGAATATATTCTGAGCAAACCAGATGTGCACTTGATTTCATCCTAGCTAAGAGCGGTGGTGTGTGCGCAGTAGTAGGAGACCAGTGTGTAGTCGGGATCACCAATATGGAAAAGAATATTACCCAACATATTTTAGATATATTGGAAAATGTTAAAGGAATGGAGAGCGGAAATTGGAGTTGGTCCCTCTTTGGTGGATGGGGTTGGATCCTTGAAAGGGTGATCTATTTTATTGTAAATTTGATTGCCTGCTGTGTTCTGGTGAAGTGTCTCCCCTTATGTTGCTCTTACTGCACCACTCTTTTCGCTCCCAAGAGAATATCAATCCATGATACCAATGCGACGATCGTGATCCAAAAAGAAGTTAGCGATCTGATGCAAATCGATGAGGGTATTTTTGAGACTTCTTTCCTCCTTACTGTTTCTTTCCCTGAAGCTGAGGATATGGAATGCTCCTAAATTAATTTACCATGTTTTGTTGAATGATATGTCGTTTGTTATCATATATATATATATATATTGCTCAGCTCATGCTAAAAGGAGGGTCTGTTAGAATAAAAATAATGCTTTTGTATTGCCTTTACGTAAGTTAGCATTCGTGGCGCCATTTTGGAGAAGTGTGGCTCAATAGTTAGAGCGGCAGACCCTGATGCAGAGATCTGGCCCGGGACCAGGGTTCAATTCCCGCCTCGGTGGGTCTTGGGCTCAATTTCCTCGGACCTGATAATTCTCGCCTCGGTGCCTATTCTAATCATGGGTCCCACTCTGCAACTCTGGGCAATAGCTTGCTTAATCTCCACAACGGCCCCACCAGTGCTGGGATGCCTGGCTTCACCTTGGGGGTGCCCAGGAGTGGACATTTCACAGGGAAAAGACAGGAAGGGTTCCACAGCGGTATGCGTACAGCGCCAGGACACCCTAGGGTAACAGTGCGCTTTACAAGTACAAATTTCATTTCATTTCATTTCATTTTGTGTACAGGCGCCATTTTGTATCACTACTGAAACTAATTCTTCTCTATTTCCGAGAAACAGCCTTCTCTAGGTTATGTTTCTTCGGAGTTGGGTTTTGCCACACTAATGAATGCATTGCTCTTATTAGCACATACCTTTCTTCTGAGATGTAAGCCTTCTCCCACTTGTCTAGTGGCGGGCACAGGCAGAGTAACCTTGAGAGATAGATAGTGTGTGCCCGGCCTCAGAAGCGAAACTTACTCCTTTGTAATTTACTGTCCAGCTGTGTCCCTCTGGAAAATTCCATGGTGGGCGGGTTTTCATTGATTCTGAAATGTACATATTGTATCCTTATGCTTGCTGAAGTCAGACTCTCTCTGCAGCACTCTTAGCGACTGGGCAGAAAGGGCTCCGCTCTGAGCGAACTTTGAATAAACTGTTATTGGTTTATATTCTCTACTGTCTGACCGACTCTTCATTCCGTGGAAGGCAAAGAGGTGGTCATTGGTGACCAGAGTGACCCGAATCGGGCCATTTCCTTCAAATGAATGAATATTTCAAAATGAAATTTTAGGATAGGAAACTAGGAATGGGCTATTTGATTTAGAAAGTACAATGCTGTGCCTGCCCATTGTTTTTGTTTGTGGCGAGTAACACTAATCATGTTTCTTTTTATCTTTAGTCCTTTCATAAGGATCCAAGGAGAAGAGAACATCCTAGGCCCAAGTGGTGGCCACCACCATCACTACCACCACCAAGGCTCTGACCACAGTAGATGGTTCTGCTGGGCCCATTATGTCAAGATTATTATAGTTATTTCTTACTTTTAACTATTCTCACTAGAAATCTATTATGGCCTTTTGTATTTAAGTTTTTGTTTAGCTCCTCTGCCTGTTTGTTATCCCTGTATTTCCCTGTGTTTTCTATATCTCCTGTTTCCACAGCAGACTTTTCTTTTGTCTGTAGCTTTCTTGTTCTCCTATTTTTAGTAATTTTTCCCTCACCCCTCTTTTACATGTCTTGTGTAGTACTGTAAAGAGAACAGATTTGTGGTAACGTGAAGAGGATCGCAGGTCCAGTATTCACAAAACGTGTTGGTTAAGAAAGCTTTCTTGAGCAAACAGTCAAAAAGTACAGGGGCAGAGATAGAGTAGTCAAGGACCTTCAATGTTGTCTTGTACTAATAGTTTCCATGACATTGCAGCAAGGCAGGAATGAGATATCCACCAATTCCTTGTGTCTTTTCCTTTTCCTCCTACACCTTCCTTGCATTTCATTCTTATCCATCCATTAGGAAAGAAAGGTTTTTGGTTGATTACCTGTTTTTTTAAAAGTTGTCAGCCAAACCTCCCAAAGTGATACTGTTGATAGAAGATAGCTAACTTAACTTTAGTGAGGTATTGCTGTTTTACCTTGTGCAAAATAATTACTTAGGTGGTTAATCTGGCATCTAAAATGGGTGCGTTATGTTTTTGGGTAGGTGTGCAGTCCACCAGTGGTACCGCCAGCTCCAGCCAGCCAGGAATGGTGGAGACCCAGGTGGAGGAAGGGGGAGAATTCCCAATGGTGGCAGAGGCAAGTAGTAAGTCACTTTACTTTCTTATTGACAATACTGCATTTTTTAAGCTATTCCGCCCTGCAGCATTTCACCACCAAAAACGACAGCGTGGTTTGATTCAGCGTTGCAGCGTAGGCGGTGAAATATTTGTCTACTTCAGTTAGCAGCATGACACAAAGTCTCCAACGCATACAAATCGAAGACAAGGTGTGTTTCCCAGTGACCACTCTGCCACCTTCTACTTCACTTCATCATGATTTCTGTCCCAGCCTACCCAAACATGCAAATTCTATCTCAGCATGTCTCTGATTTTTCTGCCCAAGTGAATTATATTTCTGGCTTCCATTACAGGTTCTCGGTTCCAATTTTTTCCTTCTGACAACCAATGTGACCAAGCAAAAGCACAGTACATGATCAGTAACACCCAACCATTCCCAATTCGTGGGTGGGGTAGCCTGTTGTGGTGGAAGTGTGGGGAGGGGACATTCTGGGTTTTTGCTTGGAGTGGCAGGATGGGCCTGTTGTGGGTGGATAGGGCAGCTTTCCTATGTTAAAAAAAATGGGCATTTATCTTTATTATCTGTCTTTGCATTACTAGTTAGTGTAGCATTTTGATTTGGTGACAAGACTGAGATGAAAAGCTGTCCTCTGAAATTGTCATAATTATACTGTACATCCACCTTTCCCCTTAGACTTTTCCTACCTGAAGTCCCTTTCCATTTATTTATTATTCAGTAGGTTATTTACCTCTTCCTGCAGTCCAGCGTACCCCACTACTAGAGTGGGAACAGAAAACAGACTATATATTTTACTTTATTGCTTGATGAGGTTTTGCACCCAGCCAACTACCAGTTATACTTGTTTACTAGTTAGCCACTGCCCTTCTCCTACCCTCTGTAACTCTTAACCACTAATGGGGTCTGCCAACAACATACACAAAAATCACAATCTCAGGAGCAACTTCAGTACTAAGGGACTGATAACTAGTACGGCGGTCCATAGGACTGCCATACTGGCGGTGGAGCGAAAGTCTTTGAGTGCAGCAGTCCACCTCCACAAGACCCCCGAACCGCTAGGGATATGCGATCCCTGATGGTAGTGCGGTGGTCAGAGGCTCCAATATGCTTGGCTGTGCTGCTGCGGCACTGCCAAGCATATTTGAAGTTTCTTCACCGCCACAGTTTTCATGGCAGTGAGGAAACAAAGTACCTCAGGGCCATAGGGTTCCTGCAGGGTGGCACATGTTGTGCTTATCCTGTGTGCATTCACACCCTGTTCCAGCACTGCATGGATATGCCGTGCTGGAACGCACTATGGCGGTCCCAAGGCACTGCCTTTCTAAGGCTCTCCTATGAACCTTTGAAGAGTAGTGCCGTGGACCAGCAGCCACCGGACCGCCTGCCCGGATTATAACATGTAATCCGGCGGTCGGAGTGGGAGCGGGGGCAGTGGCGTGACACCTTGCTCCCACACTGCCAAACTCATAATCAGGCCCTTTGTTCTTTACTAGTTCTTACCTGAATAGATTAAGCAATGTCTGATACCTTTTCCCGAACCTTATTGCAGGGTTTCCAAAGGGCCTTCTTAAAGATGGTGGTAGTGGGCTAGCACTAACAGGGAAGACATTATAAAACAACGTCCCACCTATTCCGAATTATGCTTGTGAGGTGAACTCCAACTGCAGGATCATTCAGAAGGATTATCCATCACAGGCAACTAGACTGAAAGAAAAAACAGAGTTAGTGGATAATCCAAGACTGAAACCACCATGACAAAAAAGTCAAACAAACAATATGTAGCAAGCAATCTGGGGAGCTAGTATTTAATTTATTTAAAACAATTAAAACTAAACTTACAAAAAACGAGTCCGGATTCAGAAGATGGTCACTCGGTGTTGCATAGATTTTGTAAGGAACACAAGGCCTGATTCCCAGAGGTAAAAAGTAAGTTACACTTTTGGTGTTCCTTTACTCTTGCAGTGTAAGTTTAATTATGACTAGTAACTTTTCCATCAGTAACTTTATGAGAAGGAACTGTGCAAATAGTAACTCCTAATATATTAAAAGGAGTTACAACTTGTAAAGTAACTACTCATTCAGTTACTTGTAGTACAGTTACATTGCAAGAGTAAACTTAGACTTAGGCCAAAAGTGTAACTTCTTTACCTTTGCGGATCAGGCCCTATTGCACACTAGTGATACCTATCCATGGACAGACATTGTTCTAAGACTTTGCACTATGATGATGTTCCTTTCATGCCTGGGTGGGTAGTAGGGCTGGCATGGGCTATTGTTTAGTTAAGAAGATCCGGTAATGGAGTCACGCGAGCGCGCAAATCAAGATGGCTGCCACTGAGTGAGCTCCACGATATCGGCCCGTTATCAACAACAATTCTGGCACTAATAGGCTGCATTTACTTCTAAATGGTATTCGATGACTTCTGAGAGTGGCGACTTCCGTGGTGGGGCATTTTGTTCTGGCTTTCAAGGGAGGTGGGAAAGAGCTTTTGTAAGAGAACCTTTCAGCAGTGCTTCCATTCAGGTACTGCCGATTTTCTCTGTCAGGAGGGCGGAACCAAAGACAGGAAAGGGCGCGGCTGGGACCTGAGCACTCCCACAGCTGGTTTTAGCTGCTGCACAGTAGTAAATTGTACTGTTCCTGCTCGAAGTGATTGGAAATTACAACCTGAATTGATTATAGCTTTAAATATTTAATTCTCAATTACGAAGGTAAAAATACACCTTTGGTACACAGCAAGCGTAAAAAAAATACAACTTCACCTCCCCCAGTCAACTCTAAATTAGTAGACTCTAGTGAACCTTCCTTAGCTGAATTGTTTGATGAAATGCCGGCTATTCGTTCTAACACAGACACTATTGTGTCAGAAATAAAAAAATTACGTAAAGACATGGCTAGTATTTCAATGAAAGTTTCTGACAATGCAATTAAAATTCAAGACAACAAAACCAAATTAGATGCTCTTATTCCTGGCACAGCGAAAATAGAACCAATGAACAAATTATTGCTGGATTTAGAAAATTGTAATCGGCTGTACAATTTAAGAATTTTTAATTTGCAAGAAGACGTGGAAGGTAATGACTGCAGGATGTACTTAGAAAACCTTTTGCCTGGCCTTTTACGTTTAAAATTTCCTGACAAATTCAAGATTTACAAGGCTCATAGAATTGCTTCACACAGAAGCCCGAATCAAACTAAACCTCGTCAAATGATATTTAAGGTGTTGCTTCATCATCATCTTGTGTAATACGGAAAGCGTCAAAAGAAAGTCCATCTTTAATGGTCAACGTAAATAACATGTTTATTCAACAAGACTTTCTTTTTCCTAATAGAGCTACGCATATTCTGTCATTTCTTTTGATTCTTTATTCTTCTCTCTTCTCAATTTTTCACAATGCTGTCTAATATTCCTGGAATTAAACTTGTTTCTTTCAAAGTCAAAGGCTTACAACATCCGGTTAAACGCACTAAAGTTTTAGATTATTTGGCTAGGCATAAGGCTGATATTTGTCTATTGCAGGAGACTCATGTTGATGACACTATTCTATCGTACATGAACAAAAAATGGGTTGGTAATATTGTCTCTTCACCTGCTCTTAATAAGAAAAATGGAGTTGTTATTTTATTTGCAAAAAAACTACATCTTCAAATTTTACACATATATTCTGACTGGTCATTTTATTATAACTAAAATTAAAATTTATGACATGGTCTTACACTTGATTAATATATATGGGCCCACAAAGGATGATCCTGATTTTTGGTCTCTTATTACATCTGAAGTTCTAAAATTGGGTAATGTCCCACTTATTATTGGAGGTAATATTAATCTTATAAGTGATCCTTTATTGGATAGATGCTCTCAAATCAAATATCGTCCTCCAAAACTATATTTTGCTCTTAGATCCTTTTTTAGATCAACTAAATTAGTGGATATCTGGTGTTTGAATCATCCAACGGATTAACAATTTACTTTTTTTTCAAATCCTCACACTTCATATTCTTGAATAGATTTTGTATTATTATCCCGTCATTTAATTCCCTCTATTTCTGATCCTACTATCAAAAATATTGATATTTCGGTTCATGCCCTAGTCACATGCATTTTACATCCTACAGTTTCTCAACAGTCTCTAGGAAGATGGCGAATGAAGACAAATCTTGTTCTTAACAATGACAACAAACCTAACATTTTATCATCAATTCATGAGTATTTTTCTTTTAATCCGGAGGGTTCTACATCAAATGTAAACCTATGGGATGCGTATATCAGGGAGGGTCACAATTTCGATTAAGGCTCATAATAATAAGACATTTAATGCACAAATTCAAGAATCAGACAAGCAAATTGCCAAGTACAAACGTCTTTTCATTACATCTAATCACATTAAATACAAAATATACCTACAAAAATTTTGTTATGAATGAAACTCTAAATTAGGCACTAGAGCAGGCATACACATTTCTAATTCTAAAGCAAAATTTTGCTTTAATGCTAATAGATCTGGAAGATTTTTAGCCAACTATCTTCATATTATAAAAGATAAAACTCAAATTATTGCTATTTGCAAATCTGATGGGCAAACAGCTATATGTCATACAGAAATAGTGAATGAATTTATGATTTATTATTCAAAGTTATATAATAAGCCTCCTTCTAATGATTTATTACTTATTGATAATTTTTTAGAGAAGTGTGGTTTACCTCAAATTTCACAGTCAGCTACAGATACATTAGATATGCCAATTTCTATAGATGAAGTACATTCAGTTATTAAATCAGTTAAGTTGTGTAAATCTCCAGGTCCAGATGGTATTCCAGCTGAATTTTATAAAGAATTTGCTCCTCTCTTGTCACCACATATATTCCAATTATTTACTCATTTTAGTATTAAAGGAGCAACGTCAGGGTCCTTCACGGAAGCTTTTATTATAGTCCTTCCAAAACCAGGTAAAGACCCCTCTATTGTTTCAAATTATCACCCTATCGCCTTGATTAACCAGGATTGAAACTTTACGCAAACATCCTTGCAACTAGATTGGCTTCTGTACTTCACTCCATTGTACATTTTGATCAATCTAGTTTCATGCAAAACAGACATTCTGTAAATAATGTTAATTTATTATATCATGCAATCGAAAGTGGTGCATCATTAACTAAACCTGCCGGTCTCCTAGCTTTGGATGCAGAAAAGGCATTCGATAAAGTGCATTTGCACACCTTGACTGCATTTCATCTGGGTTCCTCATTTATTCATATGATTTTAGCTTTATATTCGGGTCCGTCTGCTCAACTTTTCATTCATGGTCAGATATCTACTAAATTTTTACTTTACAGAGGTACTAGACAAGTATGCCCGTTATCGCCTTTACTTTTTTTACTTGCAAAAGAACCTTTGTTAGTTGCCATTAGAAATTCTATGGAAATTGAAGGTCTTACTAATAATAATGTCCCTATTAAAACCTCAGCTTATGCTGATGACATACTTCTCTATATTGGTGATTCGGCCTCGTCCATTCCTCCATTATTAGGTTTAATTACATTTATTCTCAATTTTCAGGATATTCACTAAATACTAAAAAAAATGAATTTTTGCTTTAAATGTTCACTGTTTACTTGTTATGGTTCCAAGCAAAGAAATTATTTGGGCTAAAGATAAAATCAAATACCTTGGTAGATTATTTTCACATAACATAAAACAATCGATTTCCTTAAATTGTGACTGCTTTCTAGAGTATATCAAAGAAAAAAATTCAAAAATGGTCTGCACTTCATTTAACTTGGTGGGGAAGATATATGCTGTTAAAATGGTTATAGCTCCAAAATAATTCTACCTTCTCTCTATGATGCCTACACAGCTTCCTCTTAAATTCTATAAAAACATGGATAAAATCATTACCAGATTTATTTGGAATAACAAGCCTCCTCATATAAATCTAAATCTAAATCCGTATTTGTAAAGCGCGAACTACTCACCCTTACGGGTCTCAAGGCGCTGGGGGCCGTCGTGGAAATTAAGCGAGCTATTGCCCAGAGTCACATGGTGCTGAGCTGAGCTGCCGCCGGAGCCGGGGATCGAACCGTGAACCCTGTGCTCCGAAGACAGCTGCCCTGGCCGCTGCACCACACCTCTCCACATATAAGCTAGAAGAAATTGAAGTTGGATAAGAACAATGGTCGATACCTGATTTTTTAAATTATAATAAAGCGTTCATTTTGAAGCAAAGTATGTTATGGTTTCAATCTATGACACCTTACAATACTCCTGCTAGGCTCCGTATTGAACAAGTTTTGGTTGCCCCGTTTCCACTGCCTGCATTAGTCACTATGTCTAATTCAACGAGTTTGCTTCAGAAATCAGTAATTGTGAAATCTACAAAATTAATATTCCATGATTTTGATTAAATTTTTCAGTCTCCTATGTCACTTACATTAAATTCATCATTATGGTGTGATCCTAGGCTTAAATTAAATCGAACCCAACAATTTTGGAATGCCTGGATTAATGCTGGTATTTTTTATTTGAAAGATATCTATCATAACAATGCTTTTTTATCCTTTGATGAATTGCAACAAATGTTTAAGTTAAAATCTGCAGATAGCTATAAATATGAACTTTTGTGTAATTCAATATGTGAATCTTTTCCTAATACTTTTCCTCCAGTAGTGACCTCTGACTCAGCACTGTACATCCAAACTATCGCCTCCTCCTCTCATGCTGTATCATTCTTTTATAAAAAATTGAACGGATGTGCAGGTTATAATATTAGCTTTCTAACTTCTTTTTGGAATAAAGAGTTAGATAGCTAATTTTCCCTAGATATTTGGAGGAAAATCTGGCTGAATAACATCTCAGGATGGTTACCCGTTTCACTATATCAAACTAATGCATTTATTTTATTCAATTGCTTGTGGACTCCTTTTAGGTTATATACGGCAACATTATTGAATTCACGTGTATGTTGGAATTGCTCTCAACAAGAAGGATCATTGAGACACATGCTTTTTGACTGTCCTAATATTGGTAAGGTTTGGAAGGATGTTTGGAATATTGTAACAAAAATATTGAATATCACAGATAATTTGTCTTATGCTATATTGATTTGTAAATCATTCTCTATTACAACACAATTGACTGATCTTGATAGCAAACCTTTAGATTTTTTAATTTCAGCTGCGTTGAAATCCATTACTGCTAATTGGAAAAATGCTTCATTATTGTCAGTACATACATGGTGGACATGGATAATTTTCTCCTGAAGAGGAGCCAATTTATCTCTTACAGGTGTTACCCATAACGCTTCAAATTATCCTTTATTTTGAAAACCAATTGATGATTGTATAGCTTTAAAGTTATAACTATTTTTAGTCTGTTGATTATTTAGTGCTCATGAAAGCTTTTTTAGTTATAGATATGTAGCTCTATTTAAGATTTAGTATGGTTCCGTCAATTTGTTCTATTTCTCTCTTTTAAATGGTTCTTTTCAATCTTTTCTTTTTTGGGATTATTCAATTGTATTTATTGGTACTTAAAGATTTCTTACCTAGTATTAAGCTGTTATATAACTGTTAGATAATTCATTGATTATCAAGCTATGAATTACTTGTAGCTCTTTCCCATGCTTTTTTGTATGGTCTTGTCTATTTATGATCAAAAAACAATAACATATTTGAACACAAGAAGATCCTGTAACAGTTAGGGGCCGATTCCGATTCGTGTCGGTAATTTCTCCAACCGAGCCGGCCTCGGAGAGATTTCCGACCGAATCGGACCCGTGCAGTCCGACCGAACGAGTCCGATGCATTCGTATGCCACCGGACACGAGTCGGTCGGACTCCCATTGAACTCAGTGGGAGCCGGTCGTACAACGCGTACGCGGGCTCCCATTGCCTCAATGGGTGCGAGGCGGACAAGGGCGCCCCCTACAGCGAGTACGCCGCGAAGCGCTTCGCGGCGTACACGCACAGGTAGGGGGGACCCTTGGGTCCCCCCTGTGTGCGCCTCGCACGGGTACGCGTACAGGGGGGTCCGACACGGACCCCCAAAGTGCGACTCCGACAGCGAGTTCGAGTCGGACGGCGCGAGTCGGTCGGAGCGGTCGAGGTGCGCATCGTACTTACCCGGTCGGAAAACGTCTCCATTGCGCGGTGCGAATCGGGTCCGAGCGAGTCGGTCGGAGCGGTACGATCCGGGAACAAGTCGGTCGGAGCGGTCGGGTCGCCCGGACGAGTCGGTCGGCGAATACGCATCGTACTCGCTCGCCCGGACGCGCGTACGACTCAGTCGGAAAATAGGGCTCCGGATCGGATCCGGTAAAACCGAATCCGATTCGGAGCACTACCGGCCGAGATCGGAATCGGCCCCTTAGTGTTGTTTTACCTAAGCCTGGGCGGAGTTCGCGGAGTTCTGCGTAGTGCAAAGAAAACTCTGCCGCGCTACGCAGAGCTCCGCGAGCAGCGGAGTGCATTAGATAAATGCTGTTCGCAGTGATTTTCAGTGCCAGGCGCTTGTCCCACAGTGCATTCATCGTGAACGGCACCATGCACATCGCAAGTAGGCGCTGCTTCCTTTCTGCCGCTCGAGTGAATTTTTACTCGAGCAGCAGCTTTTTCAACGCGAATGGACGGTTTCTCAACGCGAGCGGTCGCGAGCATACGCAACCACTCGCAATGAGCAATCTGACCGCCCGCGTTGAGAAATCTCGCCGGGAGGTTGATTTTCCACTCTTGCGCTCGCCAACTTGATGTTCACGATCCCGAACGAGGAAAAATCTCGCTGGAGGTGGATTTTTCTCGCTTGCGCTCGCCAACATGATTTTGACGAATGCGAGCAAGGAAAAAAACTCCGCTCCGCATCGCGAAGCGGAGTTTTTCAGAACTCTGTGATCTCCACGTAACGCAGAGTGCGGAAAACTCTGCAAACTCCGCGAGCAGAGCGAAGTTCACCGCCCAGACTTATTTTTACCCACATCTGTCCTGCCAAGTGTGTGATCCATTTATGGTGCAAATTATTAAGTCACACCTCAATAGATCAAACCGCCTTGGAAAAGAAGGTTAGGCATTCCATGAATGGATGGGAAAGTTGGGGAAAGGTGAGGCAAAAATGAAAATAACATTCATCAAGCCGATGAGCAGCACAATATCACATCTGTTTTGGAAGGACAATGGCAGTTAAGTTACCAATTGCAAAGAGTCCTTCAGTCCCCAGACTCCCAAATTATCTAACTGTTATGTTAGCTAAGGTTGGAAAACAAAAAATAGGGAGGAGCCACACAGTTCAAAAAATTACTATTGTTTAAGAAAAGAAAAATGATCCTGTATACCATTTCCTAAATGGATGATGCATAAGCATTTTTCTTCTTGGGAATGTCTGTCTTGGGTGCACAGCTGAACGGTTCCAAGCAGGAGTATTATGGAGCTTTCCTGGAGAATTAGAGAAGGCCTGTAGAATTCAAAAAACATAAATGTCAATATTGTAGTCAAGGTAAGCTTCATGGTGGATGTGTCTCAAGACGTGAGCACAACCTCTTACCATCAATCCCAGACAGTTAGCTGCATGTACCTGGTTGATCGATCTCACAAATCTCAAAAATATTTAGCTGTGTGCGTCCTTCATGTGACATATGTCAAGTGACCATCCCCCTAGACCACAACCACTTAATTAGAGTTTGACATTAGATCCACTACTCTGCATTTTCCTAATCAACTCACTTCTCTCCAGTTCATAGGAGTAGGGCACTTTGAGCCATTTTGTTTCCCATTGAAGTTGATAGGCATTGTTTCTCACTTTCTTGTTCTAGGGGGCCAATTCCGATCTCGGCCGGTAGTGCTCCGAATCGGATTCGGATTTACCGGATCCGATTCGGAGCCCTGTTTCCCGACCGAATCGTACGTGGGTCCGGCCGAGCGAGTACGATGCAGGCACCCGCGAAATCTCCGACCGACTCGAACGCGGCTTCAACACGCTCCGACCGACTCGCATGGACACGACTCGCACCGCGCTATGGAGACGTATCCCGGCCGGGTAAGTACGATGCGCGCCGCGAGCAGTCCGACCGACTCGCGCCGTCCGGCGCGAAAAAGCTGTCGGAGCCGGACTTTGGGGGTCCGCGTCGGACCCCCCTGTACGCGTAGGCGTGCGAGTCGCACACAGGGGGTACCCATGGGTCCCCCCTGCCTGTGCATGTACGCCGCGATGCGCATCAACGCGTACCTGCTGTAGGGGGCGCCCTTGTCCGCCTCGCACCCATTGAGTCAATGGGAGCCCGCGTACGCGTTGTACGACAGGCTCCCATTGACTTCAATGGGAGTCCGACCGACTCGAGTCCGATGGCATGCGTGCGCATCGTACTCGTTCGGTCGGACTGCCAGAGTCCGATTCGGTCGGAAATCTCTCCGGGTCCGGCTCGGTCGGAGAGATTTCCGGCCGGAATCGGCCCCTGGGTGTTGTGGCAGTCCAGTCCCGACTGAGATAGATCTGTAGTGTTGATGAACAAGAAAAATAAAATAATTTAAGTGCTTTGTGTAGTTTTGGTAACTTATCTGGCTGGTCTTGGAAGAACCTGTAAAAAAAAAACATGAAAGGACCATTCGATTAATTATAGTGAACTGTGAAAGCAATGCAAACATTCAGGCAGAACCATCCCCCAGGCACTAAACATTACAAATCAAGTTTGAAGATTATGTACAACTCCCTGCTAGCTACCACATGAATCATCAATCATTCAATATTACTCATTGTTTCTATAGTTACCTGTTGGAAGCGTGGTGCACATTTGCCTATTGTATCGCTATTCCCATGGAAGCGATACACTCAAGGGCAGTCTTGTATAATGATCTTTACTGGCATCCCCGCTAGAGAAAGAAAAAAGAAGGATAGGAATGCAAGGCATTTTCTTCATGTCCTTTAGCGAATGGAGGCTTTTTAGTGTGCCCTCTGGTCCACACCATAGATGTCATATGGGTGAGCGTAAGCTTAACACCAAATATATAAATGTTTTTCTATATTTTCTTTTTCCAAAGCTGTTTGGCGATATTTGAAAGTTCTGTTGTGGGCTCCTTAGTCAGGTAGGGATATAGAGTTTGTCTTCAAACTCAAGGGGTCAATCTCTCCACATTTTGAGGTGAGAGACTGGTCCTCCTAACTGTGACATCGGCACCAGGTGTACCAAACACACGCTCTGAAGACACACTGGCTACTGGACAAGCCAGATACCTTGCCAGCCTGCTGGGCTTTGGCTGTTATCCCATTTTCCAACACCAATAGACTTATGAGGTTTGATCATGATCTTTTGGGTCATCCAGGTAGTCTTGGACCATCCTCTGAATGGTCATTGGTGCTGCCACTTACTCTGCCTTGTTTACCTTCACCTCTGCACTTGACTTAAGCCCTAACACTTAAAACCAAGCAATTGCTGAGACAACAGCACTTCCCTCTCTGGAAGTTGATGGCTGCACACCAGAACTTCTGTCCAGGCCTCTAACATCCAGCCATTCTTCTCCCAGGTCTCTCACTTGATCAACAATCCAAGTTGTGTAAAGTAAAACATCCCCTTCTCAAAAGGGAATAAAAGTGGCCAGTATTTTTTGTACCATTGACCAAGTATTGTGGTGCACATATACCTTTAGAAGACAAAATCTCTTTTTGCAGCTTGAATTAGCAGTCAAGTGAAAGGTTAAGCGCTGAACTAACTTATATGCTTCTTTGTTCCCAGTGGTGAATCTCTGTGCCACATTTTTCACCTAGTCCTATAGCAGATGCAGCAACAGGATTGCCTGGCTCATTGTTCTCTCCTCCTTGCTGACTTCCCATTTGAAAGTCTCAAAAGTAAGTAACATTTATGGTAGGCACTTGACTAGTCCCCATTTTTTCACCTCTATTGTAATGTTTTTCTGAGTCAGTTGCATCCTCTCCTCTTTGAAGAACATAGATGGTTATCAGTATGTACTTCTCTAACAGACATTGCTGCATGTAATAGGTTGAGTTCCAATACATTGCCAACTTCTCTATGAGGGCTTTAACCAGTACTCTATTAGCATGCTGAACTATCCTTGACTGATTCTGAGCTTTAAAAGAAAGACTGAAATGAGTGTAGATTTGTTAGCAGCAGGTGGCCAGTATGTTGCTGACTACATCTTCTTTTTTGAGAAAGTTCGACATAATCAGGTGGATGCAATGCGCCAAACACAGGACACTGAAATATCCACCATCTGCTGTGGCCCTGACTATATTACTGTCATTTTCCATGGTAACAAATACAATTCTGAGATCTCTGGGTCAAAACCATTCAAACACCTTGCTGTTAAACTCTAACAAGATGTTTACAGCTGAGTGGGATTTCTACATGGTGAGCATCACTACTGTTGCATGCTGCTGAATGGCCTTAAAACTCTCTCTAGAACTGAGACCAGCAGATAGCTGTTGCCTAACCCCCACAAAAGAGATCCAATGTGCAGTGATACACGTTTAATTAGTTGCTTGACAACTAGTCCACATGTCTGTCATCAGGTGTATAGTCTGAACTTAGCTGCATAGCTTGGCAAACCAATTGTGGCACATCATTATGGAGCACTGCAAAAGCAACTCTGTCAAATAGGTCCAGCTGGGCACCTACCATTTTGGGCAGGTGCCCACCACAAATTCTAAAAATCCAAACCTTCCACAAAAGAAAAAAGGAGGAGTTCCAATGCTAACATTTTAGACAGCTTCCTGTTTTACAAACATGCTGTTGAGTGTTTGCATTTAAGGGGCCCCTCCTGTCTAAATATGCCTTAATAGTAGCTTGAATTGTTGCCTTTAGTGGTACCACTGACACAGGTGACTTTCGGAGTAACCAGGAAGTGGTAGTCTCAATGTGCGTTTTGAGAGAATCACTGTATGCGGTGGTGTCTGCATCTGATCTTGTGTCATATGGAAGTTGCTGATGAGTCTGATGCTGCCACACTATAGGGGACACTTGTTACTGCATGGCTGCTATGGGTAGTACTGTCATCCTCTTCCTCATGACCACCTTCTTTTTGCGAAACAAGCTGCTTCTTTTCTCTCATCAGCACCACCACCATCACCAGCTATCTTTTTAAGGTGCTCCTCCCACAGGAGTGTGTGATGTTTTTTTCAGATGGGACATTTGGCCTCCAGTACTGTAGAGCCAACCTGGCTTACCTTGACACACACTAATGTTTCAAATGGAGCATATTGCAATTTTATCCTTCTGCTTTGTAATCCAAAAGAAGTCCCAAACTGGGGAGGATAACTTCTTTAGTGTGCCACTGCCAATGCCTGAAGAACTGCAGGTAGGTGGGTGTGTCATTTGCCTCTGTTTAGGGTGTATTTCGACTGTGGTATTAGTTTAGGCAGGTCTCAGCCGAGATTTTACAAATATGGAAGCCAGCAGTCGTGGTGGAACCACATGCCTCTGAGCAGGTTGAAAAGGAGGGGTCATCTTGCCGTCCTCTGAGTCACCCTCTATACTGACAATCACTAGCTCGTCATCACTGTCACTTTCCATAATTACTAGGCTTTCTGGAACTTTCATTTTTCCTTGTCTCTTGTCATGGATCTCGGATATAGCAGCGGTCCAAGCCATGTCCAGATCATCAGAAGAGTGGCTTGGAGAAAATTATGGAGTATCCTTTCTTTTTCTTTCTGGAGATAGTGAAGCCAATGGTTGAAGAGCAACATCTTGCTCAGCAGGAAGCTCAAGCTCCTGTTCTGCCCCATCTTCAGTGGCTGCATTGCTGAGAGACATGGGCTTTGGCTTAAGTTGAGGTGGTGCAGTTCATATGGTAGTGTTGTTCCCATCCTTTTATAGCCCAGAGGAGGGAGCACTACGTTTCCTGAAAAAGTTGAAGGGCAGCACGCCAGTGGAGGCAATATTCTTCTCCTCCTCACTTTCTTGGCAGGAAAACCCTTCTTTGGGCACATCTTCAAGTTCTTAGCTCTGGCAGTTGCCACTTAGCAGTACAAGTGGAAGCAGAGGAGGCTTCAGGTGGTGTCACTCCCTGCCGTCTGTCTGGCAGTAATGTGTGCGATGCCTCCTGCGCACTAAAAAGCAAACAAACAAGAACAAAATTCTGTGAAATGTGGCATGTGCAATTTGAATCTGCAGACAATATAATTAAATGAGGTCATCACAAAAAATGAACTATAGTGTATCCGTTCCAAACCATGCATATATATATTATTTCATAAACATACAGATTCAAAAGGTTACTTAATGTGCCTGTAAGGTCTATGCAACACATGTGGCAGGCAGAGGGTGCGGGGAAAATGTAATAATTCTAAGAACAATTGTTGCTGGTGTGCAGTGCTCCTATGTTCTATAATGAGACACCTATGGCAGGGAAGGTTTGCAGGGGAAAATTGATTTTCTTTTTTTTCTCTTAAGTATTGCCGGTGTGTGCCTATGGCAGGCAAGGGGTGCAGGGAAAAATTAAATACATACAGTAAAAATAATTTCTGGTGTCCCCTAGGGACAATAAGAAATCCTAAAGGAGTCAAGAATCACAGAGTAACATGGGAAAGAAAATAATTAAACACGCTGTACTGCAATCTTCCTCAAGCACATTAAACTTATATCAGGGGAAAAAGGAAAAAATTAATAAAAAGTCATAGGCCTCTTCTATCAATGCCCCTAGAAAATGGCTTTGCTAGAGCATTTTACAATATTAGGAAAATAATGCAGCTTAAAATAATGTGCAGAATACGTATAGGCTTAAATGCAAAATAAAAATGTGTTTAAATGCAGAACATTGTATTAGGAGACCTGATAGTTAAAAGCAATTTGCCTGACAAAATGACATGAATAAAGAAGGTTGAAGTCATGTACAAATGTTTATTTTATTGACCTTCCCTTGGACATGTTTTTCATAATGAATAATAGTTGCATATATGTTTTTCATCTAATTCTGCAAATGTTTCTACTTACACAATGTTCGCTGCTAATAAATGAATACATTTGTTATTTACAAAAGATAGAGTTGAATATTCTCTCATAGGAAAATAGTTTTGAACAAGAGAACAACTCATGAAGTAGACTATATGAAACCAGTAGATGATAAGAAATAGTTACAGCTTTTATAACTGTTATGTGGAGTTATTGTGTTCATGTGAGAAGACTAAGAGTTATCCTCTTTCCATGAGAGCATCGAAAGATGACTGGCTGGTGGAAGAAAGATGAAACCATGGAATGCAGCATTAATAAAATGTGTTGTTTATAATAGTGTGGGTTCCTAGAGTAGGTTTCCCCAGACAGCTTTCCATGCCATTCCGTTTACTTGAGACTCCTCTGACTTTCTTGTACCTCTCTTCATGAGAAGTCTGCATTGATAGATTACTGATTATTAAGCTGATCTTGATGCTAGAAGCTTTATACTTATGTTCTCACTCCCTCTCTCAAATTAGATCTCTTTATGGGTTCTCACTGACACCTTCTTCGCCCCATTGCTAGAAATTGTATTATTTTCTTTATGGAACGCGCTTAATGCATTTAATGATTATTAGTGACTATTTTTGATTATTGACAACTTATGATCAATATTGATGAATTTATATGCTGATTGTAATAAAGATGAAATACTAAAAGACTGAATTAACAAAACCCCTTTAACTCAAAACAACTCTCATTTTTTGACTGAAGATAGACTAGTGATTGTGATGATAACTTTTTGTGATGTACAGCTCCTGATTAATCTCATCCAACGTCAAAGATATGTCAGCCTAAATTGCAGGGATTCCTCCCTGATGAGTTGGTATCTTCTCTCGTAAATCGATAGCTTAACTGAGTTCCCTGTTCTAGCAGCTTTGAAATGTAGAAGGATTTAATGCACTGGCTACGCAAAATGGGTGCAGTCCATATGCTCAGGACCACAAGAAAAAAAGGAAGGACAACAAGGAACACATGGAGGCCTATGGCAAACGCACACTGGCTACACAAAATGGCTGCCCTGTTACATGGCCATCAAGGGCGAAATCTTGGACAACAAAGAACACATGGAGGCCCATGGCAAAAGCACACTAACTACGCCAAATGGCCTCAAGCCACATTGGTCACAACAGCAAGCAAGAAGGCATTTACAACAAAGGACGCATAAAGGCTTATGTCAAAATTACACAGGATATACAAATGGCCACACTGAAATATGGCATGGAAAAGAAAACACACACACATAAACGCACACACACACACACACACACGCACACACACACACACACATGCACGCACGCATGCACCCACGCACGCACACACACACACACACACACACACACGGTAAAACAGAGAACACAGCATTAATTCACCAATGCCAAAAACGAAAATGAACAGGGCTAAAAACATTGGGTGGCGGCCGAGTGTGGCGGCCTGCACGCTACGAGTCTGGGGGCACTTGATGTGTCCTGGAGCAGGAGTGGGCCCATCGTTTAGATGGTCTGTGGAGGGGGGTGACCCAGATCTAACAGCGACGCCTAGAACTCTCAGAACCAGAGCGAGTCCTCGTTAATGATGGTGAGCGGCAGGAATGTTGGCCCCTTAATATAGAAACGGTACCCGGGAGCCTGGTTGAGGCTGTGCGTGCCGCGGCCTACACGCTCTGTAGCCGGTAGCGCCTGGGGTGCACTGAAGAAGGAGTGGACCCGGAGCTGAAACGTCAGAGAGAGGGCCCCGAGCCTGCCAGCAACATTGGGCAATATTGACGTGGAGGCGGCTTTCACCCAGAGGTACCCCTGAAAACCACTTGGAAAGGGGTCTATCGCCTGCTGGGGAGTGAGAAAGGGAGTGGGACCTCCCCCCTTCTGATAGCGTAATGCAAGAGACAGTGCTGCTCGTAAGGAAGGTGCGTCCGCCACTACCCGCATATACATGAGTGCGGGAGACCGTGGGACTTGGGGGGGTCTATCCAGTACTTTGACCCCATATCTACAGCTAGAGAGTAACCTATACGGAAGTCCGGCGGCTGGACTGGGGAGACTCTGAGTCGTGAAGTGCAGCTGCGGCTCCCATCAGAGGTGGACCCCGCCATGACGAAACCAAAGGGTGTTGCACCCTCAGTGCAATCCAACAAGCTGGATAAGTACGCGGTCCCGCAACAGGTGGCGTCAGAAGACGGAGCGACTGGCGATAAGGAGGCGATGACCGAACCCTCCCTTGGGGCAATCTAGACAGCCATTCAGGTACTGGGTATGACCCTAGAGACTAAAATAGATAAGGTCACAATTGAGATGAATCTAATGCGAGTGGATATGAATAAGACCTCGGAGCGAGTTACCACGGCTGAAACGAATATTGTGGAACTTCAATCTACAGCACGCAAACTGGAGGAAAGAGTACAACAATTGACACACCAACATAAACAAATGGCCCTGAAGCTGGAGGACCAGGAAGGGAGGGCCCGACGCAATAATATTAGAGTGGTGGGGGTCCCGGAGGGGACAGAAAGGCCCGAGTATGGATCTTTTCTTAGAGGACTTGATACTGAACCATCTTAAGCCGAAAAGACTCTCAACCTTTTTCAAGGTGGAAAGGGCACACAGGGCACCGATCCCTCCACCGCAGCCAGGGGCCCCCCTCGAACAATTATAGCCAGAGTCCTGAACTATAGGGACCGGGATGCCATATTACAGGCGGCTAGGATGCACGGAGAGCTCCCCTATGAGAACTCGGTCATAAGATTTTTTCCGAACTTTACCCTGAGGGTGCAGGAGCGACGCACCTTTGACGGGGTGAAGCGTGCCCTGAGAGAGAAAGGAATAAAATACATGATGCTTTTTAGAATAAAACTCAGGGTAATTGACAATGATAAGTCTTGGTACTTTACAGCACCATCAGGGTTCAGCAATGGCTGGAGGAGGGGCGCCCCCAGAAATGTAGCCGACGTCAAGAGGAGGATTGGCGGGGAAGCCGGAATCATCACCTGGAGTCCCCGGATCGACAACCAGAGGGTGAGAGTTCGGAGAAGCGTTCCAGGGGCTCGCGTTCGCTGAGTCCTGCAACCGGAGCGGTGAAACCCGGAAAATAACAAGTGCTGATTGGTTTCAAGGAACTGAGCACAACGCAGATGAAGAGTTACAAGTCCAGGTCGGGACTTGTTGGGAGAGAGATAAGTCTCGATGACACGGACAATCAAGTAAGGTACACTGCCACGATGGGACATTGCATTGACTTGTTCAACACAGCGGCGCTCAAAGTGTGGGGACTAGAATGGGGCATTGGGGGGGTTTAGATGGTGGTGCCAAACAGCCCTACACCAGTTGACCGTTTATCTTGGGCAACAGGCGCTCTGCTAGTTGGGGATGTGGGTAGTTTTAGACCTACAAGGCAGGGTAGCAGGGAGGGGGGGTGGGGTTTTGGGGGGGTTCAGTTATGTTTTCTATAGTTGGGTCACAACTGCTTCAGCAACGATGCTCCATCAATTAAGGGCTGAACCCCGAGTCTCTAAGCTGCACATTGCTCCTCAGGGGGGGCGGGACTGATTGGAGGGAGGGGGAGGAAGGATGTATGAGTTTCCCAGATGGCTGCGCGACTAACTAGACAACTGAAAATATTCTCTTGGAATGTGAATGGCCTGGGAGACAAGGTGAAACGGACGAAGGTGCTCCAATATTTCCACAGGCACTCACCAGACAGTGTGCTCCTACAAGAGACGCACCTCAAAGGCAATAATTATTTAGCACTGAATCGATTTGGCTATACACTCCTACTACACGCCGGATATATGACGGGCTCTAGGGGTACTGCCATACTTCTAAAAAATTCAGTTCCATTTGTTGTGAATCACACATGGTGTTATCACATGGGAAGATATGCTGCCCTGTCCGCGACATGGGAGGGACAGACTCTGAACATTTGCTTGGCGTACATACCCCCAGGACTGCATGGGACTGCACTCCCTGATCTTATCAAACTAATACTCGAGATGCCCCAGTGCACTTTGATTCTGGGTGGAATCATGAACGACACGATGGCCGCAGACATTGATAGGGACACAACTCCCTCCAAAACTCAGGGACCCCGACCATTAAGCACCTTTGTGCAGCACAGGGATTGGTGGATCTCTGGAGAAGCCACAACCCCAGGGTGAGACAGTACACGTACATTTCAGCTGCACATGGCAGTGGATCGCGGCTTGACTATATGTTCACACACACAACCTCAATGGGACTCTTCAGGGGAGGGTGCCATAGGGCGCAAGGGATATCAGACCATTCGCCGGTGGAGGTCCTCATGTGCGGCCCGGTGCGGGATTGGTCTTTCCCGCCAAGGCTGGATCCCTACCTATTTAGGGACCAGGAGTTTTGGGATCGGTTCGAGGAGCGCACGGAACAATACTTTACGGAAAACACTGGCTCTGTGCGGTCTGATTGTATACTTTGGGAGGCATATAAAGTGGTAGCTAGGGATAATGTGCAGGCGACAGCTGGGGCTAAGCGCAAAGAAAAACGTGCGCAGTGCAACAATTTGGAGCAAGAGATCATGGATCTTGAGCTAGAAATGGGCTCAGACCCTGTGGGCGACACCGGCCATAAACACACACTCAAACTTAAGTAAACAGAACTCAGAGACTTGGAAGAAAACGCTGCTCGTTCACATGCAATTGCCACACAGAGGAGGGTGTATGACCTGGGTGTTAAGGCTAATAAATTAATTGCTTGGCTGGAAAGAAGGGACAGGACTGGAAACTGGGTTTCTGAATTTAGGACAGGGGAGGGCGTACAGAGTGGAACTAGTGCAGAGCTAACTGATGTATTTGCAGGATATTATGAGAACATATATCAGTCACAGACCACACGGGGGGAGGAGGACTGTCACGAACTGTTGAAGGACATGGCATTGCTGACACTGGGGACAGACGATAGGAAGGCATTGGACTCAGACTTGAGTACAGAGGAAGTAGAAGGTGCCATAAGGGATTTGCAGTCTGGAAAGGCGGCAGGCCCAAATGGGCTTCTAACAGAATTGTACAAGTGCGTGGCGGGGAAGCTTGCCCCGCACATGCTCAATATGTTTCTGGGGGGCGAGAGATGAGGGTCAACTCCCGGAGGATGTGAGGATGGGGACCATAGTGGTCATCCTAAAAAAGGGAAAACCCCATGATCTCTGCAGTTCTTATAGACCTATCTCCCTCTTGAACTTTGAAGCCAAAGTATTGGCCAAGGTCATCGCAAATCGCTTGAGCCCAGTCATACAGTCTCTGATTCACCCGGACCAGTCCGGTTTCATGCCGCACAGGAGCACTAGGCTTAATCTGCGCCGTCTCTACGACATAATGCATATGACCCACAAGCAGCCAGATGTGCTCGCAGCCCTACTATCACTCGATGAGAGAATGGCATTCGACAGCATCGAGTAGACATATTTATTTGCCGTTCTGAGCAAGGTAGGACTTGGCCCATACATACGGAAGTGGATATGATTAGTATACACTGCTCTGATGGCGTGAGTCAGAGTTACCAGGACCACGTCCAGAGCTTTCACACTTCATAGGGGCACACGGCTGGGCTGCCCGTTATCACCGATGCTCTTTGCACTGGCACTTGAGCTGCTGGCTGTCTGGATACGAGGAGACCCGATGGTGAGGGGTATTGATCTAGGCGGGGTTGGGAAGAACGCATATGCTTATATGCGGATGACATCCTGCTCTATGCCCACAGACCTCGACAAACATTCCACAGGCTCATACATATAATACAGGCTTTCAGTACATACTCGGGGTACTGTATAAACTGGGACAAGTCCCTGGTGAGCTCCCAGCCCTGACATCGGCATGTACAGAGTTGGTTAGGAAAGTGACGTTCAAATACCTGGGCATATGGATAACAAAGTCAGAGGAAGAGTTCATGCGGTTAAACGTCCTTGCACAGCTAGACAGACTGAGGGACGATGCGACCCATTGGAGGAGGGTTCCTGTCCCCCTTGTTGGCAGGGCGGTCTTGTTTAAAATGATGGCCCTCCCACATTTATTATATGTAATACAAAACACCCCATAGCAGATACCGGAGACATTTTTTCGGGCGGTTGAGACCGAGCAACGTACGTTGCTGTGGGGGGTTGGCAGCCCCAGGATCGCACTCAAGAAACTTCAGAAAGGGGTGTACGAAGGGGGATTGGCAGTCCCGGATATTAAAAAATATTATTGGGCCTCTCAACTTATCAACATTAACGGATGGGCTTTCGCACCACTCGAGGAACCGGCATATAGGGTAGACCGACTGGTCATGTCCAAAGGTAGCTATCTGACTGAGCTATACTAGAAGAGGAGAGGTAACGTGCACCTCCCGATACACACACGGACTGTGGTCGATGCATGGCATAAGGCAACTAAAATGTTAGAGTGGGAGGCTAAACTTACGAAGCGGACACCACTGTGGGAGGGAGACCATGTGTAGGAAGTGAAACGACTCGAGGGCTTTCAGACATGGAGCCTTATAGGGATCGATCTGTTGGGAGATGTCTGGAAGGGAGGGAAGATGATTGAATTCGATACCCTGCGGGAGGATTTCAAATGGGGGGGGAGTATCTTCGATACCGGCAGTTAAGACATGCGCTCCATTGTCATCTGAAGGAGGGGGATCTGATACCGGATAATGCGCCACTGGAGGATAGACTCCTCATGGACCCCATGATCGATAAAGCCATATCCCTCACCTACAAAAAGCTTATGAACAACTCCCTGGACTGCATGGGACCCCTGAGGGAGGCCTGGGAGTCGGATGTGGGTTTCCTCGAGGATGATGACTGGGTTGAAGCCTTACAGAGCCCCAGAGAAATAGCTATTAGGGCTCGTTTTAGACTCATCCAGCTCCGTATTCTACATAGATCATATGCCCCACGAATGGTACAATTCCGTATTGGTAATTGTGTGCCTGAAGAGTGTGCGAGGGGGTGTGATGAGAAAGGGTCCTTCTTCCACATTCTGTGGTTCTGCCCCAAAATTCAAGGGTACTGGGAGTGTCTGGCCCGAGTAAGGACAATAGTTGTGGGGGCGGAGGTCCCGACAGAGACGAGGTGGCACATTTTGGGAGTAACGGAAGAGATTGTTTGGCCACAGTGGGCCAGGACCTGGCTAGCCTTGGCACGAGGGGTGGCCAAGAGAAACATCACCCGGGCATGGGGGGCACAAGAGGCCCCATCACTGGACTCCTGGAAGAGAGACATGGATTGGTGTCACAGGGCTGAGCAATCGATTTACCAGAGTAGGGGTTGCCCACGCAAATGGGAAAAGATATGGGGCGCATGGGCAAAGTACAGAGGCTAATGGTCAGTCCATGAGGCACGTCTCCAAGATTTCCAAAGAGACTATGGGATAGGGGCTCCCTGGAGCATACTGGTCGCAGTAGTGGGCCGCTGGTAACGATATACTGTGGAATATTGGGGATTTGTAGACATGTCAGTCCAACAAAAGTGCGATTTTGTATGATGTTCATCTGAAGCATTTTCTGCGTTTTTAATAAAAAGATTTTGCAAAAAAAAAAACACATGTTGCATTCCATCCAAATCCATCCATGGCCTTAATGCTGTTCCAAATTCAACAGAAACCACAGAAACAGTTGTTTCATGCACCCATAACTAGCACTGGGCCTACTGGCTGGAAGGCCAATTGGCAGACTAGGCCACATAGTAAATCAAATCAATATTGCAAATATATTTTAAAAAATTGAGAAAATGTATCAAACTGTGAAACATTTTTCCTTTACAAAAGAAGAAAAATTGAATGCTTAAATCCTTTAATCCAAAGGGATATACAGCAGAAACAAAGAGCAATTCTTCCAGCTCCAAATCCAAATGAAAAGTGACCAGGAGATGGACAAAGCACTGGGAGGAGCCTGATGGACAGGAACAGGAAGCTGGAAACTCTGGGGCACTTCCTTCCAGTTTGAAAAAAAAAATTAAAAAAGACTCCTCACACAAAAAAAACAACACCAAATGTCAAATCGAGGAGATTTTTAACTCCAAGTCATCAGTTTGGTAAGATTTTGAAGCTTCTCGAGGAAAGAATCTCACCCAGCCATGGTAGATCCTGCACGTTTGAGATCGTGTATGGCAGAAAACATCCGCCAGAAGTCGCTGGTGCCCCCGAATGACGTGTTGGTGACCGCAAAATCTTGCATGAACATACAGCTGGCTAGCAAATCTTATGGCACCCGCGAACGGCCCTGAAAATTTCATGGGTGATCGCAAGCGCCCAGCAAGTCGCTCCCGCACATGCAAAATGACATTTCGAGGGCGAGGACCAAAAAAAATCTCTGCTCCATTGCGGAGTGTGGAGTTTAACAGTAACTCCATGAACGTGGAGTTACCGAATTTCGCAGACTCCGCAAACGGAGCAGAGTTATATGCCTAGGCTTACTTATTTTCTGATTGCCAAATTTTTTGCCCACAATTTATGAAAATTATCTTTTTTTATTCAGAGTTAAGCGAAGCCACATATTTTCATCCCTGTATTCAATTGTGCCTGCCAAGCTTAAATTTTTTTGTTCTCTCCATGTTTAGAGGGTTTTCCTATAGGTTTCACATTTACTCTGATAAGTCTGTGTAAATACAAAATGCTCATCGTTCCTGACTGAACTACTGATGCGGATGACACCCTACACTATTGGCACTCTGATTAATGTATGTGTGGTCCAACGTTTGGCATGTATAAATCATCCTGGATGACTTTTGACCTGTCAGTCTGTCATGTTTTATCAGTGGGTTTTAGGGACACTTGATGTGCTCTGAGTTGTGCCTTTTCATTCTTTGATTGTTTTTAGTAAGAACCATTTTGCTATTCATTGACTGCGAGCTCTAACTAATCCCTCATGTGTTGCACACTAATAAAGCTGTTTGTCATTAAAACAAATGTGTTTTTGATAAGCCTCTTGTTTTCATCTTCCCAGGTTACTACTTTTGGCAATTGCACAGATTGTGCAAGCACAACTAGATGTAATAATATACATTTTATGTTACTTTATTTTTTACTACATCCTTTCGGACTTACTAGTGGCGGTTTTTACTGTTAAAACATGCTGTTCAACTCTGCTCACTGATTGATGAGAGACAAACTTTCCTAATGTTTTACATTTTTCATGTTTGCTTTTTTCATTGTTGTGTTAACCCTATCATGATGGAGACCGCATTCAATCATATTAAGAGGGGTTGAAGTGTCTCAAAATCTTTGGACCCTATCTTAATACCATTTGAACTACAAACTTATTGTATTTGACAACTTCTGAATCAATGTTTTATACAGCCAAATTTTCTGTACATTTTTGACGTATGAAACCCCTTCAAGTCTTGTTCTATTCATATTGTGAATCACATGAACACTGTGCCATCACATTTGAGCACTTAGTAGATAGCACATGAAATATTTTCTGTAAAATAACTTTGTTGTTTAACATTTTTTTTAACGAGCTGCTTTACAAAAAAAAAATTGCTTTATTTAAAAGCAAACACGGACATGGTGGTCTGCTGACCTCAGCAGGCCACCATCCACGTGATTTTTGCAATTCCTATGGGGTCACAAATTGCGAGGTACCTCATTAATATTAATGAGGTAGAGAGATTTGCGAACCCCTAGGAATCGCTATCTGAAACTCTTTGGGCCAGATGCATCAAAAAAATGTTTTGCGATTCGCTCTTTGCGAATCTTTGTGATTCGCAATTAGGGAATCGCAAAACGGCACGGTTGAAAGTGTGCAGTACACTTTCTGCGATTCCTAAGGGGTCGCCAATGACCAACCTCATGAATATTAATGAGGTAGGTCGCAAACTAGGAATCGCAAAAATCACAGGGAGGGTGGCCTGCTGAGATCAGCAGACCACCATGTCTGTGATTGCTTTTAAATAAAGCAATCATTTTTTTTTGTAAAGCAGCCCATTTTCCTTAAAGAAAAACGAGATGCTTTACAAAAAGAAAAATGAAAAGTTTTCTTTTAATTTTTTAAGAGCAGGCAGTGGTCCGTGGGACCACTGCCTGCTCTTAAAAATGCTTTTACAAACATTCACAAAGGGGAAGGGGTCCCTTGTGGACCCCTTCCCATTTGCGAATGTCTTAATATGCGAATGTTTTGCGACTGCATTTACGGTCACATAACATTCATGCATACTGTAGGATTCGCTATTTTGAAGGGTCGCCCTAAACACGCCCCTTCCAAATAGCGAATCCCAAACCCATTTTGCGATTCAGTAACAGGTTACCAAATTGCAAAATTGGGTATGATGCATGGCAAAAGCATTTTTTGCGATCGCAAATGGGCCGATTCTGCTAATCGGCCCGTTTGCGAGGAGATAAATGCTTGATGCATCTGACCCTTTGAGTTTCACATAATGTAAATTGGAATGACCTAATTGCGATTCTCAGGAATTTGCAATTAGGTATTCACAATTTACAATTTTGATGCATGTAGCCCACAGACCTTTTAGAAACCTTTACAGATTGGATTGCAAGAATCAGCGGTTTATTCAAAGTTATGAAAGCGTAATCAAGGAAAAGTTGGCGTACAAATTGTGAACCTTGAAAGGGAACAAAGCAAGAAAGGCTCTGTTGGTCTTATAAACTACTTATACTTAAGGGTGTTTATGGCAGTGCACAGTTTAGTTGCTTCTCACCACAAAAAGAAGCCTAGAAAATAATAAACGAACTCCATAAGGCAGTGGTCACCGAATGTAATTTTCCAATGTCACGAGATCTATGTTTTTGCAATCCATAATAATAGCTTATCAACAGTTAAGAATAACCTTATAAGCATTAATAATAGTGCATCCTACATTACAGTGTCAGTAAAACAGATTGATAATCCTTTCAAAAACAGTTAAAAAAGCAATGCTAACTGTTCAACCTTTTCCAGAAAATATAAGTTGATCTAATCACAGTTTTATCGTCAATTGTGATCAGTTTTCTATAAATTAATAAAGCACACCTAGTAACATTATAAAGTAAAAAAAAGTAAATATAAACGAAAACACTTCCTCTTAATGTTTACATTCCCAAAAATATACAATTGCCATTTTACTTGACCAACATTTTTAAAAAATGGTGTGCTTATCCACTCGCTCAATCCTCTGCAACAGTTATGTCCTTCTGAATGCCATAATGTGACCTTGTTTTATGCTCATGAAAAACGATTGCAGAGCAGAGATCCACAAGCATAGCTGTCGTTTGATCCAAGGAAAAAGTATAAAATGAATACACCCAGTACTGGAATTGAGCACACTTGGGGTAGGACTCGGAGAAATCTGCACAAGACTTTAATTTAGTAACTGCTTCAGCACAGATGGGCACGATGAACAACATATGGTAATTAATTAGTGTGTTTTCAATTGTCATCACTTTCATAAAAAAGCGAACTCAAATCAAATGCTGCCCCAAAAACTGCACCTATTTTTTCAGACTATCGGGGATCAATGTGGGAGGTCAAAAATAGATCCTCGTTAGTCTGAAAAAATAGGTGCAGTTTTTTGGGAGGCATTTGATTTGATTTCGCTTTTTTGATACCTGTAAGGTTCACAACATGAGTGGCCCTTTCAGCAGAGTGAAATGAGACCGAAAGCACCTCTGATGCAGAGGGAATATAAAGGAAGGACAGCAGTCAAGAAAGAAAAGTGTTTTTATGTGTGTTCATCATAAATATGACAGCCGAAGCTTATTGATTTGCCCAGAGTGAAAATGCCAATGAAGGAGGAAGCATTTATTGCCATGGAAAATGGTGGGCATTTGGCCACTGGCAAAATATTATACAGCTGTTTGCATAATTGTACTGTATCCGCTTGCAGTCAACGGAGGGCAGGGCATGATTTAATGGAGATCCTCCCTAAAGGATTTTACCCTAGGAAAATGCGAATATATATGTATTTATGAAGATGATACTACTGCGCCACATCACCTAGCCCATTTTGCTGCTTGATAAAAAAGAGAATTATTGTGTCCTGAAGGATACTTTGAATATCACTCTTCTGAAAAGTTCACGAAGGATGATAAAGCACGCAAGCTCAAAGTGTGGCAGGATATCTCCTATTTTTTTAAACATATCACATAAAAGTGGAAGATTACCGCATTATTACTTATTAAATGCGTCTAATTTAAACATTTCTAAAGCACATCCAGAGCTTAAAAATCAACGCCCAGTACCAGGTACTAATGGCAGCCAGAAAACTAAAATCTCATTACTGAAAAATAAATAAAATAGACTTGTAAACTTAATGAAAAAAACAATTGTATATGACAAGGAAGAACCTCATGGAAGTCCTAATAAGTAATTGTAAATAAAATGCTGAATTATTTGCCAATATATTTCAGTACTCTATGGGGGGATATTCTCAAGAACGTGTGTTTACTATCGCCAAAATTGCTTAACGCAACTTCTCACATCGCAGTCTATTACGGGAAAATAACACCGTGTTAACGCAGTATTCCCAACCTGGCGGCACCATGCAATAGCCTCACGATAACGCGACAAATGCCCACGTTAAAATCAACGCGACGCCGAAAAAATGCGAAACACGAACGCGAAAAAAGTGGCGATGACCCCAATGGCGATACAAAAATCAGCGAAAACCAGCGACAGGCCTGCGAATCCCACGCGTCATGCGTGAGAATGCACTATAAAAGCAGAGAAACAAAAAATAAAATAAAAATTTAACTGCGTAGCACCATGGACGCACCCGGACTGAGTGCAGAGGACAACACGAACCCCACAAGCCCCACAGACGACCAGCCAGAAACCCCGGGGCCGGGGAAGGGCAAGGAGAAGAGGAAGAGGAAGACAGGGTTCAGTCTGCAGGAAAACCGGATCATCGTCACGGAGGTGACCAAACACTACCAACAACTGTTCGTCACCTCCACTGTGTCATCGGCAACACAAACGGAAATATGGCAGTCCATCGTGAACAACGTGAATGCAGTCGGAGTGTCGAGGAGGTCAATACAAGAGGTCAAGAGGCGCTGGCATGATGTGACAAGCCAAACCAAGCAGAAACTCGCTGCCAACCGGAAGGCAGCAACGGCCACTGGAGGTGGGAGTCCTGCGCCACAGGAGGAGCTGAATGAGCTGGAGGAAATGGTGGCCACAGTCATCAGTGCGGAGACGGCGCAAGGAGTTGGGGGTCCGGACACTGCTCGTTATGACCTGACCCAACAGCAACAGGGTGAGTAACCACCAGGGACTGGGGGGATGGGGGGAGACGGGCACAATGGCACACATGCACAATTAAGAATGACACACTGCACACACAATGACTGTGGAACATGTCCCTGATGGCCTTGGCACAGTGCAGCACACATAGAAACACCAAGTAGGCCCCCATCCACCATGTGCACAAAAGGCCCCCCCATCACCAATCTCACAGCCTACCCATGCACATGTGCTGAACCCAGCAAAGCAGCGGCTCTGTGAGCCACACTGACAATGCAAGTGACACTGCATGACCAATAGCATGGCTGCAGTCAAAATACATGACATGGTGCATGCCACGACACTGAGGTGGCCCAGTGTGGATAACATCCTCAAAGGAGCAGGTCACACTCTGACACATCCACCTGCACATACAACCCCTGACGTCAACAACACATCTGCAGACAAACAATGCACAAGAGCACAAAATCCGACCAAGAGCACAAATGACCAAAGTCGCCAACATCTCAGCACCATAAAAGCACACAAGTCAAAGGCAATCCGCCTCAAAGGGAGAAGGGGCCACTATATCAGAGCTGCAGGGGCGACTCTCCCACAATGCAGCACACACACATAGCAATCACAGCACATCAACATTGATGACAATGTGGTACAAAGTGCCACACTAACACCACAGAACAGAGGACACAACTGGTGCCGCATGTGAGTAGAAAATGGCCAATCACATCAGGCATAGCAGGAAACTGTCAGTTGATAATGTACAAGTACAACCTCACATCCGTCATGTAGTCGAAATGTCCACTGTCCCCCATCAAATACCCAGCTCCTCCAAAACAGTCACAATGTACAATAACATGCAGTCAGTATGTAAAATTGTACAAAGCGTGCACATACATGGAACACACTGTTAACCTTCATCGCCCCTACACATTGCAGAGGGACAATCAACACCTCCTGCAGAGCAGACCAGACATCTTTTCAGTGATGAGGAGGAGGTACCCCTGGCCATCTGCTCCGACACCCTCCAGCGGCTCGTGGACAGCCTCTGCACCCCACCTCCAGGAGCAGGGCAGCCCAGCTGCATCGAGGTGATACCACCCCCTGCACAGACCACACAGCAGGAAGCACCCGCCACCACGGCTGGCTCCCAGCACCTCACCGAAGAACACATGGCATTCCAATGCTGTGTGTCAGACTGTCAGAGGGGGCTGGCTGAACAGGTGCGGGTGGGCTTCGACCTCATGGCAGCCAAACTAGATGCCATGCGTGGGTGTCTTAGTCCCATCAGGGACCACTTACAGTCCCTAACGGACACCCACAGTCCGCTCCATGCCCTACAACAATCCTTGGCTGACCTCGCTGGAGCCATTACTCGGATACAAGAACTGTCTAGGCAGAGAGGCTCCAGCGACGACAGCACAGAGTTGGCACAGATGCGGAGGACAATGGAGAACATGGTGCGGATGCAGGCAGGAAGGATGGCTGCCACGGCTGAACACCAGCAAGATGTAGCTGGGATCTACCATGCCCTGCACATCCTCATCTTGCCATTGCTGCCACAGAGCCTGTCCCAGTTGACTGCTGCAGGAACTTCGACACACACATCTCCGCCCCCTGATGTGTCAGTGGCACACAGTGATGCAGCCATACCACCTCCGCCCCCTGATGTGTCAGTGGCACACAGTGATGCAGCCATACCACCTCCGTCCCCTGATGTGTAAGTGGCACACAGTGTTGCAGTCATAACACCACCACACACACCTGGCACACCTGACACAGAAAACATATCAGAGGACAAAGATGTGGACGGTAATGACTCTGTGTCAAAAAGGAGGTTGTAGCGTTCATCACCTGCCATATGGCCTGTTTCTGCTTGGTACAGCCCTCTGCATCATGCCCTGGTACAACACCTTCCACTGTCCCCCGAAACACTCTGTGACATTCACCTGGACCCCGACATGGACTGCCATATCTGCTCTGGTTACCAATGACACAGCAAACAGGCTGCGGACTCAACCCTTCCTCTACCGATTGACTTGTCATCCCCTAAAGGACTCTGTTTGGCCCTCCACTGGGCAACCATGTAATGTGGGGTGTGCATGGCCATGTACTGCTCCAGCTCCGACACTCCACAGGATGTGAATAAAACATTCCTAATCACACAGATGTGTCATGTCTATGTTCAATCAAGTATAACAGTATGGATGACTGTAGGGACATTGATTGCATAAAAAGGTACACCCTGGGAAATGACATCAATGCGCATGTTTGACCGTGACACACATGGCCAATTAGATGACTGTGAAGGTGTGAACTAGCTGTGGCCTCATTGATCATGAACAACAATCTCGCAGCCCCACAACGTAGCCCCACATCCATGAATGAAATAGGGCTGTGTGTAAATATGTCAAAGTCGGTAGGAGGCCTAAAGTAGTGTCCCACATCACATGTGACAACAGAACATCTCTTTGCATACCTACACACACTAAACTGTGTGGACACAGCCTGGTTTGATGGAACACATTGATCCACATGGCAAGAAGTTGGACACCATACTCACATTGCTGAAGACACGTAAGCGCACAGGTCCACCAGCAACTCTCCCAACCACAATGTCTGGCTCACAGAGGTGGAGCTGGCAATAGGGACTCACCCCTAAGTGAAATGCATCAGCCAGTCCCTCCCTGTGTACGGACAATGCACATTGAGGAACACGATTTGGCATGCTAATCAACACTCATCACAGTTGAACACTAGTGAAGCTGCGTACACTTTATTAGCATGTGCATGTCAGTACGGGCAAGACAAGGGCCACAACATGCAGACCAATGCATCATGCACTAACAGGCAGCAAAGGAACATGTAGAGGTGCAAGACATGGGGAGGCACAAATAATCACCAACCATGACTGATGCCGACGGTCTCAGCCCACCTTGCCTTGCTGGATGAGTCATGTGATGTTTGGCGAATGCTCATTGCACCGTGTCAGGGAACACCACTCACAGCCCATGGGATCTGCATAGTCCTGTACCACCGGACAGCGCTGACTGTCTGCTCTGCTGACAGTGAGCAGGTGAAGGAGTCCAACAAGGTCACATGTAGTACTACATTGCCATGTGTGTACTCTCCCTCCAGCGGTGTGTCAGTTTGAGGAACGTTGCCAGGCGCCGCTGTCCACTCACCTTGCACAGGTGTGTGTCAACCCGCAGTCTTGCACGCACATGCATTCTGAGTCCATGCGAATGCAGCCATGTCCACTGTCATGGTGGGATATGTGTCCATTTCTCCAAGATGCAAAAGGGTGTTGGGACCTGTGCCATGGGTTACAATCTTTTGTGGCTGCAGGAACGTAGTTACTCGTCCATGAAAGCGAGCGCAGCTTCATGGGGAATCAGTTCCAAGAGTACGTCGTTGTTGACTTCAACGAACACGGGGGTGAGCCAATCCATTAGCTGGTCCGGACAGATGTGCTCCGTCCACACCGTTTCACCAATCTGCAACACAGCCCAAAGGGGGAGCGCTTCGATGTGGTCACTGCACACGAGGAATTGTGCAATCTCACATGCCCAACTGCCAGCACATATGCCCAATACCAAGGCTTCCCATGAACGGGTATCAAGGTTACACTCCTGGTCGTGGGCCAACAGGGGGCGCACACACATGTCATAATCCAGTTTATCTACCGTTGTGTTGGATAGGCAGACATCCATGGGCCACTCGAATATGCATGATCGGCAGTGGAACCAGGGCTGGACGCAGGTGACGTACGCAAGAAGGAAGCTCAGACGGTAACTGATGCGCAACACTGCCAGTGGCAGTGCCCCCAACAAATGCAGCATTCGGTCACGGTACAGTTCCACGTGACAGGGGTTGTGCATGTGTCCGGGATGTTCTAACATTGCGTTGTTCGCACTCGTAGAACCGGCACTCTTCTGTCCTGCGGCTGTTATGTGGATGATATGCCACAGCTCGGAGCAATGAGTCGTATGAGTTTGCAAAGTTTGTACGTATGGGTTGTCATGTACGTAAGTGTCAAGGCCGTTCCATGCAGGAGTACCTCGAGCAAGGACTTCTGTGTGTGTGGGGTGTGAAGACGTTGATCTTTCATTGGCGCCGTGTGTAGTGTGGGAGTCGTCATCATCTGCCATGGTATCTCTCTTAGGGGGTGCCTGCTGCATGCATTTCCAAGGTCGGGGGTGCAGATGTCCTTCTGCCTTCTGTATTGAGACAAAGGGGCTTTCATCCCTAATGTTAGTCAGACTACTGCTTGTATCGTGGGAATGTGATGTGGCTATCGCGCTGAATTGAGGCTAGGCCTTGGGCTTATGGTGCACCAAAAGAGATGAACACACACAACAGTTGGCATGTATGAGCCAAGACCCCGAGCGGCCTTGAGCTCCTTGTACAGTCCCTTCATGCGTGGACGCCCTCCGGCTGCATGCAACATTGCAACATTGTCGATTGTGGGCCGTGTGGCGCAGGCACTGCAGCAGAGACACACGCATCAGTTGGTTTCCTGTGCAGCCCAGATATGAACCACGCCCAGAGGCCAGGGATAATTGTTCACAACCCTACGCTGGCCGGGCATACGCCGAACCAGCCCACTCGGCTTACGTATAAAGTGGGGGACGACGACGCTACGTGTCCCAGTTCTTCACCACTGCCTGAGGTGAAATGGCTGCGTCCGCCTGGCCGATGACGAGACTCAATCATTTAGGGTCCATGACTTGCGTTGCACGGAGTCGGTGGCACCGGCTGCACTGCGGCCGGCATGGGCCTACCGCCACGGGACGGTGACTTACTGTGCACTGAAGTAGGGGCACCTAAAGTGCTGAGCGGGTGTGCAGCCTGCGATGATGACGTGTGCACTGATATGGTCTCTGCCATTGCAATATCAAGACCCAGAGTCAAGTGTGCGCCTGGTGGACCGCAATGTAGGCCTGAGCCAGCGGGCAGCGCGTGCCTACCGCCACGTGGCGTTGCCTCGCGTTTCACAGAGTTAGTGGCACCTAGAGAGCTGAGCGGGTGTGCAGCCTGCGATGATGACGTGTGCACTGATATGATCTCTGCCATTGCAAAATCAAGACCCAGAATCAAGTGTGTGACCTGGTGGCCCGTGCTGCGGGGATGCGTGATGTGGAGGCTGCCAAGGTCGCGGGCCCCGGGCTTGGAGCTTGCACCGGGACATGGTGGGCCCTCTTGGAGACACGCCGGTGCCGGAAGGTGAGCAGTGAGGCCTGGGTGCGCAGAGGCGGGCAATCCCTGCTGGGCGGCGGGAGGGGCTGGGGTGCAGCGGCCTGTATGCGTAGGGGCGGCCAAGTGATGTTGCCGTGTGCAATGATATGTGCTCTGCCGTCATTAGCTGTGGACTCTGTTTCACATGAGGGACCTGGTGGCCTGCAGTGTGAACCGGCACATGGTTGGAGATACACCGGTGGCCGCAGGTGAGCAGTGTGGCCTGGGTGCGCAGGGGCGGCACTCTCTCTCCCTCTCTTCCTTTCACTGTCTCTCTCTCTCCCTCTGTTACTCTCTCTCTCCTTCTCCCTCTCTCCCCCTTTCTCTCTCTTTCTTTCTCTCCCTCTCTTTCACTCTCTCTCTCTCTCTTTCTTTCTCTCTCTCTTTCTCTCCCTCTCTGTCCTTTGTTGAGCGCATGACACACCTTCTTATCTTCAATTTTGTCTTGCAGGCTGTGACTTACAGTTTGTCCAGAGAAGACCCGCCATGACTCTTCCAATTATTGATGTTGAGTTGAATTTGAATAAATTGATTATTTTTGGAATTCTAAGATGTATGTCTGTTTTCCCTTTTTCGGACCACACATGGATGTTGGTTGTTGTACTTGTGCGACATCAGGCGGATTGTTGTGTTCATGAATTTGTAAGGTAGATGTGGAATATCTTTATCTGGGGGGGTGCCCGGGGTAGGGCCCCGGGGGGGATCCGGGGGGGTGGCGGGCCTGGGGATGGTGGCGGTGGGTGTTGTGGCCCTCTTGGGGCTCCAAGCTGCATGATCAGTAGCTCCATGGCATCTGTTCTTCTGGTGTGGCTGTGGGCCGGGCTCCCTTTCATGGTGCAGGTTGTCGCCCGATTTAACACCAGGTAAGAGCAGGTGTGAAATCCCTGCTGCTAACGCGCCTTATCGCATGTTTTTGATTCTTATCGCCGATCTGGCTGGTCATTGGGAATGTTGCGTAGTGGTGTTTCCGCAGGTTTTTGCACGGGAACGCCTACTCTGCATCTCATTAGCGTTAGTTGCCGGTGTCATCCGTGGCGATGTTTTTTGCGGCTGCTATCTCAGGATAACTGGCGATATCGGCTGTTAGCACCAGCTTGTCAATGGTGCGATGAATTTATCATAACTTTGGCTGCGATAAAGTGCCGCTAACTCGGCGATATGTCCTTGAGAATATGCCCCTATGGGTCTCATTCTGAGTGTCTTAGTAATTGGGATTGCAAGTAGTGTGGAATACCTGCACTTTTTCATGACACAGATTTTGCAAGATTAAACTTGCTGAAATTTCTGCAGGTTTCTAAGTTTTGAAGCTCAATCAATCAATCAATCAGGGATTTGTAAAGCGCACTACTCACTCGTGAGGGTCTCAAGGCGCTGGGGGAGGGGGATTTCCGGCAGCTCCGGCTCATCCGAAGAGCCAGGTCTTGGCGCTCTTCCTGAATGTTTGCAGTGTGGGGGTTTGTCTGATGCTGAGGGGGAGTTCGTTCCAGGTCTTGGCTGCGATGTAGGAGAAGGATCTTCCTCCCGTTCTGGTCCTGCGCATGCATGGGATTTCGGCCAGGGCAAGGTCGGCGGAGTGGAGGTTTCTCATGGGGGCGTAGAAGGAGATACTTTCGTTGAGGTATTGGGGTCCGGTGTTGTGGAGGGCTTTGTAGGCGTGTGGGAGCAGCTTGACAGTCACTCTCTTTTCGACGGGGAGCCAGTGGAAGTCTCGTAGGTGCTGGGTGATGTGGTCTTGTCATGGGATGCTGAGGACAACTCTGGTTGCGGCGTTCTGGACAGTCTGGAGTTTGTGGAGTAGAGATTTGTTGAATCTGGCATAGAGGGCATTCCCATAGTCCAGTCTGCTGGTTATGAGTGCGTAGGTGACGGTCCTTCTGGATTCGGAGGGATCCATTTGAAGTTCTACCGCAGTATGCGGAGGATGTTGAAGCACGTTGAAGATACAGCGTTGATCTGTCGGTTCATGGTGAGGGAGGAGTTGAGTATGATGCCCAGGTTGCGGGTGTGGTCCATCGGTGTGGGAGGGTTGCCAAGAGTGGGAGGCCACCAGGTGTCATCCCATGCGGAGGGGGTGGATCCGAGGACGAGGACTTCCATTTTCTCCAAGTTGAGCTTCAGGCAGCTGCTGCTCATCCAGGATGCAACGTCCTTCATTCCTTCCTGGAAACTGTGTCTGGTGATGTCGGGTTCCTTGGTGAGGAAGAGGATGAGCTGGGTATCGTCGGCGTAGGATACTATGCTGAGTCTGTGTTTTCTGATGATGGTTAGGAGTGGGGCCATGTAGATGTTGAAGAGCGTGGGGCTGAGGGAGGATCCTTGGGGTACTCTGCATTTGATCTCTGTGGGTTCGGAAAGGAAGGGCGGGAGTCTGATTCTTTGAGTTCTGCTGGCGAGGAAGGAGCGTATCCAGTCTAGGGCAGTTCCCTGTATGCCGGCATTGTGGAGTCTGGCGGCTAGTGTGTGGTGGGAGATGGTGTCGAAGGCTGCTGAGAGGTCTAGTAGGATGAGGGCTGCCGTGTGGCCTTGGTCAAGGAGAGTGCAGATGTCGTCCGTGGCGGCTAGGAGGGCAGTGTCAGTGCTGTGGTTGCTGCGGAATACGGATTGAGAAGTGTCGAGGATCGAGTTGGATTCTATGAAGTTTGTGAGCTGGTTGTTGAAAATCTTCTCGGTGGCTTTGGCTGCGAAGGGGAGGGAGATGGGTCTGTAGTTCTTGAGGTCCGTTGGGTCTGCGGAGGGCTTCTTGAGGAGGGATTCGACTTTTCCGCGTTTCAAGTCATCATGGAATGTGCCTGTTTCGAGAGTGTAGTTGAATACTTGTATGATGCTGAAGAGTTCCTTAGAGTTGCGGGAGTTGGAGAGGATTCTGTCCTGGATGAAGGTCCTCTTTGTGGATCTGATGAGTTGGTGGTGTTCTGTCATGGCGATCCTGTTGGCGGTGCGTGCTTCTGAGGTTTTGCTGTTCCTCCATGCTTTCTTGAGTTGTCGGCATGTGCACTTGGATTCTCGGAGGTCCGGGGTGAACCAGGTAGGTTTTGTGGTGCGTTGTCTGTCAGAGTTTTGGAGGGGGGCGAGCATGTTTGCGATCCATCCTTGGAGTTCGTTGGCTGCAGAGTTGGCATCGGTCGTGGTGGGTGGAGGAGTGCGGCTGAGATCGGAGTTGAGGTGCTCTTCAGTGATCTTGCTCCAGTTTCTGCGCTGGGGTGTGGTGTAGACTTGTGTGTGGTGGGTTTTGAGAAGGCGAAGTGGACGCAGTCATGGTCCGTCCACAGGGGCTGCGTGGTGTGACTGAATTGAATGTTGTTTCCTTCTGAGAAGATGGGATCGAGGGTGTGTCCTGCCTTGTGGGTGAGGGTGGTGATGAGCTGCTTCAGTCTGATGTTGGTGAGGTTGTCCAGGAAGGCGGTGGAGTTGAGGTCGCTGAGGTAGTCGAGGTGGAAATTCAGTTCTCGAGCAGTGCGTAGTCTGTGGAGGCGAAGGCGTGGGGTGCAATGAGGTCTGCAATGGTGTTAGTAAATGGGGTGTGGGTTCCGGGAGGTCTGTAGGCGAGAGTTCTGCATAGAGTTTTTCTTGGGTAGATCTGGATCCGGAAGTGGAGCTGTTCCATGGGGGGCGAGGAGTAATTCGAGATGGCGTTGTGAGTCGGTGGGAGTTTTTGTGTATGATGGCGAGGCCACCTCCAGGGTGGTTGGGGCGGTCCTTCCTTTGGATCTTGTACCCATCGGGGATGGCGGTTGCGATGTCAGGTGTGGAGCTGGCGTTGGTCCATGTCTCTGTGAGGTAGGTGACATCAGACGAGAGGGTGTTGAGGAGGTCTCAGATTTCTACTGCATGTCTGTTTAGGGAGCGTACGTTGAGGAAGATGCAGCTCTGGGGTTTGGGCCTGCTGGCGTCCCATGGGATGGTGGTAGCTGTAGGGTCCGGAGGTGGGTGAAGGTGTGGCAGCAGTGTCGCAGGAGAACTGGCGTTGGGTGGTGTTCAGCATCGACAGCTGGCAGTTGTTGTTTCTTCCGGGGTTGAGTGCGTGTAGGGTTGCTGAGTGATAACGGTGAGGAGTCGGAGGACCAGGGTCCCTGGCGCTGGTCGTGGTCGAGTCGCGGACGGGCGCAGACGGGCTTGCCTTTGGGGCACCTTCGGCACGCCAGCGGCGCTGCCACGCAGCGACCGCCATTAAGTGGGGGGAGGGGTAAGGGAGAGCAGCTGAGAGGCGGGAGTAGGAACACGCAGGGGGAGGGGCCAAGGGGGCAGCAGCAGTGGGCAAGGGAGCAAAAATGGCAAACAGGGCAAAAACTGTGAAAAAAGGCACAAAGAGACAAACAGGAACAAAAAAGGCACACAGAGACAAAAAGGCACAAAAACACACAAACTGCACAAACGAGGTACAGACAGACAAAGGCAGAAAACTACAGAGAGGCTGGCAGAGCGGACCAGCAGAAGAGCAAGGCTCTCCCACTGGATCACCAGGGATGAGGCGTAGGCAGGAGCCTGTGGGTGGAGGAGGGCCTTGAACACCAACCTGGAACCAGAGAGGTGCTGGGGGCAATGACACAACAATGGAGCTGCGCGAGGGGAGAGCAGTTTCCCTGACCAGGAGGTCAGAGGTCTTACTCACCCTGTCACGCAGCGGCCGCCATTAAGTAGGGGTTATGGAGGGAGTGCAGCTGGGAGGCGGGAGTGGGAACACGCAGGGGGGAGGGGCCCCCGCGGCAGCAGCAGCTGGAAAGGGCACAAAAATGGCAAACAGGGCAAAAACTGTGAAAAAAGGCACAAAGAGACAAACATTGGTGCAAAAAAGGCACAAGGAGACAAAAAGGCACAAAAAAGCACAAACTGCATGTTTGAAATGGCCCTTTTTGCAGGGTTATCCCCAAACTTTTTGCTTCTTCCTCCTACTTTTTCCTGACCTGTGGTTTTTGACTTTAGGACTCTGGGCACTTTACCACTGCTGATCAGTGCTAAAGTGCATATGCTCTCTGTGTAAATTGTTATTGTGATTGGTTATCCATGATTGGTATATTTGATTTACTGGTAGGACCCTAGTAAAGTGCACTAAGTGTGCCAGGGCTGGTAAATCAAATGCTACTAGTGGGCTTGCAGCACTGATTGTGCCACCCACATGAGTAGCCCTGAAAAGTTGTCTCAGGCCTGCCACCGCAGTGCCTGCGCACAGTTTGTTAACTGCCATTTTGACCTGGCCAGTGTACCCACTTGCCAGGCCTTACCCTTCCCTTTTCTTCAACATAGGACACCCCTATGGTAGGCCCAAGGTACCCCCCTGGGCAGGGTGCAGTGTATGTGAAAGGTAGGACATGTACTGATGTGTGTAACATGTCCTGATAGTGAACTACTGCCAATTTCGTTTTTTCACTATTGAAAGGCTATCTTGCCCATAGGACAGAATGGGAAATGCTCTGTAACATTTTTACAAGCATATCTTCCCATAGGAGTGAGATGGAAAATTGGAGTCTGGTATCCCTGAACTCAGAATTTGATAACACATCGTTTAGTAAGGATGGTTTTTAAATTCTGTGTTTGAGAAGAATCACTGACAAAATATCGAAGGTCAAAAAATCGACCTACAAAAATATCGCAACAAAAATATCGATGTCAATAATATCGAAATCCTATCTACAACATGGTAAGTACAAAAATATCGAAAAAAATATCGATGTCAAAAATATCGTTATCAAAAATATCGTTGTTTTTTTGTTAAAAATAATATGTAAAATAAACTAAATAATACTTATAATTAAAATAAACATAGTTAAATATATTTTATAATATTTAAAATTAATAAGTAACATATATAATTAAATAAAACATTAATTAAACATATACATATAATATATAATATATATACTTACTTAGGGGCTCATTACGATGGCGGGCGGAAGCACAACCGCCGTGCTGGCGGATGCAAAACCACCAGTTACCGCCGGCACGCAGCAGTCCACACGCCCGCCCAATTACGATGCGAAAAGTAGGCCAAACACCGCCGGCAAGCCAGCAACACCGTCCGCCATCAAAGTGCGCCCGTACACGTAGCGGCGCAGCCTAACTGACACACACCGTCCGACGAAACACGTCCCGCCCGGCGTATAAATTACGATGCCGCAAACAAACGGCTCCCACGGCCAAGAGATACCGTACGACAAACCGAAGCGGTAACACGGACGCCGAGCACGGACAACGAAGAAGCGGCTCCCCGAGCATGAATCCAGCACTGCAGGCCCTCCCCATGCTCCTGCTGATGCACCACCAAGGACGCAACGTACCGCGGAGACGCAGGTAGGCACACACACAACAAGTGCACGCAAACAGCGCACACAGTGCAAGGGCGGAAAAAGCGGACAACCCCCACCAGCGCGTGTACACTACACATCCACCATTGCATCCACATATGACACACAGGCCAAATCGTAACATCGCGTAACACATGTGTACACACCACCTGGGACTAGGAACCAACCACCCCGTCACGGCCCCAAAGCGCCGATGACGCCGCCACACATGCGCACAACGCAGAGGCCAACCGCAGCGCCATGCATGCGTCGCACACAGACACAGGGACACAACCAAGCAGCACACACATCAGCCCCACCCCGAACGCACATGACACGTGACAGGCCTGCCACAGACATGTCCCCAACGCCCAATTCACGGACAACACCCAACGCCACACAACCGACGCACACATGTCAGTGAAGACACGCAACAGCAGGACACACCCCAGTGTAACAAACATGGCGTAGCACACAGCGGCGGCAACACCAACTAGGAGAAGCAAGGCCCCTTCGGGAAGAGGAACGCCAGTACCACACTGAAACACCCATACCACCCTGCACATATGAACAAGACATATAAAACGGAACACCAAAGAGCCCGGGGACCGACAACAGGTGGCCCAAGAATAACATTCACACACAAGGCCCAACGCAGAGCGGAAAGGCAGCCTGCCGCCCACAGAAGGGAGAGCAGACAGCACTGAATGACCTTCCATTCCAACTCCGAAACCACAGCCCTACGACAGAAGCCGGTGAATACAGCCATTGTCCAAGAATAGACCAACACAGGCATGCCGAGGAGACCGACGACAGGGCAGATAGCGCATATCACAGAAGCACACAACGGACGGGGAAGAAAGAAGAAAACACTCCCCCATGTCGGCCACATGCAAGTTAATTGGAAGGAGTCACACATCACTGACCTTGAACTGTCTGAGAAGAATGTGGGATGAGGGCCCGTGTCCTCCAAACAAGCCAACAGAACACAAGTCCTGTCTCCCTACGACTACACAGAGCTCACAGCAACCTCGGAGCGTGCACATTGCAGACTGCACACACAGCCGGAGCATGCCACCACAACGCACCGCTGCGAAATGGCAACCGCAACACACCTACCCAACTACGCCGAACAGCTCAAGCTGTACAAAACCAACCTGTTTCATATATTGGGATGCGATCTCCTGTCCCTGCTGAACGTAAGTTACCGACTGACTTACCGCATCACATTGTTCAGCTGCGTCATGCCCGTCTTCTACTGTCGGAGGTGTCCCTACCAGCATCCCGTGGAGATATGCCTCTCCAACCCGGCATGTCTGAAGGCGGACCTGCTACCACTACTCCTCCCTCTGGACGCACACGACAGGGCCTGCTCTGCCTATGGGGGCATGGCGTATGTGGCCAACATCGCACCCGCACTGAAATGGGACCACTGTGCCTCCACACGACGGATCATCGAGAACAGCTACATCGAATGTCACCCAGCATGCACCATCATGGTCCTCCAAGGGACAACTTACGAACAACACCTTGACAGCCACCATCCGCTACATTGGCTGGCAAACATGTACACCACCAATGACATGGAAGCCCTGCTGGACGGCATCGCATACCTGACAACCTGTAAATTCGTCGGACCACAACGCAGGTTCCCCGATTGACCTATGATTTCCAACCCCGCACCCATGCTTAGCTTCCGCACGGACTGGCCAGTCACCACCACAACAGCCATACCAAACGACCGGCAACTGTAACCACACCATCAACGACATCGCCATGACATCGGATATGACCGGGACATGCACACTGTTCCCCATCACATCCAGGAACACCGCATGCATCGTGGGAGGCAGTGGCATGGGCTCTGTGTATCGCACCCACATGGACGGAACTGCACGAACAACCAGGACACGACATGGATCCAGCGCACATGGACACACACACCGCTCAGTGGACATGAATAGGTCGCCTGGAGTCTGTGGGTGCTGCACCCCTCCCACCCCCGCCCCGGGAATCCCATACCAGGACCTTTGCATGGACGACAAGTGCATACAACAACAACACGACCCCAGTGACTGTGACATGTCCAGTAACCACCACAGTGCAACAACAAGTGGCACGCCGCTGCATGCACGCAAGCACATGCCATGATGTCATCTCACATGCACGCGTGCATGAGGAACAACCGCAGCAAACCTGTCACATGGAACTGAGATGGACTGTGCCCATGATGCCAAGCGGTCTGGTAGGCTACATGTATACCGTCTGTGTCAAAGTCCGCAGCTCCGCAGCTATACGTAAATGTACATTAGCACAGCCTTGGCCAAGCAGATGTCACTCTGAAGCCCACATCCCACATGCAACAGCCAATCACATGTAACCCCACACCCTATCCCATTTGCAATCATGCTCAGTATATCCTCAACATGTATTCCGCTGCCAGTAGTGTCCACTATACTGCATCACAGAGGACAGAAGACTCAATATAATGTTTGAAACCAAAACTGTCTCCGCTGACTCATTTCACAAGTACGAATGAGAGAGGATGAGAGTATGTGAAGTACACGGCAGTCGTGACATGACCATGTAGTCCACTGGTATTGGATGTCAACGCAAATGAGTAGCACAACTGTGGAAGACACACATGTGTCGTGTGAAGTCGTATGGACGCAGTGCTCAGGTGGGTGGGTGTGACGGGTAGATGCGCACATGCCAAGTTGGAGCACGCCGTGTTGGGAGGGGTCATGAACAGTACACCACCGCTTCCCTGGGCATTGTGAGAGGACACCTGTCGGGGGGGAGTGAACACGTGTGTGCACAGCAGCCGGGCACACGTACAAAGCGGTACCAGGCGCACCTCAGCCCACCCTCTGTGGACAAGCTGGATCCTGTTGTGCGCCCGCCATGCCCCTTGACAAGGCACACACAGCCCCAGTCGACCAGGTGTAACCCCAACATAGTGAATCCGCACAGGCGATACAGGGCACGGGATGGCAGTGGAGCATGGTGTGTGAGAGGTCTCCTCGCGCTCCTCCTGGTCATATCACGCAGGCAATAGAACCTCAACGTCTAGCATGGCACAAGTCAAATGGAAGTGTAGGGGGACGCACCACAGCACGAGCAGCACTGACGTCACGGGTGGTGGCTCGCACCATCCCATCCATTGCCCATCATACCAACCACGCCACATGCCATTGCGACTAAGTGCAAGCGCGTGCGCCACCACCCCCGAGCCCTCCCCAGAGAGGCCAAAGAGTGAATGTGTGGGCCATCAGCCACAGACGGACGCGGCCTGGCCGCAAGGGCAGCCACAGCCACTGGGTGTCGCAGGTGGCGGATCCGGAAGGCGAAGACTGTGATGCATAGTCCATGCAGGCCGGGTATCCATTTGGGGCACCACGCAGGTGGACGGCGTCCCGCCACACATCATACCCTGAGACAGCCCACTCGTGCAACTGGACCCACACATACACTCCTTGCCCTCTCTGGTGCGAGCTTGGGGCTGCCTGTGCAAGCGCTAGCCTCGCAGGTGAGCATGCATATTGGGGGAGCGAGGGGAGGACATGAGGGCTGGGGCGAAGATGACTGTATCACTGTCAGTTAGTACAAGGGATGACCCAGATGTGGAAAGGAAGAGACGTGTCCCGTGTGTACTGCAACTAGTCGCCAATCCAACTACCCCCATGTCCGGAATGTAAGCCCGCACCTAGGCCCGCCCATCCGCCACATCGAACATACCACCAGCACGACAACCTTCCCATTCGAAACACTGACTGGGGGTGGCGACCAGTGAACAATCATGTGTAGCCTACCCACGCGTACATGTGGGCCCTCCATGATCCATGTCACCTGCGGCAAAGTCATGACATGCGCAATGAGGGAAGTGAGGAGAGCTGTCCGCCCCACGCGCAGAAGGTGCATCAGCTCCACAGACCCAGCAGCGAGTCCAGCAGGGGTCACATGTGCAGGGGCAGCTGTGCCTGGTGTGAAGGCACATGCATATAGACAGCACATCGACCAATGTGTAGTCTGCCCACATCTACAGTCCATCATCATGCGGACATAGGAATTTAACACAGGGCAACACATCTTAGTTGGTGCACCCACCGTGACCAACAATGCGCAATCATCGACGTACCCGCCCTGTGCATGGCCCCCCACCCAACGGAGGCACATCCAGTGCCACCATCCCACACACACAAGCCTTCCACGGAACATGCTGTGTCCAATGGTCAGTACAGAGTCAGCGCCCATCTGGTGGATCCTGAACAGGAGACACATGCACACACATGCCAGCTCCCACTATGTACGTCTGCCACCTGGCACGTGCAATGTAACCTCTCACCTGTGACGTGTGACTGCAAGCACACAGCCGTCTTGGCATGGGGCTGTCAATGTGGACACCTGTCAATGTTTCGGGAGGTGTGATCCGTACAGTGCTGTACATAGGGTGCAGTGCTGACACCTACTACTGTCTCATATCCCCTCGTGCCACAGGTCCCACTTGTTTTGGCCGCTCAGCCTGTGCCCACATCGTCGTCGTCGTGTGCCATACTCATCCAGCCGCGGAAGCAGTTCCATGCTCAGCAGACATTCATGTTGCCGTGGCGTTGCCGCTTGACGGATATGCAGTCAGTCCCCATCAGCACGCCCCGCAAGTCATTGGGGCCTAGATCCCCATGTGCATGCACATGGCAGTGGTTTGTATCACTAGCCATTGCCATTGTTGGGAGACCTGTGTAAGTGTATTGTGGCCGTGCCGTCCCAGCTTGACAGCTGGGCTGTGGCTCATGTGCTTGCTCAGTCATGTCAGTGATGTGTATGCGAAATTGCTATGTGTTGTGTTGCTTTGACATGTGTCCTCTGCCATTGTCCCTAGGCAGAGACCGAACATTGACCGCCCATACCAATTGCTGGCGGACATGGACGATACAGAGGTTATTAGGAAGTTTCGGCTGGACAGGCCAACCCTGCATCGACTGTGTGCCATGTTAGAACCCCATCTCCGTCCCCGCAGGGTGTATCCGACTGCTGTCACCTCCACGGCTAAGGTGATGGCCGCCATGCATTTCTTCGCCACTGGGTCATTCCAGCACACAGTGGGCATTGGAGGAGGGATGTCCCAGCCCATGTTCAGCAAGGTGCTGAGGGATGTACTGGCAGCCATGATGCTGTACCGAAACAGGTACATCCGCTTCCCCAGGGCTCGTGAATTGGCGGCAGTGAAGGGTGCATTCTATGCCCTTGGCAGAATCCCACACGTCGTTGGAGCCATTGACTGCACACATGTCGGCCTTGTTCCACCACAGGCCACTGAGCACCTGTACCGCAACAGGAAGCACACGCACTCCCTGAATGTGCAAGTGGTGTGCCTTGCGGACATGGTGATCACCCACGTGTGTGCAAAGTTCCCAGGCTCGGCCCATGACGCACACATAATGCGCAACAGCATCTTGCCACGACTGATGTCCAATATGCAACAGGATCGTGGCTGTATTGTCGGTGAGTATGTGGAGTGGTGTAGCGTGCTGGTTGTGCGATGCTGTCCCCTGTCCAGTTGGAATAGCAACGGTTCTCTGTGTCCCTCACGCCCAGGTGACTCTGCGTACCCGAATGGGGCATGGCTGCTCAGTCCATTGAGGAATCCTCGCACCCCAGCAGACGATCGCTACAATGAGGCACATGGGAGGACCAGACGTGTGGTCGAGCGTACCTTTGGCCTCCTCAAGTCCAAGTTCAGGTGCCTGGACCGCACCGGGGGTGCGCTGGCGTACTCCCCACAGAAGGTGTGCCGGATAGTGGTGGCGTGCTGCATGCTGCACAATCTGGCCATTCGGAAGCAGATCCCCCTCATCGTGGATGACGGAGATCAACCAGGGCCCCAGCCCGCAGACCAGGACAGCTCGAGTGAGGAGGACAGCGGAGAGGAGGAAGCTGGTAATGTGCGGCAGCAGCTCATCGCCCGCTACTTCACTTGACGGTGAGTGTCCATGTACGACGGCTGATGTGGCTGTATCTGTGCAGGTGTGTGTGTGCTGTGTCAGGGTGGCCGTTTGTTCACTGCGTGCTGTGTGTCAACGCTCCATGGCCAGGGTAGTATGCCACTGTTGGTGGCTGTGGCATTGTGCCCTATTGCTCTGTGCGATGTGTGTACATTGCTTGTAGTTGTTGACATGTACTGTGTGATGGGTGTGTGACACACTCATTGAATGTGCTCCTGTTCTGTCTCCCACCCCTAGGTCCCTACAAGCCCTCCGGATTCCATTGCCATGCCACGCATCAGGTGCCTTTCCGCCCAAGGTGGCCGTTGTATTCCGTACAAATAAAACACAGGGCACAAACAGCAGTTAGTGTAAGAGGTGCATTTATTTCAAACTGTGACATGTGATTGTGTGTAAGGTGATGACAAAAGTGGTGCGTGCAGTGACAATGAGCTGTCGGTCATGGCTGCGTGATGCTCAGGGTGTACCCACTGGTTCTATGTCCATAGTCCAACACACACATGCCATCCAGATGGCTGTGTGGAGTGGGATCGTAGTCCAAGTCAATGCAGTGGCTGGTCAAGGAAGGCTGGCTGGCTGCCTCACTTGCGTTTGGAGCGTGCGAAGTCCTCCCGGGAGATCGGTTTCCACTTCGGACGGCCCCTTCCACGTTTGCGAGGGGGTGCCTGCTTGCGACATGCTGGTGGTTGAGGTGTGCTCACTGGCTGTGGACGCAGGGGAACTGGACACTGCTGCTCGACCCTGCGCCCCGGCAGGTGGTGGCGGAGGGGGAGCTGCTGTCCCTGGCTGTGACCTCACCGCCACCACCAGCTGGCCCATGAGGTCCACGAGTTGGCCCATACGGGCGTCCATGGACCTCAGCACCCCCAGCACCTCACGCGTGTCTGTAGCTGACCTGGCCCATTGTACTTGGGCCTCTTCATAGGCCCCAAGGACTCTGGCCATTTGAGGCAGGGCATGGCTCCCAGGGGAGGCTGGCGTTTCCCTGACCCTGCTCCTCCTACCAGTCCTGCTGCCACCGGCCCTGCCCACTAGCCACATTGCTCACCACGGTCCTCGCTGTGGCTCCCAGGGTGGATCCAGTCGGCCGGGCCACCACCTGCGCTGGGGCTGGTGCCAGCGAAGACGTGGTGGTGGTGGCGGCGGTGGTGGTCGGTGCGGTGATGGTGGCGGTTGCGGCAGTGGTAGTGGCCGCAATGACCGTGGGTGTGGCCGCAACGACAGTGGCAGCAGGGGGCTGGGAATGTTCAGCAGCCCTGGATGATGGGTTGGTGGGTAGGAGGGGTCCTGGGGAGCGGCTGGGCCCTGCCACACCAGATGGGCCTGCTTGGTGGTCCGTGTCCGAAGAGGAGGACAGATCCTCCACATCCGTGTGTCCTCGTTGGGGGCTTGTAGGCTGGCTGTGCTGGCTGCTGGCTCCATCCCCAGCATCCAGCAGTTCGTCACCTGTGGAGAGAATGAGATTTGTTATTGTATGTATTTGTCGTCTGACATTAACAGTTCGTGCAATCTCGTACATGGGTTTCCCGGAGGCGTGTGTGTGGCTGTAGCATTTGTAGTTGTGTGTGCTTGGCAATGGGACTGTGTGCTGTGCACATGTGGCATGGGACGGATTGGCCATGCCGATGGGTGTGTTGCTGTGCCCCTACTTATTGTGACTCTGGTGTATGCGGGCTCCTGGCCCATCCTGGGTCTGGTTTGTACTTTGCTTTTGGTGTTCAGATGGGACGCTTAGGAACGCATATGGCAACATGGGGGCCATGCCCCAGATTCGCATTTGGGTGGGAATATGCTTTTGGGGTTCAAATGGAACGCTTAGGAACGCATATGGCAACATGGGGGCCATGCCCCAGATTCGCATTTGGGAGGGAATATGCTTTTGGGGTTCAAATGGAACGCTTAGGAACGCATATGGCAACATGGGGGCCATGCCCCAGATTCGCATTTGGGAGGGAATATGCTTTTGGGGTTCAAATGGAACGCTTAGGAACGCATATGGCAACATGGGGGCCATGCCCCAGATTCGCATTTGGGAGGGAATATGCTTTTGGGGTTCAAATGGAACGCTTAGGAACGCATATGGCAACATGGGGGCCATGCCCCAGATTCGCATTTGGGTGGGAATATGCTTTTGGGGTTCAAATGGAACGCTTAGGAACGCATATGGCAACATGGGGGCCATGCCCCAGATTCGCATTTGGGAGGGAATATGCTTTTGGGGTTCAAATGGAACGCTTAGGAACGCATATGGCAACATGGGGGCCATGCCCCAGATTCGCATTTGGGAGGGAATATGCTTTTGGGGTTCAAATGGAACGCTTAGGAACGCATATGGCAACATGGGGGCCATGCCCCAGATTCGCATTTGGGAGGGAATATGCTTTTGGGGTTCAAATGGAACGCTTAGGAACGCATATGGCAACATGGGGGCCATGCCCCAGATTCGCATTTGGGTGGGAATATGCTTTTGGGGTTCAAATGGAACGCTTAGGAACGCATATGGCAACATGGGGGCCATGCCCCAGATTCGCATTTGGGAGGGAATATGCTTTTGGGGTTCAAATGGAACGCTTAGGAACGCATATGGCAACATGGGGGCCATGCCCCAGATTCGCATTTGGGAGGGAATATGCTTTTGGGGTTCAAATGGAACGCTTAGGAACGCATATGGCAACATGGGGGCCATGCCCCAGATTCGCATTTGGGAGGGAATATGCTTTTGGGGTTCAAATGGAACGCTTAGGAACGCATATGGCAACATGGGGGCCATGCCCCAGATTCGCATTTGGGAGGGGATATGCTTTTGGGGTACATGCTGTGAGCCATGGGTGCCGAACGTGACATGTGTTGTGGCAGCATGACAGTGCATGGTTTGAGGTGTGTGCATGCTTGACATGGCCTGCATATTTGCTGTCTGTTGTGATTACTGGACATGGCATTGGACGCATCGTTATGAGTGAGTGATGGTTGTGTGCCAGCCAACGTATTGCAGTTGTCCCATCTCCTTGGTGTGCGTGCTGCCCTGTGCCATGTGCATCACTGCAGTGCTCGGGGGTGTGGCCCATGTTGTGTGTTGTTGCTCACAGTGTGTCGTGCGCTTCATTGACTTCTGGCACATGGTTGGTCATGGGCATGTATCTTAGCGTGACTGCTGTATGTGTGGCAGCTGTGCGGATGACATGCCTTTCATGAGACTGGGGCTGACGGATGGGATGGATGGTATGTTGTATGTGCATGGTGTGTCTGTGTGTTTGATGGGTTCAGTGGTGTTCGTGTGCATTTATGTTGTTCCGCTCTGTTGCGTCTAGTGTTGTTTGTCTTACATAGGCGTAGTTGTGGGGTGTGTGGTTGACAGGCAGTAGGGGCTACATGGACAGGACTTCAATGGTGTTTCGGTTGTGTGTGATGAGTTGCACAGTGGCTGCCGTGTGGTACTATATTCAGTGTGGCTTGTGCATGCAGACGTGGCTCCTTGGGTGTTGCTATGTCTGTGATGGGTCATGTGGGGTGTGAGTCTGTTGTTCATGTCCGTGTGCACATTGTTCACTTGTTCGTGACGGTGGGCGGTGCTGCGTGTTCGTCTGCTACGTGACATGTCCCATGTGTTGGTCGTGTTCCGGTCCTCATGCCTCCAGTAATCCAGCCCTGTCCAGTTTCCCACCTGCAAGTTGTTCGTGCGTGCACTGTACTGGATGCCACATGGCTCTAAGCGGGGGTGCTCCATGTTGCAGGTCTGTGGGGGTGGGGGGGTGTTGTGGGTCGTGGGGGTGGCTGGACACCCACTGACACCGATTGCTGTGGACCGTGATGTCTGCCTTTCGGCTGTCGTTGTGCACTGCGGTGGCTGACACGTGGCTGTGGGGTGTGGGGATGCTCCTCCTTGCTGTGCTGTGGGACTAGGGGCCTGGTGTGTGTTGTACTTGGGCTGTCCACCGTCCCACCCACTGCACTTTGTGTTCCTGCCACTTACCTGTTACTTGTCAGTTAGTGCAGCTGTGGCGGACACATGGGTGTGGTGGGTGCTCGTTGTGGCGCTTCTGGCATATTTGGGGACCTGTTGGTGGTTACGTGGCTGGCTGAGTGTACACATGTCCCCACGTATCTTACAGTTGTTCGGTTTGGGCTGTGTGTGGTGGTGTCTGTTGCATGTGTGTGTGATGTGTTGTGTATTGTGTGCTGGACATGGGGGTGTTTGTCCCTGGGAGCTGTGGCATGGTGGTAGTGCATGTGAGTACATAGCGGTGTGCTGGTATACATTAGTTTGTACTTACCAGCCTCCACTCCCCCTGCTAATCTGGCGAGGATCTCCGGATGTATTATGACTCGCACCTTCTCCTCCCACGCTTTGAAGGTCTTGAAGAGCGCGGGATTCCCTCCGCCAGTGACGGCAGCCAGCTCTCTGTTTTTGCCCTCCTTCTTCTTGACCAGGCTCTTGACGTCATTCCAACGTTTGTTTATTTCTCCTCTGTTCCTGGGCAGGGTCCCGACTGCATTGACCTGGTCTACGATCCGGTTCCACATTCTGTTTCTGGTGGCTAGTGGTGTGTGCTGGACCATGTTCCCATAGATTTGTGGGTGCACCTTGATGATCTCGTCGACCATGACCGTCAGCTCAATGGGCGTGAACTTGGGCATTCTTTGTGGTGCCATGGTGTTTGTGGTGCTGGTGCGGTGTGTGTTGTGTAATGTGCAGGGGGTTTGTGGTGCAGGTGTTTGGTGGTGGTGGTGGTGGTGGTTGTGATGTGTGCGTTTCTGTGGTGTGCTGCTGTCCTTGCTGTGTCACTGTGTCCTCTCCTCTCCTCTCTGGTTTGCAATGTTGCAAGGGGTTGTGGTCTGTGGGAGTGCTGCTTTGTAGTTTTTGTTTGTCCGGGGGGGTGTTTTCGGGATGTGTACTGTGCTTGTGTATTTGTGCGTGCCTTGCTGTGTGGACTTGTTGGCCATGTTGTGTGCGATTGGTTTTGTGAGCGGATGGTTTCTGTGCAGGGACGTGGGCGCCATGGCTTCTGCCGTGTCGATTCTCATCGGCGTTGTTTGCGCTGGCGGGCGGTATATTTGTAGTTTTCCCGCGCTCATGGCGGTGCGATCGTAATTTCACGTGCGGTGTGTCGGGCGGTTTTGTGTTGTCGTGCGTGTTTCCATCCGTGGCGGGCGGTTTGACTCCGACTCGGACGATGGCGGGCGGTATCTTGTGTGATTTTTCCGCCGATGGCGGTTTTCGGTTTGTGTAATCGTAATGGCGTGGTCGGTGTTCAGACGGTGTGTGCGGGCGGATTTTTGCCGCTTCCATGCCTGGCGGATTTTTTTACGCCGGGTATCGTAATGGGCCCCTTAATAATCAGTTTGAATAATTATTTTAATAAATTATAAATTATTAAAAAATATTATAAATTTCAAATACATCTATACACATAAAACAATAACATAAATACAAATTAAATAATTATGTATAACAAATTTAAAAAAATTAATTTACTTTTAATATTTTTAAAATTAATTATATACTATATTAACTAAAATAATACAAAAAATATTAAATAGCGTAGGAAATAAAACTACTATTACAACCCCCAAAAAAACAACAGTAAGAAAAATGTTGGATAGCGTAGGGGTAAAAATTACTATTCCCACTCCAGAGAGTGCAACAGTAGGGAAAGTGTTGGATAGCGTAGGGGTAAAAATTACTATTCCAACTCCAGAGAGTGCAACAGTAGGGAAAGTGTTGGATAGCATAGGGGTAGAAATTACTATTCCCACTCCAGGGAGTGCAACAGTAGGGAAAGCGTTGGATAGCGTGAGGGTAAAAATTACTATTCAAACTCCAGTGAGTGCAACAGTAGGGAAAGTGTTGGATAGCGTAGGGGTAGAAATTACTATTCCCACTCCAGGGAGTGCAACAGTAAAGAAAGCGTTGGATAGCGTGAGGGTAAAATTACTATTCCCACTCCAGTGAGTGCAAGAGTAGGGAAAGTGTTGGATAGCGTAGGGGTAAAAATTACTATTCCCACTCCAGAGACTGCAACAGTAAGGAAAGTGTTGGATAGCGTAGGGGTAAAAATTACTATTCCCACTCCAGAGAGTGCAATAGTAGGGAAAGTGTTGGATAGCGTAGGGGTAAAAATTACTATTCCAACTCCAGAGAGTGCAACAGTAGGGAAAGTGTTGGATAGCGTAGGGGTAGAAATTACTATTCCCACTCCAGGGAGTGCAACAGTAGGGAAAGCGTTGGATAGCGTGAGGGTAAAATTACTATTCCCACTCCAGTGAGTGCAACAGTAGGGAAAGTGTTGGATAGCGTAGGGGTAAAAATTACTATTCCCACTCCAGAGAGTGCAACAGTAGGGAAAGTGTTGGATAGCGTAGGGGTAAAAATTACTATTCCAACTCCAGAGAGTGCAACAGTAGGGAAAGTGTTGGATAGCGTAGAAGTTACAAATAACATACTTATAAATAAAAATTGTTTTTAAAATAATTAATGAATTATTAAATAACTCTAAACTATTTACCAATACCAATAAATAATTATTAAAAACATAATTACCAATAGAAAATGTATTAACAATAAATTAATAATAAATACCAATAAATAATAATTAATAAATATTAATTACTAAATAATAAATATTGAATAATAAAATATTTTTGATTAAAAAAACTTATAAATTATTAAATCTTAATTACCAATTAACTAATATTGAACAATTAAATGCTTTTTTATACCAATAATAATAATAATTAAACATTAATTATCAATTAATTAATAATTCTTAATATATTAATTAAATGTATCAATAAATAATATTTAATAATATTTAATTACCAATTAATGATGAAACAACAATAAATTAATTTTTAGAACCAAAAAATTGTAATTTAAAAAAATTACCTATTAATAATTAATATCCAATAAATTAATTATCAATACCCAAATATAAATTTAATAATTACTTAATTAGATTTCAATTACTTCCAAAAGTATTCCCCTATAAACGCACAACACACTCCAATGATAAAATAATACACTGAACATAATGATCAATTAATCAATTAATAAAAAATAATAACTAATTAATAATAATTAATTACCAATTAATAATAATTGATTACCAATTATCAATTAATTAACAATAATATAATTATCAATACCAATTAATTAAAATAAATTATAAGGAAATTACATTTAAATTAAATAATAATCAATTAATCAATTAATAAAAATTAATAACCAATTAATACAAATTAATTACCAATTATTAATTAATTAACAATAATATAATTATCAATACCAATTAATTAAAATAAATTATAACTTAATTACAATTAAATTACTTCCCACCCTATTCCCCTATAAACCCACAACCCGCTACAGAACTTAAACGCAAAAATATAAATAACATTTATTTATAATTCCTAAAAATTAATAATTAATTTAGTATAATTAAATTACTTCCCACCCTATTCCCCTATAAACCCACAACCCGCTACAGTACAAAAAAAAAAAATAACTTAAAAAAAAAAATGTATTAACATATAAAAATTGTATACATATATTTTTAAACAAGTAGAACACTTAACAAAAACACATATAACACATACATACTAAAAACATAACAAAATACATAACAATAATACAAATATCGATATTAGTAACATCGATATTAGTAACATCGATATATTTGATTTCGATATTACTAACTTCGATATTATTTACATCGATATTAAAAAATTTGATATTACTTACCTTAGGGTCGATATTCTGTCCATCGATATTCTTCACATCTATATTCTGTCCCTTCAATATTTTAACTTCGATATTATTGTATTTCGATATTTTATTTTCGATATTTTGACTGCTCACCGTTTGAGAATAGCACTTTTAGAAGGTGGCTATTTTCTTGTTCAACCTTTCTGTGTGCCTCTGCCTGGTTGTGGATTGACTGTCTGGCTTTGGAGTGACAGGGGCTGGGGTGGCTCCAGGAGTCTGGGTGAGTCAACCTGGGCTGAATAGGCCGATCTGCATTTGGAGTGGTGGGAGGAGTAGCACCTGTACCTGACTAGGGCTGTGCCTGCCTTCCACAAAAGACTGGCTCGACCTCCTGCGGTGCGTCTGAAGACCCTGGCCCACACTGACAAAGGAAGAAGTTGTGCACTGGCAGAGTCCACCCAGAACTGGTTTGGACTGGGTTCAGGACCCCTTGCACAAAGAGAACAAAGATATTTTGGGGTATAAATATTAGAGCTGAAACCCCTGAACTTTAGACTACTTCGTGATCAAGAGGAACCTTTTGCCAAAGAGGACAGCTGAAGAGACTGTGGAGAAGTACTGCCCTTGCTGTGTGTCTGGGGTTGGCCTGCAGTTTTCTGTTCCTGCTAAGGAGAAGACAAAGGGACTTTGCTGTGTGCTCTGTCCCCCCTGCTTGAAGAAGGACTTTGCTGTGTGCTGTGTCCATCTGTAACCTGAAGAGAAGTCTCCAAGGGCCTGAGAAGAGCTGGCCTCCTGTTGTGGAAACTCAGGGACACCAAAGTTTCCAAGATCATCCGGGAATCAAGAAGAACCTTTGCTGAGGAGAAGAGCGGAAGAGACTGGGAAGAAGGACTGCCCTTGCTGTGTGTTCTGGGGCTGACCTGCAGTTGCTATTCTGCCAAAGGAAGGAAGAGGACTTTGCTGTGTGCTGTGTCCCCTGCTTGAAAGGAAATCTCCAAGGGCCTGAGGAGAGCTGGCCTCCTGCTGTGGAAACTCAGGGACAACAAAGTTTCCAAGGATCTCTACAAACGCTGTGTGGTGTGTCTGGGCACAGCGTGTACCTATCGTGAAGTCTGCATTGCGATCGTCTCCGCGACGCTGTGCGTGTGTCGGTGCACAGTGGGAAGCGCAACCAACTGAGAGGCCGTCACCGCCGCTGGCACGACTCGTCAGCAAGATTGCAATCATCTGAGGAAGGGGGCTGAAGCCGCGTTCCCCTGAGAGGCCGTCTCCGCCGCTGGACCAAGTCGTCAGCAAGATCGCAATCATCTGAGGAAGGGGGCTGAAGCCGCGATCTCCTGAGAGGCCGTCACCGCCGCTGGCCCGAGTCATCAGCAGGATCGTAATCGCCGAGTGGAAGCAGCCGGGCGGGAGCGCGATCAGCTGCGAGGCGTCTCCTAGCAACAGGGACACCTCCGACGCTCAGCCGCCCAGCAAGACGTCAACTTCCCTGCCGAGTGAGCGTGGCTGCGTTCCCATCTGGAAGAAGCTACCCCCGTGCAGCGGGAAAGAGATCGACGAGCTGGAGTCCTGAGGAGCCGCGAGCCGGTGTGTATCTCGTCTCCAAGGTAACGCACATAGCCACGCGCTCGAGCCGCCACGTGGGGTGCCACTGGGAACTGTTGCGAGCGCTTGCCCTGATTACGGCCCGTACCGGCATAACTGGAGTTGCGGTACCGGGGCCCCTTTTCTATCACTGGATATTGTTGTGAGCATTTGAGGGCACACTGTCATTATTGCTGGCCGCGGAGTCAGCTGTGGGGAAGCCTTGAAGGGTTCAACGCTGTCAGCATCGTGCACCGGTGCCAAGTGACGGGCACTAATAACCAAACGTTTACTAAAGAGAGGAAATACAGTCCCTGCAAGTGCTTTATTTTTTAGACTGTTTTTGACCACATCATATTGGCCTAAAGGAATACGGAAACTACAAGTTCGTTTTTGGTAACATCTGTGAAATACAGAATCTGCATTTAACAAGAACCTTCCAAAGAACTTTTCAAAGAATAGCGTTAATTGAGTATGCTGGATTTTTGTCGTTTTGGTCTTGTCAAGTTAGATAAAGATACTTTTATTTTTCTAAACCTGTGTGGTGTCCATTTGTGGTGTTATCACTCTGTTACTGTGAGTGTTGGTACAAATACTTTACACATTGCCTTGAGGATAAGCCTGTCTGCTCATGCCAAGCTACCAAGGGGGTGAGCAGGGGTTATCTAGAGTGTGTTTCCCCATTACCCTGACTAGAAGCAAGGGTCCCTACTTGGTCAAATGTACCTACCTCTGCCAACTAGAGACCCCCATTTCTAACATTGGTGGTCAGCGGTGAGGATTTGAACTTGTATTTTGTACTTGACCCACAGTTATTGGTGTACATCACTAGTTTAGCGCAGACCACTACGCAGCCACATACTGTGCTTTGTTTTTGGTTCTATTTTTGAGTGACCCTTAAAGCATCCACGCATCATGGATCAGAAGAGTAAACCAGCAAGTGAGGTTGCAGAATTGGAATTTGATATTGAGGCATTGCTTACCTACAAATTAGATCAACTGAAACAATTTTGCAAACATTTTGGATGTCACATGAGGAGCAGCTTTAAGAAGGAGGAGCTGCAGAAGGCCTTAAGGGCCTGGTGGGAGGCCAAAGAGGCTGAGGAGACAGGTGATGCCAATGTGGATGAGGATGCGCAAGGGGATGATTTCATATCACAGGATCTGCCTGTGGGCAGACCAGCCTCCAGGGCTGGCAGCAACCATTCCAATAGGAGATTTTCCCCAGAGGAGCTGCAGGAAAATCCAAGGGTCAGAGAGCATGAGCTGGAAGTTTTGAAACTCAAGGCTAAGGCGGAGGAAAAGAAGTTGCTTATTGAGAGCGAAAAGAAGGTAGAGGAGCGCAGGAGATTCTTTGCCTTGGAAGAAAAGAAATTGATCTTGGCATATGAGCTGAGAATGAGAGAGCTCAATAAGGAGCTTGAGAGGCTTGAGGCCATGAGTGTCTCAGCCCAGCAAAAAGAGATGTGTGTAGCTCAGGAAGTGAGCTTTGCTGAGTTGGAGGTGGAGTCCAGCTCAGATGGTGGCAGCAAAATGGTATTATCTAGTGCGGAGGGAGACGTACACACACCCAGAGATGTGGTGCCTGAAATGAGGGAGGGGGTTAACATACACCAGGGGGTTCAGGTTTATGAGGTAGCTCCAGTTGTGTGCAGTGCCCCTGAAGTAGATTGGGGAACTGACACAGGGGATCATATTCCTAGTGGTGGGAGGGACGCTCTACTGACTCTAGATGAGAGGTGCAGGGAGAGGGGTTCCCCCATGGTAGAAGTCCTGGTGTGTGAGTGTGGAGATCGCCCAGAAGAGTGTGGGTTGAGTGACAGAGACAGTCAGACACTGTCTTGCCAATCTCAGGAGAGTGGTGTGGTGTACTTGTGTGAGGCACTGGATGGTGAGGTAAAGGGTAGCTTGGTTAACAACTGTGGGGGGCTGTGTGATTCATTTGGAGGAGAGCATATTTTAAGTCCCTGTTTTCCAGAGCTATGCCAACGCCCGGCGGAGTGTGAGTTCTCTGATCCCAGGGAGCTTGCGCTGGAGACAGACCTTTTGGTGGATTCCAGAAGGTCTGAAGAAGCTTTTGGGAGTGACCCTAAAAGGAGTGGCTCAGGTATCTTCCAGCCCAGAGTGATGGGGGAGGTTCAGAGTAGCCCAGCTAGGTCCCGGTGTAGTGGTAGGGGTGTAGGGACTCACGTCCTGTCTCCGCAGAGAAGGAGTGAGAGTGGGCTGTGTCCCAAGGTGCCCGAAACCTGGTCTCAGGGCCTGGAGGGTTCCCTAAGGGAACACCATGTGGGGAGCCTAGGCTGTACTAGTAGGCCATTTGAGGGGGATCTCTTAGTGTCAGGAGAACCTGGAACGTCTGTAAATGGAGCTCCAGCGGTTCTGGTGTCTGGCGTTGCCGCTCCTAAGTGGAGGGTGCAGAAGTCCAGATGGAGGGGTGAGAGGGGGAGTGAGTCCCCAGTGGAAGAACCAGTGGGTCAGGGGCCAGCCATAAGGGCTGAGTCTCCTAGGAGTGACCATGGGGACACCACTTCTGCTGTGGGGGGTCTTCACGCACTGTCAGATGGACAGGGGTCAGGAGATCAGCACCAGGCAGACTGTCACCCAACGCATGAGGTATGTGTTACCCTCAGGGGGAAGCTGTGTGCACCCCCGGAAGTCCTGGTGTGCCAGGCAAGTGTTCAGCCACAGGGTTTAGTCCCTGCGTTGGGAAGCCAGGTTCAGGTATTGTCTGACCTGGAAGGAAGGACGCCTGTAGACAGTGTCCTGACGGGTTTGTCTTCTAGGGGTACCACTCCAGGTGGGAGGGTGCAGAACTCTGGAAGGGGGTGCAGAGGGAGGGAGTCCTCTCCTCTGACCCCGGTTCAACCTGAGGGTTTAGATCCTAGGTTTGGAGACCAGTTGAAGGAGAGAAGTACTGAACTGGTGGGAGAGTTGTGTTCTGAGGGCGCATCTCCTGGGAGGAGAGTGCGGGACCCCAGAAGGAGAGGTAGTGGGAGGAGAGCCTCGCCCGTGACCTCTGGTCAACCTGAGGGTACAGACCCTGGGCTGGTGGGCCAGTGTCAGGATGCCATACCTGACTTGGCAGGAGGGAAAGTGGAGAAAAGGTGCCAGGCACCTGGGGCTACTGCCCCCCACTTTCTGCTGCCGCAGAGGTTAGAGAGGCCTGACAGGCATGAGGCCTGGCTCTCATCACTGACAGCTGTCAGTGGCCCCTGTGGCTGGCTGTCCTGGTGGACAGGGTTGCTCCTCGGAGGGGGGCAGGAGTCACCCCTGGGGGTGGACTGGGCCACACCGCTGTGTTGGCCAGGTTGGTACTGTCTACCATTGCGGACACATCTGTGAGCAAAGTAAACTCAAGCGCTGCACAGATGGGGTCCCCAGGTGAGGAGAAGGGTCCCCCATGGGTTAGCCTAGTGGGCCCTGAGAGTATAAAGAGAGAGATCCAAGTGGGTTCAGGAAGGCGTAGAACAGGAATAGACCCCTGCTCTTCGGGCCAGGTTCTGTGTTCTATCGCCCCAAGCAGGGAATCCCATCGAGGTATCGATTGGTCTTCCCTGGCTTTAGGCTGGAAGGGGGTTGTGTTGGAAATGGCCCTTTTTGCAGGGTTATCCCCAAACTTTTTGCTTCTTCCTCCTACTTTTTCCTGACCTGTGGTTGTTGGCTTTAGGACTCTGGGCACTTTACCACTGCTGATCAGTGCTAAAGTGCATATGCTCTCTGTGTAAATTGTTATTGTGATTGGTTATCCATGATTGGTATATTTGATTTACTGGTAGGACCCTCGTAAAGTGCACTAAGTGTGCCAGGGCTGGTAAATCAAATGCTACTAGTGGGCTTGCAGCACTGATTGTGCCACCCACATGAGTAGCCCTGAAAAGTTGTCTCAGGCCTGCCACCGCAGTGCCTGCGCACAGTTTGTTAACTGCCATTTTGACCTGGCCAGTGTACCCACTTGCCAGGCCATACCCTTCCCTTTTCTTACACATAAGACACCCCTATGGTAGGCCCAAGGTACCCCCTGGGCAGGGTGCAATGTATGTGAAAGGTAGGACATGTACTGATGTGTGTAACATGTCCTGATAGTGAAATACTGCCAATTTCGTTTTTTCACTATTGAAAGGCTATCTTGCCCATTGGACAGAATGGGGAATGTTCTGTAACATTTTTACAAGCATATCTTCCCATAGGAGTGAGATAGAAAATTGGAGTCTGGTAAATTCTATGTCTGAGAATAGCACTTTTAGAAGGTGGCTATTTTCTTGTTCAACCTTTCTGTGTGCCTCTGCCTGGTTGTGGATTGACTGTCTGGCTTTGGAGTGACAGGGGCTGGGGTGGCTCCAGGAGTCTGGGTGAGTCAGCCTGGGCTGAATAGGCCGATCTGCATTTGGAGTGGTGGGAGGAGTAGCACCTGTACCTGACTAGGGCTGTGCCTGCCTTCCACAAAAGACTGGCTCCACCTCCTGCGGTGCGTCTGAAGACCCTGGCCCACACTGACAAAGGAAGAAGTTGTGCACTGGCAGAGTGCACCCAGAACTGGTTTGGACTGGGTTCAGGACCCCTTGCACAAAGAAAACAAAGATATTTTGGGGTATAAATATTAGAGCTGAAACCCCTGAACTTTAGACTACTTCGTGATCAAGAGGAACCTTTTGCCACAGAGGACATCTGAAGAGACTGAGGAGAAGTACTGCCCTTGCTGTGTGTCTGGGGTTGGCCTGCAGTTTGCTGTTCCTGCTAAGTAGAAGACAAAGGGACTTTGCTATGTGCTGTGTCCCCCCTGCTTGAAGAAGGACTTTGATGTGTGCTGTGTCCATCTGTAACCTGAAGAGAAGAGCTGCCCTCCTGTTGTGGAAACTCAGGGACACCAAAGTTTCCAAGATCATCCTGGAATCAAGAAGAACCTTTGCTGAGGAGAAGAGCGGAAGAGACTGGGAAGAAGGACTGCCCTTGCTGTGTGTTCTGGGGCTGACCTGCAGTTGCTATTCTGCCAAAGGAAGGAAGAGGACTTTGCTGTGTGCTGTGTCCCCTGCTTGAAAGGAAATCTCCAAGGGTCTGAGGAGAGCTGGCCTCCTGTTGTGGAAACTCAGGGACAACAAAGTTTCCAAGGATCTTTACAAACGCTGTGGGCCTGATTCACAGAACTAACATACGTCAAAAACGTAAAGTTAGTACTTTTTGGTATTCACAGAATACACTTACTCATTTTGGTATTCACAGAATGAACTTACTCATTTCGGTATTCACAGAAGTTAGTAGTCCTAAGATTTTTCTCAGTTTAGGAGTAGTAAAGTTAGGACTCCTAACTTTAGGACTCCTAAATGCCTTCTGTGAATACCGAAAGTCTTAAAGTTAGGATTTTTCTCAGTTTAGGAGTAGTAAGTTAGGACTCCTAACTTTAGGACTCCTAAATGCCTTCTGTGAATACCGAAAGTCTTAAGTTAGGATTTTTCTCAGTTTAGAGTAATAAAGTTAGGAACTTTACTATTCCTAAACTGAGAAAAATCCTTGAGAAAAATCCTAACTTTAAGACTTTCGGTATTCACAGAAGGCATTTAGGAGTCCTAAAGTTAGGAGTCCTAAATTTACTACTCCTAAACTGAGAAAAATCCTAACTTTAAGACTTTCGGTATTCACAGAAGGCATTTAGGAGTCCTAAAGTTAGGACTACTAACTTCTGTGAATACCGAAATGAGTAAGTTCATTCTGTGAATACCAAAATGAGTAAGTGTATTCTGTGAATACCAAAAAGTACTAACTTTACGTTTTGACGTAAGTTAGTTCTGTGAATCAGGCCCTGTGTGCGTGTGTCTGGGCACAGCGTGTACCTATCGTGAAGTCTGCATTGCGATCGTCTCCGCGACGCTGTGCGTGTGTCGGTGCACAGTGGGAAGCGCGACCAACTGAGAGGCCGTCACCGCCGCTGGCCTGAGTCGTCAGCAAGATCGCAATCATCTGAGGAAGGGGGCTGAAGCCGCGATCCCCTGAGAGGCCTTCACCGCCGCTGGCCTAAGTCGTCAGCAGGATCGTAATCGCCGAGTGGAGAAGCCGGACGGGAGCGTGATCAACTGCGAGGCGTCTCCTAGCAACAGGGACACCTCCAACGCTCAGCCGCCCAGCAAGACGTCAACTTCCCTGCCGAGTGAGTGTGGCTGCGTTCCCATCCAGAAGAAGCTACCCCCGTGCAGCGGGAAGGAGATCGATGAGCCGGAGTCCTGAGGAGCCGCGAGCCGGTGTGTATCTCGTCTCCCAGGTAATGCACAGAGCTGCGTGCTCGAGCCGCCACGTGGGGTGCCGCTGGGAACTGTTGCGCACTCTTGCCCTGATTACGGCCCATACCGGCATAACTGGAGTTGCGGTACCGGGGCCCCTTTTCTATCACTGGGTATTGTTGTGAGCATTTGGGGGCACACTGTCATTATCGCTGGCCGCAGAGTCAGCTGTGGGGTAGCCTTGAAGGGTTCAACGCTGTCAGCATCGTGCACCGGTGCCGAGTGATGGGCACTAATAACCAAACGTTTACTAAAGAGAGGAAATACAGTCCCTGCAAGTGATTTATTTTTTAGACTGTTTTGACCCCATCATATTGGCCTAAAGGAATACGGAAAGTACAAATTTGTTTTTGGTAACATCTGTGAAATACAGAATCTGCAAGTTTTTTTTTAACAAAAACCTTCCAAAGAACCTTTCAAAGAATAGCGTTAATTGAGTATGGTGGATTTTTGTCGTTTTGGTCTTGTCAAGTTAGATAAAGATACCTTTATTTTTCTAAACCTGTGTGGTGTCCATTTGTGGTGTTATCACTGTGTTACTGTGAGTGTTGGTATAAATATTTTACACATTGCCTTGAGGATAAGCCTGTCTGCTCGTGCCAAGCTACCAAGGAGGTGAGCAGGGGTTATCTAGAGTGTGTTTCCCCATTACCCTGGCTAGAAGCAAGGGTCCCTATTTGGTCAAAGGTACCTACCTCTGCCAACTAGAGACCCCCATTTCTAACACTGCACAAACGAGGCACAGGCAGACAAAGGCAGACAACTACAGAGAGGCTGGCAGAGCGGACCAGCAGAAGAGCAAGGCTCTCCCACTGGACCACCAGGGATGAGGTGCAGGCAGGAGCCCTCGTGGAGGAGGGCCTCAAACACCTACCTGAAACCAGGGAGGTGCTGGTGCAGCAACGCAATGACGGAGCTGTGCGATGGGAGAGCAGTTTCCCTGACCAGGAGGTCAGAGGTATTACTCAGAACAGGGAAAATGCCAACTCTCACTGGGGCACTCATAATAAGGCCCCTGATTTTCTCTTCCTCATTACACCTAGGCCTTCGTTATGAGTGACATAGATTCTCCCCTCATATTCTCCACACCCCTAAGTATTGGTAAGTGAAAAGGGGAAAACACATTATGATATCGAGGTATACCCTGAGGGTACCATCAGAAACCAGGAATTATCAGGGAAGTTGGTAATTCAGGACCCAGGTCCTCAAATGTATAACTCCTCATTTTCTGATGGAGGTTCACACAAAGATTTGACCTCCTTAGAGCTGATAAAGTCATCTTGAAAAGCACACCATATCTGCAGAATATCTGTACATTTCATAATTCCTACGAGCAAGCCCTTACCGGCCTTGCTTGTGAGATGATCTGAGATAAACAATTCCATTTCCCACTTCAAATTGTTTTCACTTTGTGACTGCCCCTAAGAGGGCCTATGTTTCAGTAGTCCTAGAAGGGTTTAGGAGATAAGGCTCTCTTCCTGAGCTCTTCCAAAGCCCTCACTCCTTTTTTGTGGTATACCCCTCAATAGCAACTTTAAGGGCAGCATATACATATTGTATCGTGGGAGACAGAATTGTGGTTTCTAGGACTTTATGCTTCAATTGCCCTTTGGAATCTCAGGGTAAACCTCGATGTGGAAATAACATTTTTGCATGGTGTTTATCCTGGGTTTAGTTTTCTGCTCATAATTGCAGAAACTATTTGTAGCTAGGAGTTAGCGGTTACCACCAGTGTGTAGTAATGCTCTATTGTTCTATTTGAAATTTAGTAATACCCCATTACTCAAAATCAGCAGGAAATATTGGAATGTAGGGTAAAAGACTACCACAACACCCCAAAAGAAGGTGAGGTTTAATTTAGATAACCAATAAGGGTGTTGGTTTACACTTCTCTTCCACGTTGTAGTACTTGCAAAGGTATGCCTCGTACGGCAGCTGCGTCATCCAAGGACCACCAGATAAGTATTGTGTGTAATGTAAATGGCAAAAAATATTTCATCTTTCTATTGATTATGCCTGAACTAATACAGACTGCACCTCTGCTGTTACAATCACACACCAGAGATACAAGCTGTTAGACCTGTCAGCCTTAGGGTGGCCTTCCCCTAAACATTTTGACTACTACCTCCAATGTTTGCTGAAATACGTTTTTATTGGCTTATAACTCTGTGCACTTTACTACTGCTAAGCCGTGCTAATGTGCTTGTGCCTACTCCCCTAAACATAGTTTGATTGGCATATATCTAATTTGCCTATTTAATTTACTTATAAGTTCCTTGTAGAGTGGTATACCATATATCCAAGGCCTGTAAATGTAAAGTAATCAGGGACCTGCAGCACTTATTGTGCCACCCACATAAGAAGCACTTTAAACACGTCTGAGGCCTGCCATTGCAGCCTGAATACAGTTTTAAACTGCCATATTGTCTTGGCATCAAAGCCCCCTTGCCAAGCCTTAACCTCCCCTTTTATTACATATAAGATACCCCTAAGGAAGGCCCTAGGTAGCCCATAGGGCACGGTGCTGTATAATTAAAAGGTTATATATGTCCTTTCAAGTTTTACATGTCTTGGTAGTGAAAACTCCCATTGAATAACATTGGGAATTCCTAATTACATTTAATAAGCTGTAATTTCCAATTGGAATCTAGTAGTTATCTCATGTTTGGTATCTATGAAATCATAATGATAGACTCTCTTTAATAGCAAATTTGGATTTTTCATTACAAGTTTGAAAATGCCACGTTTAGAAAGTTGCAAAAAGAACAATTGATGGATAGAATGTTGAACTATGTCAAACATTCACCCCAGTACAAAGATCTTGGCCTTAATCAATCGTTTTTTTGCTCCCCATGCCATTCCAGTTTAAACCCAACCATATGCAAATCAGTCTTGACCCTGTTCCCTATGGGAACAGTCCAGCCCTAACTGCCAGGCCAGATCCTCCCTGGACCAGAAACAAGCATCCTGGAACCGGTTTTGGGGTTTCACCCTTCATCAGCCAGGCTAGCTTGGCTCTAGTAGCATGGAGAGCACGGAACCTGTGATCTCCTTCACACAAAGGGCCTAACAACCCCACATTTTCACTGCAGCCAGCTTGGAGCCATAGCAGGGGAGTCAGGAAATCCCTTACTCATCAAAGAACCTATCCAGAAGCTTCTCCCACCTTCCAGAAGAAGGGCACCAGGGTAGAAAAATAAGATCTTCAGACCCACTCTTCAGTTCACTACTGGACCTAATGAAAGACTCTCAGAGGACTGTCTACTGCTGTGACCTGCTGTCAACTCTGCCAGACAGCTGCTGTACCTGGCAGGACTATTTTGCTGCCTGGAGCCTGCCTTGAACTCTCAGAGGCCAGCCCTGCAGTTGAGCACTACATCTTCACCGGCACCCAACACTATCTTAAACCTGCACCCAAACCCAGCCTGAGTGAGTCCTGGACCACCAGGAGGTGTCTCACCAGTTCTGGGCCCTTCATTATGGTTCTAAAAGGTACCCAGAAGGCCAAATCCGAAAACTGAGGACTAAAAGAAAATTGGGTAATACCTGCTCTGAGAACCAGGAGGAGACTGGGATCAACCTTCTTGCCTTTCCGCCCAAGGTGCATCTTGGGTCGGATTTAATTTGCGGCTTCTCCTATTCAGCGGTCCTTCACCAAAGGGATATCTGACCTTGGGGAGCTGTCTTTGGCTACAGCCCTCTGCCTCATCCAACTGGAGATTTTCGACTTCCATTTTGGCGAGAAGTTCAAACTTAGAAATCTTCACCGCAGCTTTGACCCAAGGCCATACAATAATGACACTCCCACCTCAGACACCTCCTGCAGCTCTGCCCTGCTGAACTTTACCTCCCCAGACACTTTTTCTCAGATTTTTTTCTAAGTCTGAAGGTACAGACTTTGACCCGGTCTCACGCGAGTAGTTATCCGTGGTTAGCGCTTTGATCTTTTAGGCGTTAGTTCTTACTAAAAACTTTAAAATTGTATAAGTCCTGTTCTACTGATTGGATTTTTGTCATTTACTTTATTTTTCTAAATTGGTGCAGGATTTTTCTTGTGTTTTGTTTTCCCTTTATTGTTGTTTGTGCATTGCATAAATACTTTATACATTGCCTTTAAGTTAAGAGCAATGAAATGCCAAATTTCCAAAAGTGGCATTGTGGCTTAAACACCACCATTAAAGAGGATTTAAAATTACAATTCCTTCGAGTGTAAACAGTATATTTCTATCTGCACCCAATCCAAAGTTATCACTTATTAAATGTAGTAAGGTAATTCAGTGTTAGTCAATGGGAGAGATAGGCCTTACAACAGTGAAAATGTCTTTAGGAGTTTTTCACTTGTAAGACATGTAAAACTTAAACCCACATGGCCTATGTTTTAAATACAATGCACCTGGCCATATGAGCCTTTAGGGCCTACTTTAGGGGTGACTTATATGTATTCAAAATGAAGGTTTGGGCACGACAAAAGGTTTATTTTGCAAGGCTAAAATGACAGTTTAAAACTGGACTATAGGCTACAGTGGGAGGCCTGAGATATGTTTTAAAAGGCTACTTTAGTTGGTGGCACAATGAGTGATGCAGGCCCACTTGTATCATTTAATTTACAGGCCCTGGGTCCATGTAAGTACCATTCACTAGGGACTTACAAGTAACTTAAAAGTGCCAATTAGGCGTACGCCAATTTGACCATGTTTGAAGAGAGCACAAGCACTTTAGCACTGGTTAGCAGTTGTGAAATGCACAGAGTCCTAATGCAAAATAAACAAATTCAGTAAAATATGATGTGTAAATGCAAAATGTCTGATGTGAAGGCTTCACCAAGGAGACGGTTTCAGTAGCTGCAATGAGTTATACTTGTATGAGAAATTGGGTTATTGGTTGTCTGGGGTGTGTGCCCTGGTCTGATCGGAGGTGTCTTTTGGGTGTGTGGAAGGAGAGGTGGCTGTTCAGGGATGTAGGTCTGGTGTTGTGAAGGGCCTTGTATGCGTGGGTAAGGAGTTTGAAGGTTATTCTTCTTTTGACTGGAAGCCAGAGGAGATCGCGGAGGTGTTGGGTGATGTGACTGCGATGGGGGATGTTGAAGATCAGTCTGGCTGCGGCATTCTGGACAGTTTGTAATTTGCAAAGGAGCTTCTTGTCAATTCCGGCGTGGAGAGTGTTGCTGTAGTCCAGTCTGCTGCTGATTAGCGTGTGCGTGACGGTTTTTCTGGATTCAGTTGGGATCCATCTGAAAGTCTTTCGAAGCATGTGGACGGTGTTGAAGCGGGTCGAGGATATGGCGTTGATCTGGCAGTTCATTGTGAGTGATCACTCTAGTATGATGCCGAGGTTTCGTGCGTGGTCCGTTGGGGTGGGGGGATTTCCGAGGGCGGAGGGCCACCAGGAGTCGTTCCATGCAGAGGGCCTGGAGCCAAAGATGAGGACTTCTGTCTTTTCTGAGTTGAGTTTCAGGCAGCTGTTCTTCATCCAGGTGGCGACGGCTTTCATCCCTTCTTGGAAGTTGTGTTTGGTGATGTTGGGTTCATTGGTGAGGGAGAGGATCAGCTGGGTGTCGTCGGCTTAAGAGACGATGTTGAGCTTGTGGTTCCTGACGATGGTTGCGAGGGGGGCCATGTAGACGTTAAAGAGGGTGGGGCTGAGGGAGGGGCCCTGGGGCACTCCACCATTGGCCTCTGTCGGTTCCGAGAGGTAGGGAAGGAGATTGACCTGCTGAGTTCTGCCAGTGAGGAATGAGCGTATCCAATCGAGGGTCTTGCCTTGGATGCCAGCGTTGTGGAGTCTGGTGGCTAGGGTGCGGTGGGAGATGGTGTTGAATGCAGCCAAGAGTTCCAGGAGAATGAGGGCTGCCATTTCACCCTGGTTGAGGAGGGAGCGAATGTCATCTGTGGAAACGAGTAAGGTGGTTTCGGTGCTCTGGTTGCTTCAAAATCTGGATTGAGACCTGTCCCGAACGTTGTTAGCTTCGATGAAGATTGCTAGCTGCATGTTGACAGCCTTTTCAATGACCTTGGCTGCAAACGGAAGCAGGGAGATGGAGCTGAAGTTCTTGAGGTCCGTCGAGTCTGCGGAGGGTTTCTCCAGGAGGGGGTTGACTTCTGCGTGTTTCCAGTCATTGAGGAAGGTGGCGGTCTCGAAGGAGCATCGTCCGATGTAGTTCGGGTGAGATGGCAGAGGCAGCACTGTGGAAGCTGTGGTGTGGGCAGAGGTCTGAGGGTGCTCCAGAGTGGATACTTTTCATGGTCTTCAAGGTCTTTTCTGTCATGAGTGGGATCGATTTGAGCAGGGTCTTTTGGGTGGCATCGCATGACGGGGGAGCTGGATCGGTGAGGTGGTCTTGGTTGTCGAAGTTGTCGTAGATCATCTTAATCTTGTGGTGGAAGAAGGTGCTGAGTCTGTTGAAAAGGTCTTGTTTGGAGGGATTTCTTCCTTGTGGATTTGATGAGTCGGTGGTGTGCGGTGGTGGCTGCTTTGTAGGCGGTGCATGTTTCCATGGTTTTTTTGTTTCTCCATGTCTTTTTGAGTCATCTGCAGGATCATCTGGATTCTTGAAGTGCAGGGGTGAACGAGCTTGCTTTCTTGATGTGTCTTCCAGTGGCTTTCTTGAGGGGGTTGAGTGTGATGGGGCAGTTCGTGATCCAGCTGTGGAGGTTGCATGCTGTGGTGTTTGCATCTGACATAGTCGGTGGTGGGGTGCTGACGGGGGCAGAGTTGAGCTGGTCTTCGGTGACTTTGTTCCAGCTTCTGTGGGGGAGGCGGTGGGCGTACTTGTGTATGGTAGGTTTTTTGAAGGAGAAGTAGATGCAGTGGTGATCTGTCCAGAGGAGTTCCATGGTATGGCTGTAGGAGATGCTGTTTCCTCCGGTGAAGACTGCGTCGAGTGTGTATCCTGCCGTGTGCGTGGGGGCAGTGACTAGTTGTTTCAGTCCTATGTTGGCGAAGTTCTCTAGGAGGAAGGTGACTAAAACCTCTACAAAAGTTTTAAAAATTCCACTGAGAAGCCATCTGGCCCACAAGCTTTACAGTTTGAGAGGTTCTTAATTACCTCGATCAGTTCTTCTTTAGAGAAGGGTCGCATAATATACACCCCTTCCACTTCAGATAGGGTCATAATATTCTGTTCAGCTAAGAACTTATCTATCGATTCTTTATCCACTAATTGTTTTGCTTATAAATCCATCTATAATGCTCCAGCATGTTGTGTAATATGCCTCACTCAACGCCTGTTTAGCCTTATCCAAATATCTTTCATTTGAAAGCGATGGATTTCTTAAAAAGCTTTCATAACTTTGAATGACATTTCTTTCTAAGGTTTATTTTTGTAATTTATCCCTTTTGCTGTTTTCTGCATTCTTACCTATACCCAACATTCTAATGTATGCCTTCAACTCAGACAAGTTACCCCCATACTAAAAAAACCTGAGGCGGACCCCAAAATTTTAACAACTTCAGACCCATAACCAATCTTCCTTTCCTAGCTGAAACTCTGGAGAAATGTGTCCTTCTTCAGCTCAACCAACACATAGGGCCCGATTCCAATCTCGCTCGGATGCCTACCGAGAGCCGTCCGTAGCGTTACCTTCCGACCGACTCGTTCCGGGAGCCGATCCATCCAAACGACGAAGGCGATGCGCAAATGTCTCCTTTTTCCAAGCGACACATGCGCTCCGATTCCAGCTCCATTTTCCGTACGACCCGGCTCCGTAAACGCTGAATTGAGTCATCCGGAGCTATTTCCGAAGCAGTTTCTGGCCGGCCAAGTACGATGCGTACTTCCTACGCGCCGAACAGGTCGCCACCTCCAGCACGTCACAGCATCCGGAAGAGCTGTATTTGAGCTCCGAATCGCGCCACAACACGATCACTGCGTATGAGACAAAGCAGCCATGTATCCGATCGCGCATGTAATCCCTATACTGTACTCCTACGGTCGAATCAACAACCGGAACCGACCCGTCCGTCACAGACGGTAAGTCAGACACCTACCACACAGAAAAACTGCATGATCCCGGGAAAGGCAACAGACCCATAGGGAGTGGATGCCCATCACTACCAGCATTGCCCCCCCCATAGGGGGTGGAAGCCCAACACTACCAGCATTGCCCACCCCATAGGGGGTGGAAGCCCATCACTACCAGCATTGCCCACCCCATAGGGGATGGAAGCCCATCACTATCAGCATTGCCCACCCCATAGGGGGTGGAAGGCCTAACACTACCAGCATTGCCCACCCCAAAGGGGTGGAAGCCCATCACTACCAGCATTGCCCACGCAATAGGGGGTGGAAGCCCATCACTACCAGCATTGCCCACCCCATAGGGGGTTGAAGGCCTAACACAACCAGCATTGCCCACCCCATAGGGGGTGGAAGGCCTAACACTGCCAGTATTGCCCACCCCATAGGGGGTGGAAGGACTAACACAACCAGCATTGCCCACCCCCTAGGGGGTGGAAGTCCAACACTACAAGCATTGCCCACCCCATAGGGGGTGGAAGGCCTAACACTACCAGCATTGCCCACCCCATAGGGGGTGGAAGGCCTAACACTACCAGCATTGCCCACCCCATATGGGGTTGAAGGCCTAACCCTGCCAGTATTGCCCACCCCATAGGGGGTGGAAGGACTAACACAACCAGCATTGCCCACCCCCTAGGGGGTGGAAGTCCAACACTACTAGCATTGCCCACCCCATAGGGGGTGGAAGGCCTAACACTACCAGCATTGCCCACCCTATAGGGGGTGGAAGGCCTAACACTACCAGCATTGCCCACCCCATAGGGGGTTGAAGGCCTAACACAACCAGCATTGCCCACCCCATAGGGGGTGGAAGCCCATCACTACCAGCATTGCCCACCCCATAGGGGGTGGAGGCCTATCACTACCAGCATTGCCCACCCCATAGGGGGTGGAAGGCCTAACACTACCAGCATTGCCCACCCCATAGGGGGTGGAGGCCTATCACTACCAGCATTGCCCACCCCATAGGGGGTGGATGCCCATCACAACCAGCATTGCCCACCCCATAGGGGGTGGAAGCCCAACATTACCAGCATTGCCCACCCCATAGGGGGTGGAAGCCCATCACTACCAGCATTGCCCACCCCATAGGGCTTGGAAGCCCATCACTATCAGCATTGCCCACCCCATAGGGGGTGGAAGGCCTAACACTACCAGCATTGCCCACCCCATAGGGGATGGAAGCCCATCACTACCAGCATTGCCCACCCAATAGGGGGTGGAAGCCCATCACTACCAGCATTGCCCACCCCATAGGGGGTGGAAGGCCTAATACTACCAGCATTGCCCACCCCATAGGGAGTGGAAGCCCATCACTACTAGCATTGCCCACCCCATAGGGGTGGAATCCCATCACTACCAGCATTGCCCACCCCATAGGGGGTGGAAGCCCATCACTACCAGCATTGCCCACCCCATAGGGGGTGGAAGGCCTAACACTACCAGCATTGCCCACCCCATAGGGGGTGGAAGGCCTAACACAACCAGCATTGCCCACCCCATAAGGGGTGGAAGCCCAACACTACCAGCATTGCCCACCCCATAGGGGGTGGAAGCCCATCATTACCAGCATTGCCCACCCCATAGGGGGTGGAAGACCTAACACAATCAGCATTGCCCACCCCATAGGGGGTGGAAGGCCTAACACTACCAGCATTGCCCACCCCATAGGGGGTGGAAGCCGATCACTACCAGCATTGCCCACCCCATAGGGGGTGGAAGGCCTAACACTACCAGCATACCAGCATTGCCCACCCCATAGGGGGTGGAAGGCCTAACACTACCAGCATTGCCCACCCCATAGGGGGTGGAAGGCCTAACACTACCAGCAATGCCCACCCCCCCATAGGGGGTTGAAGGCCTAACACAACCAGCATTGCCCACCCCATAGGGGTTGGAAGCCCATCACTACCAGCATTGCTCACCCCATAGGGGGTGGAAGGCCTAACACTACCAGCATTGCCCGCCCTATAGGGGTGGATGCAGAACACTCCCCCAGTGCAGTCATGCGTAAATTGTGCTAAGTGTGTACAGTGTTTGCCGAATTGACACATTAATAGATATTTTTGCCAAACAACCCATATCTCTAGTGACAAAAATGTGAGTGTGGAGTTCAATCCCCCAGCATTTTCAAGCACATAGGGGTAATGGGGGATAAACCCCCCCGTCACTGGTGACAAAAAGGTGAGTGTATGTCTCAGACACCCAGCATGTCCGACCAATCACGTAATTGTTGGGCCTAAAAACACAAGCAATGTAGCGATAAAGTAGTGGTTGTGTGCCAAACAACAACTTAACTGTTGAGGCCAACATTGTTGTGTGTGTCAGATACCCTCAGCCATGTGCAGCCAATCAGTGTTCTTGGGGGCTAAAACTGCCAGCAATGTTCAATTTGACAATGTAACATGTGACCATCCAAAATGCATAAGCGCACATTTTTGTCACAAGCAGACACAATCGCAAAGGATTCAATCTGAAACAACAGTTTGGTTGAGATCCAGTACCACACTGTGGCAGCAAGGTCAATTGCAAAACATAAGGGATGTGCAGAGTGAAGATGAAGGAGTCCCAGGACCAGGAGAGCAAATAACTAAACTAAACATCCACTCAATGCCATTGAAAAACTGTCGAAATACATGGGTGAAGATGCACAAAGACAAATAACCAGCCACACACTGCAGAACAAACACAACATCTGTGTGAGTGATGAAGTGGCTGTTGCCTGGCACAGTACACACGATTTGGGTCAGAACTCCACTGAGACATATGTGTGCTGAGTACGATCTGGAAGTATTCCATATTCTGGGATAGTGAATGTGGGCAATCAGGCATTGTTTGATGAGCGGGTGCACAAGAGTCACATGTGGAACAAACCTGGTGGAACACCAAACAAAACATCAAGAGACTGACTCTCTTCCGCAGTACCCTCAAGGCCAAATCACAGTGGTGACAGTATCATGTCTGCTGACCCTCTGTGATGGTAATTTAGGATGTGTGCCATACTTTAGAGCCCATTCACTTATTCGCACTGTGCCACGTTCCTTGCAAGAACCACTGTCATCTCACATACCCAAACATTACTCCCACGGCATGGTCGGTAAGGTAAGGCCACATAATAGGTAGGGGCCTTGCCAAGAGACACGTGACATTTGGCCAATCCAAACACCATGCACCTTGACCAGCATCATTGTGCCTCATCTAAGCCTAAATTGGCTGGTGACATTGCACAGGCACCCATGATAGTGTGTATCGCTGACTGCATGACGAGGAACACAATATTGACCACACATCATTGTGATAAAAAAACAAACATGGGTCCATGTTCTGTTGTGCATGAGTAATGTGTCAATCACTGCATCAGCAAGCCACACCCAGCATGCCACATACTAGGACACAGACATTTGTTGGTTGAACAAAAGGTGCCAGACACACATATGTATGGGACACAAATTCAAAGCATCTGTCCACAACAACACATACTCAAACCCTACAGGGCAACAGGTGTAAACACACTCACAGAAGAATGACATTGTGATGTGTGAGTGTACAATGAGGCACACAGGAGACAGCCCACGACAACACACAACTCAACAGACAATCAAAATACATTCATGATGCTCCCACTGCAACAAACATGAGGTGCTTGTGTCACAGCTGTCAGCGCTACTTGTGTAGACCCGATTCCCACTTGAGGTGTCGCAAAGCATGGAACAACTATGTAATATAAAGTCAACATGTCTTGACTATGTGCGTTGCACACAACTCAATATCACATCATTTACAAGGTTTACTTTTTTGCATGTCTATCACATCAACTCTGCATCTACCTATTAAATCTGCATCATGTACAGATCATCACTATTATCAAAATGCATATGCTGACTGCTTACTGCAGAAGACTTGGAAGATACATGTCTCAACAGATAGGGCACACAACAACTGTGGCAGTAGCCTCCAATGCCCCGGTAAATGTGTAAGCTAATCTGCCTGCGCTGTTGACAACCCCAAGGGTTGGAGTAGGGATCTGCATTTAACAAACACATTACACATAGCTAGGCATTACTCATGTCGAAACTAGTACATCTGTTTAGGATGGAGTACAAGTGCATAACGTGATATGTATCGGACACATTTGGAATGTGAAGACAGTCTCAGAACAATGAAACACTCAAGGAGACCTACAAAAAAAATCGTTGCCATCAGGCTATAGGGAAGGGTAGGAAATGCTGAGTGTGAGCAGTCATAGACACATACAAGTGCCAAACTCGCAACAACAGATGACTGATTATTAATACGCTGATGTTGCTAGCACAAATGTGACTCAGTGAATTAAAAATGTGTCAAATGCGTGTTTGCCCACAGTGCAGGCCCTTGTCTCAACCCAACCAGGGATGTCACCATCATGACTCCATTCTACTGGTGCACCCACATCTCGGACACTCAAAGTCCAATAGGTAGAGAAAGCACTGGACTACTCACCACACAGAAAGTTTCTTAACCAGGAACATCTGCAGGTAATACAGTCTCGGCAGGAAATGGGGTTTGCAGACAGAGAATAATGCTCACATTATACACACCATGGTCTCAGGATATGTCACATATTTACACACTGCCATGAGGTGATGTCACTACTGTGTAAGGTCAGCTTTGTCAAGCTTGGTCTTGGCAGGGGTCCACCATGTCCCAATGAAACTTGGACATGGATCCAACAATCCCAACACACAGAATACTTTGATTCCATCAGCCTGCGTACATGTGTGTCCCCAAAGTCACCTGCACGAAGGCAAACTCCAAGTTTAACAAGTTGCACTGATGAGACAGATGATGTGTTCATCATCAATGCACTATTCTGCATGTCCATCATAGACGCTTGTACCGTTGGAAAATTGTACAATGTGTACAAATGTCAGAACAAGCCATGTCCAAAAGTATATGTCAAAGATGGGATGTTGTCGAACGCTGGTCACACTCCGCGTCGAAAACACTGTCGATCATGCCAACCTGCACTTGCTTTCAATTATGACTCTGATATATACTGTAATAGTACACATATACCATGGACCACATGCAGTCCCTCACATCGTTAAACCATTATTATCACTAAACAAGATTTCAACAGAAATTTCACAATGAATCATTAACAAAATAAGGTACACAAAATGCAAATCTACAAAAGAAAAGGGAATGCTTTATTCAACCTTGGAAAAATAATTATTCAGAACCTGACGCACAATATGGCCAATGGCCAGTCCATTTTATTTCAGTCCTTTAGGGGGGGAACTTAATGCATTGGAATGCCTTGCTTGCCCGCACTGCTACAGCTAGGGGACATCTCCCCTTGGAGGGGCATCTTTAGGGGCATGCCAGGCACCGCAGGGACAGGATTAGGGTGTGCCAGTATGGGTAATGGGAGGGATGGGGCTACTGGAGTGTCAGGTCCACTGCAGTGGACATGTCTGATTGAGGGGGAGGAGGCTCCACTGCAGTGGACAGGTCTGATTGAGGGGGAGGGTGGTCCACTGCAGTGGACAGGTCTGATTGAGGGGGTGGGGGCTCCACTGCAGTGTCCGGAAATGAAAGAAGGTGTGGTGTTGTGGGTGGTGAAATGCTTGTGGTAGGGGGGAGGGCCTAATCATCTTAGGGATGGTGTAATGGTGTGTAGGTGAAACTGGGATGGGTTGTGATGTGTGAACTTTGGGAGGGCTGGCCTGGGCTCAGGATGAATTTGGTTTTGTGGTGGCAGTGTGGGATGGTGGTGGGGCTTTTGATACCTTCGTCCTGGGGGATGTACGGGTGGGGGCCTCAGTCTTCCTACTCTTAGGGGAGGGTGTGAGGGCAGGGGTGGATCTCCTCTCTGTGCTGGGTGTCTTCCTCCTCCCCTTGCGAGTCTGGTCTGATGTCTCAGTGGGGAAGAGCAAAACACACAAGATGATGGACGGAATGCTGCACATTGGCAAACATTCATCCCCAGTCACAGATCTGGGTTTAATCCATCGTTATTTTGCTTCACCACGCCACCCCAGTTCAGACATAGCCATATGCAAATCAGTCTTGACCCTGTGCCTCATGGGAACAGTCCAGACCGAACTGCCAAGCCATGTCTTCCCTGGACCGGAATCAAGCATCCTAGGACCGGTTTCAGGCTATCAGCCTTCATCAGCCAGGATAGCTTGACTCCAGTGGCGTAGTGAGCACGGGACCCACGTCTGGGCATACCCTTCCCACTTAGGGCTGGCCTGGGCTCAGGATGAATTTGGTTTTGTGGTGGCAGTGTGGGATGGTGGTGGGGCTTTTGATACCTTCGTCCTGGGGGATGTACGGGTGGGGGCCTCAGTCTTCCTACTCTTAGGGGAGGGTGTGAGGGCAGGGGTGGATCTCCTCTCTGTGCTGGGTGTCTTCCTCTTCCCCTTGCGAGTCTGGTCTGATGTCTCAGTGGGGAAGAGGCCAAGGTCACAGAGAAAGACCCTCTGGGAAGGGGGGGTTGCAGGAGAGTCAAGGGTAGGGGTTTTGGAGGGAGAGGTAGCTGAGGAATGCGGAGTGGTTGTGGATGGGTGTGTGTGTTTTTTGGCACTCTCCCCTGTGTGTGTGATGTCAGTCCCCTGAGTGTGTACGTGTGTTTTCTTGGACTTTGTTTTGGGTGGCTATGTGCTGCTTGTGTGTGTTGGTGTGTGTGCATGTGCCTGTGTGAGTGTGCTTTGGTCAGGTAGGTCAGTGGGGACTGTGGATGGGGCAGAGGTAGGAGGGGTGAGGGACTGCTGTAGGAGGGACACTGCTGCCGTCAGTGAGGAGGCCATGGACTCACTAGTCCGCTGTAGGGCAGACATGTTAGATGACATGCCCTCCATGTACGACACCAATTGGGTCAAAAGACTGGTGTGCGCATGGAGGACACTCAGCATGGATGTCTGCCCCACATGTATCTGTTGGAGCAAATCCACTGACTCCACACTCAGGGCAGCAGGGGTGACAGATGCAGTGGGTACGGTGCCTGGCCCGAAGGAGACATGCTCCCTAACATGGGAGGGTCCACGGACACTTGAGATGGGAGCAGCTGTGAGGGTGGAGATGGTGGTGGTGGCAGGGGCAGACTCTGATGGTGTGGCCTCTGCTCTGGTAACACCCACCACCACAAGGGAGTCTTCACTGGAGCTTGAATGGACCTCTGCAGATGTCGATGTTGCAGACCGGCCCTCAGTGTGACTCCCCTCACCCTCCTTGCCACTGTGTCCCTCCTCCTCCTCCCATGTGGACCCAGTCTGACTAGCCGCTTCCTCTTGTTCCGTGGAACTCTCTCCTCCAGTAGCCATAGATGATGCTGCGAACAAGGATGAGAAACAGATTCACATCAGTCATCTGCATAGACTTGACACATGAGTTTAAGCACAACACATCACAGAGCAAGCCTTTGCATTACGTTGATGTCACTTTTAATAATCATTGCACATATATGAACATGGCATTTGTCAGTCTGCCAGTGAACCATGGTTCCCAAAAACATGATGGCAATGGCACAATCAGTTCGATGTATTTCAAAGACCACTAAACACATGTCCAACAACGCACTAATTTGGCTGTTGTCAGATCTGTAATGCTCCTGACTGTCATGTGTCATTATGAACATGTCTCATCTCATGCAAGGGAGTCTGGAAGTGACAGAGCTAATGGGTTGGACAAATTGATAAGTTGACATGTTGAACAGAATGCCATCCCCAGTCATCATGATGGGCTTATGTCCTGAACGTCAATGCTATAAAGGTCTGCATGCAGGACAACAGACAAGTACAAATAGTGCACCCTCACAAAATTACGTGTGACATACTATGCCACTGGCCGGTATACTGACTATTGTCACAGGGGCAATGAATCACAACGTGAAAGTCAGCACTGTGTCACAATCTAGTAATCCCTTTCAAAGCAACACCTGTAGTGGCCAAGTATACATGACCCCTACGTGCTAAACCCAATGTGAAGAGTCTGACAAGCTCACGTTGTTCTACTTAGACATTGGAGTATATGAATTTACAGATCCGCCTACATGAAGGTTCCAATTGCTCTCAGGAAGGAAGTAATGCAGCATACATATACATGTTGAAGCCACCATTATGCAGAGTCAAGGGATGACACACACATGTCCTGTCCTGTGTATGTGAGCCACCTTCCTGGCATTAGATGTCTGTGCACATTACCTATATTTACTACCTGTTTTTCATGAAAGTCATGCCTGTACACACTGACACAGAGTCAGACACAAGATTGTCAAATTCACAAAGGTGGAAGTGTTGCCTGGCACACAAAAATTTGATGTGACAGTGTCTCAGATGGCCTGACTTGGCATGCCTGTCCTTGGTCCATGTGAAACACGTGATTACACAGGGCACTATGCAGGTGACTACACATTTGGAACACTTATCATTTCATTTGTCTGAGGCATCGACATTGGTATCACCTACAGCCCAGGTGTGTAGCATATTTTACATGAAGCTGTGTTTACCTAGATAACCATTTCGAACATATATGTATGTCCCACACAGAGTACAGGGCACATTTCAGTCAATGTGCAGACACAAGTGAGACAATTACATCACTCATGATGGACAACTCAATGCACATGTTGTAAATGGTGCAGATCACATTATCCTTGGACTACAGCAAATATACAGGGGCTGAGTGACACATGTCACAGACGGAAAGGGACATACCTGTGTATCCGATGATAATGGGGCATCATTACATTTGTCCACATAAGTGGTGTCTCAGCAGAAAGACGATCTGTGATAGGTTTTCAAGGCAGATGGAATGCAACATGCAAGTCAAACATAGTTCAGTAACATTGCATATACTCACCCCCTCCTTGCTGCTGTCTGGCCTTCAACTGCCCATTCAGGTCAGAGAAGACCACCGTCAGTACCCGGAGCATGTGGGGGGTCAGGGTCCGTTGTCCACCCCTTTTGCGAGGAGGTGACAGCTTCAGCTGGACTCTTGCAATACTCCGGGTCCAGCCTCGGAGGTCCTGCCACCTCTTCTGGCAGTGGCGGATGCGGCGTTTGAAGACCCCCACAGATCTCACAGCCCGGGCGATGGTCAGCCACATATCCTGCTTCTGATGGGCGTCAACCTGTAAGGATGACATAGTGACACACCATTACTACACATGCTACATGTTCATTCTTCACACACTTTGACATGTAGGTCATGGTTAGAAGGGCAGATAATGTTTTGAGGTTGCGCAAGTATCATCAGGGGTAGTTGTCCTGTGTGCAAGGCTGCCTTAACAACATGAGAACAGTGCATGCAAATCATTCACACGTAATACACTTTTACCTCACTGTACCTGTCCAGCACATTAATCTACACACTGTAAGACTTACAATAACTATTTGTGCATACTTGCCCTTGTGGATCACAATGCTTGTAGTCCCTGTTTTGAAAATGGCTCATTTGAAAAGGCAGTGTAATGAACACTCACCTGCTCCCCTGGTTTTCCATACAGCTTGCTGTACTGTGGAAGGAGGCTGTCCAGCAGGGCCTGGTTCTCCTCCTCAGTGAAAGCTGGTGCCCTCTCCACAGTACGTGCCATTGTAGATCCCAGAGGATGCAGAGACAGCAGCAGTGGTAGCTTGTACTCCTGTCAAGTAGCATGTATTGCAGGCAAGTGAAGTCTCTTGGGAAAAGACAGACTTACATCTGTGCAGCAGAGGCGGAATCTGTTCCATGCGTCCAAAGGGATAGGTCTGAGTCGTTCGCATTATCCGAATTGGGCCAATCCATGACATTGCACGCATCTGACACGCATACCGCGTGGTTCAAATATTCCGCATCATTACACTATTGATTTTGATACATTGTAGTTGTTAACCAACAGAAGAGGCATGTACGCGACTCGTACACGAAGCGCAACCGCGTCTGTCCCCATGACGACCAATAGCCAATGTGTGCGCCCGCCTCTGTTCGGATGTATACGACGCATCTTTTGAAAACTCAACCGCGTCTGTTCCCATGATGACCAATAGCCAATGTGTGCGCCCGCCTCTGTTCGGATGTGTACGACCCGTCTTGTGAAAACTCACCCGCGTCTGTCACCATTACAGTCAATAGCCAATGTGTGCGCCCGCCTCTGTTCGGATGTGTACGACGCGTCTTTTGAAAACTCACCTGCGTCTGTCACCATTACAGTCAATAGCCATTGTGTGCGCCCGCCTCTGTTCGGATGTGTACGACGTGCCTTTTGAAAACTCACCCGCGTCTGTCCCCATGACGACCAAAGCCAATGTGTGCGCCCGCCTCTGTTCGGATGTGTACGAAGCGTCTTTTGAAAACTCACCCGCGTCTGCCACCATTACAGTCAATAGCCAATGTGTGCTCCCGCCTCTGTTCGGATGTGTACGGCGCGTCTTTTGAAAACTCACCCGCGTCTGTCATCATTACAGTCAATAGCCAAAGGATGCCAATAACACGTTTTGTTTGAGGCTCAGGTGCCCTACACTATTCAATCAGCATGTCAGACAGTATATCAAAACATCATGTTTTGCTGTTTTACATGTGTGGGTACAGTGATTCACGTCATATTGGACATGGCACTTCATAGCTCACACTCCCATGATGAGCCAACCTTCATGTGCCCAAAATATATTGTTTGTGAGGAACATCACAACTGTGAGTGACCACTTCTCAGATCACCCTCCTAGGCCTGGACACAGTTCCGGGGTACCAATGTGTTATCACAGGTTACATACACACATAATAACGGATTCAATGGACTGTGTGTTCAAATGTGCATTATGTGAAGTTATTTTGAGTGACTCCCCAGTATCTGAGGCTTGTACAACACACACACTCCATTGTTGATGTTGTTGATGATATTTACTTGAGACATCAACTTCTATTTGTCATGTGAGTTGCTGTTGTGTTTTTGTGTCACAGACATACCTGTATGTTTGTCTGACAAAATGTGATGCACATCATGATGGTTTATGTATGTGATGATTGATGTATGTCAGACCTTACATCATGACAGTGTCCAGGTGACATTTCATGATCCCTGTGTGTGTACCTTTCCACCACGTGTCATTTGTTACAAACATCTATCCTTGATAATTGTTTAGGTGTGTGTTTAGTGTGTAATGTTTGATGAAATGGACTGTGACAGACACCATTGATCATTCACAGCACAGCCGTGCAATTGTGCAGAAACCATTATGGATTTGAATGTTGTGTGAGAGTCACATTGTTGGCCTTTGTGTCGATGTTCAACATTACACACCTGACTTCATTGAGTCTTGCTTTGATGTAGCACATGCTATGTTGCATGTTACTTAACACATTGGATAGTTTATTGAGAAAGTTTACATTTGTAAACTTTGTACCGCAGGAGTCCAGCTGTCCACAGACCCTTCCCCGACCTGGAGTCCATGGTAGAACGTGACTGCATCAGACGTTACCGCTTCACCAGACCACTCATTGAGGAGTTGGCAGAGCAGTTGGGCCCATATTTGCAGCCTGGATGTCCATAGCCTACTGCGCTGACCCCCAAGGTGAAGGTGATGGCAGCCCTACATTTCTTTGCCACGGGAAGCTTCCAGTATACTGTGGCTACTGCTGGTGGGATGTCACAGACAATGTTTAGCAGTGTGCCTAGAGATTTTTGGGGCGCAATGTTACATTTCCTGAACACGTACATCAAGTTCCCAATACCAGGACAGTTTGCCAACATCAAGAGTGATTTTTATGCTTTGGGCAGATTGCCACATGTCATTGGCTCCATTGATGGTACACATGTAGCTTTGGTACCACCACATGCCAATGAACAAACATACTGGAATCGTAAGCATTTCCACTCTATAAATGCCCTGGTGGTATGTCTGCCTGACATGACAATCACATATGTCTGTGCGCGTTTTCCCGGATCAGCACACAACGCCTACATTATGAGGAACAGTAGGATCCCACAGATGATGTCTCAGCTGGCAAATCAGCGTGCCTGGCTTGTTGGTGGGTAATGTTGTCTGTTTATGTTGTGTGTTGCTTGTATGTCAGGTTGTACCCTGTTTTCAGACACATGAAGTATTTTCTGTTTTAATTTAGGAGACTCTGGATACCCCAACATGCCGTGGTTGCTGACCCCACTCAGGAACCCTGTCACCCCTGCTGAGTTTCGTTTTAATGAGGCACATGGGCGGACAGGCGAGTGATTGAGCGGACATTTGGGCTACTGAAAATCAGATTTCGCTGCCTGGACTGTACAGGAGGAGCCCTCCAATATGCACCAGCGAAGGTGTGTAAGATCATCATTGTGTGTTGCATGCTACACAACATGGCAGTGAGGCATGAGCTACCTCTCATTCAAGATGACGGCGACCAGCAGCCTCCAGCAGGGGAGGATCCAGGCCTGGGGCATGTTCCCAGTGATGATGAGGGGGAGGAGGATGTTCGGAGATGGCTAATCAACAATTTTTTCTCATGATTGTGAGTATGCAATTGTGATTTGAGAAAGGGATTTGTTTGCATGATCCTTGGAGTAGTTTGGCATCTAATTTGGTAGTATGGTCACCAGTACAGTGGTGAGATGACTCCTAGGTAGTGTGCAGATGTTCCCAATTTGAAGTATGAAAGGTCTTTTGGAGATGTATGCAAAATATTTGATTAATAAATACTGTTCTATGTCTCAGCTTCACAGGGTCCTTTGGCTGTTGGATGGAGACATGTGACCTCCCAGACACACAATGCAGTTACAGATTGGAAGATTTCTTGGGATCAGGAATCTGTGCCACACTCTCACTTCTGAATTAATTACAAAGTCTTGTATGATTTGCACTTATTGTCACAGTGTGAATTGTTAGCTTTTGTTGTGGAGGAAACATGTTGTGCCTGTGTGATAAACCCGTGCACAACATTGAGGTGTGCCTTGTCTGTTTCCACACATCCAACAATCATTTACATACTGTACATGTGCCCAGATGTGCAGTTTATCGAACAATGAATATTGTTTGTGCATATGACGGTGCTTTCATTTTAGATGAGTGGAGGCAATGAGGATGTATGCCATGTCCTATGTGTGTTGTGATGACCTTGTGTGTATCTCCCATGTGTGTCATGTTACATTTACTCACAAGACAGTTGGATAGACAGATGTACTTGCATTTCAGCCAACATCATTGTCATTCCATTCCTAGCTCTTTGGATCATCTTTTCAATCAGAAAACATTTTAGCATTCACGACAGACGCAAGTATTGTGTGAATGTTGATTTATTACAGTGCCTGTGTGAAATCTGAAATAAAAGGTATATTGCTGTACAACGGTTTGAAGTCCAAAGTTCACAGAGGAGTTGCTAGTGCCAGTAGATGAAATTTTCAGAGCCAAGTCCACAGTCATTTGAGTCATTGGTCCAACTTAGACCCTCCATCCCAGTTAGGAAAGTTCTGTGACAGTCAACAGAGTGAACTCTTAGCACACAATGGAGGATATCAGGAGCAGGTTGTCACTCCCTGGGGGGGATGCATAGCCATCTGTCTCTCATTTGTCCTTCGGAGGACGACCCCTCTTTTTTGGGGGGGGGACCTCAGGTGCAGGCTGCCGTGGTGCAGGGGACTCTCCGCCAGAGTCCTCATCCCTCCCTGTGGCAGTTGCAGATGTAGAAGCAACAGATGTATTGGGCACACAGGGAGGTGGGGTCATGTTGATAGCAATCTGGCGGAGACAGGTGAGTATGTCCCTGTGCACTGCAGTCAGGTCGTCAATTTTGTCCATTTTGTCCTCCATCCTTGCCATGTGTTGTTCCATGTTGGCATGATGGGCAGCCTGCTTTTGTTTGATGTCCCTGAGAATCCCAACTACCTGGCCAAAGTCTCCGGTGCAATCTCGGTAGGCATGGAGAATGCTTGCCAACTGTGGGTCAGCTTGTTCGTCAGCACCAGCTGCCTGGTGTGAACTCTCCCTACGGTCCCTCCCACCACCCCTACCCACACGAGCAGGACTGGTTGTTGCAGGCACAGACAGCACTGGAACTCCTTTATCGTTGACAGTGGTGTTGTTGTCTGCCAACTCCAGAGTGCCCTGTGATGCTGTGCTCTCTGTGTCTTGTTGTCTTTGTGTGTCCGTGTGGGTAGTGGTCATCTGGGTGTTGGCAGATGTTGCAGGAGTGGTCACAGGTGGTGCTGGAGGCACAGCTGCTGGTGCTGTATGCTGACCCACGCCGGAGGGGCCAGGTAGTTCCTCGTCATCTGTTGATGGCTGAGAGACGTCCACACCAGAGAGCTCAGGGTCATCCTGAGTCTGGGACTGGGATTCGTGTTCTATTCCTGCAGTGTCCCCAGCAGGCCCTGTGGTAAGATGAGAGACACAAAGTTTGTAGTTCATCGTATCATACACATTATATTAGCTATTGTACATTATGATGAGTGTAGGTACATTAAATGGTCCTGTATGGTCACAGACCCAGGCCTATATTGTTGGCAGACATTGTGATTATAAAAGGACGTGTTTTCCTGAGCATGCCCAGCTCTGTGCATAAAAGGGCATGTTTTGTTCATTTGACTGTACATAGGCATTGACTGGCAAGTGGCACCCTGTGCATGACACAGGTGTGTTGCTATTTCCCACATCTGTGCTTTTCAAATGATATACATACTCTTCCTCTTACGATATGTTTCAAGATATGTGCATGTGTGTTGGCGTTTGTGCCTGTCGTTTGCAGTCAAATTGGTGTGGCTACCTACACAATCACACTCCGGAATGTATATGGCTTTTGGTTTATGGTATTTTGATGAATGTGTTCCTAGTTATTATCTCATTGCACACATGTGAATGGCTGTCAGTAGCAAATGTTTTGACTGCGTAGCTTTGTGCCTGATCACACCTTGTATATTGTCCTTGTCCTCCATGGGCACATGCGTTAACCAAGGCTGCTTTCCTGCTTTTTCAGGCTCAGAGCTGTGAGGTACAGATGTTTGTGTGCTTGTGTTATGCTGCTGGAAATTGTCCGCCTCTCCCACCCAGTCCAGCTTACTCTTCATGGACAAAGTATCAATGACAGTGAGGGGAGTGTAGTGGCAAGGATGCTGACAACACTGCATGATGTAGGAATGAATGCAACTCCCAACAGTACTTTGTGTACATGACACCATGCAACAGTGTCACCCATCTTGTTGTGGCCCTTCCATTCACTGTCTGGTGTCCCTTATCACTGATGGACATGTTGCTTTGTGTGTGGGTAGTGATGAGTGCTATGACTGCAAATCACACCATGTCCTGTACTCCACACACCTTCCCAGCCAGCCCAGGGAGCACACCAGGGACAATGCATCCCCAGACAGTGAGTGGAAATGTACAGTAAAGATGGTTGGGAGTGGGGACTGGTGTGAGAGGCCCAGGGCCTAGTTGTGACTTGGAGCCAACTCATACATAAGGCCCATGTGTCAGCCATCTTGCCGGGTACATTTCCACTCCCTGTGAGATGGGCATGGTTCAAGGTGTACTTGTTGGGCCATGTGGGAGGGGTACTGTTGGCTGTGACTACAACTCCCATCATGTTTTTTGCCACACCCACCTTCCCAGCCATCCCTGACACCCTTCCAGTGACCCTGGTTTCCTGTTGATGAATGTGTGCATACAAGATATCTGATTCCTGTGACTGGTGTTTGGTTCCCACTGCCTTGCTGTGAGTTTGTGAACAGTTTGTACATCTTTGTGAAATCTGATATTTCAACTGACATTGCAGATAGGTTGTTAATGCTAATAGATTTTTGGAGGACAACTTCCATCAGGAGCTTGTGCTGCCAACTCCAGATCACGGTGTCTGCCATCTTGCCAGTACATTTGTCTTCACTCTCAGGGACAGCATGGTCCCAGGTGTGCTGTTTGGTGCTGGTGGTAGGGGTGTGTGGGACAGGGCCTGCTGGTAGATGTAGTCAGGGCTACCACTACTCTTCCCAGCCATAGCTGGTTGACTACCATGCACCATGCTTCCATGACAGTGAGTGACACTTGAGATTCAAGATGTCTGATAGTGGTGCCTGGTGTCTGTTGGACCACAACTCCCATGAGGACCTTGTGCTCCCCACACCAGAGACCTGTGTCGGCCATCTTGACAGTACTTTTCAACTCCCTGTGAGCTAAGCATCGTTCAAGGTGTGCTTGTTGGGCCATGTGGGTGGAGGATTGGTACCTGTGACTTCAACTCACATCATGCTTTTTGCCACACCCACCTTCCCAGCCATCCCTGACACCCTTCCTGTGATCCTGGTTTCCTGTTGATGAATGTGTGCATACAAGATATCTGATTCCTGTGACTGGTGTTTGGTTCCCACTGCCTTGCTGTGAGTTTGTGAACAGTTTGTACATCTTTGTGAAATCTGATATTTCAACTGACATTGCAGATAGGTTGTTAATGCTAATAGATTTTTGGAGGGCAACTTCCATCAGGGGCTTGTGCTGCCAACTCCAGATCATGGTGTCTGCCATCTTGCCAGTAAATTTGTCTTCACTCTCAGGGACAACATGGTCCCAGGTGTGCTGTTTGGTGCTGGTGGTAGGGGTGTGTGGGACAGGGCCTGCTGGTAGATGTAGTCAGGGCTACCACTACTTCTCCCAGCCATAGCTGGTTGACTACCATGCACCATGCTTCCATGACAGTGAGTGACACTTGAGATTCAAGATGTCTGATAGTGTTGCCTGGTGTCTGTTGGACCACAACTCCCATGAGGGAGGCCTTGTCCTCCCCACACCAGAGACCTGTGTTGGCCATCTTGACAGTACTTTTCAACTCCCTGTGAGCTAAGCATAGTTCAAGGTGTGCTTGTTGGGCCATGTGGGTGGAGGATTGGTACCTGTGACTTCAACTCCCATCATGATTTTTGCCACACCCACCTTCCCAGCCATCCCTGACACCCTTCCTGTGACTCGGCTTTCCTGTGAGTGAGTGTAACAGTGCTGTAAAGATGGTTGACAGTGGTGGCTGCTGTTTTGAGCACCAAGCCTTGCTTTTTATTTGGCAAAGCTGGTACTTGTCATGAAATGGTAACATGTTACTCCGAGATTGCATGTATTTAGTTTGTCTAAATGGCATACACATCACATGCTCATTAGCTTTATATTTTTATGGCTTTGCTGACAGTGATTGGTATCACTGTCCCCTTGATAGTGATGTCTGTGGGTGTGTAGTGGCTCACAATATTGGCTAGTTGGTTCTGTACTCACCAGACTCTGGTACTCCTGATAATCCATGGATGCCCTCCGGTGGAAGGATGGCACGCACCTTCTCCTCCCAGGAAGTGAAGTGCACAGGTTTTGCAGGAGGGCCACCGCCGGTCCGCTGACTCAGGGCATGGTCTCTGCTAATCAGCTTCTTGACCCTCCTTCGCACATCATAGTACCTGTTCCTGATATCCTCCATTGTGCGCAGGCAAGGTGCTTGAGCGCTCACCTTGTTGACTATCCTCTCCCACATCCTGGTTTTCTGGGACAGGGGGGTCTGTTGGACTAAGGTCCCAAATAACTGGGGCTCAACTCTGATAATTTCATCTATTATGACTTTCAACTCATTGTCTGTGAACTTTGGATTCTTCTTTGGGGGCATGGTGATGGAGATGTATGTGTGGGGAGTGTGAAGGTAAGGATGAGTTTGTATGAGTTGATGTGTGTGTGTTTGTAAGTGTAGTGGTGAACAGGTGCTAATAGTGTACAGGTTGTCTGGTGGATGAGTTGTGTGTGTGTGTCTCTGATGCAGTGTAATGGTGGTATGTGCAGGCAGTTCTGTTGAGGTAGCAAAAGATCATGGGTAAGTTAATGGCCCTTTATATAGGTAGAGTTGTGGGTGTGGCTTATTTTGAACCTCCTTATTGTTTTGGGTTGATTTGGAAACATTACTTTTTAACATTGCCAATGCTTGTTTGGACTTGGTCTGTCTATTTATGTTGTATTATGTTGAGCATTACAGAAATGTTCCGTTGACCGCACCGGATGCTTGTTCATGTATTGGCAGGGTGGTCCGAGTCTGTCCCAATGACTCAACGATATGTACCAGCGTTCGTGTTCGCTTGGTTCGCATCTGGCATTTTTTCAGACGATTCGCTCACACAGAATCATTTCCGTACGAGTCGGTCGTCAATATTGTTCTCCGTGTGAGTCGTTTGTATTTGACAAGCATTGCATCGTACTCCGCCGTTCGGACACCGCGCGTACGAGTCGCTCGGGAAAACTCCTGATTCGTGTCGGTCGGAAGGCTTTCCGAGCGAGATCGGAATCGACCCCATAGAAGAATTCAACCTCCAGGACACCTTCCAATCAGGGTTCAGGAAAGGTTGTAGCACAGAAACTGCTCTGCTAAATATAACCAACGACATTCACAAGGCCTTAGATGAAGACGGCTTCTGCCTCCTAATCCTACTTGACCTCTCAGCAGCATTTGATAAAGTCCATCACCCAGTTTTACTTGAGACACTCCACAGCCACACTGGTATCAATGGCACTTTCCTGAGATGGTTCACATCCTATCTTCAACATTGATCCCAGAAAATAAAAATCCACAAATATCTCTCGAAGCCTGCACCAGTACCTCAAGAAGTACCTCAAGGTTCCATCCTCTCGCCAGCCCTATTCAATCTTTTCATGGAACCCCTCACAATTATTCTGAGCTAAGCTAGTATCAAATATCCCCTATATGCCGATGACACACAACTCTACTACAGAATAAAATCACCCAGCGACATCCAACATCTTAATGCCACACTAACTAAGATTCAAACTTGGCTAAATACCAACCACCTTAAGCTGAACCTCAACAAGACAGAATTTCTACTCCTCTCCCAACGAACAATCCCTTACCCTTCCAAGAATGGCTTGAAAACCTGGACGCACTAAACAGCCCTATTACATTGTCCAACTCTGCCAAATCCCTAGGTATCACCCTAGACACAAACCTGTCAATGAAAGAACACATAAAAAATACAGCCAAAGGTGCACTCTTCACACTAAAATATCTCAAGAAAATCAAACCGTTTATTCCATCTGAAAATCTTAAGACAGTAGTACAATCCCTAGCCTTCTAGAAGCGTGATCACCGCAATGCCACCCAACAGGAACTCGCAAAAGTCACCTTCAGCCCCTAACCTCTATCCTCAATGTGGTTGCGGACTCGTCACAGGAACCAAATGGTTTGACCACATCTTCCCAACTCTCATAGACTCACGTGACACCGCATTGAAGGAAGGTGCTTCTACAAGAAAGTATGCATCACGCACAAAGCTCTCCATACTAAAACCCCCAAATTTCTAGAATCTAAACTATCTCTAGCAGGAAAAGGCCGGGCTCTAAGATGCTCAAACTCGCTTCTTCTCATACCTCCTAGACATAAAAGAAAGTCTGCACAGGCACGCTCATTCTCCGGAAACGCCCCCAAGATCTGGAGCTCACTCCCTTTTGTTGCTTCAAACGTGACCTCAAATCTCTATTACTCAAGAATTACTTCAACTTGACAATATCATGACATAAGTCTCCCAAGACACAACCCTCTCGAACTATTCCTGTTGGGGAAGTCCACTAACAATTTAACTACGGTGATGCAAAGTAAATCCCTTTCCACATTACCCTATTACTTGATTGATATATTTTTACTGTATTAAAATTGTCTCAACTTTAATGCATTATTGTCATATATGTATGACTGTCTCTGAAACCCACCTGACCCTCGTCATGTCTTTGGGAAAACTTATCCTCTAAACATGTAAAGCGCTCTCATACCTTTGGGTCTAGCCAGCGGTATAGAAAACTCGAAAAATAAAAATAAGTAAATATGTAATCAAGTGTGTGTCAGTAGAAAAAAAGAGGGCTATGCAATCAATAGATGGAATCCATTGAGCAAGCAGCCAAAAGTAATTATTGAATAACAAGGGAGAGAGCTACAATTGACAACCTGAATGGTAGATTGATAAGGAGGTTGGGCCACAAAGTGAGTACATCTTCAGAGAGAGAACGTAAAGGAAGTGGCTATTGCTCCTGTGGTACCAGTCTCTGATCAACTGTTCATTACTGCAATATGGTCGATCACACCAAAGGGTAACGAAAGATCATTCAGAAGTAAGGATGCAGAGTCATTGTGATCCAGAATGAGTCTAACTTAGTGAGGATCTAAGGCAAGAAAAGTCTCTTTTACTTGGTGAGGGCAAAACGCAGTCACCAACCGTCCAAACAGGTATCTTCTAGGTGCTTGATAAGCTGCTTGGCTGCAAAGTGCCAAGTAAATTTACCAAGGGTAGGCAGCAACGTCTTCAGCCTCTAGTTGCGCTACTGTACGATTCAGGTTACCCTTTTTCAATAAGGGAGTGTTTATTTATGACTTCCAGTCATAGTGCACCACAGAAGATGAGAGAGTCAAATTATTGATTGCAATGAGAAAAGGTCCTAAAACGTGTATACACGATTATAGGAAGGAAATCGAGCAAGAATCCTCAGAAGAACCATACGTAATCAGTTTCTTCCTTCAAGCTTGTGAGGGGTGAAACTATCCTAGGAATGTGGCGAAACCCTAGAGTAACAAGCTAGATGGTCATTAATGGAAGGAGGCTGCAGGTTTTTCATGCTCATGTTGTTTCTGTAGAATTTAGTTGAGAAAAATTGAGCAATGTCATTATAACGTTTTTGTGATGAGGAGTTTTTGCCCTTTTTTTACTCATCTATCATTTTGTCTCACACCTTTAGGCCTCCCTTTTTCCTTGTTTTACTACCTTTCATCCTGTGAGTACAGAATTAATATGGGGGTTATTTCATACACCTGGCTGTGTGCCATTCACAGCCTTTATTTTGACTTCTTGGTCTGCAATAAGTTGGACCATTTTGGGGGTTTGGGTGAGGCTCTGTATTTTCACCTGCAGATGAGAGATGATCTGACTGGTTGGTCAGATGCTTAAGACCTTTCTATGCATGAACATAACTCATTGAGAGTGGTGAGAGGCAGGCAATATACAGGGTGTGATACAACTAATTTTGGTGAACAATGTACTTTGATCAACATCAGACTTTCTTGCAATAACCATTACCTACTTGGAGGAATTGCTAGGTGCTGGAGAGCATGATAGCAGCTCAGTAGCGCTTGTATGGTGGGTGCAGGACCTGAGCCCCCTTAATCATATCAGGAAGGTATAATGCTCCTTCTAAAATGTCATGCTGAGCCATGTCGACTGGCGGAGATCACTGAATGATCATAACTCACACCGACAATGCATCCGCACTAACACCAATAAATCTGTCCTAGTGGGAGGAGAAGAGCACTGCCAGAAGGACCATCTCTCAACACATTCCACCTATCTCACTGCAAATGCTCACATACATGATCTGGGATCATTCTCCCACACACTTACTACCACGATCCCCTGCCTGAGGCCCCTGACTCACTACTTGCTACAATACGGTAGCTGAAAAAGGACTGACTGTTTAAAAAGGTGGCCTCATTTGAAGGCTGCACTATGCAATGTTGTGGCCATAATGGTTTATTGCTGCCTGAGGACTGTTGAGCTCCGTGGAAGAATGTGACATTGTACAGAACTGCCAAAAGGTGGAAACTAGTGTGCGCGGAAGCAAGCCCTTATTTCCTTGATGGTGCGAAATCCCAGATTATAATGTAGTAGCCCTGCATTGACAGCATTGAATTCCATCAAAATTACTACTAGAAGCTTTCTAAGATATGCACCTCCCCCAAAAAAAATACTATGGAGCTTACCCTCAAAGGCTTTGGCCAATAGCCAAAAAAAGTTGTAACCTGAATCAACTGTCTGGCTCTTCAGTGGTAGCAGATTCCACACTCATTACCCAGCTGAAAGAATTAGGAGACATTAAAGTCTCTGTGAATTCCATGAACCTGGCCATTACAGTTACTGAGAATGATATGCAGTCACTTAGGGCTAGGATACCTCATTCCATAAACAACTGTTGGCAGTGGAATCCAGTATGGACAATGTGGAACAACATCTAGACAATCACCCAGAATATGGGCTTGAGATGTGGAGGCTCTATCAGAAGCCAAAGGGACAACTTAAGGATATCTGGGATGCCTCAACAAGCAAAGAAGGAGCATATACACTAGTTTCTCAACGCTTTTATCACTGATAGTGTACTGTAAACATGACATCACAGGGTCATATGGGCAGGCAGTGGGAAGACACTGCAAGCTCCATTCCTGGGAGAGGGGTGAATTAGGACTGGTGTGGCCATTGGTTCAGTCACCACTCGTAAACTCAGATTAAAAGTTATTCGTGTTTTGAGTAACTAACTATATTGAGAGCTTCTCCCTCCAGTTTCCCCTTCTTCCCATAGCATTTGCACTAGGGGTAGGAAAATTGGCGGAGTTTCATTCCACAGACTTCTGCGGAATTACATTAGAATTCAGCAGAATTCCATGGAATTCCATGAATGGGCAGGGTGGGCAACACAATGTGCAGTGCATACCCCTTGTTGCCCTTACATAATTATGTAAGGGCAACAAGAGGTATCCACTCCAGTTCATACCCCTCTGTGCCCTTACATATTTATGTATGGGCACCAAGGGGTATGCAATGCAGTGCACTGCACTCTACTGCACTAAAGAGCAGTACATACCCCTTGGTGCCCTTACATAAGTATGTGAGGGTGCAGAGGGGTATGCACTGCTGAGCAGTGGGCTTTTAAGCAGAGTTGGAGGAGGGAGCAGTCCCTCCATGTTTAAAAAGCATTGAAGATTAAACTTTATCTGCATTGGTTTTTAATTATAGAGGGACTGCTCCACCTTCCATCCCTGTTAAAAATTAAAACCACTGCAGATTAATTCCACCAGCAGAGTGGCAGAATTTAATCAGCAATTCCGCATTACAGGAGTAATGAGGATTTACTAAATTTCTCCAATTCTGCCAGCGAAATTTAAATTCCACCCACCCCCAATTTGCACACACTTTTGGAAATTGGTATTGTAAGAAAGTGCCTCTAATATATAATCACACCTCAAAGATTTGGACTGATTCTGCTGTTTTTTTATTCTATAGCGTACTGGGCACTGCTGACCAGGCCCTAGTGCTTGTGCTCTGAACCCTCAAAGAATATGTGCAATTGGCTAATCCCTGATTGGCATATTTACCTTACTTATAAATACCTGGTACATGGTACAAAGGGTACCCAGGGCTAGTAAATTACATATTACCAGTGGATTCCTGTAACAAAGTGAACACATGGCTGTAGATCTTCCACTGCAACCTACTCAGGCAGCTTTTAAACTGCAGGCCTTAGGAGCCCATAAGGTAGGGTGCTAGTTATTAAAAAGAAGGACATGTTGAATTTGAACTTTACATGTCCTGACAGTGACAACTCCAAATTGTTGTTTTCACTGCAGCAAGGCCTGTAGTCCTATTGACTAAAAGGGGGTTTCACTAGCCCATGCACTAAGTGCTTACTTTCATTTGGAATCACTGAATATAGCACGTAAAGGTATCAAATGAATTGTTACATTAAACCTGACTTATTGCTGCAGTCAGATTTAAAGTAACTTTTAATGCAAAGATGTCTTTAGAAGGTCACCAATTTCTTGCCCACAAATTCTGGTAGCCATTTCTGGTGGACAGTAGCAGTTGTCACCTGAGACAGCTTGCTACCCTGCTGCCCGAGGAGGAGGTGTGATGTCATCCTGCCAGAATGACTCTAGGCATGGAGGCCACCGATAGCTCAGCTTCAAAGGGGCTACAGCCTCTGAGAGGCAAATGTGAGTTACACCTCAGTTTGCCTGCTCCTTTGTGTAGGTAGACATGCTGGGATCTCTCCCAGAAGGGGAAACCCCTTTCCAGGAGGGGTGGCTAATTATAATGGAAACACCTCAGGGGAGTGCCCATGGTATTGTCCCAGGGAAGAAAGATCCTGACATATTGTATTTGTGCAAAGAGACGCACTGTGAGATTGTTTAGTGCCAGCACCACAGGAGATAATATAAAAGTGGGTAGGGTTGCCCCGTGGGAATTGTAGCCCCATTGGCTAGTGAATCCTCCCCTCCCACAATCTCCAAACTGGCATACAATTGGAACAATGGCTTCCAGCTACAGAACCTCACTGGACTCAGAAATAACAAAAGAAGGACTGCACCTGCAGAGCTTGTGGACCTCAGAAGAAAAGGCTGCACCAAGGAAGACTGAACCTACTGATCCAAGACCGAACTTCAGTAAGGGAAGGGCTGCTTGTAATGTTGAACCCGTTAAGAGAGAAACCAAGGACTGGACATGCTCCCTCTAGTGCCAAAGACCAGTGAGTGGACTCCACGGCCTAGGTGGCTTGCCTCTTGTTCATCTTCAAGTACACAAAACCAAAAGAAGCCTTGCACCTGTAAAGAGCCAAGCTGACCAATAGCCCCTGGACTTGCCCTGGAGTCTGCGACTGTGGCCACGACATTATGTCCCATCTCCAAGAGGTCACTCTCAAGTTCTGGACTATGGGCGAGTGCGAGAGTGTACTCTTTCTCACCACAGGACTGCAACTTGTGAGACAAAGATAATGTTTTTTGAGCACAGAGTCCAAGGCTCATTAGACTACCTCCAGTTGCCATTTTTTTATTAGCCTCGAATAACTCTGAGAGCCAAGGCTTTCACCGGACCCCTTGATTTCACCCATCTGTCGACATTGAACCCAAAGCTGTACTCAATCTGCAGAGAACTCCACTGGCCTCACCATCGATGAAAAAACAAACCAGAAAATGTTTGATGTCTGAACGTCAAATCTTGACTGGGAACAACACAGTGCCACATTTGACTCAGATTTTCAACACGGCCAGCCTGGAACTTTCACATTGCCTTGGACCCTTGCATTCATAGCTCATAGACTGCTACTAAGAGTGAAAAGCAGTGACTTGCAAGCTTTTTAAAACTTTTACAAAAATGTTTTGGGGTAAAAAGCTGTAATTTATGAAAATCTGGCAAAAATCATAACTATGCTTCCTTTCATCTCATATTTGCTGTTTTGGTGCCACTGTGAAGGTAAAAATAAACTCTATTATTATAAACTAGAGTAGGATTTATATCGTGCTGTCTTTCTTACTTATTGACTGTTTTGGTACTGATAAATGCTTTACATTTGTTTTCCTTTGAGTTAAGCCCGACTGCTCTGTGCCACAGCTACCCAGGACTGAGCTAGTGTTTGATTTTAAGAAACCTAACTGTACCTGGTACAGATTAACATTGGTATTACTTGGTGAGGACACACAACCATCCCAACTAACAATCCACCTTTCTCACAGCTATAGATAGGTTTTAGGGGAGAGGAATTGGGAGGAGTAGCCCTCCCTCACATTCAACCTTATCTCACTCTCTAACCACACCAAAGCTCAGTCTTTCCTGTATACCTCCTCTCGCATGGCTAAGAATCAGACTTTGCCAAGGATACCACTAAAACTATCATTCTAGACCATGCTGAGACTTGTACTTGAACAAAATACTACACTTGATATTTGGTATATTTGGTATATTGTAGCAAACTGACACTTCCCCAGCAACTTTTTGGTTGCTTTCACCACCTTATCGCGGCATAAATCCACTAGATAGTCGTAATCGGTTGAAGCAATATCATGACTCACAATAACATTAACATGAGACCACTGTCAATCACCTCATTTAACATCAGAGGATTGACACATTGCTAAAAAGAAAAATGGCACTGACTTTTCTGAAAACAATACGCCCCAATATAGTCTACTGCAGGAAACCCCCCTTACGGCAGATAAAGGAGAGAAATTGAAAAGAGACTGGGTAAAGAAGTAAGTTCACGCAAGTACCCCAAAGACAGAAAGGGGGGCATTGTAATACTGGTTCACAAATCACTACCTAATAAGTCATTACAGACTTGGTCAGATAGGGGATACATATTCACAAAGCTCAGGATTCAAGTAGCCTGCAAAATTATAGGCTCCATCTATGTGACAGTGCATGACAAAACGGATTTTTTAGGACAAATAGTGAAATATCTTTCTTCCTTCCATAAGATAAAGGTCCTAATCGGGCTAGATTGAAACGTGACAATTGACCCCATTCTAGATAGAGCGGGCAACCCTGATGTCCAACACAACTGATTTAAAAGTATCCTGGGAGAGATCATGCATGATAATGCTTTAGTCGAGCCACAACACTTGCTGCCCCTGAAAGAACAGCACTACACTATAACCTCCTGCCCACATGGAACGAACACAAGCATAGACTACTTTCTGATGACACCCACCCTGACATGACAACTTATTTCCATCCCTTTAGTCCCAGGAGGTGAGTCAATGGAGCATGGACGTCTCTGAACCCATGTTCAGCAATACTTGGATGATAATTGTTCTGATCCCTGCCTATAAAGCTTTTAGTACATTCTGCCACATTTCTCTGCTATTTACACTGCATAAACTGCTTCCTTTATTGTTATGCACTTGAGATTGAGCGGTTTTCAGTCTTTTGGGAGTGCAGGGTCGCTTTATTTTAATAATATCTTGCACATTCTACACTATTTCTCTTTTAACTCTGTATGCCACTGATTGCTGATTTGATTGATTTTAGCAAAGTGGGAGAGCAGGCGAATCAGTGGGATTCTTATTGTCGTGGCTGTGTTCAGTGCCACTGTTCCAACTAGAACCGCCATTTTAGGTCGTCTCTCTAGTCTCTTTGCGTAATTGTCCCGCCCAGTATTTAATGGAACCCGGGGTGCGGAAGCGTGCCAAAGGCATGCCAAAGGCAAGTTCGTCTGCGCCTGTCCGTGGCTGGCCGGGGCCTTGGACCACAACCCATGGTTCTCCATTGCCAGCTCGCATAACTTATACTGCGGCACAATTACAATCATTAGCAACACCAATAGAAGAGGCCTGTAGACACTCCCTACCTACAGATGGGACTCACTGGGCTTGCACCCACTGCAAATGGGAAACATGGAATACAAAATCTATACAAAGAAGGTTACCCAACTACTCCCCTACAACTAGGCCTCATGATAGTGTAATGATGCTGCTCAATTGCAGATCATTGCCTAAACATAGCCTAGAGTTATTCTCATTACATGAAGATAAGGAACCTGATGTCCTATGTTTTACAGAAAACGGGATTTGAGAAGAATCCATGCCAGATGTTGTGATGACCCTTCTCGAAGGTTATGCCGTTAAAAGATGTAACTGTGAAGACAGGAGGGGAGGGGGGTTGCAATCATATTCAAAGAAAACATAAAAGGCCAGTTCTCTCCCATTAAACTCCCGAGAAGCAAATGCCTAATGCTTTTTCTGAAACTCACAGCTATTTTTACCTTTTCAGGAATCTTAATATATCGCTCTCCAGGCCCCCCACTTCATTTAGCTCGGCCTTGCTCATATTAATTGCTGAACTTTGTTTAGAAAATTTCTCAGTATTAGGTGACTTAAACATTCACTTCAATAAGGAGAATATGGAAAGTATAAAACATTTTTTGGAGGACATGGCAGCAATCCAGATGACTCAAGTGGTTGAACATTCCACCCATAAACTGGGCAACAGGATGGATCCTATTTTTTCTAATATCAAAGAGCTCATTACAGATACTCAGATCCCCATGTGTTGGACCGATCATTATTTCGTACCCTTTTCCCTTAACATTAGTAGGGAAATAAGAAAACAATCGTCTTTGGTAAAACTGAAGCGATGTTGGTTCAGATTAGATGCCAAAACCTGCAAAACAACCTTAATAGATTCTACACTTATAAGTGAAGGTGGAGTAGATGAGAGATATGAAAATTTTGAGAGCTGGCTTAAAGGCTCTCTGGATGCCATGATTCCTATGAAAATGACAGGAGCAGGTCGCCCCACTTACCACACTCCTTGGTATTCCACCAACCTTATTGAATTAAAGAGAGAAGCAAAAAAGGTAGAACAACAGTGGAGGTAAAGGTATGATGAGCCACACAAGGCATCATACAAAAAAGCAACCAAAAATATCAGTACGCCATCCAAGAGGCAGGGATACCACATTTTACTAAGAAAATAGAGAATGCCACAAATACTTCAAAGGACCTTTTTAACCTAGTAAACATTCTTATGAAATCAGCAAATAATAAACAGGGGTCCACACTCTCAGTCGATTGGTGCAAATCACTAGCAGAATTCTTCATAGGAAAGGTGAATAATATCCTGCTTGCTCCACCCACAAATACTATCAAAGACCAATATACTAATAATATACCGGGTTTCTTAGCCAGTCATACACTTACAGCATTCCCCAAACTACAAGCAGAAATAACAAATGAAATTCTCAATACGATTAAGTCAGGGTCTCTTTTAGACACAGCTTCTCTGGATATCCTAAAGAAAGGAGGGAACATAATTTTAGATGAACTGACCAAATTTCTCAACCATTCACTAGAGAGTGGTATGGTTCCTCAAGCATGGAAGCATGCAGTAGTAAAACCTCTCCTGAAAAAGACCCCCGCCTGTCCTTTGATGGTGGAAAACAACTGCCCCATATCTCTACTTGCAGGAATGAGTAAGGTACTTAAAAAAATATGTCATTAAGCTCCTCTCCTCCCACCTGGAAATGCATTTAATTCTACATCCCACCCACCCAGGATTTAGACGAGGGAATAAGACCGAAACCACCCTTTTAGTGGGGACTAAAGAACTAAGACTAATCCTGAATCAAGTCGGCTCCACAAAAACGATCCTGTTGGATCTAAATGCTGCCTTGCATACGGTCTCTCACCCAGTTCTTATTCAGGGAATGAAGGAGGCAGGAATAAATGGAATTGCCCTTAATTGGCTAATTGACTTCCTAAAGTTTAGAAGCTTCCAAGTCCAGGTAGATACTTTCCTGTCTGCAACCTTTGCACTAAGCTGTGGTGTACCCCAGGGATCCGCTTTGAGCCTCACTCTCCTCAATCTTTATGTGCGCCCTCTGGCAGAAATTGTGCAAACATATGGGTTTGCGCTTGTTTCATATGCAGATGACACTCAGATTGTTGTATCAATTTCTACTGATGCTAAGAACACCTTCCAGCAGTTGAATGCTTGTCTTAAGCATGTTACTAGTTGGATGTCGGCCTGTCATCTAAAGCTGAATGGAGACAAAACTGAGGTGCTGGCGGTGGGAAACAATGCATCCTGCTGGGATGAACTTAGCTGGTCGAAGGAGCTCAGGTCACCCCCAGCACCTGCTCTATCAGTGAAAAGTCTGGTCTTCTGGATTGATGAAAGGCTCACGATGGAAATCCAGGCTAAAAAGTTGGCAGCAAGCTGCTTGTCTTCTTCGCGCCTTAAGAAACTTTTTGAGCTGGCTCCTGGTCAACATGCGCAGAATAGTAGTCCAAATCGCGCTTGGACTTTGGGAATTCTCTCTATCCCGGCAGTCCAAAATATGTCATCAATTGTCTGCTGATAATTCAGAATGCAGCAGCATGCATGCTTCTGAAAATCCCAAATTGCAACTCAGCTGCCCGTGCTCTGGCAGCTCTTCATTTGCTGCCAGTTCAAAAAAGAATAAAAGTCAAGTCCATCTGTCTCGTCCATTGAGCAGGACATAGAAAAGGACCCCTACCGATCCAACGCGTTATCTCCCCCTTTGCCCCTATACGGTCCCTATGTTCTGGGGGTCAAGGCTTTCTTCAAGTCCCCAGGATCAAAAAGACAAGGAGAGGTGGAAGCTCTTTCAGATTTTTGGCTCCTAAGCTCTGGAATGATCTCCCTTCCAACAGTAGATGTGAGGAATCAGAAATGTCCTTTAGAAAACTACTGAAAACTCATCTATTCTAGGGACACTCAATTACACCTATTCAGAGCTAGGTCTTACCAGCGCTGGGAGGCCCGTTGGGTAGCCATGCGCTATATGAACATTCTGTCAATTGAATAATAAGGGCACAGCCACTTCGATGGGGACTTTATGGGGAGCTGGTAATAGTTGGATTAGAGAGAAATTAATTATTCTGTGAAGGCTAATCAGGAAGCACAATGAGAGCACTCACACTTAGAGGCTGATATTCAAACTCTCACTTCCAGGTACACCTCCTCACCAACACAGGACAATCTTTCCACTCTGATCAAAGCTAAATATGACTTGAGTTTATCATATGGTGCAAAATCTCTATTAAAACTCCATCAACAACATTATGAGAGGGGGACAGAAGGGCAGCTGTTAGCAACCCAGTCATACTGGCCCTAAGAAATAGTAGGTCAAAACATTTGACAAATTAAATGGATATTTTAGCAGAATTCCAGGCTAATCACACAGCACTCTATACCTCAGAAGAACAGAATACATTGGACGTGGAGATGGCCTTAATGGGGGACTTATCCATGCCGAAACAGACACCAACTCAAGCGACTACTCTGTAGATTGACATCTCAGGTGTTGAGGTGACAGCTGCCATAGCCGGCATGAAGTCTTGTAAAGCTCCTGGGGGGTGACGGATATCCAATTGAATTTTATAAAAGTATCAAACACTTGATAGTCCTATTAATGACGGCAGCCTTCAGGGAAGTCCTGATGCACTTTGGCCTCCCTGATACACTCACTAGGTCTAGAATATCTTTAATCCTAAAACCAGGTAGGTATCCACTGGAGTACCCAAATTATAGGCCCATATTGCTTATTAAGAAAAGACTTGGCAATCAGGCTTGGGAAACCTATCCCTAAACTAATATAGCTGGCACAAGTGGGTGATTGATTTAAAAAAAGTTGATATAATGTTTTCATGTTTGTTGGTCCATTGTCTATGTTTGTGTTCTGAAAAAAGTATTGAATGTTTGTTTGGCTAAGAAGAAAATAAACTGTGACTGCAGGAATTCATTTGCATGATCACAAAGATAAGCATCGAAAAGATCTCTAGCATTGGCAATTGCAGTTGTCTTTCACTTTTCCATTCCAAAGATAAAACATGATAAGGCTACTCCTTTCTAATCAGGAAGTACAGCTTAAAAGTGTATTAAAGAATTCCCAATTTTAACATATGAGAGGAGTAGGCCTCACAGTAGTGTAAAAATAATCTTGGGGTTTTTCAATACCAAGACATGCACAACTTAAAAGTACATGCCATACCATTTACCTATACAGCACCCTGCCCTGTGGGGTACCTAGGGCCTACCTAGGAGTCACTTATGAGTAATAAAAGGGGAGCTTAAGGCTTGGGAAAGGGTTTTAAATGCCAAGTTGAAGTGGCAGTGAAACTGCATACACAGGCTCTGCAGTGACAGGCCTGAGACAGGTTTGAAAGGCTACTTGTGTGGGAGGCACAATCAGTGCTGCAGGCCCACTAATAGCATTTAACTTACAGGGCATGGGTTTATGGCATACCACTTCACAAGGGACTTATAAGTAAACTAAATATGCCAATTGTGTATACACCAATGTTACCATGTTTAGGGGAGAAGCATGTGCACATTAGCACTGGTCAGCAGTGGTAAAGTGCTCAGAATCCTAAGGCCAACAAAAGAATGAACAAAAAGAGCAGGTAAGCAGGCACAAAGTTTGGGGAGAAGACCAACCTAAGGATGACAGCCCAAAATTACACAGACAATATTTAGTGACCCTATTGCATCCATCAGAATCAGCAAAGACATTAATGGATCTGATTAATGTATTCTCTAGCTTCTTGTGACCAGTGACCAAAGTGACGTCACAAATAATGTTGGGGTCTCTAACCTTTCAATGGAAAAAAATCAAGACTAATATTCTTAGAGATTCTTATCAATTGAAAGGCTAAAAAATATGATACAGAATAACATATCCTGTTTGATAGACAAGACAAGATCTGACTTTAAAAGATAGAACAGCTTGCAGTTATCCCTGTGGGGTAAAGTACAAATTATAAAAAATATAATTGCCCTATGGTTCAATTACATATTTGGAATGCTTCCAATAATGATGCCCAATACCCTTCGTAAAGACATAGATAGTGACATCTCTGCTTTTATTTGGGGGGTGGAGAGACAGACCACACCTGAAGGGTTCAAAACTATAGGCAGCGACCACACCAGGGGGCCTGAGACTGCCAGATATGGATTGCTACTGGCTGGTTCATTGATTAACACATTCAGTAACACATTAAAATTCACCAGGAGACTCCACAGTGGGTCAGCATGGAAATTCCCATGGTTAATACCTCAGGGGATCTAGTCATATATTATGTATGTCACCTTCCCCCTCATGTACTGGACAATTCTATTCTGGTTTCTACACAATACACTTGGCAGATAGCACACAAACTGTTAAAGACTCCTCAATTTGTATAAAGGAAAGCACTTCTCTGGTGAAATTTTGGGGTTAAGATATCAATTGGACATCTTGGAAAGAACACAAAACTAAGCACACAGATGACTTGATACAGGATGGCACGATAAAATCCTTTGTGCAATTGACACAAATGCACCCAATGCCCAACTCCTAGCAATGGATACAAACACAAGTGCTCATGCCTTGAGAAGGGCTTTGAGTGCTGGTCATATCATTCTACCACATTCTTTGATCCTTCAATATTTTGTTGAGTTGGATGAATTCTGAGGTACAGTGTCTGGTCTTTACTCCAGTCTGATTGAGAACATTTTTTTCAGGCCAACCATAACAATTCTCCAGTCATGGTGGGAAACCAGTCTGCAAACACAGTTTCTTGAGGATGACTGGGATACACTCCTTGAAGAACATGACAAAGGGCTGAGGGAGGCACAGCTGTACAGCTATTTTAAGGTCATTTACCACTGGCACTGGTTTCAAGAGAAGTTGAATAACGCCAAACTATGACTTCACTCTTTAAACTGGTGATGCAGGCAGGTAAATAGAGACATGTGCATAAATTATATGAGTGTCAGAACTTACAGCAATATTGGCCATAATCCTGGAATACTGGCCACAGAGGGAGATCTCATGTTGTGCTTGCATATTCTGCATGACGCCTCCAATTTCCCCCGTTATCATCCCACATGACTAAGTGGCTGTCCACTGCTTTAGCCGTGGTAAAACTCGGCATTCTGAGATTATGGATGAAAACATCAGTTCCAACCATTTGCATCTAGCTAGAGTATATGAGTGAGACAGCAGCCTTCCAAAGGTTAATTTATAAACTGAATGACAGGTTACCGCAGTTTTAAGAAATATGGGGGAGAATTTTATTATTTCTAAATCTAGACTTTGTTTTAATGCAAAAACATTTTTTCAGAATTTTGTCTTAAATTTGTGGAACCAAAGAATTAACATGAAAAATATGCAATGTTTAAATCATGCTTTGTTTAGTTGGTGATTGATGTTCTTTTGACATTTGCACAATATGTGCATACCTCTGGCATGGGTGAATGGATGACATTAGCTGTGATGCTTAAGAGGGTGATAATCTTGAATGGAGGATGGAGTTGTACTTCTTTGCAAGTTGATGTAAAATATCTCATATGTCCCTTTGGCCTGGGTTATATTTTGTGAGGATTCTCTGATTGAAACGCCATGTGTCTTACAGTATGGTGATTAGCTCTGGCTGCCTCCATTTCATTCTTGTGTACATGCTGTGCTGCTCTTATGTCACGCCTTTATTGAATTTGGTGTCTATGGGCAGAGGTTGCCTTTCTTTGTTGCACCTCAACCAAGTCCTTTACTTAAATAATGCTGCAAGTAAGTACTTGTTGAATATTCAAATACAACTCATTGTGCTGCCTGTAATGATTCTTATCTTGACAAAATATGTTCCAGTTTATGGGTAACTGAACATGCTAGTTGTGTGTAGAGAGTTGCTGTTAGCTAGCCTCTTCCATAACATCATCCTCTGAGTCAGGATTACATCTTTCAGAAATGTGTTCAGAGTTGTCTCTATCCACATGTGACTTTTCCATCTCATCCTCTAATGTAGATGTTTGACGTTCATGTGAAATATGAACTTTAGACCAGACATTGCCAATGGGTGTTACCACAGATGTTAAAGTTTTCAATGTTGAGAGAGATTCACATGAATCTACATACTTATGATGTATAGGTCCTTGATCATGGAACTAAGGCGCTTGGCTGAAAATGCATACCTTCAGTAGTGGTTGTAGGGAAAGTTGAAAGTTCATATAAGGTACTGATATTTTTTTAAATAAACTCCCATCTTTTGATTGTTGGTCATGTCTCCTTGTAGGTTGTAGAAACATTGTCTAATGGAAGCCTTTTCTTTTACAACATCTGCATGTTTACCTACAATAATAAAATGTAAATCGGTGCACTATTATGATTTTTATATAGATAAAACATATTTATAACACTATGCAATTTAACATAATTTTATTATGCTAGGGATCAATATTTCAGTTTTTGGGTTATGACATTTTAAAGCTATTAAACCTCAAACATAATATGACAAGGGTTTTATATCAATCTATGAACAAAAAACAAGTAATTTCATAGTGAAGGAAAAGTTAAATGCATAATGCCATGAGATGTTCGAACATTGTTCTTGAATGCAGATGGGTAAACATTACAACAATGAAGCAGAAGATCAGGTTGCATAAAATTCTGTTTGGAGTTCCATATTATATTCTTTCCTAGGTGAAGTAAATGGGTAGGCATGGCCTTGTAGCAGTAATTGTAAGTAAACACTAAGGTAGATAGATTAGTTTGTGTATCTGAATTAACAAATGATTTTGATTTGAGGCTAAAATATAGCACAGCTATTGTAAAACAACCCGCCCGGCAACTCGATATTTAATTAAGTAGATTCCTTGTTAAATAATAAGCTCAAAATTGACAGAATCTAGGGTGGAGTCAACTTTTTTATTAACATTCAACATCTATAAAATGGTTCATAGAAAACAAATAGTTTTAACTAATATTATTAAAAATAACAATATTTCATACATAAACTTCCACAATACATATGAGGGTGCAATATCATCTAAAGAAAATCACAACATTCACTCCTTCATTAATACCACTCACCCTTGTGGTGCTCTAAAACAATGTTACATGATACCTCGCAAGCATGGCATTGTACATTATTAGTTTTCATAACATCATCAGTATGGAAAATTGCCTCATCAAGTTTTCATATCTTTGATAACACAGATGCAACAATTGGTAATCTCTGCAGATTTGATAGCTGTGGCTTAAATTATCAATCGTCCTGTGTCTTATATCTACGTGCGTTTTGGCGGCTTTGCACCTTCATCAGGAAAGTCATCATCAAAGTATATGGGTGCCTAAATCAGACCCTCCAGGATTTTGCGAATTGCAAAAAAATTGAAAAATCGTCCCCATCCCCATACTGTTTTGTAATTTGTTCAAAAGGAAGAGGCAGAGACGGCTTTATAATGTTGAATCTGCCACATGGCAGCACTATTGCAGCACGTTGTTATTGGCAGGATGCATGGAAGTTAAGACCGAACTCTTACATTTAGAAGCCCATTATTCACACTACGATCCTCAGCCCACAGAATCAGTTTGCATCATCATTTGTACTGCAGAACTGCAAGTTCCCAGTTTCATCGTGCATTCGCAGACAGGGTTTGAGAAACTGTGGTATGGATATTGTAACATATAAGCTCTTTTAGTCATAATGAACATAAACAGATTTACTGTGGCACCATTAACTGCACCCTGTCTTGATTGCGACAATGCTTTGGATATATTTTTCATGAGAAAGTCTTTAAAAAAATGTTGTTACAACAATGAGTATTGTTGTACTACCCAATGGTTTGATATTGGAGATGTTCTAGGTTCACCTCCCCGTTTGTCCCACTTCCCTGCACACTTTTCTGCTTTGCTGAGAACAATGAAATAACAGGAATTAAATGTGTGGAACTGTAGTCTGAAATCCAACAATGTTATGTTGTGCTAATTTAACTTGTAGGGTGCTCAAATCAACCCGGAAGGGGTATCTCAGCGCAGGAGTGAACACGGACAAGGCAGAGCTAGTACGGAAATAGCTCAGTTTTGAGAAGCTTTCTTAAGAGCATATGATCTGTACATTTCCAAATGTGAGTGGGTAGTTTATTCCAGTGGTAGGGGGCCAAGTAAGAGAATGCTCTACCCCCTGAACATGTTTTCTTAATTCAGGGAATAGAAAGGAGAGCTTTAACCACAGATCTTAAAGGTCTGCTCGGTTGGTAAGGAATACGTTTCTCCGCCAATTATATGGGACCGTTGCTGTTCAGTGATTTATGCACTAAACAACAGATCTTGAAAATGATTCTAATATGCATGGGAAGCCAATGAAGTGATTGCAGGAGGGGAGAGGAGGCTGATCTGGCCGGCATATTTTGAATCAAGCGAGCTGCTGTGTTCTGGACTACCTGAAGTTTGGCAATTACGGACTCATTTTTGGCAGTTTGGAGAGCATAGTCCAGATGGCTGATCACTAGTGCCTGCACTAGGGTTTTGCGCATCGAGTGTAAGTAGAGGGAAGACTCTGCATTGTAGACTGGCAGGTGCAAGTGGTAGCCACTACCTGATCTTTCATAGTTAGAGTCTGGTCCAAGCGTACGTCCAAATATTTTACTGTAGATTTGGGGGTAGGTGCTGTGTCTACATCTGTTGGCCACCAATCCGGGTACCAGAGAATTTGGGTTCTACCAAAGAGCAAGATTTCTGTTTTACTAGCATTTAATTGAAGGAAGTTCTCTGTCATCGAAATCGAAATAGCTGTCATCCCATTTGCAAAACGGGCTTTCGTATTGTGGGAGTCTTTATCAACGGAGATAAGAAATTGGGTGTCATCCACATATGAGATAGGTGTGAATCCATGGGCTCTGATGGTTTTAGCAAGGGGGCTACATAGATGTTAAATGATGTGGGGCTAAGACATGATTCCTGAGGCACCCCCTTGTTGAGTTCTAGGGTACGGGATTTAAACGGACCTAGATTGATGGTCTGGGTTCTTTGCGATAGGAAGCTCATGAACCATTGCAGAGCTGTACCCCGAATACCTATCTCCTCTAGGAGAGATGGGATTTAGGATGAGATACTATGTCAAAAGCTGCCGACAAGTCAAGCAGCACTAACAATGATGGCTGATTATCATCCTGAGAGCATCTATTATCATCTGCGATTGCTATGAGAGCAGTTTCGGTACTATGCATGGGTCTAAATCCGGATTGGGAGGAGTCCAGAATCCTGTTGAATTCTAGAAACTCCATAAGTTGTCTGTTAATGTGTCCTTCCAGAAGTTTGCTCAGCAAGGGGAGAAGCGAGTTAGGGCGATAGTTTGACAGGTCAGAGATTGATAGGTTCTCCTTCTTACGGATAGGAATGATCTGGGTGGCTTTCCAATCTAATGGAATACTTCCTGAGCTGATTAAGAGGTTAACTAAGGAGCAAAAGGCCGAGGCAAGCTGATTAGCCACTGTTGCTGCGATCCCAGCTGGAACAATGTCGACAGGGGAACCTGATTTCTCTGCGTTCAAAGCTTTACAAACGGAGTATTGCCTAAAAGGTACACAATTCTCAAGGGTCCCAGTAGTAGCCTCATTGGAAAGGATAATTTTGGGTACTGATCTTATTTGAACCATTGGTCTTGAAAAGTTATTGTAAATCAGATTAACTTTTTCTTCAAAGGGGTTTGCAAGGGCATCAACTAGAGCTTGTGAAGGCAGGATATCTGTTGAACAGGCCTTCCGATTTGTGAAGAAATTAAGGACTTTGTATAACTCTTTGGAGGAGTTTCCATCCTGTTGAAGTTCTAATGAGATATGAGCCTTATGCGCTGTTTTAATGTTGCCATGGTAGAGCGCTACGGTTTGTTATAGGTTTGGGATTATGGGTTTGACGCCATCATCTCTCCAGTTTTTTACACTGGGCTTTTTTCCTGTGCAATTCAGGAGAATACCAATGGGCATGAGGACCATGCTTGGCTATATGTTGGTTTTTCGTAGGGGCGAAGTTGTCAATTGCTGTTTTTAGGGACTCATGATTTTCTGCTAGTGCTTTATCCACATCCCGATCCTCGTATATAGTAGGAGTGATGAACTCCTCATTGAAGGCGTCTGGGGTGACTTTGCGCCATTGCCTCATGGGAATATGCTTAGGTTTTATTGGGTGGTCTGGAACATAAATGGACAAGACCTGAAATCCAATTAGTGACTGATCTGTCCAAAGGAGGGGGCAGGGGAGTTCACTGGACACGAAGGGAGAATTTGTAAAAATCAGATCTAGAGTGTGGTCTGCAATATGCGTGGGTCCTTTGGCAATCTGTTTAAGACCCAGCGTTGACTGGTCAGCAAGGAGTTGCGATGCCTCTATATTTAAGGGGGCTTCGCTGTGTACAATAAAGTCTCCCAGTAAGGTAAAATGTTTCGAAGACAACACGTGGGTGCCAATAAGCGCCATAAGTTTGAGACTAAAATTTCCCGTGGGGTCCAGGGGGACGATATACCAGGGCTCTTTTCCAACAGGTCTGGGGAGAGAGTTCTACCTTGAAGATGCATATTTCTGCCCACTGTTCAGAAAGGGTCTCGATTAGGGAGACTTTCACTGAGTCCTTGAAAATAATAGCTATTCCTCCACCGATTCTGCCTACCCTATCCAATCTCAGTATGCAACAGTAATTAGGAAGGATTAACTCAATGGAGGAAGCTGAGGTGGATTTCAGCCAGGTCTCAGTAAGGAATCCTAAATCAGGGGTTGTGGAGGTCAGAAGTCCCAAATTTCGATTGCGTGTTTGGGTAACAATCCTACGTTACATAGGGATCCCTTGTAGACGTAAAGGGATTGAGTGGAAGGGTCTAAAGAGGCATAGAGGGGTGAGTTATCCTCAGCAAAATAGGCATCACTAGATGGGCTCAGAAGGTGCCTTCCTCCTTGGTTCAGCGTAAGGCTTTGGAAGAGGGAGTTTAAGCATGTTAATGAACCTTCGAGGTAGGGTGGAAATCTTTGTTTGCAGCAAGCAGCCTTCAGGGTTGAACCCTTACTGTTGTCTCCTAAGCGGATAAGTTCTTCCGCCGAATGGGTGACTATAATAGTGTTACTATTTTCTGGGGATAAGGGAGCAGGGGTCCTGGCTCCTGTCGACGAACAGACGCAGACAAGCTTGCCTTTGGCGCGCCATCAGCATGCCCAGTGCATGTGTCCACACTGACATCTGCTTCAATTAGGGTGCCAGGAGTGCAGCTAGACTGCTAAACTTGGTAGACCCCAGCCAGAAAACCGAAGTGAGGAAATATCGCTTGCTCTCTCCACAACAAACGGAGGACTCCGCGGTGGAACAGAGAGCAAGATGAGTCAGGTAAGTTAAATAGGGGAAAGCCTACTCGTACAGAGCCTAGAATATTTAAAATAATTTAAAACAATGCATATAAGAACTTAATTCAGAGCGTAAAAAGTAGCTGCTTGCCTGCAGTCTTTGTCCGCAGGCAAGCAGCCTGTGGACCTGTGTCCTTTTGCTTTTAAAGAAAAAAGGCTGTTAGCCATGACTGAACTTTTACTTTTATACAAGACATCTGAATGGTTAGGATATATTCTACAACATATCAGAAAATATTGATGTCTTCTCCTTCTCCAGGTATCTTCTCTCTCTCTCTCTCTCTCTCCCACTCTGTCTTTTTATTTGCTACTTAAAATACCCTCAAATGTTGGGACTTCAAGGACCATAAATATCTGCTAGGCATATCTCTCAAACATTTCCCTTGATCATACCACACTTGATCTGAACTAGGCTTTTGCAAACTCTTATAAGCAAGATACCACATCTGACAGCACAAGATAGCATGCTGGATTTTGGTTCCAGTGATTATTCATTGCCCCGAACTGAAATGCATTCCGGGTCGAGTGGAGAATGACATTCCTAGCTTTTAGATCCATATGTGAGCAACTGATTTATTTTTTAAATTAATTGTCAAATGTACACAGTCCTTTTTTAATGCCTTGTTCGTAACAGTTCAATCCAATAAATACAGAGCACTTAAACCTTTACCCGTTTTCAAGGAAGGTGTCAAAAATAAACTTTGGGGTGATCTGGATAAAGAAGGCTCTTCACTTTAAAATACTGGGGTATAACATGTTTCTATCCTGAAGTTTTAGTCAAGACTTTGGTACACACAGCATCATTGGTGAGGATTCATTGTGTCAGCGACAAATCCCATTGTATTGGATGTCGCTGTGAAGCCCTAAGACAGGATGCAGGCCTACATTGAAAGTTGGGATTGTGGGGTCTTCCCTGTCGGAAAATTATGAGTCCATGTGCCAAACTTGCTATGGTCAAACACTCAATGGGAACTCCATTATGACCTCTGCATTAGGTAGCACTACAAAAACATATAATACACCACTATCTTAATTGCCACCTCTGACCTAAAGAATCAAGGTGGAAGAAGATGAAGGCACTTCTTTTAGCACTTGATTGGAACCCACCACCAATACCTCACATTGGCTTCCATTCAGGTGTGTGTTGTTCTAACGCCCCCGTTCTCCCAAAGCCATTTGTCTTAATTGCACACTTGGACAGGTGCCCCCCCCCTCTTACTCAAGAAGACCTACTTCAATGCCAGTGGCAATGAAGTGGAATCATGTCCTGGGCTAACAATGAATTTCTTTGAGGTTCACAAATAAGCATGCACCCATATCTCAGAGCCAGCCCCTAGCAGCAAATCTAGTTATCAGGTATTGATTACTGCAACACTGTCACAGTGTTCAGCAGGGGACCACAGGACCCTGGGTAGGCCTGGGTAAAGACTGGATGTTAAAATAAAAGGGCAATTGGGCTTGAGGCCTTAAGCTTTGCTTGAGGGCTGAGGGGTGTGAGCAGTGGAGATGGTGGTTTATGCCAGGTGGCAAACAGAACTTAGCTAATCTAATGAACGTTCCTGAATTGTATAACCACGCACTAAGGTTCACACAATATCACTCTGTCTGGTGGGGCTTGCCAAATTCTGATTGGTGGGCTTATAAATTTGAGCCAAGACTGCAATTAGTCTGTCTACCTTAGCAAGAGAGCCTGCTTCACCCAGCAGTAGGGTGGCGGTCAGAGTACCAGATGCAAATGGCTTCCTGAGATGCACAGGTGCTAGGAGCTATTTGTAGTGACTTCTAGGTGCAACATACAGTGATTATTAACAGGAATGCTGGTGTTGCAAGTTTTAGCATAGAAGCCTCTTTGATCCAAGAGAACCCACAACCTGACACATGGAAAGCATCAAGGCTGACACTGACAGAGTTGCACTGTCTGTAAATATGAAAGTCTCAGTGGTTGCTTAAAAAGACTTGGCCTCACAGTCTGTGGAGAATAGCAGAGCTTTGGGACTGCTGAGTTACAGTATCCATGGTCGACCACTGGATACTGTAATACCACTATGGATAACCATTATTTGTCCATGAAGATAAAAAGATAGTAGAGCCCATGGGCGGCCAGAGACAGACTGAAGATTGCAGAAGTCCCTCATGTCCCCAGAGTCACCTACATTGCAGATCCCCCTAACCCTTGCTCCAATAAAACACTGCATCAAGTCCTACTTTCTCAATTACCGCAAAAGCATGGCAGTGCAGCAGATCATCCAAACAAAGAGCTTTCTGCATCCCAGACTTGGATTCACCTGAGTGTCACCCTCTACACCGCTGATTGAGTATCAATATATGAGGTCACCAATAATCCCAGGGATCAGAGTTAGGTTTGTTCTCATACTCCATAAATCTGATGCCAGAAAAACATCCAACATGTCTGCTTGCAAGGCCAGCACAAGGGGACCGAGTAGTCCACCACAACAGGATCTGTGAACAGAGCAAACACCTCTCCCCAATTCCCACCCAAAGTCAGGATAAAGTGCATCATACCCCTTAGGTATCCGAGTGTGGACAACCTCTTACAATGACCATCAAGACAACACTGGGTGAAGGATCAATTCACTGCTCCCTATTAACGTCGAATATGGAGGACATCCCAGAGAGCCTGTCCAAAAACTCTGCACAAAACAAAGAAGAATGTATCCACACCTACATAACCTCCATTGCCAGGAAGTTATCTAAACGGTCGCTACACCCCTTTCGGGAGCCAGAAAACATGAACACCTCATTCTCTTTCAATACCTCACTGGCATGAAGATGAGAAACAGGCAAAAACCCAATATTGCTTACTGGAAATTACACGTGCGTTTATCCACTGATTCTATGTTTCCTGCATAACACGGTCCAGTTCATTGACCATAGAGCACAAATCATGCAAGCCAGCTCGCCTTGGGGTTCCAATGTAAGGTCCTCTCCAAGGATCGAGTTGCTTGTGTACTAAGGAAGAGCTTCCCAGGTAGTATCCCCCAATAAGTCACAATTAAGCAGCAAAATCTCACTTTATCCCCACTTAGGTATATCCATTTTTCTACACCCATCTCCAACAGAGGTGATGCCATCAGCCATGCAGACTCTGTCCAAAAGGACTGGGGTGTCATTGCCATTTGACACCAAAGACTGACATGTGCAAACAGAGCAAACTGGGGGCTAAAGGCAGTAAACACAACGTCATATACTGAAGTAAGACTGCTAGGTATAAAAACACATAGATCGAGGCACAACTGCGGAAAACAGTTAATACAATTTTGCAAAAAGTAAAAAACTTGCTCTATAAATCACTTACCAGCCCAGGTTATCCAGCATCAGCATCAGCTAGGCCTTCGTAAGATAAAACATTACAAAAGGAGGGGTGATTTTTTGCTATGCTAACTAACAGAGAAACACTCCATCTCCCCCCCTTTACTAGTTAATTGGGGTGTTTCTCCTAAGCAGGAAGTCCCCACCCTCATTAGCGAATTAGGTAGCTGAAAAAGTGGCCTTCTTTATGCCTCATTGGAAAGGGTGATTGCACACAACACCAGATTAAACATTCCAGAGACTTCAGTGCCCGAGTCCTGTCTTTTCAGATGCTATTTAAACCTTCTCTTCTCCTGCACGCCCTTGTTTCTATCCCTTGGTAGACACAGGCCATCAGAATGAGGGTCTGTTAACTACCAAGCTGCAGAAGAAACTACCCATTCACATACGATGGTAACTTTTCAAACAATCTGACACCCGAAATCTGGTCCGGTGATTAGTAATACCAAATGAGAACATAACAAATACTCTCAGACACTTTAAACATGCCTATTTCAAAGTGGAATACTCGGCAAAAACAGTTTCTAGTGATTTAAGGCTGCAAAGGAATGATTGTGAGTAAAATAAAGTGCCGCAATAATGCCGCAAAATTTCTATTTTTGTGCAGCAAAAGTTCCATTATTTTACCACAAAATTTGCAAATCTATGCTGCAATATCCTGGGGGGTCTGCTAAATTGCACAGTTAAATGGGTTGAGAGAGAACAATGAACTATGTGGAACCATCAGCAGAAATTGAGGTTACAAAATCTAAACTGTAGGAATGATCTGGGAATCAAGTCACATCTGGAGGAAGAGATGCAAGATTGTTCCAATGGAGCAGTGGCTCTCGGTCTAACGGTACTGGCTGCAAAATTCGTAATGGGGTTAAAAACCTCATTAGCTGAGGGCTAAAGTGAGCCCATGGGGACACTGGTGGCCACAGAGTTGCGTCATCCTGCAATGAATCCCAGTGATGGCGTTTGTCTTCAAAATATAACACAAACGTTTAACTAGCATCAATTTAGAGTCCTATGCAAAACTGACATAGCATAAGACAATATTAAATACAAACTTTATTGTGCTTCGCGCATCTGTACTGTCACATGGTCAGGATAGGCCTAGTAAGGAACGCCACCATTTACATGCTCATCTTTCTTAGGTTGCCCTCTCTTTTACACACAGTGACTTTTGACATAAATTTGCATGCATGACCATGCAGGATAACATTCTCTAAATCTGCATTGCTTACATTTCCCCTTTATAGGCACATTATCAAGACACCTTGAACATACAGTTAAATTTCACTGAGCAAATGTTATTTACGTTACTGTCCAGTAGGTGACAACGCTATCCAACTAGAATAAATAAATGCAGCCTGATAGGCGTTGCAACATGGCCACATGGGTGCTGCTTATTATATATACATAACCACTTCCTTGTTTAGGGAGAAGAGCACTCAGCTGACACTGCAAGGTCAATACATGCTGAAATTCCAGCTCAGCTGATTCCTACTTACCAACACAACATATGTCCAGCTGAAAACCAAGATTGGGTGACCACCCAGGCAGGGATTTAGCAGATATCATTAACTTAATTACAGAGCACAACCATTGATAAGTTTTCAAAAAGCTGACTTTGTTGTCAGTTATTTAATAATAATAATAGGCAGAAAAATCATTCATAACCAAGCTAACGATCCTATTAATACATAACAAGTCAAAGAAACTGTTCAATAAAGGCAAGAAGAATTCTTGAAATAGTTGACACGCAGTAGATGTTTGTAAATGTTGACAGCCGACACGTGTTTCGTCGTAAGACGACTTCTTCAAGGCTAGTCAGAGAAATGTACATGACAAACACTTAGTTTTACAATTAATGTTACAGAGAATTTCTATGACTTACATAAGAGAAAATACCATCTTGTTAGATTCTGGTATTTCAAATGGCCAGCGTAATATATAATAGCGTGAAACGTGTTGGATAAAATTCGGAATAGTACTAATAAAGCCTTCACCAAAAAACGAAAATGTGGGGTTGGTTTTGAGAGCAATAAAGTTATTGTTAGCAGTGCGAAGAAAATAAAATCAAACCGTGATCACCGAGATTTATTAGTTGACAAGAGGAACACCGTTAAGTCTAGTCATAACTTTCGGGTAAGTGTGAAGCGGAAGATATATATTATATAGAAGAGAAAATAGAAAATAGAAAGTATGTGCAGAAAAGCCAATTACCACAGAAAAAGGATTTTTTTTTTTTGCTAGAAGTAAAAACTAATATAATTGTACCTCAAAAGTTTATGATGCTAAAGATGTTTTTAAATTCTTAATATTCCCTCAATTGATTACGATATGTCACCGAACTTCACTAGTCCACGGAGTTTATCGTTCTTTGTTGGACATAGTAAGCTATCAGGGTAAAAATGGTTTGGAAATAAAAGTAAAAAAAGGTTGTTTTAGTAAAAGCGACAAGCTAGCCAAATTTTCATCTTATAACGCCCTGTTAGAGCTATAGGCATACCTTTAATTTGTGCGAAGTCAGTGATGTGTACTCGCTCGTAGCCAAGTATCACGAGCCATAAAGTTCAAAGGTGCAGTAGTCCAGCAGCAGAATCCCTGCTGTACAACTCCTACGAGGTAATATACTATAAATTAGTATATAATGTTGTTTTGACCCCAGTTATAAACAGAAAGCAAGAAATACTATTAAAATGGCGAGACGGTGCTATAAGTCTTTTGTTTGGTCACCGCCAAAGATAAACAGTTGGGTGCTAATATTAGTCTGTCGCACGTTGTATTTAAAACAAATCTCAAGCAGTAGAAGAGAGTTATTTAAAATTCTCTTTAAAAATGTGTTTACAGAGCCAAGTCCCAAAACTCTTGGCTATTGGCTGTTAAAGTGAGCAATATTGCGACTAGTCTTAATCTACCTAAACGAGCAATATAACTGGGGCCAAACCAACATTATATACTAATTTATAGTATATTACCTCGTAGGAGTTGTACAGCAGGGATTCTGCTGCTGGACTACTGCACCTTTGAACTTTATGGCTCGTGATACTTTAATTAAAGGTATGCCTATAGCTCTAACAGGGCGTTATAAGATGAAAATGTGGCCAGTTTGTCGCTTTTACTAAAACAACCTTTTTTTTGAACTTTTATTTCCAAACCATTTTTACCTTGATAGCTTACTGTGTCCAACAAAGAACGATAAACTCCGTGGACTAGTGAAGTTCGGTGACATATCATAATCAATTGAGGGAATATTAAGAATTTAAAAACATCTTTAGCATCATAAACTTTTGAGGTACAATTATATTAGTTTTTACTTCTAGTAAAAAAAAAAAAAAAAATCCTTTTTCTGTGGTAATTGGCTTTCTGCACATACTTTCTATTTTCTATTTTCTCTTCTATATAATATATATCTTCCGCTTCACACTTACCCAAAAGTTATGACTAGACTTAACGGTGTTCCTCTTGTCAACTAATAAATCTCGGTGATCACGGTTTGATTTTATTTTCTTCGCACTGCTAACAATAACTTTATTGCTCTCAAAACCAACCCCACATTTTCTTTTTGGTGAAGGCTTTATTAGTACTATTCCGAATTTTATCCAACACGTTTCACGCTATTATATATTACGCTGGCCATTTGAAATACCAGAATCTAACAAGATGGTATTTTCTCTTATGTAAGTCATAGAAATTCTCTGTAACATTATGAATTACATTTATTGTAAAACTAAGTGTTTGTCATGTACATTTCTCTGACTAGCCTTGAAGAAGTCGTCTTACGACGAAACACGTGTCGGCTGTCAACATTTACAAACATCTACTGCGTGTCAACTATTTCAAGAATTCTTCTTGCCTTTATTGAACAGTTTCTTTGACTTGTTATGTATTAATAGGATAGTTAGCTTGGTTATGAATGATTTTTCTGCCTATTATTATTATTAAATAACTGACAACAAGGTCAGCTTTTTGAAAACTTATCAATGGTTGTGCTCTGTAATTAAGTTAATGTTATTTGTATGGGGAGGAGTTCTTCCTAATACTGGAGAACACTGGGTGAGTGGCACAGTGTTATACATTGAGCACACCTTAAAACTTAGTTTGAACCATTTTGGACTATTTGGGTAAACAGGACGGAGGTGCTGGCGGATGTGTTCTTTACCACTGCCATTCAATTTGTAAGTGTTATTATTGTGTGGTTTTGCTGTGCACTCCAAATACCGACTATACTATTTGATACTATTGTTTAGATATAGATATGGCCAGCTTTAAGGATGATAGGGAAGAACTCCTGCAAGAACTGTTTGGAAACAAGAATAATACTACTGTGGCCAGTTCCTCAAATAAGGAGGAAGGCCTTAAAGATAAGTTTCAGAAGCTAGAATGGTTGCGCAAACAAGAATCCTCCAAATGGTGGGATGCCTCCGTTCTCAGAAAATACATCGAGATGAAACAAGTCCCACGTGGACTTAGGATCATCATTTTCCCATCTTTTGATGACCTAGGAGAAGACTTACTCCTGGAATTGGCGGATCTACTATTCAGTTCATCATACGGCATGATGTCAATCTTAATAAAACATGCCGATAGAAAACGTGACCAATTGTTGCTAGAAATTCAAGCGTTAGAAGAGGAAATTAGCAAACTAAATTTGGCTGATGCAACTGAAAATAATTACAAGATTCTAGAAGAAGTGCTACATAAACATCAGATATATCTAAAGGATAAAAATCCCGTAAACTAAAAGGAGATGCAAATGATTATAATTCAGGCAGAGTATTTACTTTTGCTCGCAAATTTGATAACATACAACTTAATTTGCAAAAAGAGCATACTGTCCAAGGGGAACTCAATAGTGCCGCTTCTAACAGCGAATCAGATATCTCAAGCATTAGAAGTAAACCAATTGAAGGGCCAGGGACGAGCATAAATACTAGTACAATCGCACCTACATCTACCTCTTTTTTATTAGAAGTAGAACGATTCAGAAAAGGGAACAAAATGGAATACAACAAACGTCAAAATGCAACAAAAAGACCAGGAGGGGGTACATTAGATCACGTAGAGACAGGAAAAGAAGGCTATCTGACCAGATCAAAAACACAGAAGAAATAACAACCTCTGTTGACACATGCAATAAATGTACTGATGACAATATTGGATTGTGTGAGAAAACAAATGAAATTGCAATTGTTAACTTGTCTGAGTATATACCGAGTGATGATGAAATAAAGTTATTGTCTAAAGGTCTAAACTTTTGTCCGACGTCTGGACCTAATTTTACTCAGATTCATGTAGATGTTTTTAAATTTGTACGCAAGATAAAATTGAAGACATTTTTTGAGTTGAATCCCAAATGTGTTGCATCCCAGGAGACATCTCCGGCTGTACAGAGCAATAGGACTATTCAAGACATGCATGATGTTAGAATGCTCCTATCACTAACAGATGAGGACCATAATGTTCCCAGTATGTCACAACTTTTAAATGATCTAGGCATTCCATTAGATTTGAGTACAGATAGTGGCCTTAAGCCAAAATCAACTTTCCAGCCTCTAATGGCAAATGACAACGTCCTCGACACGTTTCATCGTTTAGTAACAACAGACTTATTCAACTGGGAGGACTCTTACTCACACAAGGACCTAGACAAAAAAGATAACCTCACAAAGGGGGAAAGGAAGGCACTACAGGTTTTAAAACAACTTCCGGACATAACTCTGAAGGAAGCTGATAAGGGTGGTAATTTAGTCTTGATGGATACAAATGACTATCTTTTAGAAATCGATAGACAGCTTTCAGATGCACAAGCATATGCCAAACTAACATCTAACCCAATGGGGGGCATTATGAATCTACTGGAAGAACATCTAAAAGAGTGGCGTAGCCTGGGACTTATAAATGACATGGAATTTAAATATCTCTTTGTCCCATATCCAGTGGCAGCATGTCTATATGTTTTGCCCGAAATCCATAAACCCGGAGACTTTCCTCCGGTAAGACCCATTATCTCGGGTATTGGCTCCTCAACAGAGCACATTTCCGAGTATATAGATTATTTTTTACAGCCCTTCGTAAAGAACTTACCCTCCTTTGTTCTGGACACTAAAGATCTGCTAAACCAACTTAGTGACTTCAATTGGACGGAGGAATGTTGTTTTGTGACGCTAGATATTGCCTCACTATACACCTCTATACCAACAGATCTGGGTATAAAGGCAGTAAGATACTTTCTATCAAACAGAGATGCTACCCTTTGGGAACATACAGAGATGCTACTTGACATGATTACGCTAGTACTGAACAACAATGTTTTCTTACATACCGGTACTTGGTACCGACAACATCAGGGAGTAGCAATGGGTTCTACATTTTCACCCTCCATAGCAAATCTGTTTATGGGGTGGTTTGAGAAGACTTTTATTTGGACAAAATGCCCACCTCATCTGATGGAACATGTGATATATTGGGGAAGATACATAGACGACATTCTTATGATCTGGACAGCCAACTCAGATCTATTATATGAGTTTTGTACTTTCCTAAATAACAGCCAATGCAATATGACGTTTTCATGTGAACACAACAAAGAAGAAATTGCATTTTTAGATCTAAAATTGTATGCCAAAGATGGGGCAATCCTATCCAAACTCTATAGGAAACCTTCGGCATGCAATGCCATTCTACATGCAGATACTGCCAATCCAAAATCACAGGTGAAATCTATACCACTTGGTGAATTAATGCGCATCAGACGCAATTGCAGTGAGGATGACATTTTCAAGAGAGAAATGGGACATGCCATCACTAGATTTGAAGCTAGGGGGTATGATCGCAAATTGCTTGCTGAGGCCAAGAGTAAAGCATTGGGCCTCAACCGACAGAGGTTATTATCTAACAAATCCAAGACAAAGAAGGGTGTTAAGTTCAAAGACCAGATTAACCTTATTGCACCGTACAACTCAGCCAGCTATATACTGTATAAAATCTTAAACAAACAATGGCATCTCTTACATATAGATCCAACTGTAAGTAAGGCTATATCGACAAAACCTAGCATTGTGTTCAAACGGGGACTGACATTACGTAATACACTATGCCCAAGTTTCTACAATCCGAAGAGACACAAAAAAGATACACAGTGGTTGGGAACACCACCGGTCGGCTTCTACAAATGTGGGCATTGCAACGTTTGCCAATATACTCTAGATAAAATCAAGAGTTTTCAATACAATACACAATCAGAACATGTAATAAGAACTTTCATGAATTGTAACACCAAATTCACAGTCTATTGTATTATATGCCCCTGTAATAAGATTTATATTGGCAGTACCATCAGACCTCTAAAAGAGAGAGTGCAAGAACACATAAGGGCAATTAGGAACTGCAATACCAACTATCCACTGGCAGTGCACTTTAACTCAGTACATGGATCTGCTGAATTAATACGTCTAAAATTCCATGGCTTAGATACAGCTTATGATAATCCCAGAGGTGGAGATAGAGTACACAGTCTACGCAAGTTGGAGGCAACTTGGATTAATACATTGAGAGCGGTAGACTTTGGGCTTAATACTGACAGGGAGCTGTCAGTTGTTCTCAGAGACTGAATAGGACTGAGGTACCTATGTAATTTCAATTCGATACTCATCAGATGTAACAATTCCTATGTTAAGAGGGCAAAAAATGAATGTATAACATTACAAAGTTTGTGAGTTACTGTGTAAATTGTGATATGGCCAAGTAAAGTAACACCTTTTCGATATCTCGAAGTCAATACAGATAAATATGTATTTTGTGAAAAATTATATTTTTCCGCAAACCAAACTATAAGTGAATTATGATCTTCAATGTTCAAAAAATATGTTGAGATAATATACAACATATATGCAATAAGTATTGTACCCTGATGATGAATTTCTGATCATCATTGTTCATAGTCCCTTTTCTATGTTAATGGTTACTATTAATCAGATTTGGTTGACATACAAGACTAACCATCCTTTTTAAAAAAAAACACTATTCACAAGGTGTCAAACTTTTGTCTGCTACTATACCAATATACCTTACTCAAACGTCTAAAAAATAATATGTCTTTATACATAATAAATTAAATAAACCTAGAATCGTTACAAAATGATAATTTATACTTAAGATCAACTAATGCTCGATTCCGACTGTAGGAGATCGAGTCTTGAACCATTTCTGGTTTCCTAAGTTGTGATAAAATTTAGATGTATATAGAGAACATCATAGCTTTGATCTAACTGAATCAGTATGAAACTGAGCTCTAAATTTGGTTTGCAACACAAACTGATGAATTCTAGCTTTACCAAACACGTTCCAAGATGGAGCTGACTTTCAGCCCATCTTTTCATAACAAGGAGATGTGCTTTTTCAATGTCAACCAAAACCAGTAATGGTGGAACACGACCGGCAGTACTTATTTGAGCGTCTCTATACGAGACACTTGAGGATTGACTGGGTCAAGTGGAGACACGTTTCTAGATACTGGGTTAGCACAGAAATATGTTTTAAGTATGTCGGAGTCAAATCCGAAACGAATTGCTCGTTTAGGTAGATTAAGACTAGTCGCAATATTGCTCACTTTAACAGCCAATAGCCAAGAGTTTTGGGACTTGGCTCTGTAAACACATTTTTAAAGAGAATTTTAAATAACTCTCTTCTACTGCTTGAGATTTGTTTTAAATACAACGTGCGACAGACTAATATTAGCACCCAACTGTTTATCTTTGGCGGTGACCAAACAAAAGACTTATAGCACCGTCTCGCCATTTTAATAGTATTTCTTGCTTTCTGTTTATAACTGGGGCCAAACCAACATTTTATACTAATTTATAGTATATTACCTCATAGGAGTTGTACAGCAGGGATTCTGCTGCTGGACTACTGCACCTTTGAACTTTATGGCTCGTGATACTTGGCTACGAGCGAGTACACATCACTGACTTCGCACAAATTAAAGGTATGCCTATAGCTCTAACAGGGCGTTATAAGATGAAAATTTGGCTAGTTTGTCGCTTTTACTAAAACAACCTTTTTTTACTTTTATTTCCAAACCATTTTTACCTTGATAGCTTACTGTGTCTAACAAAGAATGATAAACTCCGTGGACTAGTGAAGTTCGGTGACATATCATAATCAATTGAGGGAATATTAAGAATTTAAAAACATCTTTAGCATCATAAACTTTTGAGGTACAATTATATTAGTTTTTACTTCTAGTAAAAAAAAAAAGAAAAAAAAATCCTTTTTCTGTGGTAATTGGCTTTTCTGCACAAACTTTCTATTTTCTATTTTTTCTTCTATATAATATATATCTTCCGCTTCAGACTTACCCGAAAGTTATGACTAGACTTAATGGTGTTCCTCTTGTCGACTAATAAATCTCGGTGATCACGGTTTGATTTTATTTTCTTTGCACTGCTAACAATAACTTTATTGCTCTCAAAACCAACCCCACATTTTCTTTTTTGGTGAAGGCTTTATTAGTACTATTCCGAATTTTATCCAACACGTTTCACGCTATTATATATTACGCTGGCCATTTGAAATACCAGAATCTAACAAGATGGTATTTTCTCTTATGTAAGTCATAGAAATTCTCTGTAACATTATGAATTACATTTATTGTAAAACTAAGGGGTCGATTCCGATCTCGGTCGGTAGGGCTCCGAATCGGATTCGGCTTTACCGGATCCGAGTCGGAGGCTTTGTTTCCGACCGATTCGTACAGTCGTCCGAGCGAGCAAGTACGATGCGAGTGAATGCGAAATCGCTGACCGACTCGTTTCCGTGTCCGACCCGCTCCGTCCAACTCGTTAGCACTCGATTTGTGGCGCGCAATGGAGACGTTTTACGACCGAGCCAGTACGATGGACGCGTCGGACAGCCGGATCGAGTCGGAGCGTCCGGCTCGAAAAAGCTCCCGGAGCCAGACTTGGGGGGTCCGTGCCGGACCCCCTTGCAACCGTAGCCGTACGAGTCGAACACAGGGGGGACCCAAGGGTCCCCCCTAAACATGCATATACTGTGCGAGTTGCACCAACGCGTACACACTGTAGGGGGCGCACTTGTTTGCAACGTACCCATTGAGTCACTGGGAGCCCATGTACGCGTCGTACGACCGGCTCCCATTGACTTCAATGGGAGTCCGACCGAATCGAGTCCGGCAGCATGCGGCCGCATCGTACTCGCTCGGTCGGACTGCAGGAGTCCGGCTCGGTCGGAAATCTCTCCGGATCCGGCTCGGTCGGAGAGTTTTCCGACCCAGATCGGAATTGGCCCCTAAGTGTTTGTCATGTACATTTCTCTGACTAGCCTTGAAGAAGTCGTCTTACGACGAAACACGTGTCGGCTGTCAACATTTACAAACATCTACTGCGTGTCAACTATTTCAAGAATTCTTCTTGCCTTTATTGAACAGTTTCTTTGACTTGTTATGTATTAATAGGATCGTTAGCTTGGTTATGAATGATTTTTCTGCCTATTATTATTATTAAATAACTGACAAAAAAGTCAGCTTTTTGAAAACTTATCAATGGTTGTGCTCTGTAATTAAGTTAATGTTATTTGTATGGGGAGGAGTTCTTCCTAATACTGGAGAACACTGGGTGAGTGGCACAGTGTTATACATTGAGCACACCTTAAAACATAGTTTGAACCATTTTGGACTATTTGGGTAAACAGGACGGAGGTGCTGGCGGATGTGTTCTTTACCACTGCCATTCAATTTGTAAGGGATTTAGCAGATCACTGACCCTAGGCCACACTAGGTTAGGGAGCGCAAGTAGGAGTACACTATACACAGTACTCATATGCCCACATATACTCACTGTCTTAGCACAGTGTTGGAAATGTTCATCTTTTTAACTATTCTTGTAATACTAATTACAGTAATCTGTTTCACTCTTTTGATCATCGAAGCACATGTACTTTATACAGGAATCACCATGATTTAATAAATATTGAAACGCTTTGTTGAGCACTTCTTCTATATTTCTTTGGCTATGCATGAGAGTCCAAACGAAAGGGTACTATATCTGTTACCACGATTTCCTTGGGGGATCAGGGTTGTCATGTTCTGAGGTTGCACACACATTTGTACCCTGTACAGTTAGGGCCCAGATGGTGCACTGTGGGCGAGCAGGGATACAGGCCAACATATCCCGAAGGTGTGCATGGAATCAGTGTGGCACAATCTTGACGTTTATGTTGTGCAACAAACGCACAGTTTTACCAAGGAGATACAAGCTGCACGACGGTACTTCCTGGCACAAAATATTTATTGACATGTCATGCATAAAAACACACTATTTACAGTACTTAATGAATATAAATAAATACACTTACTGGAATCTGGAGATAAGTTTCTCCTTCTTAAACTCCTCTAGACATCACACATCTATTGTAGCCAGGTTCATGATGCTTCAAATCTTTTCTTCCAATGGTTCAAGGTGTAAGTCCGGAGAGGGGACTCCACTTGTTGCCAGACATTCTCTGGGTGCGTAGATAGTATTTAAAAAAATAAATGTTACAGTCAGTCAGCCTCTTCTTACACTCATCAATTGATCTTGGAGTGCTGTTTTGGGGACTCCGGGTCCCACATTGCCCTGCGACAGGAGGCACTTGCTGCTGGGGGCAGACTCTGCTGGGTGCTTATAGTGCTGCCTCATACCAGCAGCGTGGGTTGCCATCATTATTGCTGTCTTGGGGACTCCAGGTCCCACATCGCCCTGCACCAGGAGGCACACACTCTGCAGAGAGCTTATAGCACTGCCCAATACCCATGTCATGGGCTACGCGCAGGCCACACCCATGCCAAGGGTGGGTCCATCCTGAGCCCATCAGTGACAAGAAGAGGCAGGGTAGGGCAACCCACCTTGGCTTGTCATCTTGGAGCACTTAGGAGACTATCTCTTTAGCTGCAATTGAGAATATTTGGGGTTGAGTTACTGATAATCTTAATGGGTAAAAGAAAGGCCCAGGATAATGCAACAGGACCATGGACAGCTGAAAAATATGCTAAAAGACATGCATCCGACAACGGTATGCTTTATGCTATCGATGATTTGCTAGAGGAGGTAGAGGACATGTTGAATAAAGAGAAGAAACAAACTAGAGCTACTGGCATTAATACAAAAATCATATACTTTTTCAGTGGTTAAAAAAAAGGAATCCCTAGTAAAACTAACCCTTGTCCAGACGTTGCAGAAAAATCACAGCTCTTTAAGTATCTCAGCTGTCCCAAATCTCGCACTGAATGCTCAACCCCATACAGCCGAGGTTGTGCTCAGAATAATAAATACAAACAGCTGTGCTCCACTTATTAACCTGACATAGAAAATCCGGGAACCAGTCGCGCAAAGGTAGGTCCAGTGGAGTCGGGATCAGTAACTGCTTTTTTAATGAGCAAACTTGACTCTATGAAACTGATTGTCCAATCACTAAATTTAAGATTACAAGAGCTCTCAGATCTAAATACAAACCTAACCAACAAGTTAGAGGCACACCTGACAGAGTGCGGAGATGATTGGTTTAACTGCCCAACATGCCAAACGAGCCCTAATGGCACAGATAATGGGAGTAAAACTAATACAGCACCCTCTTTCTACCACCCCAAAAGCATCAAGAGCCATACCAAAGAAAGCCCTATGGCTAGATGTGATTAGCGACCTATAGAGAAGGGAAATGTTAGTTCCCCTAAGGTCTGACATGCAGCCCAAGTCCTCAAATCCTCCAAGACCTCAGCGAATTAAGAAAACTAATTTCTTGCCTTCTTCACTCAACACTAAACCTATTTCAAGCAAGCTGAAAACAGGTGGCTCTCTTATTCGTCAAAGCTTGATTTCTCTGCCGGAAACCTGCAACCCTTAAGAAAGAATCTGATGGCATTGGCCCATGCAGCCGGGGAATGTAATATCAAAGACTATTGACAGGACAAACGGAGTCAATTGTGTCGTTGACAAACAAGGTGACCCTCTGAATCCGCCACCAACTCAAGTGTTGTTCACTGATCCATTCAGATATCATCTTTGCCCAACGTTTGTCAAACAACACTGGTTTCTACAATAATATCAAACTGTCCCTGAAAAAACAGCCCAATGTAGATGGTTTGATGGCACTGGAAGCTCGAAGCTTCCCTCCCATCGACTCAGAAATCCCATTTAAAGTTGCTTCGGACTTCCTTAATTGCTGTCCTGTCCCCTCTGCTGGCTTGTGGTTGACCCAGAATCCCAGCGCTTTGCCACCTTCAAGCTTATCGAAGGGGATGGCTCAATCAATGACAATTGGGGTGGCAAAAACGCTGCTTTAACGCCTCTAAATTGTAGAAAACAGGCTGCACGCCTCCTGCTCCACCATCCTAGGTTCACCTCCACTGCCAGCATGCTGAGGAACTTACACTGGTTGGCCATTGAATGGCGGGTACAATTCAAGGTGCTGTGCTAAATGCTCAAACGCCTGGCTAATACTGGTCCTGTTTACCTTAGACCTTTGGTGTCCTGGTACAAACCTGGCCATTGGCTGCACTCTAGCCATCGTAGTCTGCCTGTAATTCCTAAAATAAGGACATATTGACAGGGAAGTCAAGCATTTTCCTTTTTGGGACCAAAACTTAGGAATGATCTGCCTCTGGCACTGAGAGAATGTATGAATGCATGAATGAAGAACTTATAGAGCGCTGGACTCACCACCGAAGGGGTATCTCTGCACTATAAACGGAGGTATTGAGGCTAGAAAGGGGATCAGTTGTTAAAGAGTTCAGTTTTCAGGAGTTTCCTGAACTTAAGGAAATTCCAGCACTTGCGTAAGTGGACAGGGAGCGAGTTCCAGTATCGAGATGACTGACTACCAAGGCCTGAATCAGGGTCTAACGGACTGACACAGGGAGGAGATGGAACACTCTCCGTAAAAGCCTCAGCCTATAAAAGCAGATGCCTGAAGTAGATGCTACTTGATCTCTCATAGATGGAGAGTGGCCCAAATGGACTCCCAAGTTTTTTGCCAACGTTGTAGGGATAGGGGCGAGGCCTAACTCTGACGGCCACCAATCAGGGGACCATAGTGTTTGTGAATTCCCGAACAATAAGATTTCAGTTTTATCGGCATTAAGCTGGAGAACACTTTTCATCATCCAATTGGAAATTGCTCGCATACCTTCAGCAAAGAGATTTTGCGTCGCAGCCGATCTGCTATCAAACGAGAAAAGGAGTTGGGTATCGTCCGCAAATGAAAAGGGAGTGAATCCATGGTCTCTAATAATTTTTGCAAGAGGTGCCACATACACATTAAATAGTGTGGGACTGAGACATGAGCCCTGTGGCCCCCCCCTTTGTACGAGGTCTAGCAAAAGAACGAAGGGGCCCAAACTAACGGTCTGTGTACGCTGCTCTAGAAAACTAGAGAGCCTTTGAAGGGCAGGCCCCTTGATTCCAATTTCATAGAGTCTTTGAGGTAGCTTATGGTGGGCTACTGTATTGAAGGCTGCAGACAAGTCCAGCAGCACTAACAATGCTGCTATGTTATTATCCAGAGAGTCTAATAAAGTCTGTGACATCTATGAGAGTGGATTCGGTGGAGTATTTTGGTCAAAATCAGACTTTGAGGAGTCAAGACAACCTTCGGATTCAATATACTCCATAAGCTTCATATTGATATGTCATTCAAGAAGTTTGCTCATGAGCGGAAGAAGTGAGATGGGACGATAGTTGAATAGCTCTGCTGAGGGTGCATTAGCCTTTTTACAAATCGGAAGAACTTGAGCTGCTTTCCATACTTGAGGCAATTTCCCCTCATTCAAAGATGAGTTTAGTATAGTGCAGATGGAAGGAGCGAGATGCTTGGCTAATAAGGTAAACACACTAGCTGGCATTATATCGATAGGAGAACCCGATTTGGCTGTTTTTAGCATCCCTTCCACTTTAGCAACCTGTAAAGATAGAAAGCTTGCTAAGATGGCGTCTTTTACTCTGGGAACTGGAGGGCGTGAGATGGAGGTATCTGGCGTATCGGAGTCCCTAAGAAATTTGTTGTATATCGTGTTAATTTTTTCTTCAAAAAAGTTGGAGATGTTATCACATAGAACTTGAGAAAGAGAAATCGAATTAGTGGAAGCAATCAGGGATGTAAATAATTTAAGAATGTTATAAAGTTCCTTGGTAGAATTGCTAGCTTGGCTTAATTGAGAGGAAATATGTCCTTTCCAAGCTATCTCAATGCTTTTATGGTAAAGGGCTACGGCGATTCTTTCTTTGTCCACAATTGAGTTTTTTGCCAAGTCTTCTCCAATTTTTTACAGTTAGATTTCTCCCTACGAAGTTCCAGAGTAAACCAAGCTGCATGCTTCCTTTGGGAGTTAGACTGCTGTTTCTTAGGTGGAGCCAGAATATCCGTAACTGCTTTTATGGCTTCATCGAGTTCGTTGAGCCTTGTATTAATATCACCAGGTTTATCAAAAGTAGGGGGTATGAACTCCTTTGCAAAAGAGTCCTCTGTGATCTTGTGCCATTGTCTTTCAAAATTACAGATGAGAGGGGTAGGGATGCTGGTCAGTTGGATACAATTAATCTGGAAGTTAATCAAAGAGTGGTCAGACCAAACCGCCGGGAGGGGGAGGGTCGGAGTGTATACAGGGTATGTTAGTAAGAATAAGATCTAAAGTTTGACCTGCAGATTGGGTAGGCCCTGAATAAATATTTTCCAAACCTAGGGAGGATATATCTGCAAGGAAATGGGCAAAGTCCACATTCTCACTGCTTTCACTGTGGATGTTGAAATCCCATAATAATAGAAATTGTTTGGAAGAGATGACATGGGGCGCAATACTTACCATCAATTTTAAAGAAAAGTCTTTAAAATGCCCCGGAGGGCGATATACCAAGGCACCTTTCCTGCAGTCCTGGGGTGTAAATTCAATCTTAAAAAAACAGATCTCTATAGTATCATCTGAGAATGTATCCGTAATAGCAATTTTTCAGCGATGCTTTGTAGACAATAGCAATACCTCCACCTACTTTGCTATCCCTATTTAGATTTAGAATTTGATACTTTTCTGGGAGAGCTAGAGTGATAGCCGGAATGGAGGAGGGTTTAAGCAATGTTTCTGCTATGAAGCCTAAATCAAGGGAGTCGGAATTCATTAAATCCCAAATTTCGGTAGCATGTTTAGGCCAAGATCTTACATTTATTAGAAAGGCTCTCCAGCTGTAAGTGTGGCTATATAAGGTCTGACTACCAGGAATCAATGGGGAGATTGCTTCGGGCTCAGAGTCGTCTAGGGGGCTTGAAGGGTTTGTTGCACTCCCCACCTTAGTCCGTCTTTAATACTTTGGAAATGGCAGTGTTTGCATGAAAACGGTCCTGCCAGGTTGGGAGTATGAGCGATCGCATGACAATTATTTAAGCTGTCTACCGTGTTAGCCAGCTGGCTGATGTATTTAAGTTTGACGGCAGAATAAGTATATCTGGGTAAGAGCTCGATGGTGCAAGGGGCAGGGGTCCTGGCGACGGCTGAGCGCGGACGGGCGCTGCCAGGCTTGACTTTGGAGCACCTTCTGCATGCATCCGTGGTGCGTCCACTGGGTTATATTCCTTAAATAGTTTGGCTGTAAACAACTAGCCCGAAAACCCAGCAGTTCCGCAAACCGTAAGTTGGGGGAGGGTAGCAAATGGCTTGCTCGCTCTCTCCATTCAATCGGGAGGGATTCTGCGGTGGACCGGAGAGTGAGCGTGGAGAAAGCTGTGGTGGGAGACTGGGCAAATAAATAATGTAATACGTTTGAATTTTAAAAGAACGATAAAAGCGGGAGCTGAGCGCACAACAGCAGCTCAACACCCGTGCAAAGTGGATCACTGACAGAATATCGACAGTCAGAATATCGAGGTACAAAAATATCGACACAAAAATATGGATGTCAAGAATATCGAAGTCCTATCTACATAATGGTAAGTGCAAAAATATCGAAAAAAAATATCATCAAAAATATCGTTGTTAAAAATATAGGGGCATATTAGCAAGACCGGCGATACAATTATCGCCGTTTTAGCGGCAGGAAACTGCCGCTAAAACGGCGATAATGGGCTTGCTAATATGCGTTATAGAATTCCAATAGAAGCCCAGGTTAGATGTGCAGGACATCTAACCTGGGCTTCTATTGAATTCTATAACGCATATTAGCAAGCCCATTATCGCCGTTTTAGCGGCAGTTTCCTGCCGCTAAAACGGCGATAATTTTATCGCCGGTCTTGCTAATATGCCCCATAGTTTTTTTTAATAATTAAAAAATAATGTAAAATAAAGTAAATAATCCATATAATTAAAAGAAACATAGTTAAAATTATTTTAAATTGTTTAAAATTATACCTAATACATATAATGTAAAAACTAATTGAACATATATATATATAAAATATAATATATATACTTACTTAATATTTATAAATAATTATTTTAATAACTTATACATTGTTAAAAAACATATTACAAATTATAAATACATATATATATACACAAACACCAATAATATAAATAAAAATATAAAAAATATATATAACAAATTAGAATATTTTTAATCTTTTTAAAATACTTTATACACTACATTAACTAAAACAGTACAGAAAATATTGGATAGCGGAGATGATAAAATTACTATTCCTACTCCAGAGAGTGCAACAGTAGGAAAAGTGTTGGATAGCGTAGGGGTAAAAATTACTATTCCCACTCCAGTGAGTGCAACAGTAGGGAAAGTGTTGGATAGCGAAGGGTTACAAATTACTATTCCCACTCCAGTGAGTGCAACAGTAGGGAAAGTGTTGGATAGCGAAGGGGTAAAAATTACTATTCCCACTCCAGAAAGTGCAGCAGTAGGGAAAGTGTTGGATAGTGTAGGGGTAAAAATTACTATTCCCACTCCAGAGAGTGCAACAGTAGGGAATGTGTTGGATAGCGTAGGGGTAAAAATTACTATTCCCACTCCAGAAAGTGCAACAGTAGGGAAAGTGTTGGATACTGAAGGGGCAAAAATTACTATTGCTACTCCAGTGAGTGCAACAGTAGGGAAAGTGTTGGATAGCGTAGGGGTAAAAATTACTATTCCCACTCCAGAGAGTGCAACAGTAGGGCAAGTGTTGGATAGCGAAGGGGTAAAAATTACTATTCCCACTCCAGAGAGTGCAACAGAAGGGAAAGTGTTGAATAGCGTAAGGGTAAAAATTACTATTCCCACTCCAGAGAGTGTAACTGTAGGGAAATAGTTTTTTTAATAATTAAAAAATAATGTAAAATAAAGTAAATAATCCATATAATTAAAAGAAACATAGTTAAAATTATTTTAAATTGTTTAAAATTATAGCTAATACATATAATGTAAAAACTAATTGAACATATATATATATAAAATATAATATATATGCTTACTTAATATTTATAAATAATTATGTTAATAACTTATAAATTGTTAAAAAACATATTAAACATTATAAATACATATATATATACACAAACACCAATAATATAAATAAAAATATAAAAAATATATATAACAAATTAGAATATTTTTAATCTTTTTAAAATACATAACTAAAACAGTACAGAAAATATGGGATAGCGGAGATGATAAAATTACTATTCCTACTCCAGAGAGTGCAACAGTAGGGAAAGTGTTGGATAGCGTAAGGGTAAAAATTACTATTCCCACTCCAGTGAGTGCAACAGTAGGGAAAGTGTTGGATAGCGTAGGGGTAAAAATTACTATTCCCACTCCAGTGAGTGCAACAGTAGGGAAAGTGTTGGATAGCGTAGGGGTAAAAATTACTATTCCCACTCCAGTAGGTGCAACAGTAGGGAAAGTGTTGGATAGCGAAGGGGTAAAAATTACTATTCCCACTCCAGAGAGTGCAACAGTAGGGAAAGTGTTGGATAGCGTAATGGTAAAAATTACTATTCCCACTCCAGAGAGTGCAACAGTAGGGCAAGTGTTGGATAGCGAAGGGGTAAAAATTACTATTCCCACTCCAGAGAGTGCAACAGTAGGGAAAGTGTTGGATAGCGTAATGGTAAAAATTACTATTCCCACTCCAGAGAGTGCAACAGTAGGGAAAGTGTTGGATAGCGTAAGGGTAAAAATTACTATACCCATTCCAGAGAGTGTAACTGTAGGGAAAGTGTTGGATTGCAGAGGGTTAAAATTAACATACTTATCAATTAAACAATTTTTTAAATTAAATAACCAATTAATCATTAATTAATAATAAATTATGTTTAAATAATAACAAAAAGAAATTAATAATTACTTCATTATAATTAAATTACTTCCCACTCTATTCCCCTATAAACCCACAACCCGCTCCTAAAAAAATAACACAATTAATAATTATCAATTAATAAAAAGTAATTACCAATTAATAATTAATTAACAATACCAGTAAATAACACAATTAATATAATTATCAATTAATAAAAATTAATTACCAATTAATAATTAATTATCAATACCAATAAATACAAATTAATAATTACTTTATTAAAATTAAATTACTTCCCACCCTATTCCCCTATAAACCCACAACCCGCTCCTAAAAAAATAACACAATTAATATAATTATCAATTAATCAATTAATAAAAAATAATTACCAATTAATAAATAATTAACAATAAATTAATTATCAATACCAATAAATAAAAATTAATAATTACTTTATTATAATTCAATTACTTCCCACCCTATTCCCCTCTAAACCCACAACCCACTACGGAACTAAAACGCAAAATTTACTTTTAAAAACATTAATAACTTCTAAAAAATTTATACATATATTAAAAAAAATACAACGCAACAAAAATATAGAACACATACATTTAAAATACATACTAAAATACATAACACTAATATAAACATCGATATTATTAACAACAACATTTTTACAAACGATATTACTGACTTCGATATTAACAAAAACGATATTTCTTACCTTCATGTCGATATTCTGGTCACCGATATTCCTGATGTCGATATTCAGTCCCTTCGATATTTCCAACTCGATATTTTTGTACTCCAAAAAAAAACCTTGATATTATGTCTGTACACCGTGCAAAGTAACCCACACAATACCACACACACTAAAATCTTGACTTGACAATAAATAAATAAAATAAAGGTAAGTAAAAACGCCACAAGCCTCGGTGTTCACTCTCCCTGTTTTGTAAATTACTAAAAATGGGGTTGTTCTCATCCTTTGACCTCTGCTAATGGTCTTAATGTTTCTGAGATTCCACACAATACCATACACACTAAAACCTTGACTTCACAAGGATAAAATAAGATTAAAATTAGAATAAAGGCAAGTAAAAACGCCACTAGCCTCGGTGTTCACTCTCCCTGTTTTGTAAATTACTAAAAATGGGGTTGTTCTCAACCTTTGACCTCTCCTAATGGTCTTAATGTTTCTGAGATTCTTCTGGCTTGTCCCATTTTCCATATTGAGCTCAGCATTGGGAAACCTTCTTTTAGGTAGCCATGTGCTTTACAAAATATGTAAAAAAAATAATAAGTATAAATCCAACTAAGCTTCCCAACCCAGAGGGCACTCCACCCTCTCGGTCAAAGGAAATTGATTGACTGAGTAGCATGGTCCCAAACATTTCTGATGCTACTTCCATAGTTGCTGGTAGTACTGACATCCAGCTCCTTGATCCGTATGTTGAACATTCATCTGTACTTCCACACAATCCGCATCTCTAGGGTCCCAGTACAGATTCATGTAGTATTCTCTCATGGAATCTAGCTGGACTGAAATCAAAACTTTTGGATCCCTTTGAATGTTTCAAGAATTGTGGTGTACAAAACCTTTCTTTAGAGCAATTTATTTCAACTTTTAATGCCCCACCAGTGACAAAGGGAGAGCTCGTCCAGTAGGGGCTTAGTTCCGTGGATGAAGAACTCACTTCAATGCAATATCAAGAGGCTCTCTGTGAATTCACCTGACACAGTTGGCCTCTCCATCACCAAAGAGGGCACTTGTGTTTACAGGTATAATGTGCACAACGGGCCAGTGGGTGTAAGCAAAGAATCAGACATCCTTACTTCCCTAGAGCACACTTTATATGCCTTACCAATAGATGCCTATCTGATAATAGCGGGTGATTTCAATGTGAATAGATTATGTACTCCTATTTCTTCAGACATGGCCATAATATATGGAGGATAAGGTGGTCATTGAGAGGGGGACTGTGACCGTAATGCCCTCAAACTAGAGTTGAAGGGTCCTATGTCTCCAGAACTAGAAAATCTCAAAACTAGTCTCTTGTGTGACCTTATAATTTCGAATAACAAAAAGGAATTTAAATGGGAATCTGTAGTGGGACACCCTAGCCTAATGAGATAAGTATATTCGAAGATGGCTGGTACGCTGGAAACAATGAGCACTCTAGCTTCCCAAACTGCTAACCACAATTCCATCATAGCTTCTCATGAAGAATTGTTTGCATCTTTGAGAGAGTTGCTATCTAGAGAGCCTAAAAAAATCAAAAGAAATAACTGCTTTGCACCCCTGGTATAACGAACAATGCAGGAATACAAAAAGTACTCTGCTCAATTGTATAAAATCTGAAGTCTAAAGCGGTATTCCCCCTGGTGCAAAGAAAACATAAAGAAGTGGTGGCCCGTGCAAAGGTTTGCTGGCAGGATGAGGTATGGAGTGATTTGGTCAGCGTAGCTAAAACACGATACTCTAAGACATTCTGGGCATAATAGCTGTTAGAAATAGGGGTGTCTAGTTGGCAGAGGTGGGCACCTTTGACCAAATAGGGACCCTTGCTTCTAGTCAGGGTAAGGGGGATACACACTTTAGATAATCCCTGCTTACTCCCTTGGTAGCTTGGCACCAGCAGACAGGCTTATCTCAAAGGCAAAGTGTAAAGTATTTGTACCTACACTCACAGTAACACAGTGATATCACCACAAACGGACACCACACCGGTTTAGAAAAATAAAATATCTTTATCTAAACTAAACAAGACCAAAACAACAAAAATCCAACATGCACAGTTAAAAATATGACTTTCAAAAGGTTTCAAGAACTTGTACCATAGAAAACTATGGATGCGTCACTTTTCACCAAAGTACCTGTAGATGTGTCAAAGTTCACAAGCCAAACAGCCACAGTGTCGGAAAACAAAGAGATGCAACACTCCTGAGACCTTGGGGAGGCGATGCAACAGTCCCGCTGCACGCAGAGGAAGGGTTGCGTCGAATCCGGTTTGGACGGGGAGTGATGCGTCGATTCTTCGTGACGGTTCCGGTCTGCGGGTGATGCCTCGGAAGAACTTGCCACACAGGTACGATGCGTGGAAATCCAGGATGCGTCGGCGATTGATGCGGCGGCGTCGAGCGGCACTGCGTCGGTCCTCTTCAGCCGCAATCCCTCGATGCGTTGATTTTAGCAGTTCTTCACGTTTCTTCTTTCTTCCAGCTTCCAAACAGCAGCCACAACCTCCAGAGACCCAAAACTGGGACAGGCACCTCTTGGCAGGTCAGAACTCACAGCAGCAGAGTTCAGGGGTGTTGGGGGTGAAGTCTTTGTGTCCCTGAGACTTCAGAACAGGAGGCCAGCTCACTTCAGGCCTTTGGAGATCTCCTTCAAGCAGGGGACACAGCACACAGCAAAGTCATTCTCCTTTCCTTGGCAGAAACAGCAACTGCAGGCCAACCCCAGACACACAGCAAGGGCAGTACTTCTCCTCAGTCTCTCCAGCTCTTCTCCTTGGCAAAGGGTTCCTCTTGAATTCCAGGAATGATCTAAAGTCTGGGGTTTTGGGTCTGATACTTATTATACCTCAAAATGTCTTTGTTCTCTTTGTGCAAGGGGCTCTGAGCCCAGTTCAAGCCAGTTCTGGGGGGCACTCTGCAAGTACACAACAACATCCATTGTCAGTGTGAGCCTTGGCTCCAGACACACCACAGGGGGGCAGAACCAGCATTGTGGAAGGCAGGCACAGCTCTATTCAGGTATAGGTGCTACTCCTCCCACCACTCCAAATGCATATCCGGCCTATTCACCCTAGTGCTGACTCATCCAGACTCCTGGAGCCACTGCACCTCCCCAGCCCCTGTCACTCCAAAGCCAGACAGTCAATCCACAAACAGGATGGTTGAACAAGAAAATAGCCACTTTCTAAAAGTAGTATTTTCAAACACACAATTTAAAAAACCATCTTTACTAAAAGATGTGTTATTAAATCCTGAGTTCAAGGGTACCAAACTCCATTTTTCTATCTTATCCCTATGGGAGGATGTGCTTGTAAAATGTTACAAAGCATTCCCCGTTCTGTCCTATGGGGCAAGATAGCCTTTCAATAGTGAAAAATGAAACTGGCAGTATTTCACTATCAGGACATGTTACACATACCAGGACATGTCCTACCTTTCACATACACTGCACCCTGCCCAGGGGGGTACCTTGGGCCTACCATAGGGTTGCCCTATATGTAAGAAAATGGAAGGTTAGGGCCTGGCAAGTCGGTGCACTTGCCAAGTTGCCATGGCAGTTAACAAACTGCACACAGGCACTGCAGTGGCAGGCCTGAGACATCTTTTCAGGGCTACTCATGTGGGTGGCACAATCAGTGTTGCAGGCCCACTAGTAGCATTTGATTTACAAGCCCTGGCACACTCAGTGCACTTTACTAGGGATCTACTGGCAAAACAAATATGCCAATCAGGGAGAACCAATCACAATACCAATGTACACAGGGAGCATATGCACTTTAGCACTGATCAGCAGTGGTAAAGTTCTCAGAGTCCTATAGCCAACAAACACAGGTCAGGAAAAAATAGGAGGAAGAAGCAAAAAGTTTGGGGATAACCCTGCAAAAAGGGCCATTTCCAACAATAGCCTATGGAAGTTGTCACAGAGCTTCCATAGTGGCCTTCAACGTCCAACCTTATATCTGAATGGATCACTTTGCGAAGCTGTACCCTGGCAGTTTAGTTGGCAGTAGAGAAACTGAAAGCCGGGGACCAGAAAACCACACAAGGTATCACAAGCCACTCGAGAGTTATATTATTGACTCACTTAAGGCCCTTAAGGCTAAGGTCTTCAAGAAGGCCCTCAGGCCTGACTGCATACCGTCTGATTTATACGCAGCTGAGCCTGATATTTGGACCCCGTACCTTAATGCCCTCACATTAGCAATTCTGGATGGTGGCTTCATCTTGGTAGATTGCCGTGATCGTCCCAATATTCAAGAAGGACCAGCGGGACGATCCCTACAACTACAGACCCATCAGTCTCATTGATAGACTACAGAAGTGATTATGTCACCAAATTGTGGAGAAACCTATAGACAGGGCCACAAAGAACCATATTCTCTCAGATCTTTAGGGGGGGATTCAGGCCAAAAACTAGCCCATTGGATCAACTACTATGCTTTAGTATAATCTACTGGAAAACAGTAGTGCTAGGAAAAAGTCACTTATATGTGGCCTTTATTGATTTAAAATCAACATTTAAACTGGTTCCCCACCGTAAACTCTGGGATGTGTTAGATAGTATGGGAGTCCCAGTCCATATTCTGAATGTGCTCATCAGACTCTGTGCAGACAAGCAAGCAAGAGTTAGGTACGGGAACAAGGGGGAGCTGACATACTGCTTCAAAATTGAAAAAGGTGAATGCCAGTGCTGTGTCTTAGCTTTAACCCATTTGTCCCTATACCTTAGTGATCCGGCCCAGTTTCATGATTTGCCGAGCAATGAAGCCCCAAAATTTAAACTTTATTATTTGTCGATTATACTGTCCTCATTTTGAAAAAACCCTGCAGGCCTATACTAGATTGTTTCCTAGAGTTTTGCAATGCAAGAGGTTTGAAGTTAAATATCTGTAAAACCAAAATTTATGGCGTTTAACCCGTACAAGGCTGTGAAATCCAGAATTTTGGTACAGGGGATGCTACTTGAGTAGGTCCAAGATTTCACTTACCTGGGAGTGAATGTGTCCCATGTGTCCTGCTGAGCGCTCCAGGTGCCACTGACCCTGTGCAACACAAGCCGACGACACGTGGATGTGGGCCCTTGCTGACCGCTGCCTCCGGCCTACACTGCGGTCAGCAGGGCTCGCTAATCAAATTGAGTCTTGATTAATTTATGGCAGAGTCCAGTAGGCCACAGACTGCTACCAGGGCGGGCCGCCCTGACGACGCATCAGCGCAGGCCGCGCACCCGCCGAGCGCTCCAGGTGCCACTAACCCAGTGCACCACAAGTCATCGTCACGTGGCTGTGTGCCCTTTCTGACCACTGCCTCTGGCCTACACTGTGGTCAGCAGGGCTCACAAACCTAATCCAATCCTGACATGCAATGACACACCATCATCGCTGGGACCACCTCCAACCAACAACTGCCAGAGTCGGAGGAGTGTCACAGCCAGACCATCTAAGTTGCTCACACCTGTCTTGGATGCCATCATCAGCTTGATCCCCTGCTCAGCTCTTCAGGTGCCACTAACTCAGTGCACCACAACACATGGACCCTGCATGATTGAGTTTTGTGCTGTGGACAGCAGACACAACAATGTCACCTCAGGCAGTGGGGAAGACCTGGGACGATGATGATGAAGATGAGGCAGGTGTACCACACTCCACTGCAGCTGCAGCAGGAATATCCCGAAGGGACCAAATCATTAACAATTCCTTCACATGAGCACTCTCACCTCTGGTGCCCCTACCTCAGTGCACTGCAAGTCATGGACCCTTTATGATTGAATCTGTGTGTGTGATCCGATGATCACTGTTCTAGTTGTTGCCAACACCAACCACTCCCTGAGGGCTGGCTTACACCCACCCCATAACCCATCCAGCACAGGCGTCACTGGACATGTGACCCTGGTAATAAAAAGGGGCCAAGCGCACGTGCCCTTTAGCCAGTTCCACTATCTATCTAAGTGTGTCCGTGTGGTCATTATGTATGCATGATGGGCCAGAGCCCTACCACATTACATTGTGCTGTGGACAGTGGACGCAACCATGCCACCTCAGGCAGTGGGGAAGACCCTGGACATGTAGCTGTGCCATCCCCCCCTATAAGCGTAAGCGGAGTGGGCTGGGCCGGCGTACGCCAAGCTGTAGGTGTGAAGGATTTCCCCTTGGCTCTGTGCGTGGTTGAGTTCTGGCCTGGACAAGGAAGTAACTAATGAGTGTGTCTCTGTTGTAGTGTCGGCGCCACCCAGTCCGACAATGTTGCAATGTAGCATGCACCCGGAGGGCGGGCTCGCACGAATGGGGAAATGAAGGAGCGCAAGACCGCTCGGAGTCTTGGCTCATACATGCCAAGTGTTGTGTGTATCTGTATTGCCGCAGCATGAGCCAAATGCCTAGCCTTAACCGCAGCGCGAGTTCAGCCAGGCATGAACTCTACGTCTGTGTCCGCCCTATCCTTCCCGCAGGCCTACACTCACGTGGCCGCCCACCTCCAACGGTCAACTTCACAGTATCGTTGTCAGGCTTGTGGACATGCGCAGACAGGCATGACAATGGTGTGCCGTAGGAGTGCCAGTGATGCAACTGCGCAGCGCAGCGCACACAAGTAAATAGGCTCGGGGGAGGGAGGAGCAGTTGTGAGGCAACGTAACACACAGTGATGCCGCTCATTTGCCACATGCAAGACATATCAAACATGAATCCCAAAGTCGCACACATCCCACCCCACCCCCAACAAGCCACTTCACAGTACCTGAATTCAAGCAGATGAGAAACTAACATTAGGGATGAATGCTCCTTTGTCTGTGCTATCAGGCGGAAGCACATCTGCACCTCCGACCTCGGAATTACATGTGCCCGGCACCCCCTGACAGATACTATAGCAACTGATGACGACTCCCACACTACGCACAGCCCGACGAGAGACCAACGTATACACACCTCTCACACAGAAGTCCTTGCTCGAAGTTATCTTGCATGGAATGGCCTTCACACTTACTCCCACATTAACCCAGGCGTACAACCGTTGCACACTAAAACAACTCATTGCTCCAAGCTGTGGCATTTCGTCCACAGAACTGGCGCAGGTCAGAACAGTGCCGCTTCAACGAGAGCCACTAACGCAATGGCAGACCATCACGGACACTTGCACAACCCCTGTCAGGTGGAGCTGTACCGTGCACGTGTGCTGCATTTACTGGGGGCACTGCCATTGGTAGTGCTGCGGATCAGTTACCGGCTGAGCTTCCGCCTTGCCAACGTCACCTGCGTGCAGCCTGTGTTGCATTGTCGCTCGTGCATATTCGAGTGGCCCATGGATGTCTGCCTATCCAACAGGACGGTAGCCGAACTGGATTTCGACATGTGTGTGCACCCCCTGTTGGCCCACGACCATGAGTGTCACTGTGACACCCGTCTATGGGATGCCTGGATACTTGGCATATATGCTGGCAGCTGGACCTGGGAGATTGCAGGACTCCTCGTGTGCAGTGAGAAAATTGAGCCGCTCCCCTATTGGGCTGTAGTGCTAATTGGTGAAAGGGGGTGGACGCAGCACATCTGTCCGGACCTGCTAATGGTTAGCCTCGCCGTCCTGTTCGATGAAGTCGGCGACGACCTCATGTTGGAAATAATTGCCTACGAGGCTGCACTAGCTTTCATGGACATGTAACTACGTACCTGCAGACACAACAGTTTGGAACACATTGCACATGTCCCGACAACTTGTTGGAACTTGGGGTTCTGGTCACATCTCCCACGGCGACAGTGGACATGTCTGCATTAACCTGGACTCCGAATACATGAGCGGACAACAACGCGGGTTAACACACACCTGTGAAAGGTGAGGCACTCCCCCGGAGTGGACAGGAGCGCTTGGCAACGTTCCACGTTCTGACATACTGCTGCATTGGTCTGCATGTGGTGACACTAATCTTGCCCGTACTGACACGCATATGCTAATAAACTCTACGCACCTTCACTTGTATTCAACTGTGATGAGTGTTGATTTGTATGACAATGTGTGTCTCACTGCCTATCTGGTTCACGGCCATACATGCATTACTACACCATCAGGGATGTGGGGTTGTACTAGTACATCATCATCTCACAGTTTCCAGCTATGCCACATGCGAATGGCCATTTTCCACACACAAGCGGCAGCAGTTGTGTCCTCTGTTCTGTTGTGCTGGTGTTGCTGTTTGTTCAACATTGTTGTAAATGTTGTGGTGCTCTGGATCTTATGTGTGTGTGCTGCATTGTAGGTGAGTTGCCCCTTCAGCTCTGATTTGGCTGGCCCTTATCCCTTTCAGGTGGTGTGGCTTTCACTTCTGTGCTTATGCAGTGCTGTGATGTTGCAGACTTGGGTAACTTGGGCTCTTGGTTGGTGTTGTGACTCTTGGCCATGGTTTGTCCGCAGATGTGCCCTACTTAATTGTGCATGTGTGCCATTGTGCCCATCTCCCCCCTTCCCCCCAGTCCCTGGTGGTTACTCACCCTGTTGCTGTTGTGTCGGGTCAGGTTGAGCAGTGTGCGGTCCCCCGACTCCTGCCACCGTCTCCACACTGATGACTGTGGTCACCATTTCCTCCATCTAATCCAGCTCCTCCTGTGGCGCTGGTCTCCCACCTCAAGTCTGCATTGCTGCCTTCTGGTTGTCTGCGAGTTTCTGCTTGGTCTTGTGCTTCACATCATTCCAGCGCCTCTTGAGCTCGTCCATTGTCCTCCTCAGCGCTCCAACTGCATTCGCCTTGTCCAGGATGGACTAACATATTGTATTTTTTGTTGCCAATGACACAGTGGAGGTGACGTACAGTTGTTGATGGTGTTCAATCACCTCCGTGATCAGGATCCTGTTTTCCTGCGGACTGAGCCGCGTCTTCCTCTTCTTCTTCTCCTTGCCCTTCCCTGACCCCGAGGTCCCAGGCTGGTCCGCAGTGGGGCTTGTGGGGTTCTGGTTGTCCTCTGTGCTTGCTCCGGCTACCTCCATGGTGCTTCACAGTTGTTTGTGTTTTGTTTGTGTTTTGTGTTGCCGCTTTTACTGTGCTTTTTGCAGCCTGACTTGTGGGACTTGCAGGCCTGGCGCTGCTTTTCGCTGATTGTCTTATCGCGGTTGGGCCCATCGCAACTTTTTTCACGTTCAGGTTTGTATTTTCATCGCCGTCCCGGTAGTGTTATCACGGACATTTGCCACGTTATTGGGGTACTATCGCTTGTTACCGCCATGTTGTGAATGCCACGTTAACACAGGGTTATTTTCCCGCGATAGACAGCGATATGTAAACTTGCGTTAACCTCTTTTGGCGATGTTTATCGCACGTTCTTGAGAATATCCCCCTATGTGTGCTGCAGAATGCAGCACACATAGAAAAAGGAAAAACGAGGAGAAATAAAGATATTTCTCCTCGTTGTGCCTCCCTTACGCCTCCCCTGGGGCGGTGTAAGCTTTTATCACTGCCCCAGATTTACGATTTCTCGTAAATCTGGGGCAGTGTCAAAAGGCCATGGATGTTGCTGGGAATGCCCCCAGCAACACCCATTGCACGACCCTTGTTAAAGGGACTGATATTTATCAGGCAGCATTAAGCCAAAAAAAGTGGTTTAGTGCTACCTGATAAATATCACGTAGGCTTCTGCGACACGGAACGTAAAAAACAGTGACGTTCCGGAGGCGCAAGGAGTCTCATAAATGAGGCCCTTAGCTTTTACAACGGAAAAAGTGTAGAGGCCAAAGTGGGAGCTTAGGGGGAAGCAAGGTTATTCAAAAAGAGGACCAAAGCTGGCCCATCCCTGACTGTACATTTTCTTCAGGAAGAGTGTGTTTGTAGGGTTCACACATACGTGTGTCCATGTGGGAGTGTGCATGCATGCCTGACACTGGTGAAATTATACTTTGTGAAATATGCACTATTAGGTAGCCACTTTATTTTCCTATCAATTATTTTGCGATTATTGGCATTTCTTTGGCTTCCTGTGGATTTCATTGAAAATACATTTTGCTCATTAAATACTGTCACACAGTTCTATCCCTACGCAAGGCAAAGGATATTAAAATGGATTTTATTCTTATACTGTGTGGATTTTGCTGTAGAGAAGGAAATTAAAGGCAAGGAGACTGACAAGAATAATCACTGTGACAAAATACATGATATGTGAAGCACTGCACTTTAAAGTTAATTTTGATGTTCAAACTTTTGTGACCCAGTGAAATCCTCTATTTCTTAGCTTGCAAATAATGAACAATAATGAAAATGATTCCTAGTGTTTACCTACCAACTTATTTTATTTTACATTTGTATTCTAGTTTTGACACTCATTAATCACAAATTGGAATTTGAAAGGTTTTTGAGAACTGTAATTTTCTTTGAAAGCACCTTCATCGAGTGAGCGAGTGGGGCTGTGACAGTTACTCATAGAAGCCTAATAAAGCCAAAAATGTGCCTTGCATGTGTCACATAGTCATTTCTCATATCATGGCACTATTTCAAAATTGTAAATGAGTAAAAGTAGTATAATTTAATTTAAATTTGATCTACTTTTATATCTGATGTCATATTTTAACACCAAGAAATGTAGTTTCCCATACATCATCATTAACACCATCATCTTTGAGTTCATATATAGTGCATAGCTATCCCCAGGGTTACCCAGCATTAAGAGGACAGAGGTAGACCAGCTTAAAAGAGGGAGATAGAAGAGACAGGTCTTCAGTTCCTTGCGGAACACAAATAAGGAAGTACGGCGCCTCAGGGACTCGAGGAGGGAGTTCCAGAACCTGGGACCCAGAAAGGAGAAGGAGTGGCCGTCCATCTGAGTGCATTTGATTCTAGGAACTATGGACAGAAGATGATTACTTGAACACAAGGTAGGGTATAGAGGGTAGGGAATCAGTTTCTGCAGGTACCAAGGTCCAAGACCAGAGCTAAATTTGTGCATAAAGCAAAGTGCTTTGAAGTTTATTTGCTCATCCACTGGGAGCCAGTGAAGTTGGTGAAGAAGGCCAGATGCAGAAGAGTGTTTGGGGAGATGAAACAGTAGCCAGGCGGCAGAGTTTTGAACCACCTGGAGGCATCTTAAAGTTGTCTTCTCTAGGTGCTTGATTTTTGTCTGCCCTAGGTACAGAATAGTGCCATAATCAAGCCTAGGTAGTATCAAGGCTTGAATTATTGTTCTTTGGGCGGGGTGGAATCGAGCCAGAAGCCAAGGTTCTTAACTTTATTGGTGGATAAAGGAGGCATTCCCAGCAGAGCAGGCCAATGTTGGGGCCTCAGTACCATAACCTTGTCACCATTTAATTTCAGAGAGATGGTGTTCACCCAGGTGGAGACAAGACCGAGGCAGGAGTTAAGATCCTCTGAGTTGACTGCACACTTGGGCAGCAAGGAACAGATGATCTCTGTGTTGTTCGCATATGAAAAAAGGGTCAGTCCGCAGCTTTCCAACAGGTGTGCCAAAGAGTGGACATAGATGTTAAAGAGAAAAGGGCTAAGGGCGGATCCTTGCGGAACGCCTGAAGTGAAGAATGTGATACAGACACTGCATTTAGTTGAGAAGAGCTGAAGGGTGCAGTCTGTCAAGAATGAGGATAACCAAGCAAGCACCATGCCTTGAAGGCCCATATGGATCAGTCTTTCAACAAGAGTATCATGGGACACAGTATCGAAGACCGCACAGAGATCGAGTAAAATCAGCGCGACTGTGCCACCCTTATCTAGGAGCTACCTTAGGTGTTCCGGGACTCCGAGAAAGGTGGATTCGATACTGTGCCTGGCCGTGAAACCAGACTGAGAAGGATGAAAGGCATTCAGGGTCTCTACAAAGAAGGTAAGCTAGGTATTTATGTGTTTTTCCAGTATCTTAGAGAGAATAGGAAGCAGCGAAATTGGTCTAAAACAGTATTGAAAACAGACCATCACCCAGTACACTGTTCTGAATATGTTAATTAATTAATTTCCCATATAGTCTTACACTAAACTGAATTTTATTATATTTCTAAACGCTTAAAGTGAGAATGCTCAATATTCATGTTCTAATCTTGTTGTGGCAAGTGGGTCCCTTGCTCACTTTGCCACTGGATTCAAGCTAGCCTGGGGTGTTACCCCGAAACCGGTCCCAGGATGCTTGTTTTCGGTTCAGGGAAGACCTGGCTTGGCAGTTCGGGCTGGACTGTTCCCATGTGGCACAGGGTCAAGACTGATTTGCACATAGCTGGGTCTGAACTGAGATGGCAAAGTGAGATAAAGAATGATGATGGATTCAACCCAGATCTGTGACTAGGGGTGAGTGTCTGAAAAGCTTCAGCACTCCGTCCATCATCTCCTTGTGTTTGCTTTGTTCGCCCTAAGTTGGCACGGTATGCCCAGACGTGGGTCCCTTGCTCACTTTGCCACTGGATTCAAGCTAGCCTGGCTGAAGAGGGGTGTTACCCCAAAACCGGTCCCAGGAAGCTTGTTTCCGGTTCAGGGAAGACCTGTCTTGGCAGTACGGGCTGGACTGTTCCCATGAGGCACAGGGTCAAGACTGATTTGCATATAGCTGGGTCTGAACTGAGGTGGCAAAGTGGGCTAAAAAATTATGATGGTTTCAACCCAGATCTGTGACTAGGGGTGAGTGTCTGAAAAGCTTCAGCGCTCCATCCATCATCTCCTTGTGTTTGCTTTGTTTGCCCTAAGTTGGCAGGGTATGCCCAGACGTGGGTCTCTTGCTCACTTTGCCACTGGATTCAAGCTAGCCTGGCTGAAGAGGGGTGTTACCCCGAAACGGGTCCCAGGATGCTTGTTTCCGGTTCAGGGAAAACCTGGCTTGGCAGTTCGGGCTGGACTGTTCCCATGTGGCACAGGGTCAAGACTGATTTGCATATAGCTGGGTCTGAACTGAGGTGGCAAAGTGAGATGAAGAATGATTATGGGTTCAACCCAGTTCTGTGACTGGGGGTGAGTTTCTGAAAAGTTTCAGCGCTCCGTCCATCATCTCCTTGTGTTTGCTTTGTTCGCCCTAAGTTGGCAGGGTATGCCCAGACGTGGGTTCCTTGCTCACTTTGCCACTGGATTCAAGCTAGCCTGGCTGAAGAGGGGTGTTACCCCGAAACCAGACCCAGGATGCTTGTTTCCGGGTCAGGGAAGACCTGGCTTGGCAGTTCGGTCTGGACTGTTCCCATGAGGCACAGGGTCAAGACTGATTTGCATATAGCTGGGTCTGAACTTAGGTGGCAAAGTGAGCTAAAGAATGATGATGGATTCAACCCAGATCTGTGACTGGGGGTGAATGTCTGAAAAGTTTCTGCGCTCCGTCCATCATCTCCTTGTGTTTGCTTTGTTCGCCCTAAGTTGACAGGGTATGCCCAGACGTGGGTACCTTGCTCACTTTGCCACTGGATTCAAGCTAGCCTGGTTGAAGAGGGGTGTTACCCCGAAACCGGTCCCAGGATGCTTGTTTCCGGTTCAGTGAAGACCTGGCTTGGCAGTTCAGGCTGGACTGTTCCCATGAGGCACAGGGTCAAGACTGATTTGCATATAGCTGGGTCTGAACTGAGGTGGCAAAGTGAGCTAAAGAATGATGATGGATTCAACCCAGATCTGTGACTGGGGGTGAGTGTCTGAAAAGTTTCAGGGTTCCGTCCATCATCTCCTTGTGTTTGCTTTGATATTGTCTTTGAACATGCTGTTCCCTAACTCTTGTTTGTATTCTTTTATATACTTCAACACAGGCAACAACTTTATGGCAGAGCTTGCAGTCTATGCCAAAATGCTGCATGTTGTCATATTTTTCTTGCTCTTCTTCTTCCAGCACTTGCTGCACAACAGTTAATTCTATTTCTACCACCTGTTTCTTATGCATCTCTGCAAACACTCTGCTGTGTATGTGCATAATTCTAAGGTGCTACCCCATTCCAGTGATTCCTGCTGAATACTGTCTAGGCTTCTCTCTTTGCAGCACTTTCTGCCACAAAGTGACATATCCTTCTGTGCACTTGCCTGGTGAAAGTTAAAAAAAACTACCCCACTAGTGGTACGTTCACTGACTCTGCTTCCTTTTAATGCTATGGAAGTGTTCGGGACAACACTGATGTCATCATCTTCAGATGGAGTAACTTGCATTGGCCAGGTGGATGATGCACCTGGTGTTTCCTGGTGTCCAGTTTTGTTGAAGCAATGATGTCTTTGAATTGCGTTTATTGCAGACTGATTCACCAATACAGCAATGATGATGAGCAAAATTATTTGAGGTTGCTTATAAAGGGAGTGGGCTTTTTTTGAGTAGTGTCACCTGAGTATCTTTCATTTGAATTTTTTTAACCTTCCATATGCACCTCTGCAAACACATAGAACTAAAGATAGGGTCTAGCAGGAATCCCACTTGGGTTATACTTCTTGTTCCAGGCCCCTCTGGAGTATCACAGGACCTGGGAATTCATTAATGAAAGTTATGTTTAATGTGAAGGGGTACTTTTATTTACACTTTGAGCTTAGATGTTTCGTCACAGACCCAAAACAGAAAAATGTCCTTAAGGTTTTAGTGACATTTCTGCAATATTAGGCTTTGTAGTTTCTGAAATCGGTACTGTGGTACCCGTGACAGACAGAGAATCCCCATCTCATGTATAGACAGGTAGTTTCCACCCTATTACAATAATTAGGGACTAGCAGTTCACACTTTTCACACCCTGTCCAGTGCCTGCTGCCTTTTTATTTTGTTTTCTGGAAACTTTTTTGTGGTTTCAACCGAAAACCAAAAATGACAACTGGAGGATAATCCCCATAACACCACTTGAGTGATGAAGAGGAGCAGCAGGCTGACCCAAGCACCACCTCCCAATCAGTCATGTGGGACTTTTTAAATATACCAACCTGTGAGAAGAAGGTTTCTGCAAAGGTTGTCACATGCAAACTCTGTGACAAGTAGTTTTCAGAGGTTCTGCGAGGAAGTATTATTTTGGTACATCTGGGATTTTGAAGCACCTGAAGGTGTGGCACACCAAGCAGTTTCATGCTACAAAAAGGAAGAGGCAGAAAGAAGAACATCTAATGCTCCACTGCACAGTGTGCAGCTGGACGATAGGTCTCTTCCTGATACTACAGCCGCCTTCACATGGAATTAGAACTGCCTGTATGACCGCTTTGCCCTCTTCTGTAAGGATTTATAGCAACAGGGAAGCAAAGTGCCCTAGCCCAGGACCAGATCTTGAATGCACATGAGTAGGTGTGCATAAAAAAGTCATTTATTTCTTGGTTGATTTCAAGTTTTGATGCCCCATTTGATGTTTTTAGTTAAATCCCCAACACAAATTTCAAAATAAAAAAATACTTTTAAAAAGTAAAACAAAAGGTTCTTGACAGAACCATCTTTCATCGTTAAAAGACAGATAAATAATGGATGTTGCTTGTCATGTCTGCCTATTAATATAAGTATATCCTTATACTCTGCCAGAGCAGTCTACAGTGACCATTAAAGGCCCTCTCTACTGTTATGGGTCCAAGATACAATAGCCTGCTTCAGTGAACTTAAAAGGTATAAGAATAGTATGCTTTGTGAGGACAGAATGTCCTTATATGCCTTTATAGCCTGCTGTAGCAGGCTACACGGACACTAATTTCCCACTCTAGAACAATTGGCCCGAGCCAACGGCGAGCGCTTATAAGATGGGAGTGAGATTTTAATGGCTGGAATAGGCGCTATGAAAGACTATAAGACTATTAGAACATTCCACTTGTAAGAGCTGAATTTTCTAATTGACAAAAAAAGCCCAGGAAGATGTAGCAGGCGCTAGACCAAAGAAATGTAATTACCCTCCACCCCCCAAGGACAGGGGAGAAAGAACCAGGCTCAGCAACAAAAGGCAGTGGCACCACAGGAACAATGGCAACACAACGTACCAGTGAAGTTGGGGGATATGAGCTGGCACATGAATGAACAGGAGTGGGGAAGGAGGGGGCAACTTCGACTGGCAGTTGTAACATGGAGTAAGCCTGTAGCAAGGATCTGTGTACAATTCTGCACAGACAGGCAATCCCCCTGCTGGAGGCTAATATTTGCTGCACACAGTGTGAGGTTGGGTGTAGGACCAGTGTCCATCCCCCCACAGGCAGCCAGCCCCCGACTGTGCATGGCCTTTTACCTTTGGCCATGCACAGTTTGGTGTTGACTGCAGGCCCAGAACCCAACCCCCTCCCTATGGGCAGCCAATCCTTACACAGGCAACCAACCCCCACTGTGCACTGCCTTAGGCAGAGGACAGCTAGGGTTGAGTGCAAGGTCTGACTTGTGGCCAAGTTCTGTGCTCACCCCTGTAGGAGACAACACACCTGCTATTTACAGGTTTTAGCCATGCATAGTGTAGGTTTGGGTACAGAGCCTGGGCTGCAGTTAGAACCTGTTACCAACCTCCCACTGGCAGCAAATACCCCCGCGGCAAACCAGTCCTCCCCTATGTACTATCTTTGGCAGTGTACAGCATGGGATTGACTTGCACCCAACCCTCCGTTGGAGGCCATCCCTCTGCTGCAACTGGCCTTCAGCCGTGTGCATTATGGGGTTGGCTGCAGGGTCCTGTGTTCAACCCCCTATGGATGGCCAGTCCCCCTGCAGGTGATCAACCCCTGCTGCATATGCTCTTTGGCCGTGCATGGTGGGTGTTGACTGTACAGCCTGGCCTGCAGCAAGGCCCTCCACTGACCTCAGGCAGACGCCCAAGCCCCTGATGCAAATGGCCTTAGGCTGTGCATTGAGTGGGGTTAGCTGTAGGGCCCGGCCTGCAGTCAGGCCATCCACCCAACACTCCAATGGTGGCCAACCTCCAAAAGCAACCATTGTCCATCAGTGCACAACCTTCAGCCCTGCAAAGGGTAGGGCTGTTTGAAGATCCTGCACCCTACCCCATCTGTATGGCTAACCCATGATATCTGGCAAACCCTCCATGGACCCTGACATAATATTTTTCCTATTATTATTAATTTATTTTGCAGTACCACTTAATTCCCAGGCACCACAGCCAAGCTTAACTTTCATGGTACCCAAAGACCATGCAAGGTTCACTCACTGATTGAGTCACCATGTCCTGTTATAGTGGCCACAACATTTCTGTTGAGGTTCTGTCCAGCCAATCAGATCCTTGGGTCTCCTGGGACTTATACCAGTCTTGCAAAACCTAGATGATCGATGGGAAGAAAAAGCTTCCTCTGTCAATTAGATCACTCCATTACTTAAGTTTTTGGTACCATGGGACTCCTGCAGAATTACAGTGAGAACAACCATCCAAGTACGTCTAGTTTTGTAACCATTTCAAGCCCACTACAGGACCTCCTTAAATGCAAATTTCTCTAAAACAGCTAAAGGGATTTACACCAAACAGCAAGCTGCTTATCACCACGGTGTGGGCACGGTCCATGAAACATTGGTAATAAATAGCATCAGCATATATAGTTTATGCATTTATGCTATGGGATTTTTCATGTGCATTTGTTTCAGCAAATGCATTTAACTAAAACTCTCATGCAAGGGGCTAAATTGGTGTAGCAGGGTAAAGTCCCATGTGACTGGTCCGACCACCACTGCATCCTCTTTTTTTATCAACAGGGAGATGTCGTTGAGGAAGTCTCAACCTACAAAAGTAAAGATCTGGAAAAGGGACCTCAGATCAATAAACTCCGATGAAATAGCTTCCCACTGTAAATCGGCCCTCTCCTCCCTAGCTGACGTGGCCGAAGTGCAGTCACTCACTGACTCCTACAATTCGACCATCTCCAACATCATGGATGACTTCGCTCCAATCCAACAAAAAAATGCCTCAACAAAATTATCCAAACCCTGGTATAATGACAATTTAAACATGGAACGCCGCAACCTGAGATCACTCGAAAGTTCCTGGCGATCCAATCCCTCTGTGGACCAACTAAAACTCCTTAGAGAGGCTAGGAGCCTTTACAACAAACATATTAAGAGCGCGAAGGCTGACTATTTCAGACACCAACTGGATCAAGCGGCAAACCGCCCCAAGAAACTCTTCGAATTGGTCAAACAGCAATCAGTTGTAGGTCCAAACCACTCTGATCCTGGTGGCAGCTCTCCCTCCTGCGATGAACTTGCTGCTTTCTTCACTGAGAAAGCAAGACTTATCACCATTGACCTCGCCTCTAAGAAGGCTCTATTGCCTTCCTCCAGTGACAGATCACCTCTTGACCTCTGTGAAAAACGCAGTTCTACTAACCTGAACATCAAGAACAATGCGTCCTGGAGCACCTTTACCCCAGTTAGTGAAAAAGACATCACCAAGATCCTTCATAACATAAACCCATCCAACCACTTCAATGATCTGTTGCCCCCGGACATCTTCAAAGAAATCAAGAATGTTCTCATCCCCACCTGGACAAGGATTGTAAACGCTTCACTCTCTCAAGGCACGATCCCCGATTGCCTGAAGGCAGCTCATGTTTCACCTATACTGGAAAAACCCAACGCAGACAAAGCTGATCTCACTCACTTCCCTCCTATCTCCAACATTCCCACCCTAGCGAAACTCATTGAAAAATGCGTTCAATCCCAACGTTGTGCTCACATAGAGGAGTACCAACTCCTTGACCAGCATCAATCTGGCTTTCGAAGGGACACAGCACCGAATCGGCGCTCATTCACGTGAGGGATGACATTTTAAAAATGCTTGACCAAAACGAATCCTGCCTCCTGATCCTCCTAGACCTTTCCTCAGCATTCGACACGGTTAATCATGACAACCTCCTTTCCATTCTGGAAAACAGGATGGGTTTTTCTGGTCAGGTGCTACAATGGTTCTCGTCTTTCCTCCACCACAGATCTCAAAGGGTGAAGGCAAACCACTCTCTCTCCCAGCCCTCTCCAGTTCACATGGGGGTTCCCCAAGGGTCCGCCCTATCTCCTATCCTCTTCAACCTGTTCTTGGAACCATTAGCTAACTCTTTAAACTCCACGGACACTCTCTTTCATATGTATGCGGACAATACGCAAATCTATGTGAAAATCTCTTCCCCTGAAAATTTCATTTCTCTCAACACGACCCTATCCTCTACTCAAAACTGGTTAACTGAGAACCATCTCCTGCTCAACACCTCCAAAACGGAATTCATGGTCATCTCCCCTCCGAACCACAGCCCCAAGCTTGACCTTTGGTTGAATCACCTCACTGCCTTCAACTGCACTCCTCTTATCATAGACTCAGCCAAATCGCTCGGAGTCACCCTGGACAAGCACATGAACATGAAAAATCACATCAGTAAGGTCTGCAAGGGAGCAAATCACTTGATGAGGACACTCAGGAAGATCAAACCTTTTCTTCCACAAAACGATTTCAAGCAGGTGGTCCAAGCGCTTGTCTTGCCGAGGCTTGACTACGGCAGCGCGACCCTCTGCGGCCTACCCAAATACATTCTGGCTCCTCTAAGAGTATCGCTGAACTCCGCGGCTAGACTGGTTACAGGCTCAAAGCGAAATGAGCACATATCCCCAGTCCTAAAATCTCTCAAATGGCTGCCCTTTGAAGCTCGTATTCAGTTTAAAGATTGCTGTTCTGACGCACAAAGCTCTTCACTTCAATTCTCCCAGGTACCTAGCGCAAAACCTTGAGCTTTCTTGTGGGGCAAGAGCCTCAAGGAGCGCCAATACTTTCCTCTTGAAACCACTCATCCTTAAGAAAAAGAGAAACTGTCACAGAGCCTTCTCCGGCGCCGCCCCAAAGATTTGGAACTCTCTTCTTCCAGAAGTACGCAGAATCTCGGCAACGACGGCGTTCAAATTGGAAGCCAAAAGATTCTTAATGAATACATTCTTACCCTGATTGGGCAGGGCTCACCTACTCGAAGGCATTATTCCTACTTCCATTGTACCATCATCTGTTACTGCTCCTCTTTTCCATGCACAACGCTCCCCTCTGGGCCCGCGCAAACTTGTTTATTGTATAACCCTCCATGGTGCAACTGTACCTGAATTTGTAACAATTCCTGCTTGTTTTTTTTTTTTTTACTACTACTTGTTGTTGACTTTGCATTTATGTCCTTCCTTCCATCCTAATGTAAAGCACTCTAATATCCCCCTGGATCTTGATCGCGCTATATAAAACTTTATAAATAAATAAATAAGTCACACGCAAGAGATAATGTGACTATGAGGATAGCTGCTCCCATGTGTTAAGTGATTGTTACATGCAATCTTTGAGGCTGTAAAAAGTGTTTTTCTCATGACACCTTTGATGTAAACCCATATTTGACCTTTTCACAGAAGTAATAAATGTGTGAATGTGTGTTTAATAGTACCATTATTCTTAATACTATGTGTTATTGGACCTCATTTATTTTTACTACCATGGTAAATATATATTGATGCTGTGGCAATGAAAATAAGAGCAGACCAATAACGCATTGCACTACTATGACACGCCAGTAGAAAACTAATCTTCCTAGCTTCAGCTTTTCAGTAGATTCAGCACATAGTGCTAAACATATTAGCAAATACATATGACATCCTCTTTTTAACTGCTTTACACCAAATAAAAAAAGCGCACTTCTGAATATAGTTCTACATTCATGCCAAGTTTGATGTAAATCCATTCAATGTTTTTAGCTCTGTCTTTCAGCAAAATCTCCCATTCCAGCTAAAATTAGATATAACTCCATTTTTTCTAGTGGACGGATCTTTAAGACATTCGGCTTGCTAAAGCTTAGCTGACTGAGTAGTATATCAGCACATTTTGTGCAAATCCAACCATGGTGTTAAAATTTATAAGCAAATCAAAAATGCCTTTTCATTAGAAAGAGCAGCTGAACCATACCTAAACCGTGGCAATATGTGTGAATGTGTCTTTGTGTGCGTGTGTGTGTATGTTTGTGTAATGACAATGAAGACATTTTAGCAAGTCATTCAACATTAATGTCCAGCCAAGTGATGTCAGTCAATTCGAAGAAGAAAATATTTTAAGCACAATATTCAGGAGGCCACCA